>JAWWEE010000162.1:12403790-12462936 GCA_035221455.1 Xenops minutus | reverse complement strand
ATTTGCAAAAATTCCTACTGATAAGTATTGGGGGGGGGGGGGAAGGGGGGGGGAGGGGGAAGATGTGGGGCAGGAAGGTGACAAATAGTTAACCAAGGACGTTCTGAAGTGGTGTAATTTTTCAGAAGTGACTGGCTGTGCTAGACTATAACTATGGTCTTAAAGACTCACAAACTAGACATCCAGAATTAGGGAGCACAAAAACTTTAGCCCATTTTTAGTATTTCCTTTATATCTTTGAGTCTGGACTCAGGCTGTCCAGATTTCCCCATAGCCTGTTGAGCTCAAGGGCATATCATTAGAGCATTTCATGCCCTATGCAGAAGCTTTTAATCTACACAAGCCACTGGGACTATTCATGTTATTGGAGAGGTCACAATTGCCCATTTGCTTGGATTAAGTCAACCAGTTGAAAATTCAGAATAAAGCAAGCACAAAAGAGTATAAGACTAACAGCTCTAGTGAGCTGTCAGCTGCAGGAAAGAAGCAAAGAACTCTTGGCTTAGAAAATCACACAGAGAGCTGGACATCACTGGTTTAGAAAGCAAGACAACTTTTCCCAACAGCTCTCTAAAAAGACTTTACATTTACATCTGGTTTTGGTGTCTCAGAACAATCTGATGTCTTTCCTGACTAAAAATATACTTGCACTATAAATACACTTATCTTCTCTTGTAAAATGTTTTGAAATCTTCTGATGAAAAGCACTAAATATGCAGCCTTCTATTTATGGAGAAGCTTAAGGTGAGATAATGTTCTCTGCATCGAGATTTCATGGTTCTGCAGAGAGGGTTGGTCTGCCATCAAAGAACTATTTACACTTTAGAAAAAATCTGTCAATCCCACCACTGCTGATCAAGGGAAACTAGTAAAAGAGCTCATAGCAATCGCAGTTGGGGATGAAAAGACAACAGCAAAATTGCAACAAAGCAATGACATTGATTCCAAGCTGGAGCATTAGTCCTTACCTCCTGAGAAATTCAACATGCAAAATTGTCTTCACACTATTCTTGACTTAGCTAACAGAAGTGACACCAGATGAGTCAGGCACACCGTCTGGACTCAAACTCTGAGCTTGGAAATGACAAACTCACAAAAGTTTGCTTGGCTTTTTCATTTCAACAGTTAAAGCAAAAGCCAAATTTCCCTTTCAGCTCTCAGACAACTTGCAGTTGAACATATCCAAAGGTTAAGGGGTTTGCTGAAGAAGTGTGCTGCTGAGATCAAATAGAAATTATCTAACAATCCCAATTTTAACCCACATTAAGTCAATGAAAAAGTCTAGCAGAGACACATAGAAAGGAATGGCATAGAAATTGTGTGCTGTGGTTGCTCTCTTCCATGCTCTGAAAGGCATATGCTTAGGATTGGCCAAATAACAGTACATTCATTGCTAGCCACTGAAATCTTGGAGAGCTGTTATTCCCAAGTTATAATCGCTCAGAAGGTGTCAACAAACAGAACAAGACAGACGTCATTTGTTGCAATTCTTTTACCCTACATATATGTTAGGGAAAAATATCTCTGTGAACATAAAACAGAAATTCTCGGGGGTTTTAAGCATTTTACTCATCTACGCACTAATCTGTGAATAAATGGGTACAGAAGAGATGTATCTAATTGGGATGTACCATTTTCTAAGGAAGTTATCTGATCTCCACACTCCACTTAATGTATTATTCTGATAAAGTAATTCTTAGTGTGAAATTAGAAAAATCCTTGCCAGGGAATGGGTGGGAGGAAGAGAAATATGACCATGATCAAGGTAAAATGAAGTGATGAGTGATCTGAGACTTAAAAAATAAAACTGTAGCCAAAAGGAGTATGTTGTACTATCCAATAGACAAAAGATTGCAGTTTAAGTATCTGAGTAACTACTGTGTTTGGAATAAGAAGACACAGGGTTTGATAGTCCTTTCTGAATAATTGTAGTGTTTCTCCCAGAATTTGTGCCTGGTAATTGACTAGTCTGAAGGTTGCTATGGAAAACACTTAGCTTACAAAGCACATAGTGTGGGGAGCAGTTATAAACAAGACCAAAGATTGGTGTCTGTAAACCACCTTGATTTTATATATATATATATTAATTGTCGACGCTATTAAGACATGAAGAGAAAAAGAGACCACATAACTAATCCACTTCTGTCTACTGATTTCAATGGAATTGCAAAATCAGAATTAGACTTAAGGATATTTACATCAGGACTAAAAATCATTGAGTTATTGCATATGCTTTACTCCCACCTTGAAGTGCCTGCCACCTCCGTGGGAAACTGATATTTTGTCAAGATTTTCTTTTTCACTGACACAAAGACAATCAGAGAGATGTCAAAATAGTCCTATTCTTCTCTTTATTATTGTATATTATTGGTGACAGCTAGATCCTTAGACAAGCTTTTTTATGGTAGGCATTGTAGAAAACTGCAATACAAATCTGTAAGATAGCAGAGGGGTGGAGACAGTTCAAGGAAACAGGAGGATACTGTCAGCTCAGTAGGGCACAATGATGAGCATGACATGGTCATGTCTCCACATGGGCTGCCTGTCTGCAAGAGCTTTAGATATCATGAGATAACATTTGCAGGGGATTTCAAAGAAAGTAACAATTCTCTAACTGAGGGGCTCAAGGGAGACCATCACCTGGATGGAGCTCTTCCTGACTGACACCACAGAGCAAAAGGCAAGTCTGCCACAATTCAAATAGACAAAGTGTCTTCACAAGACCTGGCTTGGCCCTATGAATAAAGTGTGTTCAGTGTTTGATTGTTTTTCTCAGATGGTTTTTGACAATTTCGAAAGTAGATGAACATTTTCTGAACAAGTATCTTCTCTGACTTTAACCATCTCTAGTGTGTTTTTACTTCCCACTGTAAAAGCTTATAAGAATGCAGTAGTTTCATGGGCACTGTGGACTGAACAGATCCATAAGAATACCCTTTACACTAATTCTACTTGTCTAATTCTACCTGATTTAACACATTCTAGAAATTCCTTTTGTGAGTCTCCTCATGAAATAAACTATAGCTAATGAAAATGGCTAAAAATTATTCAAGTTTCTTGCAATTGCAGAAATTCTTGCCAGTGTCTTCTACAAAAAATGGGTGTGGCATCACATATCATGGAGGACTAAAAAAACCAAAAAAAATACTAGAGATATCCCTAAAAATGGCAGCAGAAAGTGATCTATAACACAACTTTTAATGACAATGCAAGGAACAATACTGTTTTAATGTCATATAAGTAGACAAAGCAAATCATAGAGATAAAAACCAGAAAAGGAAAGGCCTGTTCCATGAGAAATTAAACTATTGGAGGCAGATCTCCCATGTACCGATATCCTATGTCACTACCTACTGCAATCACCTGCTCCTTTTGAATCCTCAGCACTTCCAAAGTCATCTCCTGAGTCATCTCACTGAATTGTTTTCACAGTGTCTCCTAAACACCTTTGTTTCTGTCCCCACACACACATAACTATACTATGTTATTTACTCAGTGTCCATATCATTCTCTTGTGGCTGTGAAGCTCCACACATTAAGGCTATTTATGAGCTGTCTGGTGTGTACTGGTGAGCTAGCAGGCAGATGTGTGACGAACTTGCATTGTGACCATTCCCTCAGCTGGAGTAAGGATGCAAGACTCTCTCCTCTGTCCATTGTCTATTTTCACCAGTTTCACAATTTTCAGCATCTGCATAATAATGCTAAGAAAGCCTGCTGTAAGCCATTGATACACAGGTCTAAAACATATGCAGTACACACTTATGTTTGCACATCACTCTGTTTTCCACACAAGGACAGAAACACAAGAAATTTAAATCCATGCAAGGAACAAAAATCTCTACCTCTCATTTCCAGAGGTGTCAATAGGTGCACTGGAATTGAATCACTACTGATTTTCCATGGATTTAGGCATATGTCATGGTTTAACTCCAGTCAGCAGCACAGACCCACAGCCACTCACTCACTGCCTGTCCCCCCACCACTCCATCCCAGTGGGACGGAAGAGAGAATTGCAAAAGTATAAATGAGAAAACCCATGGGCTGAGATAAAGACAGCTTAATAGGTAAAGCAAAACCCTCACGTGCAAGCAAGGCAAAACAAGGAATTCATTACCACTTCTCATGGGCAGGCTGGTGTTCAGCCATTCCCAGGACAGCCAGGCTCCTTTGCACATAATGATGACTTGGGAAGACAAATGCCAGCGTTCCAAATGTCTGCCCCTTCCTTCTTCTTCCCCGATCTTTTTATGCTGAACATGATGCCATATGGAATGGGATGGGATATCCCTGTGGTCCTTTGGGGCCAGCTGTCCTGGCTGTGTCCCCTCCCAACTGCTTGTGCACCCCCACCCCCCCGGTGGGATGGTGCAAGAAGCAGAAAAGACCTTGACTCTGTGCAAACACTGCTCAGCAATAATGAAAACAACCCTGAATTATCAATACTTTTCCCGGCACAAATCCGAAACATAGCTCCACAGTAGCCACGATGAAGAAAATTAGCTTTGCTCCAGCCAAAACCAGCACAGCATGCCAGACAATTATGTTCTGTTATAGTCTGTTACTAATTTAGAGAGAACAGAGACTTCTTTAGACACTTCACTGCGTTATCCTGTCTGCAAGAAGTAGTTAGTCGATTCCTCTCTCTTTTTTTTTCAGGAAAATAAATATTTTTATATTAATTTTATAAACAAAACCCTTAGTGGATATAAATATTTCACCTGCAGCTCTGCTCTTTACTCTCTTGTTCCTAAGAAACTGGTATTGCTTATTTTTCATGAAAGGCTTGTCAAGATGAGAAGCCATCACAGGAACATTTCCGACAATTGGCTCATTCATAATCTAATTGCTCTGGCAGGCAAGAAGCTCTAAAAGTCCCTCGATGTGCCATGACAGTTTTTACATGGATCTTGACAGTACTTGCCAAGCAATTTTCACAGCCTTGAAGCTTCTGTCAAGAGAAAAGAGAGAGGAATGACAAAACTGGGAACTTTGACCACATGAAATGAAACTCAACAATTTTTCTTCCTCCATGCTGAAATGCAAGCCTAAAATTGTTGAGTGAAAGGCACACAAGAGATATTTGCTCTTGCGAGAATTTTGTCTTAACTAAGAGCTTAACTAAGGCCATCATGGGTTAAAGATGTACAGTGAAGTGAAGCCCTTTGAAGTTATTATTCCCATCACAGAGGAAAAAAGGTTTATCCTGCATCAGAGGAAAGGTAGCACCTACTAATGGATGTACAAAGAGGAGGAGGAGGATACATACAGGGCAAGGACAAGCACTGACAAATAGGTCTCATTTCTAGAGACATGGGTTTCTCTTCCAGCAGTCCGGAAGGGGATGGACAGAAACACAAGTGTACGTCTTGACAAGAAAGTCAAGCCTTATGGTCTCCTTGCTCCATAAAATGTTTGCTGAAGGGGTAGAAGGAGGGGTCTCCCACAGCCCACAAGTCTTGGACTTCACCCTAAAGAGTCATATATGAGGAAGCTTATTTTCCTCAGACCTACTGTTCTTTTCTGTCTGTCAGTCAAATAAATTTGTGTAATCTACAGACATGTTACATTTACGTTGACCTTTTAATTCTTTTTCTTTTTACCCTCAATGGAACATTGATGTCTACTAAAAAAAGAGCAAAAAGCTACATATAAAATGCATATATGATCTGGGGACTATATATTGCTTATTCTGTAAACATCTGACCTGAAATTTTCTTCTCACTTTTTAATATTTTAGGTCTTAAACTAAAATAAAAGAATCAAAGAGATACTGTTAAAAGACAGAATACGAAGATGAATGAATTCACTCTGCTTTTCCCCATCTCCCTTCAATCCACTTCCATATTTTAATATATTGTGTAAGCTAGTATAGATTTTCAAAACCGCAAGAAAAAGAAGTGCAAATAGAAATACTTACTGTGTTCATGCTAGAAGCCTTCTGAAGCCCTTTTGAAAGGTCTTTGTGAGTTTGAAACACTTAAGGAAAAGAAATAATACCATCTGGAGTATACAACAAAACAAGCATCAAACATACCACTTTATGAGATTGAATACTATAATCAATAGAAATGTCAGCTATCTCACATTAACATCAGAGCACATAAATTTATATGACCACTTGATTGCTATGTTAGACTTCATCATGTTAAAGATGAAAAAGGTAAAGTCTGCTTGCTCCAAGACAGAAGAATGCAATCTTTCAGTGGTACTAATGACTTAGGATGGATTTTGGAGGAAAATTACAAAAATCCACAGGTTTAGAATTTTCAGCAGGAGACATCTCAAAAGGACATTCTATCTCCCACCATACATATGTGACTGAACAAGAAAAATGCATTTTTTCTCTGGAAGAAAATTATTATCTCTCCTTTCTCAGCTAGACAGGGAGTGAACAGAAAGCTTAGGCTAGATGCTGGAATTAGGTGAAATGACTCCATCAAGATGTCTTCCTATGAAAACTCTCTTCCTGCTATTGCGAACTGAAAGTTCTCACAGTCTTCCTAACAGATGCCTGTGCCCTCCTTCCTGGAACACTTCCTTTGCTAGTATTTATGCTGCATTAAAAAGCAGTGCAATGGTTCAGGAGAAGGCTTTGGAAGTGAAGAGGAACAGCAGTATGTTATCAAATATGCCTCACAAATGACTTGTGGTTTAAATGATTTAAGGATACAGGGTTGTTATTTCATTGGATGGACAGATTTGGTCAAATGCCTTAACAGCACTCATGAACATTAATTCCAATTCCAAGTGGCTATTCAATTCCATGTTCATAGTCCTTGTTATTCAAGTTGCTGTGTGACTGTCAGAAGAAAACAGATTGCTGTTCATTTTAATCAGTCAGATCACAGTTTTATTGAACGTGCCTGTTTGATGTGATTGCATCTTGTGCAACTGAGCGAAATGAGACAAAAAGAGCAATTTTATATCACGTAGATAATAACAGATGCGCCCCTCAGAATTCATTATAGAAATCTGTTTTGCAGCCGTATGTTCCACTTCATCTGAAATCCTTTTGTTCTCATCAGCCTCTTCCTGTGTGAAACTACCACTTTGCATTTTGCAAGCATCGACTAATGGAATCTGATATTACCTTGTCCATATCCTTGGATCCCCTGCTAAATATTGAAAACTAAGAAGCCTAGTTTTCCATAGCCTACTAAAATAGCCTGATAGCCACCTGATTGTAAAGCACCAGGCATATTTATCCTCTCTTTTACTATTTGCCCTTTAAATATCATTCTCTAATAACTGAAAAAAAAAGAGAGAGCTTTAGCAATAAACACTTTCTAAAATATTTTATTTCCTTGGCTTTTCCTTCTGTCTCAGTCTGAGCCTTCAGGGTGAGCACAGCTCTCCGAAATCTCAGCACAGCCTTGGTGTCATTTTAGTTTAAGTTGTGTTCAAATCTGTAGCCATCCAAACTCCCTTAGGACTTATATGTATGTGTATGAATCAAAATTACAGGTATCATATGCTGCTTCTTTTCCTCATAACCTTTCTTAAACAACTACGTGACTATGCTGACTAATATGTTTTTTATTGGCTTGATTCTTGGCTGATGTGTATTCAAGTGGCTTCACAGATTTTAGTGGACTTATGCCAAATTACATTACTGCAATGGTTTGGCTGAAATCCTATCCCCTTTCACATCATTGGCAAAGATCCCATTGTGGTCAGCAAAGAAATTACTTCAATGTATATGCTTGGCATATAGAGACCCTCCTCAGCAGAAGGTCATGCAGTCAGGAGAATGCATGATGTCTTAGTTAGAGGCATCACATTCATCCTGTGAAGTCTGCTAGAGGTCAACATTAAAACATGAATTTATTGACTAGACAAAAGAAGGAATAAAAGAAAGGTTGAAGAACATGAATTATCTTTTGCAAAAATCACTATAAGATCTTTCAGTGTAAATCTGCTGGTGGCTTAGAGCATCTCCTTATTTTTCTTTGTCTTCCTCATAAAGTCATTGGCTTCCTTAAATACTTCTCTTTAGCCTTTCTGTAAGTATAAATCATAATTTTCTCTGGGTCAAGACTGCAGGTATATACATTTAATAAAATTAGCGGATCAAGCACTGGGACCCAGACATGTCTGCGCACACACCCTCACAACCCCCCCCAGGTAGAACTTTAACAAGTTCAAGGGCACCTCTTAAGTCGTCTCTTCTTCCTTCCTGTTCTCTGAGGCACTTCACCTGTTCTTCAAGGCCGTGGTTTTTTTACACATCCATGTATCTACAGCATCCACAATATCAGTACTCTACTGAGTGATATTTCCCATGTCTCTGTGTCAGCCTCTATGACTTCTGCATGAGGTTTCCATACCCAGAAGCATAGGTCTCGGTATAGGAACTAACCTCATAATGATCATCTCCTTCTACTCATTCTTCTGCGTGAATTCTTGCTAATGTCCTCTCGGCACAAGGTCTTTCCCTCTCTCTAAATCCTTTCTCTTCTTCTGTGAGACTTTAAGCCCACATTTAACTCATAATGCATTAGAGGCTTGATTCTTCAGCCTGCATTCTTGTAAGACACCTAATATTCTTAAGGCATAGACTGGTGGTGAAGGCAACCACATAACTTTTTTCTGTTCTTTTTTTGGCCTAATTAATATCTGATATATACTTCTGGGCCTTCAAAATCCATTACATCTGTTTACATCTATTTGGACTAAGTTTATCAAGGTAATGTTGCAGCATAGGTTTAAACAGTATCTTGCACAATCAGATCCTGATCTGGGGATAGTTTTGAAGTTCTAGAAGTATTTTCATTCAATTAAGAAAAAAAAAAAAACTGTGGGGTTCTTTTTATTTGCTTGGTTTAGTTTTGAGTTGGAACTTTGTTGCAGTTAGAGGTTTTTTACTCTTTCATAGAAACATTCAGAGCATCTTTTCTCCTTTGTTTGAAATTTACTCTTTCCTCAGTCTGAACAGCGAATCAAACAGTCAATCATTTAGACAAGACTAGCTAGCTCTTCTAAACTCCATTGAAATGCCAACAATAATAATAATAATTGATATCCAGTCCTATTGCAGCAGAGGATATCACATACTTAAGCTATTGCCTTGTTAGACTAGAGGTATGTTAAATGATGAAGGGACTGTCTCTCTCATGACTGTTTGAAGACAGCAAAGGGATTTCTATTTCTTGTCAACCTGGAGAAGCCTGATAACAAGACACTTTTTAATCTGAAAGCTAGGCTTTCATCAAGTGAAACTTTTGTGTCTTGAGAGACAGATGTTGAGGTTCTGAAGCATCAGAAAAACCTTCCAGTGAAAAAAAGGCATAAATTACACTTGTGTTAACAGTAAAGGGACAGATGCAAAATCCATATCACAATGATATGAATTATATTGCAGGCCTAATGTTGCTTTGTGTGTGACATTAATGCCATTGAAAACACATTGACATAAAAGCCTAATATAAACATTACCAACCAAGGCTGAAATAAAGTCAGGAAGGTTATCACTGACAGTATGGATATAAACATATCAGTCTTATAATAGTATTATAAATAAAGAGGTTGTTAATTTAACAATGGCCATATATATATATTTAAGTAATATCAGCACTCACGCATTGCCAGCCTTTGTTTCAGCATTTATGCGGGACCTCATAAAGCAGCCAAACACTTCCTGTTAACTTTTAGGGAACGATAGCACAAACCTGACTATAAACATGAGTCTGCTGCATAAATCAGGTCTGTGCATGTGTAAATTGCATTGGTAATTTATAAATGTAAATGCAAACAGAAATAGCCTGGCCATACATCAACACCAACATAATGAAAAGCATGCTCTGGAAATCATACCCGGGTTGTTCAGGTATGTGATGTTAGAGCACACAAGGACAAAGAAATATTTTGTAAGGGATGGTTGTCATGCTCAGGCCTCAGATTTCTCAAGAGTGTTAAATTAAGGGCAGAAAGGCACTGTGAACCTACCAGGTATCCCCTAGTCCTGTTACTTCCCTGGGGAGGCCTGATACTATGAGAGTCAATGGGAACTTTTGTCAAGAGACTTTTTATTTCTGTGGTGCCAAGCCTTCATTCTACACATTTCTGTGAGTTCTTGCTTTTAAACAAGATCAGGGACCTTGGGACTATGGAAGCATCTGATGTTTGAGGAACTGAAAGACTGAGAGTCCAAAGAGACCCAAAACGTAATCTGCATGGCGTCATCTCTCTGATGTGCAAGAAAGTTTACAATTGCTTTCAAAACCATGCCAAAAACTGACAACTTCCCTCAGCTGTCTTTCCATGCAGTCTCACATAACAGCATTTAAAAGGGATGAGGGGGAGCTACATATGGACCAAAGGTTTTTACTTTTATTATTTGCATTTGAAAATAATTGTGCAGGGCATCAAAGCTCCTTACCACAGACAATTCCACTGGCAGACAACTTGACTCCTAAGCCTTCTTCTGGAACCAAAAGACGGATTTCTCTCCATTAAAGCTACCCATCTGGTTTTTCATACCAACTGCTCAGGAGTCAAAAATGCTCTGCCTGAGCAGTATAGCTGACTCCTGTTTTGGAAAAAAGTTTCACTTACCCACCGCAGAACAGCATTTTAAGGCTCTGTACAGAGAATTAAATAATTGAGCAAATATTATACCACTCCCATAACTGAGGTATTAATGCTGCTTTAAGGAATGTAATGTTTTCTGCCAAGAAACCATCTGTTGAATGAAACATGTGAGACTAAAATGAGGCTAAAAAGGAGACTGCAGATATGATAGCTCCAGATTGGAAGCTTCTTGGTACCATGGGAATGCAAATCAGTGTTGATCCTGACAGCTGTAGGTGTTCAGCTCCCAACAACTAGTAACACACTCTCATACCTTTTTTTTATTTTATCTTTTCACTTTTTTCAAGGACGAAGAGCAATCTAGAGCTACTTGCTCAGCATATTTAGACATGAGTAAATTAAGGAGACATAACACTATCTGTTAGAGTATTTTAAATAAAACCTTTATGAATACTAGGAGAACTTGCAGCAGCTTGTGTTGATCACCTATGAAAACAGTTTCTGATACTCAGAAATGTTAGAGATTTCTATGCTGGTTTGATCTTTTAATTCTACTTTTATACTTCGTAGTTTTTTCAAGGACAAGGGAGAGACATGCATTTGGATGTCTGGTGAAGCTCTTAAATCTTGTTTCCACTTCAGTGTCCCATAGTATGATTAGTTAGATAGCATTCCCTTTGTAAAAGCATCTCTGTGTATGTTAAAAAATGTTTGTAAAGGCAAATCTGGACAACAAGGACCCAGGACTTTAGGCACTGAAGTGTCTCACTAGAGCATGAGCACAACCAACTTCTGATTGATCTTACAGGCAAAGTATACCAGAAAGCTCATAAGGATGGAGAAGAATTGTAGTAATTTTCCTTTCCTCTTCTTTTACTCTGGATTGAAGGCATTGCAGCAAGAATACAAAATTTAGATACCAAACTGATCAATTTTTTTCTGGTATCCCACCATAATTAAATCAAGATGATTTATTCTTGGATCATGAGATTATTTCTGGCTCCATTCTTTTATGATCTTTCTGCATCTTTCTTTTAATATTAGTAAAATACAGGTACTGATATTGAACTTCTGAAATTTACTGATCTTGTTTGTGCATATGTTAAAAGGCCAAGATTAAAATCTCCTAGGTCTTTTGTTTTAACCTTTCTATAAGTCTTCTGGTGAAACAGCTGGGTAACTTCAGGGAGACTGTTGGAATTCACCCAAAAAACTATCAGATGCTGCAGGCTTTTTATATTAGTATAGGTTAGTAATCAGCTTGAAATCAGCATTTAAGCACCAGACTATAGACCTTTAATTAAAACAAGTGAACTCAAAAAAGGGATTTGTGCAGTGTGAAAGTTTAGCAAGGACCAACATCTAAGTTAGAGTCAAGACTAAACTTTCAATAAAGACCTGCCTAATGAGTTGCTGTTCTCCAGCTCAAAATGAATTCCATGAGAAATGCACATGAATAATAGACTCTGATGATTTCTGAGGCTGCTCCTGTCTATCACAAGGTGTGAGCTCAATAAATGTAGGGGGTTTTGCCTGAATTTCTTTTCTTCCCCTATCCTGGTTAGTGAAAAGTCATATAAAGAAAAGGCAGAAAGATACCAACACTGGTAGGATACTATGAAAAAACAGGAAAAGACCCAAAATGAGTTGTTTACTCATGGGCAGTGAGTGAAGGTAGTAAGGATATCAGGAAGCAACTCCAGATGGTAAATTAAATACTAGGAGTATAATGAACACTGCAGATTTTATACAGTGATCACTTTTTTTCATTTAAAGCAGGGAAAATCATCTAAAATGGTGCAGAGGGTAGAAGATTTTTATGAATAGTGGAAGACATTTAATGCCTTAATATAACCACTATTAAACCACTGATAATGCAGAATTATACCTTTCTTGGGGTATTTTTGTCTTTTGCTCAGCTACAAATTAAGTTAGCAGTGAATGAAACCTATTAGTGCTTGAAAGATGTAGGGCAGGATATGAAATTCAAAGCAAGGTAAAGGTAGTTGAGCAGAAATAGAAGAGTACAGTTGAATTGCAGGACCTTGTAGCACTTCTGCCTTCCCAAACCAGGACGAGAAATCCAGCCATGACTAGATTTCTAGTCCTGTGTGTAGATGTAGCCACATACAAACATTTGACTTTCCCAATCTAGCATGCAGAGTTATTTCACAGAAGAAAAAAAGAAGAAATTTACTTGGTAAAGCAACCAAGGCATCCACACACTGCCCTAATGGACAGAGTAGCTGGTTATTAAACCAATACAGCATAACCAACCTAACACAGGCCTTTCAGATGGAAATGGAAGAAATTCCCAATTTACACCATGAAAGTGGGGGAGTTTTTGAAACCTCACCCTGTCCCTCCCAGAATAAACACAGTAGTTGCAAGACAAGGCTAACATCAGTATTTACCTCAGCAGTTTACCTCATCCAGGTCTTCAGCTAGTATAAGTTTAAAAGGATATAAATCATGAGAAGCCCTGCTTGGCCACCTCCCTGTTCTCAAAATTTTTAGTATTAAATTTCATTACATCCACTCTCCTTGATTTAATACAAAATTCACAACCTCTACTCAGAGTGCAATCCAAAAGGAGCAGGGCAGGTTGGGTTGGGTTTTTTTTTTATTTCAACTGATAAATGACAATGGTATGAGGTATCTGGAAATGTATTTATTGTTGACATACTTATGCCATCTCCTTGGCATATAAGAAAGATACAAGCAATGATTTGCACTGATTTGGGATCAGCCATGAAAACTGATTATTCTATGTTAGCAGGCTCTCTGTAGCTCCTCATTTGCTGCACACTTTTAGTCTGTACTTCACCTCTCTATGTCCCCTTTCACTTAAGAAATATATATATTTGGTATTTAATCTGAATGTTTACTGCTTTTGTGAATATCAGAATTTGGAAGGAAGTGAAGAATACAAACACATAAAACTGTTTTGAGTAATCATAAACCCAGCACATATTTTGCTATGTGACCTGTGTTTTGAGATTTTATTAACTGAATATTGCAAAGTGCTTTGCAATCCCTGAATAGGAGTCAGTTTAAACCACACTAAGCCAAATCATAAATCAGAATAAAGTACGGGTATATGCCATATCCAGAGAATGGTCTCCAAAGAAGGAAAATCAGGGGACTGATTTTTATGCTTATAAAAGCCAGTGGGGAATTCTGGTCTAAAATCAGTGTCATGTGCAATGAGTTCATGCAGATGGATAGGGAAGTTAGTGTGCAGATAGATGTGGATTTACAGTCCTCAAGGTACGCTGCAATAACCTGCCATGAGGGCTTTCTTAGCCTACACTGAGAATGCCTTTGTGTGCAATAGTCTAATAAACTATTTAGCACTTGTTCTCTATTAGGTAGGGTTTTTACACCAGCTGACACACCAGTTTCTACACATTACCTTTTCTGTAATGATAAATCCTGTAAAAATGTCTTGATAAGCTGCGTTTAGGTCTCTTTATATTCAACAAATATGTAGTCAGACTGGCAGTGCAAGCATATGAATCCAATTCCCCTCTGTTGTAAGCTGGGATGCTTCCCTAGAAGCCAAGGCAGGTCCAGAAATTCGGATCTGCCACAAACTTGACCTGGTTATCATGAGATGATCACCACAGCACTGCACAGTCTCCGGGTATCCTGCAGTTTTCTAGGCAAAAGGTCTGCATCGTTTGCAAATTCAAGAACCTACACCAGTAGTTTTTTACACATTGTATGTCATAAGCAGCACAGCTGCTGCCCAGGAGGAAAGGCATAGCAGCCACAAGACATAAAGCTTTGCCCTAAGGTAAATCTGCCCCAGGAAATTTCACACTGGTTCTCTTCCAGGAGTTTTCCTAAGGGTAAAGGAGCTTGTGCAAAGTTATGCTAAGTCAGCTGATGCCAGCCATCTGCCTAGAGGGGTCTGCAGGGCAACCCAGTCATGCAAGTTTAAACAGCCTGAGTTCTCCAGTGGCAGGTGCAGTGTTCCAACACATTGTGCCATCCTCTGTCAGGTGAGTCTATAAAATATCACTCGGTGCAGTTCAAGTCCAAGAGAAAAAGAGAAATCTCCAAAACTCCTTGAAAATAATGTTTTATTGCAGAGAAAGGGGAGGGGGCGGGGGGGGGGGAGGGGGGGGTAGAAAAAAAAAGAAAATTTGGCAGCCAGAAGTGCCAGGCTAGTGGAGACATGCTGTCTGCACAGCAGCTTCTCCTGGTAACAGATCTTAAAAGCTTCAACAGTGATCTGTTATTCTTACAAGACACAACAAAACTCCCAACAGGCAGCGAACAGCAGAATTAATGGATTGGAAAGTGAGAGTCTAATGTATGAGCTTTCAAAAGTCTCTCAAGACCAGCAGCCTCATTGTGCATATCCCGTAAGTTACTGCTATTGGGTTTTGGGAGTACGTGATACTGTCAATGGAAAAAAAGCACAAAGGTCAATATGGCTGCAAACTATCTCAGAGCATCTCAGTAATACTTCCACAGAAATCCTTTAACTCCAAGAGAAACAAATATTATTTACACATCAAAGGGCTTAAAAAAATATCCAAGTAAGCAAAAGTCAGCTCAGTTCAACTACTTTACAGTTAAATCATTTTTTATTGAATTCAAGTTTCATGGATCATTAGAGAGCCAGAGGCAGAATTCCAAGAGCTGCTTTGACCTAATGAGTCTTCAGCAAATTGTTTTCTTAAGGATCCTGTGCCTTCCTTCTGGATTCTGAAAAGAAATTATGCAATTTCTCTTTATTCTTTTTCTTTAGGAAAAAGAAAATACGCTTTTAAATTGAATGTAATTTATATCCAGTGCAATAAGTTGTTGGTAAGGTGTATTTCATTAATCTTTCTTTCCTTTGAATAAAAATGTCCCAGTAGCATAGAAAAGATACTGACACCTGCATTTACTTTCTTATAACAAAATTATGCACTTTTATTTTTACATAGTGAAAATCTACCAAAGCAAATAGCTTTAAACTTTCTGATTTCAGAGGTTTATGCTGCTTTGCAACCTCAAAAACCAGCAGTTATAAATCAGTGCAACCATTACTCCTAATACCCTAATTGATACTGGAAAACAAGAGAGGGAAGTTTAATCTATCAAGAACCTTATAGCTGATACAAATTTGCCTTCACGGGAAAGTATTTATTAAAAAAAAAAAAAAAAAAAACACACCACTTTAACAGGCAGGTGGTGAGTGAGTTGAAAGTTAACACTTTCCATACCAGAGCAGAAACATTTGTCATCATCAAAATCCCTTCTATCATCATGGCCAGGGCATGGCAGTATCTCAGCCAAGAGTACAGAAGGGACAGATAGGACTGGCAGCACATCCAGACACCCATGACTGCCCAGCTCGGATGCCCGGACACTTCTTTACAGCTGGGTCCACTGGGGGTAGTGTGCGGTGCACAGCCAGGATGAGCTCTGAGTTCATACTTTGGGTTTACAGTGAGATATCTTAATTGCTCTGCTCTTGGGTTTAATACACCCCCAAACAGCCTGTCCCTGCATCAAGCAGTCATCCCGAGAATAAAAAAAACAAAAACTCCAGTCTAGACAGAGTGCTCCTTCATCAAATGAAAATTGCCTCATAAGGAAGTGACCATTAGCAGTTTTCTCAGACTTATAATTGGAGATATTACTTTCTAACATTTGCACACAAAATAAAAAGAAATGTCTTTTACTTGAGTGCAGTGAAATTTTTAGGACCGGCTTGTGAAATGGATGGGGTGAGGTTTGCATGCTTCAGAAAATGGAATGAGCAGCACAGCAAGAGAGACAGCAACTTGTGTTACAGTTCATCTACTGTTAATCCAGGCATTTGGTCTGAAAAGCCAATAGGTCCTTGTAGCTCTGATTGTTGTACACTTAGAGCTGGCAAAAAATGTTTTTGTAACTAGCCCAACAACAGGGATTTGAGAGACTCAGAAATCATTTGTCTGCAGAGTCAAATATAGTGATCACTTCCAGCCAGGAAATCAGGAAAGAGATATTTCTGAAATAAGTCTCAATTTTCCCTGCTCTGAATGGCCAGTGGCACTCCTGGACAAGCAGATCAATGGGGCACTTGGCGTAGCCCCCACCACGGAGACTCCTCTCAGCTGCCTTTCATGAAGTCCTTTGGTGGCACCTGCTTCCATGTGAGGTCAGAGAGGCTTGCCCACAGTGGTCAGCCATGCTCCATGGGCTCTACTCAGCATTCTGCATGTTGAACTCCTGCCCCATGGTTCTGAGAGTGGCTCTGGCCATGTGGCCCACACCTGCTTGTTCTTGCAGTCCTTTCTTCTCTCAGCATTTCAAAACACTTTGGTTTTCCTTCTTCTCCACCCCAAAACCCTGTCCTTTGTTCCAGGCTGTTCACACCTAACCACAGGGCAGCACGTTTCAGGAAGCAAAAGCAGACACAAGGATCAAACAAGTCTCCTTTATTTCTACAGCACAAAACACAAAGAAACACTTAGCAAAGCAGGGTTCAGGCCATTCTGCCCTTCCTGAGCCCCCTTCCTCCATCACAGCCATCAAACTGGGGTCTCAAACTAGGGACAAGTTGCTAGAGATGGTAAAGATCAACAGAGAGAGCAGAGCAGCGCTCCTTAGTGTTTCTGGAGAGATGAGCATTGGAGGGCATCATAAAGGCTCCCACCCCTCATGAGGAGTAAGGAGAGGAGCTGGGTGACATTTTAAGACTTTGGGGCCTGGTGACCCAGGGTAAGGTGTGGGAGCAGCTTGCAGACTATGCCCAAATGGGAGAAATGACGAGACCACAGAGCAAGCAAGGGGCAAGCAGAGTCTCCCCAGTGGCATAATATTGTCTGGGGCTTTCCCTTGACTGGAATTTAACCTCAGGAACAGAAGGCTGGGCCTCTCAGAGGCCCATCAGCAAACGTCTCTACAGTGCTATAGTGTTGGGAGCCACAAGACCACAGGAGATGGGCAGAGAGAAGGAAGCAATGGTCTGGGGTACACATCACATCACTGGCATCAGCAGAGAGAGTGCTCTCTCTCTGAGAGAGAGCACAACCACTGAGTTGCCCACCTTGTCTTGTTGGCCAGGAAAGTGCAGCTGTGCAGCTGTGTATCCAGGATTCCTGAGCACCTGCCCAGGACCCAAGGGCAGCAGTGCAGAGAGGATCCAGGCAAAGAGCACAGCATAGGCTCAGTCCCACACTCGGCTACAGCCTTCCACCAAGGGGTGTGGAAGAGTTTGTCTGAGCAAGAACTAAGTACCTTAAGATTTGTCATGTTAAACTCCAGCCTTTTGAAGTAGTTCACAGCTGCCAGTGTCGACTTGTGTTATTTTGGATTTGAGCTTCCTGAGGAATTGGACAAAATCCCTAAGAACTCTTTGTGAAAATGTTCAGCCCAAGGAGTTGTAATTCCTTTGCATTTTGCACTATGGAAAGCTTGCTGAAACTGCTTAACTACAGAAGGTGATTGCTGCATATCTTGAATTTCAGACAAATCACAAGACGTTAAAATTGGGACTCAGTGTGATAATGATGACTCTGCCCACTTGGTTCACAATAGGCTTCAAGTACTGTAGTTTTTCTCTCAGTATTAAAAGAAAAGAAGCTTTCTCTCCTGCTACTTCTCAGAAAAAAGGGCAATGAAACCTAACCAGCTTGAAATCATTCAGACTAAAATGCAAAATGATGCTTTTGGCAGGGAGTGGGTATGTACAGTGGATAAAGCACAGGAAATTAAGAGCCAAGTGCTGAAATATACATTAACTGAAAGCCACAGTAAAGCACCTTGCTATGAAGCATGTTTAGAAAAATTATAAGCAGTTTAAAGTTAAGGAAATTTTTTTATTATTATTTCATACATATATATGTGTGTGTGGGTGGGGGGGCGGGGAGGTGTATGCGAATTACCAGCAATAATGAAAGGGGTAGATAAATTACTTTTGTCAGAAGAATGAGGAAAAGAGAAAAAAACATTTAAAATCCAGTCAGAGCATATAATTAATCAGAACTACTCTGATTAATAATTATTGTTATTGTAGTTATTATTGATAAATGTTAGCAGTAGACTTCAATGGCTGAGCTACTAAGAATTCAGATTAACTGAAATGCATCTAATTTGCCTGCATGTAGCTATAGCCATTTTTATTAACCAATATTTCTTCTCTAATACTGCTGGTTAACATTGCTCTCTTGCTCCACATAATATGCACAGTTCCTGTTCTACTTAAAAATACTGAAGGACCATGAATCTATTCTTGTGTCTGCCCCAGCCTCTCTGTTGGCTTCAGTGAAGTTAATTCTCCCTCTGTCCCTATCTTTGTCTGTGATACGGGGTAACCAGGCCTCCTGAATTCATAGGGGGCAATCTTTATTGCTGGCTGTGGTAGAAGAAATGGGAATGTATTGCTGGGAAACCTCCCAGAACACATCTCTGACTTGGATGAAAGGAACAGACAACACAATGAGATTGAAGTGGGGCAATGAGCTCAGACCTAGGGAGGATGGATATTATTTAGGTATTTTTCTGGCATGTTTTAGTCTTGCAAAAGGATGCTCAGTGAAAAGGTTAACTAACTTTCCAAAAGGAGAGGGGATACACTTTGAGTCAGAGGTGGGAGATATGTCCATTACTGCCCACTTACCAGATAGAACTATGAAGAAGACTTGTCTTGGACAGAGGATTTTCATCTTCCCACCAGACTGCAGAAATCCCTTGTCCTGTTTTGAGAGTGAAGCATGAACAGAGCCTTCAGAAATGATCCTCTCCAATTTGCAGTATACCTGTACCATGGGGCAAAGGGCTGAGTTAGAGAGAGTTATGTATTTTTATGGCCTTTGCCCAATTCTTTTCTGTATTTTACTGACCTAACTGTAGGTTGGGCTCACAGTAACTGCACTGTGGTGACAAGATCATGATCCTTTAGCTGGATAACTCAAACAAGTTCAGGTAGTTGGCATGATCTACACCAGGGTGTATATGAGCTTTCTTGTTTGAGTGCGGTCTGAGGCTTGGTCAAATTTGAGCATGGGTTTCATGAGGATAAGAGATAAGCCCAAGCCTGAGCACAAGCTGAGAAGTAGGCTGTCTCATGGTGTAGACAAGCCTCCCCCTAGTCCTGCCTGTGCTCCAGTCACTGACATGAGCATAAAGTTTTACACACATATGGGCTCTGTATTAGTCTGCAACATTAAACAGAGAAGTTATTCCTATGGCCAGCGCTTTATTCAAGTAAAGACTGCAGACTGCCAAAGGTGAGTTTTTTTGTAAGTAAATAACAAATGGAATCTACGTCGCCTGCTAACTGAGTAATCAATATGTAAGATGAGTTGAAAACATATTTTCAGATGGCCAGTTATTCTCGGAGCTGTGATTTTGCACAGATTGCATATTATCTTGACCAGTGACAATATTTTTCTTTATGCTATAGTTAAATCAACTCTGAAGTGTGAAATGAAACAAGACAAAATCTATCACGTTTCCCTCAAACTTTAACAAATCTGTTTCCATCCTCGGAGAGCAAAATAATCTTTTTTCTTTTTTAAAGGAAGCATTTCTAGGTCAGAACAACCTCTGTTTCTAATTACTTGTTTTGCCGTGTTCTTAAGCTGTAGATGAGAAAGCAAAGTGCTACCTAGTAACTTATATTCCTTTATTATCCACATGAAAAAGTATATTATTTCATAGCTATGTCTGGATATTTATATGCATTTTGTTTCTACTTTGAGATGTGTAAATGTATAAAGTTAAAATGATGACACTTTCTTATTACCTTTATGTTAATATCCTACTGCAAGATGTAAAAGAATCCTGCTTTCTGTCCACAGTGGTTTGTTTTCAAAATTGATTTCTTCTTGGTTTTGGTAGAGAGCATAAACCTTCCCCTAAACTGAAAATCAGTTAAGTAGGCTTTGACCTATTTGTGTTTAAAGTTCTTTTCTCACTGCTATGCTAAGGAGTCTTCTTCCTGCTTGAGTCAGACTTAAGTTTACTCCCAGTGTAGTTGTTTCAAATTGCCTGATGCTAAAATTTGTGATACCAAAGAGACAACAAATCCCTTGTCAGTCTCTACTTGTCACCAAAACAGACTTTGTCTGCTGTCAGTGAAGTCAAACAAGCAAAACACTTGTTTCCTGCAGACAGAGCCTACAGCTATTACAGACAATTCAATTTAGAATTTCCATTAATGTCTCATCTGACTAATTCTTGAATGTGTATAGCAATAGTGTCTTGACCACATCCCTTGGAAGTGAGTCCAGCTACACAATTCTTTCTTCTAAGAACATTATTCTCATTCTCTGTTGCAAGTTCAGATCTAATTTCTTCCACCTGATCTACTTTCCTTCTGCATGTAGAACTATCTTCTAGAGAAAACACATATCTGCAGATCCAAAGAGGAGATGAAATACTATAACAATTGATCTTAATATATGCAATTCTTTGTAATGTATATTATTACTAATTTTGGTTTCCACTCTTTTACTAAGACAGTTTATTGAATGACAAAGTGTAAGCTCAGGGACGAATTATATATTTTGAACTGCATTTCTCTGGATGGAGAGTTGCTTTAAGTTGTGAGAAAAAATAAAAAAGTTGAAATCATGCTAAAAGCTGTGAGATTCCATAATGACTTTAAAGTGCCTTTTAAAATGTATGGAAATTATAAATGCTTTGTATTTTAAAAGATGAGCGAGATTCTGGTTGTCCCATTCCCATACCAAACTTCATAACCTGTTCTTTGGTTTCTGCCAATAATTGCTGTATGGCAGGAAGATAAATAGCTGCAAGAGAGAGCAAATCTCAAACATCACCCATTCTTCATATGCACCTAAAGTGTGCATTTTCTTCAACAGTGGAAAGCTAACAGCCTATTTATCTTTTAAGACAATACTATTATTTATACAGTATTTATCAAGTCTTCACTGTATTTTGAAATACAAGGATGTTTAACTCTTCACAATGCTTAAAGTATACAAGGCAAAATTAGTACAAAGGCAACTTCAATGCATAACAACTAACCCTTGTGATCCTTTTTGTCATAGAATAAATGAATTCCGTAAGCATCCATCACACAATACAGTCTAATTTGGTTTAGTTGAATTGATTTAGATAATGAGGAGCAATTGGGTAACTTCAGATTCCCTGCCCCAGACAAGAAAGCAATTGAATCTGGGACTTTTACTCAAAGGTCTGTGCCTGTCAGTCCTATGTTTCTATTTCTCATTGCCTAGCTGTGCAATGACTGTCCACTTATTGGAGGCCTAACAGATTCTGATACAAGAAATCATGATTAGTGCATGACCATGATTTTATCTCTACACTTCTCTAAGTCCTACCTAATAACCAATATATTGCAAAGAAGTATCACATATGAGTCCTATCAGGACATATAATTTACGTTATGTAGTAGACTCTCATCTTCTGTGTTGGAATATCATTCTTCACCCATTCCACCTACAAGCATCTCTATACCATGGCTGCTCTCTCCACCTGTGCAACCCAACCCCACTCCCCATGCTCAGATGTCAAGTGTCCATCTGTGGTGGGAGAAAAACCACAGTGCCAGACCACAAATGGAAGTGATACACTGGTAGATGAAGGTAACAAAACAAGTAAAGAAACTTGCATTACAGTGTACAAAAGCAAACTGGCATCTGATGGACCGGTCTATTCAATTTATGTCAGGTGATGGTCTGCTGCAGTCCAACAGAGATGAGATCCACATCAGAGGTTGCAATTAACCAAGATAATCAGGTTACTTCTTCTCATAAACTTGTATTAATATCAGCTGATTTGGAGCTTAAAAGGCACATCCTGGTTCATCTTATTTTTTGGAAACAAGACCAAAAAAAGGGAAAAAAAATAAGAGTGATAGTGATCTTCAGTCTAGATTTTTGCAGACAGGTCTGTCATCCCACAGTAAAAGAATTTAGGAAAGTGTAAGAGAGAAAAAAGGGCACAAATCACCTTAGCTATCATAATCTGTATATGTTAATCAGAAGTATGAAACAAGAGCAACCACGGCTGCTACAGCTACCATCTAAACTTCATTACTGTGCTATAATATCACCTGGAGCAAGTTGTTTATTTCAGGGCTACAGCCAGGGCTAACACTGGGGAACTAATCAAGGACTTCTAAGCCTAACTGCCTATCTCTACGGATACATTAATATCTATAAATATGATAGTACTCAACCCAGTACCTCTGTGAATTGCAGGGTATCATCTATTATACCCTGGCCAATAATAGTTCACTCAGGATTATGGGGAGTTATTGCCAGTACACTGCTCTCTGCTCTAGTTTACTCAGAATTACTATAACAGAGTAAGCAGAATTTAGGAGATCTGGATCCTCACTATTTTGCATTCCTACAGCATTTTTTATTCAAGGGACAATAAGTATACTTTGCTTAACTAATTCAACCTTACAATGCCTCAGAGATGCAGGTAAACAAGCTTAGGTAAATTTTACAGGTGGAAAACCAAAATCTAATATTTTTCTCAAAGAAGTTAGTTACAGTCTTTTGCAAGTAAAATCTGGCTCAGATTTTATCTGGGGATAGGAGATAGAACCTACACATACATTTCAGCACTCATGGACTTTGGGACAGTCTGGACAATTTACGTCAGCAGATATAACCCTCCAAATCCTTACCACTAATTGTTAAAAAACTGCAACAACCTCTTCCTAACAAGCAAAAAAGTGGAAAGTCTAGAAAGTCATTTTCTATGCCTATGTTAAATGAAAGTGTTGGCAGAATCATCTTGTTTCTGTAGACTCGTACTTTGGAGCAAAATGGTCAGAGAGTTATTTAATTTCTCCCTTTTTTCCCTTACCTAAAACAAATGCATCTTAGCATACCTGTGTTTTCTGAGAATTACTAAATTTGTCTTTTTTATTGTGCAGCTGACATATGGTGTGACATATTCTACTGCAGAAGCAAGTGAAGTACTATCATTTTTGTCTTTATTCTCCTCCAAATATCTGATCTATGGTACAAACATCCATGTCACAGGAATGAAAGAAATGTGTTGTTGCTTTACCCTTTGAATGTATTGGGCTTGCACAGGTTAAAGGAGTCAAATGAAAAAGACAAACAGCAAGATGTTTCATTTAATGAAAGATCCTGATAAATATATTAGGCAAAAATATCTTTTGAATGTATCCCATCAGGTTCTCTAAGATAATATGGTAACTCTGTTGGAAAGATACTATTAAATGGAGCAAAACAGTAAGGCCTATTTCTTTCAGTAACACAAGGAAAGACAAGTTTCACGTTTTTGAGTACTCTGGGTACTTCAGCATGTGTTATTTTGGGGGATTCTTTGCAATGTGTCATTGTGTAAAACAGAAAACTGAGGGACTGTCATTTTCATCACAAACACATCATTTTATTGGAGGAAAATAAAGAACCTGAATGTGGTGCTGTGCAACAGCTTTCTTGTGTATTTGTGTCTAACCTGACAGACCCTTAGTGGCTCGCAAAACTTTACAGATGACAGTTCAGGAAAATGACCCCTGCCAGGCAAAGTATATTGAAGGAAAATCTGTGAGAACATTTGGTTTTACAAGCCAGGGATATCTACTAAGGACATCCTCGAAAGTAAGCAAGTGTCTTGCTATGTTTTAATTTTATTACCCTCTTTGTGGTAATCCCTCTCCCATTTCAACCTGAGCATGTAAACCAGGAGAGGTGGCAGTAAGTTGAAAAACAGGATAGTACTGTCAAGCTGTCATCAGGTGACCTTCAACATACCTTACTGCTTCTCAATATACAGTGGGAAGAAAAAACATTTTTGCCTTCCCTTTGTCCAGTGAGTTTCATCGTCCCTTTTAAGTAGGTAGCTTGGACAAACTGATTTATCCATCTCAGCACTGAGTTATTATATTCCGGTTTTCCTAGACCTGGATAAGATTTGGATTTTAATGTGGCATAAGTAGCTAGTGGCTTGTGAAGGGTTAAATACTCTTCAAACCCTTAGGTAATTTGTGACTAGACAAATACCTCATGTTTGTTGAAGTGAAACATTATTCTGCAACTTCTCAAAGTCATAGGTGATTTTCTACACTGTCAATCTAAGCTGGGCTTTAATATGATAAAGAGCTCTGAAATGCACTCCTATCACAGGTTGAACACACTATCAAAATCGTTTTGATCCACTTCTCCTATCTCATAAACAGCTGGCATTTGGCATGGCTGAGTGGATGGAGACATTTCTGAACTGACTTTAATGACCTCGTAGTACATCTGCAATAGATGAAACTTAGCAGTTAATCATGATTGAAGCTGGCACCTGAAACAAAATTCTCACCTCAGCTTTATGTTATGTTTGTAGCAATACTTTCTAGAGATATAATTTGGAAGCATTTCTGCTCTAATCTCAAAGGAGTACTGGCACTATAAAATAATTGCTTTGGAGTAATGGATTTACAAATAGTCAGTGCTGTATTTGGGTAGTTCAGGTTCACTGTTCCTATTTGTATTTTCCTGAGAAGTTCAACTTAAAGCTTTACAAGTGGCCTATCTCACGGTATTTTTCTTGGATTTTAATTATATCAGAGATCAAGTTGTCCTAATTGCTGCCTGGGGGTCCTTTTTTTTCCTCAGATTCTTTCAAACCCACAGGCTGACTGATACCCAGGTCTTTATGGCCTATTTCAGCTGCAAAGGTCACTGTTCTCCATGGTGCTGTCATCCCACCAGTTCAGGCTCCCAGTTCAGGATCACTTACCAAGTCTCCTGGATAGGTATTGAGGCTGCATAAGGTAACTCTGAGCAGCTGAGACATTCCATTAGGATGGCATTACTGCAAAGGGCCAGGGATATAGAGGGCTGGTGTGCCACTTATTCTGTCTTTTGACCTGAAAGACAGTGACTTTTCTAGGTAAATCCTGTTTTCTAAATGCCTAATATTTCTTCTATTTTATTTTTAATAACATCTATGCCTAATTCAAAGCATAGCCATGACAATCACATATGCATATTTTCAGAGATTAGGTCTCATCGTTGCTTTACCTGATATAAAACCTGTCATATTAGCAGGTCTTTCATAACATTTCCCATGTGCAGTGGTCCATCTTCAACTTAGGAAGAAATAGTCTATCCTTACTGCTATGATAACTCTACTAATATCAACTCTACATTGCACAAACTGATGAACACTTTATAAATGTTCATATCACCTTCTGAATATTACAGACATAAAATCACTTTGTCGTTGTTGAAGAAGTCTCCATCATTTACCATCACCATTTACCACTTTCCAGAAATTTGTTCAGAAATATCCTTTGCAATTTTAAGACTTGTGATTACCACTACCTCATTTTAGATAACTCAACTTGTGAATTTGTTTTGGCTCCTTTACAGCCATTTTGAAATATCAGGATCATATTCTGCCTGTAAAGAAACCTTCTCACTTAAACATATTTTCAACTTATTCACTATGCTGGACTAACATTGCATATCTTTGGGAAAAGAATGTATGTTGTTTTCACAGTAATTTTAGCCTCTTTTTCCTTTTTATTTTTCTGAAAATGTGACATACCCTCAAAGTAGTTTGTGACATTTTGAAAAATACCGACTATTTCATGATGGCATTAAAAAATATTTCTTTCCTTCAAACATGGAAAAAAGAACCACAAAAACTAGTTGAGGGATGGAAAAACCTCCACAGTAAAAAGAAGATTAAAACTTCAATCTAATTATTTAAGCAAATGAAAGAAGGTAACTTGATAAACTATGCTTTCAGTGTCAGAAAATACTGGATACCTAAAAGGCTTTTATGTTAATGGAAGAAAACATAAGACAAACTCCTAGCTGGAAGGCAAAATGAGAAAAATTCACATGGGAGAGAGGTGTATTTTTAATAGGAAGACCAAATAACTTTCATAAGGACCATATTTGCCTCCCAATAACTCCACATCAGACCTGTGTGCCTTCTTAGTTTGGTTGGTTTACCTTTGGTATATACAAATTATTCTTCAATCACATGTTACTGACTTCATTACAGATGCCCCCAAATCAAAGCTAACAACCTGTGATAGAACCACCCGAATAACCACATTTTCTCTTTTTTGTTTACATTATGTGAAGAGATGACAATTTGACTTAATTATTACACTTTTAGGGAATTTAGACTACACAAAAGCATCACAAACGTAGTCAAGTACCTAAAACTGGAACAAGCTGTAAAAAGAAAATCTGGCATCAGTAGACTCAGAACAATGGA
Source organism: Xenops minutus (assembly GCA_035221455.1). NCBI lineage: Eukaryota > Metazoa > Chordata > Aves > Passeriformes > Furnariidae > Xenops > Xenops minutus. Next base: position 12,436,209 of record JAWWEE010000162.1, on the reverse strand, counting down.
GCAAGATAAGCAGGAAGAACAGCTTAATCATCCAGAACTAGGAATGGGAAAAGCTTTAATTGGCATTGCCAAGATCAAAGAATAAATGTCTGACAGCCTTTGCTTCTCATGGCAGTTGATGGCAGAACCTGATGGATGTTATACCCAAGAGCATTTGGCCTTAGAGCTGTACTTTCTTTCTTCAAAATTAGACCATATATCTGTGATTTTTTTTCTGTCATGCAAACACATTAATTTATAAAAAGGAGGTAAAACAAAGAGAATAAAAAAACTTGCATGTCTTGTTGCTGGGCAGCCTGAAACAGAGCCCTGGGCACTCTGAATGTGTGCAGAATCATCAGGAATGTGGCAGAAGGGCAATGCAGAACAATGAGTATCTGAACTGTTGATTACACTGGTGACAATTGCTTTTATATTTCATTGATATAATGGTTTGCATTTGTCTCTCAGTTAGACACCCACAAAATCAATTACAGTTAAGCTTAGGATACAGATTGTTTCACCATTAGATGGGAATGGAACTGGAGTAAGATATTGCTCAAGTCCTGCTTGTGTTCTTCATTCCCCTTGTGGAAAACATGTAAGTATTTGGCATTCAGGTGCAGGGAGAGGCAAGAAAGGAAGCAAAATTCTGGGTATCAGGCTCAGAAAAGCAGCAGGCATTGGGGCAAAAGCTAGATCTCCCTACAAATAAAGGACCAAACACTTCTGAGCAAAATTAGGGAGGAAAATGACCTTGTGAAACAAAAAAACCAGACTTTCTGGCTACAGAAGTAGTGAAAGAATAGGCAACAATCTGCACAAGTTTCCTTTGAAAAAGCCACTTCCTAATCAAAGCAGAAAAAAAACATAAAGTGTGTTTCAAAGGAGACCTTCAACACCATCTCAGCTGCCAAAAGCTATCAACAGTTTATCTGCAAGGCAATTAAAACAAAGGGACACTTTCCTCTCTAGTGTTAGATGCTGGGAGAAGTTACCAACCTGCTTCTGTTATCAGTCACTCAATTTGCATAGGTGACAGCAGAGATCTGTGTGGTGGATGGAAAGTTTCTTGACTGACGGATGGCAGCTTGATGTCTTTATTCAGCTTGCTTTAAAAATACATGTGCATATATATACATATACTTACATGTGTGTGTATATATATATATACATATATATATGTCTCTGTGTGTGTATGTGTGATGAGTAACAAGATCCAGTTAAAGAACATTACCAGCTGACAAATCAGGTACTCATAAATAGCTTGTTTCAGTATAAAGTTTGCCTGTTCAGAAATGTTCACAGGGATTTGAAACGTGATTTCAAGTGTCTGTCAGAGTTTTCCTGTGTGACCTTGTGTGAAATGCCAAGAGAGGAATTCAGGAGCCTAAACCAGGCTTCTAGGTCCATTTGAGATGCCCTAGTGGATGTTGTATATCTACAGAGGGTTTCCACAAAGGATGCAGGATTTAAGAGAGACATGTTACCATGCTGTGGTTGCTGGAGGCCAGATAAGAACACCTCAGATGCCTAAATAGAAATTACACACCTGTTTCTATATATCTCTTAACTCTATGCTTCAGCACCACATTCTTCTGATCTCTACCAACAATTTTCTCAGCAACAATTCACAATAATCGTAGTATGGGATACCATGGGATTCAGCCATGATAGTGCTGTAGGGCCCTTTAGGCACATTGACCTCTTAGTGCACATGAATTCCTTTACTTTAAATCCTTTGCTCTTTTTTGGTTTGTTTGTTTGTTTCTTCAAGATGACCTGTCTGTCAAAAAACTTGCTGACATATAAACAGAAATAAAAGATTTTGATCTGTTGACCATTAACTGTTTGCAAGCAAATGTCATAGTAGAGATCAGAGGTTTCCTTCAGTGTCTCCTGTTGCCTTATCATGTGCAGTAAGTCTTGTTCAAAAGAAAGAAAAAAGTGAATGTGAGGGAAAGCTTCTTGGTGTCAAACTGAAAACTGATCTCTAAAGCCAAACTTTTTTTTTTCATATTCAAATTGGCAGAGTACCCACAAAAGAATGTAGTTTACATTTAAATTCCTTCTAAAGCAAGATTCAGTTTTCCTTTATTTATCATGCCATAGATAAAATATTATTCTTTTTCCAGTGCTATGTCTACAATGCCCCCACCTAATTGTAGCAATCTCACAGCAGCCCTTCCTCGTGAATCACCCTGGAAGAAGATAACATAATATCTGCTGTTCGGCTCCTGAAACACAGCTGCAGCCTGCTGGAGAATCTGTATGAGCAGTGCCAATAGACTGAGAACAGTCCAGCTAAAAATATATAAATTTTTAAGAAAAAATGAATAGAGTATGATAATTTATTTTTCTCATTGCAACATCTTGGTGAGAACACCCTGGGGGGAAAAAAAAAAAAAAAAAGGCAAAGAATGCTAAGTGGATAATTAAATTTCACACAGAAAGAAATTTATCAAATTGCACACACTAAATGAGAGAGATCTCGTGGAAGACACTCATGCAGAAAGCTTCACTGAGGTTAGCAAAGGCATCAGGAGAGCAGGAGCACTTAGCCTTCCCTGAATGCCTGGGCACTTCCAAACCCAGACAGTTCATTCTGCCTGTTCCCATATGCCTCTCCCACATCTAAAGCCAACTGGAGGTCACACTGATTAGCCTTGTGCATTGTGAGGTGTTGGTGAAACCAATGAGTTTACCAGCTATGAAAGAGAACGAAGATTCACTAACAAGAAGCTCTGAAAGTTAAATGTTCAGAAGTGCATAAAGCAGGAGAAAGCCCAGTCGACACCTTGTTCTCTGTCGAGAAGTAAATCCCAAAATGCCTGTAGGCATTGGGATGCAGTGTTCTAGAAACTACAGCTTTGGTGATTATACAGTGGCACGGCTCAGCTATTTCAGAAGAGCTGTATGTCAACAGGGGTGACCCAAGGAGCAGTTTGTCCTTTATATTCTGTCAAAAGCACATCCCTAGTCAAGGAAAATCTGTAAATAAGGGGATAGAACCATGCCCAGTTGCACAGAAAATGTGTTTGATTTATGCCAATTTAGAAGAGCAGTGTTTGGACTCCAAGTTAAAATTACGTACTATTATGACAAATATTTTTATTGCAAAACAGCACTGTCTTCATCATTTTCAGATTTGATTATTCAGATTGTGTCTCTCTCTTTTTTTCACAGAAGGCTATAATTTGCTGCTGCTCTCATTCTGCTGAAATTCAGCCCTGCTGTATTCAGTGGGTGTTTGCCTGCCTCTTTGAACACTGGCTATAGCACAGATGTTTGCTGGAACTATTGGCTGGAATCTAGTTTTTTTTGACTTATTGTAATTACACTGGCAATTCTCACTGGATGCAAGATATTTTCTTCAAGCATGATAAGACTTTTCTCCCAGCAGCCTCCTGTGAGAACATTTTCAGAGTCTGGAAAGAGGTGATCTGCTTTTAAGAAAGGAAATCATCATTTATCACTCCTTACAAGGAAAGAAGACATTGTTTTTATGGCTAAAAATGCCCTGGAACTCAAAGCAAGCAGTCTCTGCCAGTACACCCTGGTCAAGACATATTCATACCTTTGGCCCAGGTTCAGCAAGGGACTGAAGCAAGTTACACATGGAGAGAAAGTCTCCAAGCTGATGTTGAGTTTAGCCCAATGTTGGCTTTCCACACAGCTCAATGGGAGAAGACTTTCTCTGAAAATACAAGATTGCTTGTAGTGCTGAGCATTTCTGAAAAGCCTAAGCATTGTGTAAAGGCTGCAAGAAAAGGAGCTCGTGGATGTCATCCATTTGATTCATGGAACAAATAAAGGGATATTTTCCAGAAGGGGTTGAATCATAGTTTTTTCACCAACTTTGTAAGATATCTCTTGGGTTGTCTCTGAAGTTTCTGGATTCTATTATAATTGTCTTCATTGAAATATATTTGTTATTCTCAGGCCTAGCCTAATGAATTATCCAAATCCTTCTGAATGTTTTTCTCTGCTCCTTATTATTCATACTTTGTTCCCATTTATTATCTTCTGCAGTGAAAGTCTAGCTTTCAAATCCCTCCTCCAAATCACTGATCTAAGTCCATCATCTTTGTAGCACATCAAACATATATCAGAATTAATGGTCAAAATCATTTACTATATGCTGTATTTCATTTTTCTGTTTGTTAACGTTTGGATTTACACATATGGCAATGGTTTGAATTTCCTAGCCTAAGAAAACTGCAGATGTGCAACAAACCTGAAGCTGACAGTGAGATGTTGCGATACCTCCTCAGGAATGGTCTGGGATCAAAACCTGCCTCTGGAGGGTAAAAGCCTATATCAGATTTTTGTAGCAAGGGTCTATTTTTATGTAAGTCAGGGTTTAGAGATCAGGTACCCAGTTCTGAAATATGCCTTCCAACCTGAATTGTTTTCTCAGTCTTGGAAACATGTGAATGATTGATAATAAGAAAATGTTTGAAAATCCCCAGCCCTTTTCTCTTCCAATTTGAAACTGAATTTAAATGGTGATCTGATTGTAAAGTGCTGGGATAGAAAGACATAGATGAAAATTCAATACCTTGCTCTGTTACACTTTTGGTGTGTGACTTTGAATAAGTCACTTAACCTATGCTTTGCCTCATTTCTCTGCATGGATAATAAACCTGGTCTATCTGTAAAACAGGCAAAAAGATTAAAAGTTAAAGTGAAGTAATGACAGTTAGGTAGACACTCTGCATCTGAGGAGGCCACTGCAGTAACAAAGTTACCAGCTGGCAGAAACATTCTCTGTGTGAGACTTAAGGCCAGCAGGTAACACACCTTAGGAAGGAAATGGGGGAACCCCAGGTATTTCCTGCCATGGACATACGTGCAGTACAGATGTTTTCTGACTCAGCTACCTGCCTATATCTGCTCCTGCAACACTCAGAAAAGGCTGGAAGAAAAGAGATTCAGAAATCTTTCCTGAAAGGGCCTTGTGATTCAAAAACAGAAGAGAAACAACCTGAATTCTCAACTTCTACCAAGGTACATTGAATGTGCAAAGCTGGTTCTCAAGAGTAACCTAAGCTTGAAGCATCTTCAAGGGCCAGATTATCCACCTGTGTTGAGCAGAATCAAGCAGTTTGGAGAGTTTGTGACATAAACTTTGCCATCAAGTGGCCTCTAGCTTCCTGTCTATCAAAGCCACAATAAGACCAGACACACAAAATACTTTCTGTGACAATAAAAAAACCCTCTGCTCCTCATACAATGCCATTCTCATGCCACTTTAAGTGAAAATCCAATTTGCTTCTTTCTTCAAGGGCTACCCTTCTGTTATAGAAAAGTTACACAAAAAACATGCAGAGTGACGTGCCAATTAAGACTAAGAGAAGGAAAACATAGTCCTTGCCGTTTCACAACCTTCATTCTGGTAAAATGCAGCTGCCACTTTTAGCCATTGCCTTTCCCATAAGTCTGTGTTAAATATTAACACTCAAGTACAGTCTACCTGATTTGTGTCTAAAATACAAGGGTTTGCAGCAAGGAGATCTCAGAAAATGGTAGTAAATTAGCTATAAATAGACGTCATAGAAAAATTCACAAGAAAAACATGTCAGGCATTCTCTAGAATAAAACAGAATGTTCTTTTTTTTTTCATCCTTTCATTTGAAGTTAGTTCTGCTCTGCACTGGGGGAGTGGGGATTGGAACTATCTGACCTACAAAAGTCCTTTCCAAACAAATTATTCTACATTTTTATGATTTGTAACTTTGCTATTAATTTTTTTAAATTAAAACAGCCTGTGTGAGTGAACACAGCTACCAAGTTATTTCACCAAGTCAGGCTGTGCTGCCTAATACTATACTTTGTCAAACATTACAATATACGAGTACAGTTGCTGAAAGTTATTCTGTATTCCTGCTTGCACTATATGTGATATAGCAGATAAAATCACATGAAACCTGTAATGAGATTTGTCTCCATTATTCTTCAGGGTAGTTGTCAGGACTTTTTGAGCTATTTTTCTCCTGATATATCTCTTGTTCCTGCAATTTATTACAATTTTATATCATTATTTTGTTTTGTGAATGTTTCATCAAAGAACCTCTCTGTGTGATGTCCTTTTCTCCATATAAAATGCCTGAATGATAGTTATCTATTTGTGCTCATTTTGCTCTTTACTCCTGCTCTAAATCTTCTCTTCTTTGTTTTACTGTATCCCAGTTGTTTGCAAGAAGTTAATAACTTATCTTAAACACCAAGGATTCTCTCTCCAGCAAAATTAAGTCATTTGATATGACATCTTCCAAAACAGAAAGCATGGCTAAGTGCCAAAATATTACTTAAAAAGAAGGCAGGGGGGGAGGGAGAGAGTTGATATCTGCATCTTACTTGTGACTCTGAAACTCTGCCCTGAGAGGTTTGGGAGCATTGCAAGGTCAGGTCTGGTTGCATGTGTAGAGCATGCTGAGCATAAGGTCTGGGTAATTCATATTCAGAATTTCACTTTTCAAATCCTAAACATACAAGCCGTGACTAAAATTGGCAGACTTTCTGCCTCCAACACGCAAAGGAGATATATTTTTTTCTTTACAAGTGTTGGCGCTGTCATTTACTAATGTAAGACTGTGTGTGATGCTTTGTCAGTCATTCTCTTTTACTTGAGATTCTAGGAGAAAAACAGCTTGATGATGAAAAAGTTGTGACCAAACTCTCTGTGACCTGCAGGTTCATTATATTGGTGTTAAAGAGTTTTAAAAGGGAATGTGGAATCATTAGTTTCTCTTGAAAAATGTGGCTTTTACACATTTATAGTAAACCCAACAAAACACTAAAGCTTCACTCATGCTGGAGCCTCAAAGGACTACTGAAATCCTGTTGTTTAATAACAGTGTTGCTACTGAACGTCACTGTAGTCAGTGGGTAGAGAAGAGGAGGCAATATATGTTCCTGGAGACAGCATGAAAGGGCAGGTTAGATTTGGGGGGGAAGAGGGGGAAGGAAAAAAAAAAAGTAAGAAAGAAAAAACAAGGAAGGAAATAAGTCTTCTTAAACATCTACTATTGCTCTTATTCCAACTTGCAAATGTGTAGGACCAACTTCCTGGATGGGGAAGCTATGGCTTCACAAGGATAATCCATGCTCAGGTCACAGCTATTGAGGCTGACATTCAATGTAAGAGGAAGCTGGAAAGAAAATGTGACAGTGACAATGATCACAGCCTTTCCTTTCTCTTCCATCTTGCACTTTAATTTCCCTACCACTGTCACTTTTGCATGATACCATGGTCCTGTAACAGCACAGCCAAAGGACAATTAACTCCACTTGACTCTAATTGAACTGCAAGGACTGGGAGGGTGAAATGAGCCTAACAACCAAGATGCCACCACCATACCTTTGGATTCAAACTCCTATGATCACTAACCTCCACTCTGTCCCCCAAATCACCATAGGCAGCAAAGTATTTCAGGCTTCCAGGTCCCCCAGAAGCACTAAACATCTTAACCATCGGCACATTGAGCCACCAGACTTGACAGTCCTTTCCCAGCAGAAAAGAAAACCTAATGTATGTTGACATATGATGGGCACAGGAGCCATGGTGCAGCCCTTTGAGGATCACACATGCCATTTTCTCCCTTTCTGAACTGTTGAAACAACAGGCTACCCTTGCCCAAAATGAACAAGTTTAAGCCAAATGCTGTCAGCTCCTCTTATTATTGATAATGCTTGACAGGGATGAGCTTTGTTTGATCTTTTCGCAGTCTTCTTGTGCAAATGGAAATGGCACTTTTTTTCCTAGTTGTTTTTTTTTGCACTCCACACTGCACAGAGCTGGTCTAAATGAGCAAGAGACACCAGTCTCTGCAGGAAACACCAGGAACACAAACATGTAGCTAAGACTTTGTAGAATTTCTGGGTGTTTTTTTTCTTTCTACTTAAGACAACCAGCAAACCCCAGAGCAAAATAAAATTGTTTGTGAGCATCCTCAGATCAGATATGAAATATTCATGCTAATGTAGCAACCTGCTGCTGTGTTTTGGAGGATTAGTTTATTTATTTATTTACTTATTTGTTCTGATTTTTTTTAATACAGTTAATTAGGTCTACCAAAGACAAAAGGTAACTTGTTTACCTGTAGAAGCCGTATCCTCTACTCTATGAGCAATTTTGTCATGTTCCTATTACTCCTCGTTAGAATTCAAGCTGTTCTCCTGAGATGGTGGAAGCAAGTTAGCCTGACAGGCAGTAAAATGTTTGTGTACACCTAAGCAGTCATGTCCTAGAATAGTTGTCACCAAAAGCAATTTTAGAGGCAAGTGGATGTCTAAAAATAACCTTTTTTAATATATTAAAAAAATAATAATCTTTTTTATACCAGAGTTGAAGTGATCACAGTTGGAAACTACATTATGCCTGAACTCCAGCTCAAGCCTGAAGCTGAGCCAAAGTGAAAGCCTGAGTGCCAATGTGCTATTAAATACTAGCAAAAATTTCTTGGCAAATACTTTACTTCTCATGAGATCTGATTGCTACTTTCTCTTTTTGGTGCTAATAACACCAAAATGAAAACTATCAGAGATGAAGAACCAAAAATAAATCCTTTCCACTGATCAAATTTGTTGTTGCTCTTATCTTTTACCATCAAAACACAGAAAGCACCAAGCAAATACTTGGGAAACATGATTAATTTATGTTGGTAGTTCTCTGTCCAGTCCATAGGCAACTTTCATTTTGCCTTTAAGACAGTCAATTGTGATTTCACGGGGTTCCACCTAAGGCACACACATACACATCCATCATCAGAGGACTGTGTGAAGAATCTGCCTGCCTAGTTTTATTTCCTCTGACCTAAACTGTTTGGATGATATGGTAAAGCACTGAACATCTTTAAATGGTGATTTTACTGTATGGTTCCTCTGTCAAATTGGAGTTTATGTTTCACTCCTAGTATGTCTCATATACATAGATCACAAGTGCTTTAGAACAGTGACTGTCATTCAGTGTGTGTGCTCAGAGTCCAAGGCAGCAGATCCCTGCAGGAGTGGTGGGATATTTCAACTGATAGCACAATGAAAATACTAATAGTAGCAGAGCCATGATAACAGCTGCAATTTCTGACAGCTACAGAAAAGAGCCAGGATGGATGAGGATGAAGGCCAGTCTCCTTTTTTGACTGACTCCTATAGGATCAGAAAACTTCTTGGTAGGGCAACTCTTTGGGTAATCTTGTCCTGATACCTTTTGTAAGAAAGGAAATTGAGAAAGAAAAATGAATGTGGCTTTGGCAGCTGAGGTTATAAAAATGCAACAAAAATTAGAATTGTGTTTGATAGTTTGTCCTGTGGAAACTGACAGTCAGGTATCTCAGATCCAGTGCTGTTTCTTTTCTATGTCACCTTACAAGAGTGTTGACATTTCTGTCTGTCTCAGCTGTTTGGACACAAAGCAATAAGCATCAGAGCTGAATCACTGGAGCTTCCCTTTCCAGACCCTGCCTGGTGAAGAGCACAAAAAAAGCACATGATGAACGTTTTTGCTGTCCCACCTAGAGGCAAATCCAGCCCTGAGTCAAGCAGTGCAGATTACTACCAGTAATAACTACATCAAATTATTTTGTTTGTGGTTGGTTAGTTTTTTAATTGAGTAGAATCTGGGGAGTGATGACTTCAGACTGAAGATATTATGTCTGACAGGCTGTTCATAAAGAGGATCACCAAGAGGGGAGTAAGTAGCCTCTGTGGAGGAGCTGACAGTGGAAGCACCCTGGACGTGTCTTCAATATGAACCTCTAAAAAAACAGATCTGGCCAGAAATAAAGTGTGGGCTCAGCAAAGTCCTTCACATTTCTAGCTCCCTTGGAAAGAAATAACAGGAAGGAAGAAACAAGTTGCAGGTACAGAAAACCTACCTGGAATTGGCATAAGGACTTTACAGGACTGGAGCCAAAATCCTTGGATATTAACACCCTGCTGATTTAATGTTCAGTCAATTGCTCTAATAAGTAGTGACCTTCAAATGGTTGCTTAGTTTCTCTCCACAAGCGAAGTGTGTAGCTCCCTGCCTCCCTTGCCTGTGTGTAAGGTGCTGCAACACTGTTTAGGTTGGAAAAAAAATGTTTGGGATTGGAACTTTCAGAATTATTCTGACCTTGCATAAGCTTGGTTCCTTCAGAATGAGGTGAGTTCCTAAGGATGCTCGTAGTTTGCAAGGTCACTCTTATTTAAAACCCATTTGTCTCATTTATAAGAGAAATGCTATTGCAAATTCAATGATTGTGTGCACTTTTTCTGTATTACTCAACATTATAGTCAGCCTAAGAACACAATCCTGAAAGGAAGGACTCAAGTGATTTTAAAAAAATTTCCTCGGTGGGGAGAACAGACACAGCTTCTCTTTTGTCACATAACAGCTTACAATTTTTCACAAACGACTAAGCTCGAGTTCTTAAAAGTGCAAAGTGCCTCACTGTGCTATATACAAAATGCCTACATACTTTGGGGCAGCTGGGTTTAAGTCCCTCAAGCTGTTCCTCACCTATAAAATGAGTTAATAACATCATGCCACTTCAGCAGAGTGATTGTGGGGTTGTATCAACTCACTGGTAGCCAGAAGCAGTTCATTACTGCCCTCAGGTGTGAAACCAGCTGCAGGCACAAAGCCACTGCCATAAAAGAGTGCAGCTGGAGCAACAACACCAACACAGAGACTGTCGGACTGATAGGAGGGTGGGAACACTGGCATCATTGGATGGCAGGAGGGGCAGAAACACTTGGGAAACTTGTGAGGGTTCCTTCACTTTGTATGAATACCAGGTTTCTAGGTCAGGATTCAGAGCAGGGTCTATAAAAAGAGAAAAGGAACAAGTAGTATTAAGGTTCTGAGTGGAGAGAGTGCTAATAGTAAGTATGAAGTTCTGGGGTTTAGATCAAAAGCTAAATGATTCTGCTCTCTCTCCTTTTTTTTTTTCTTTGTCCTGGCACAAAATTCTGGGCTGCACTATGCCTTAGCCAAAAACAAGTATCCTATATACAGGTGAAGCTCTCTGACAGGTAGGATGAGTTGCAAAAGTATTTTCCTCTTAGTTTATGCAGGGAAAATATTTCCTAGCCCTTCACAAAAATAACTGCCTGCCTTGATTCCTTCTATAGTCATCTCAGAAAGGATTGTTTTCTCTTTTTGTTTAAAAAAAACAATATAAGAGAAACAATCAAGGTTCTTATCAAGAGCCTCTATGGGAATTTGAAGCACTCAGAGACAGAGTGGAATGAACATCTCTCAGTTTAAAAGCTGGTACAAGTGACTTTACATTCTCCCTGTACATATTTTATGCTCCTGGACTAAGCTAATGGTCTGTGGCTTCAAGTTGTAAAAAAAAAAAAAAAGCAAATGAATATCATTAAGTTAGTGGGCATAAAACTGTTCAGCACTAGAGGAGTACTTCCTACCTTTGAAGAATAAGACACGTGGGTATCCTGGCTACCAGCAATCCCTGAAGCAAGAGATATCCTTCCTTTGCAAACTGTTGTTATAGCTCCTTCATTTCAGCTACAGCTGATTGAAACATTGTCTGAACGTCTTTGCTTTAGTCTTATCCTTCAGAAAGAAGTGAGATAATATGATATGATAGCAACCAGAAAGCTGTCACTTGAAGTTCACAGCTTCAGCATAGTAGGAACTGAAGTTCAGAATGCAACTCTTTTGGAAAAAAGAAAATTTAACAGTAAAATTGTATATTAATCAGTATGTTCCTCTCTTAAAAAGCAAGGTTGGTATTTTGCCAGCTAATCAGTTGTGTTCACTGGGAACATCCTAGCAAATGTTTTTGCTGCATTACAGCACCTGTTCAAAAGCATCATTTTCATGGAAATCTAGCAATCTAAAAAGCACTTCCATGTATGTTGGGAATGTTTCTTTGCATCAGTATGAAAACTCAGAATAAAAATCTGGGGACCAATCCCAGAATAAGTAGGAGACTATAGCCTTTCATCTTCTTTTCAGCAAGCTGAAGATGGTAGAGAGGTGTTCTGGCTCTTTGAGCTCAGGAACTCAAACCTGAAACTCTCGTGTCTAATAGGAGGGGGATTTTATTCATGTGCTCTCTGCTTTTAATTCAAACACTGTTGTGAAGCACTTTATTAAAAAGTTTTCCCTCTAGCATGCAACAGGAAGAAGGCTTGATAGGCTTTCATATGAAGTGTTTTCCCCCAGCAAGTCCCTAAAAAAAGCAGTGTGTCTGCAACGGTGCCATTTCCTATGTAGTCAGGTCTGGATGTAAATCACTGACCTCTCATGCCCATTAAAATCTTAAGGGAAGCAAATCTCCATTCTTCATAGAATGGCTTAGGTTAAAAAATATGATTAAGGTCATCAAGTCTAACCCAAGGCCAGAACTCCTGAGTTCACCACTAAACCATGTCCCTAAGTACCACATCTATATGTCTTTTAAATACCTTCATATATGGAAAGTCCACCACTTTCTTTGGCAGCCTGTTACAATACTTGACAATCCTTTCCATGAAGAAAATTTTCCTAATATCCAATCTAAGCCTCCACTGGTGCAACTTGAGGCCATTTTGTCTCATGCTGTCACTTCTTACCTGGGAGAAGAGACCAATTCCTGCACCTGACTCCTCCTTTTAGGCAGTTGTGAAGAGTTAATGATCTCCCCTGCTCCTTCTTTCCTCCAGGCTAAACACCCCCAGCTCCCTCAACTGCCATCAAAAGGCTTGCTCCAGCTTCCTTCCCAGAGTCCCTTGCCCTTCTCTGGACTTGCTCCAGCACCAAACTGTCTTTCTTGTAGTGAGGGGCCCAGAACTGAACAGGATTTGAGGTGTGGCCTCACCAGTGCCAAGTAGAAGGGGATGATTACTTCCCCAGTACAGGAAATTCATTTTTTTCATGTGGTGAAAGACTTCTCTAGTCAGTGCTGGGATAAAACCAAGCCTCCAGAAGCTCACTGGTACTAGAAAAAGAATGTGCTCTTTTTTCCCAGTTTTGAAGTACATAAAAGTGAAAAAGGAGAGACCTGCATCCGGTCAGATTCAAACACCACCACATCACTTGTGGAAGAACTGCTGGACCATTAGCTAGGTTTCACCAGAAAGAAGACAAAGATATATTTGATCCAAACCTTCCCATTTCACCAAATAGCATTAGTGAAACTTTAATATTTGACTGTGAGATTTGCCTCATGAAAATTTTTGGAAGATGTCTCTTATATTCTGTAGTATGGCTTCTAGAAAATGCCAGTCTTGTATGCATATCTGTTGTTTGTTGGTGAGGCCACTTCTCTTCAAACCTTACACTAAACCATAAAGTACCCCCATGCCTCAAACAAACAACCATATTTTTGTGGTCTTCATTCATGTTGAACCATAGGATTTTTCCTCCTGTGGTAACGGAAGAGTCATCAGTCCCTGCTTATTTTTAGTGTACCAAGAAGTGAGCCTGCAGCTGCAGCTCCTGTACAGGTCACTGTTAACTGTTTCAAGAACCCACTAAAAAAAAATGATTGTGGACTTCATCAGAGAGAGTCCTTCCCAGCAGCAAGTACTGAAAAACACAATCATTCTTATTTATTTTTTTCCTCAGTCATGCATTCAATCCTTCTTTTCTGGGAGAGATAATGATGTCAATTCGTTCACTTCCAAGAAATTATGGTTATTCAGTGAGCTGAGATGAGTCTTTAAGCCACCTGATTAGATAATCGACTAATAAGCAGGAGATTTGTAATGCTGTCACTCACCAGTAATAGTGGGCCAGTTTCTCTACCTGCACTGGCACTTCATCGAAAGGAAATTCTGTTTGCAGAAGAAAAATGTCTTGAATGGATGATGCCTTTTTTGATGACATTACACGGCCTGTGTGTGTCAGAAAGATGGAATAAAACCTGGGCCCCAGGCTGAGAATCTGTTGAGCTCTGATAAAGTGGCTGCTGACCTTTAGTGAAAGAGGGAGTTAAGTTGTTCATAGTCTATCCTAGCAGCAAAAGATGGATCTCTAGCTGTTCTCCAGCCCAGTGTGTACGTGTGGCCATGAACAGCAGCCTGCCTCTTCCAGCTAAGTGAGGTGCAAATCTCAGGTTGGGAGATAGTAAACAAATGCTTATTATAGACCCATTTCCCAGTGGCACTTCATGATGTCTCTGTAGTCCATCAGCAGATATCTGTTGTGGATGAAATAAGGGACAAACAGTTTCTCATAGGAAATAAAAATTGTTTTTATTGGAGTATTCTAGTGGTTGTGTTGTAGGTAATTAACGCTTAAGGAGTCCCTCAGAAAATAAAAGTATCTGTGTAGTTCAGGGTTTTGCATTACATAATGCTGAGAAATCATAAGTCAAACATGGCATGTAGAAGTCTTCAGTAAGGCCTTATAGCAGAAAAACCTGAACCATTTCTCATCAACATAAGATTTATATCATATGAAAGGTAAAGATCAATTGCTATTAATTCATTCAGGGGATAAAAATTTAAAATATGGCTAATTTATTTTATTCATGGATAAAATCTGAGCCCCACTGATAGTGCAGAGAATTTTGTCATTGACTTGAAAAGGAGTGGAATGCCAAGCATTTTAAATATACATACAAGCTCATTTAAGCAAATAAAGCAATTATTTATCATTCATATTCAGAGAATAAACTTGCCAGTTAGGTCTCTGTAATATTTGTTGCTACTACACTTATGCATAATTTATTGCCAAATTTGTTTACATGTGCTGTGTTTGAAAATGAAGCAGCATGAGAGCAAAGAACATTATAGTTTGCCTGCTAAAGAAAAACAGGGTGAGAGGAGTCTTATTTTATTCCTGCTGTATTAAAAGTGATAAGTTAAATATGGGGACTAAAGTGCCTTTCTAGACTTACATAATAAATATAATATTCATCAATCCTCCTAGCTAAATATTGATCATTAACTCCCACATTAAAGACCAGTCTGTGCTCACTTACTCCAGAGGAATGAGTCTGTGGGTGGAAGGAGTAGTTTATGAAAAGTTTGTGCACTCTCTCTCCTGCAACTGCTTTCTTGTGCCGATAGAACAAAAGACCAGAGGGACAGAAATTCCCCTCAAATGCCTTCTTCTTAAGAACTGCTAGGTTATAAGACATTCCCAAGGAGGTGGAGTAATACATAGATACGTCCTTGCTGTGAAGGCTTCAGGAGTCCTTCAGGCCAGCATAGAGGATAGCTGTTGAACAGGATGACAAAAGAGCCCAGGGCACACCCAGCATTTTCTTCCCAGCTTAACTCCACATAGGTCCATCCGGACACATGGCAGGTCTTCATCTGTGGTGTCATCAGCACAGCTCTGGCAGTGTCATCAAGTGAACAGCTTTGTGGAAGCAGAGATTCCCTCCCTATGGCTCCAGGTTTTGCAGCATGAAGTGGTTCTGTCAGCTCAGCCAGACGTCTCATTGGGAGGGCACAACAGGAAGAATACACTTTGGTTCCAGAGTTCTCCAAAAAAAAAGGAAACTTTTCCATTGAAAACTGCTTTCATGTCTTTCTGTAGGTACTATAACCAAACAATATACAAGTGTATTGAGTTGTTCAGCATTGCAGTGCCAAAGAGGGAGAAACGTTTGGAGCAGCATCTCAGCTTCTTCTGTAAACTGAGCATGGAAGAAAATCAGTGTTTCTGTTATGTGGTGATCACACGCAAACCTGTACACCACAGGAGGCACAGATGGGGGTATGGCACAAGAATTCAGGGGAAATTTCATCTTTCACTGAGGTCAATAAATGTTTCTTAGAGGCAATGGAAATGAACTTGCAAAGAAACAAGTCCCTTGAAACAAAATTTCCCCTTCGGCAACTACAGCCTAGCACACGCTGCCTCTTTCATAGATGGTCTTAAAGAAATAAGTACTGGAAAGGGAGCTGAGCAGAAGCACTGATGGCCAAAACACATAATTTTCCCCATCTGTTGTCCCATCAGTGAAGTGAAGGCTGTACTTCTCTCAGAAGGGGGCTGTACTCCTCTCAGAAAGGTGCTGTACTCTTTAATTAGGTAATGTCAGGACAGTGCTTTGATCATATAAACACCATATAAATGCTAAATGCCTAATCCCTTACATCCGGCGCTGCAGTGGGAGGCAACAGGGCAGGCATCCAACCCAAACTGCACTTCTGACATCCTGGATGAGTGTTCAGGCCCAGTTACTCAGCCCCTGAACCACTACCCATTTCTATGGTGTGTCAGTCCTCCTGGCCATCTGTCTGCATGGCCCCATGCCCCCTTGAAGCATCCTGTATTCATGGCAAGAACTCACAAGTGCCAAGAGGAGGGAGAGGCGAGCGTGCACAGCCAGCAGTGTTCTTCCTTTGAGGACATCACTTTGTAAGGTGACACAGCCTTTCCACAACATGTTAGCTGTGGCAGGCAGTCTTTCTCTACCAGCCAAGAGGCAGTTTCCAGCACAAATATATTCCCATGATCATGTCTTCTCTAATAATTAGGGCAAAGCCTCTTTTTTATTACTCACCACATCTAGACTATTAGGGCCAACTTTGCAATTTAACTAGTCTCATTTCTATTTGAGCAAAGCTCCAGGACAGCCTTTTCAATTGTGTCACTGTAATACCATGAACAGCCACTGCTTCCCAAGTAGGAGAGATTCCGGTATCAGTTGAACCATCTGAGAGTTCCTTTGACGGAATGGACTTCAAGGATTGTCAGACAAAATTAAATGCACCAGGTTTCAGATTCTTTGTGCAATGTTGTTTCAGCACAAGAAAATAATCCATGTAGACACGGCATAGATTTCCACCTTCTTCCATCAGTTTGATGACATCGTGGTTTTGAGGCTGCTGCTGCCCTTGAGCTTTACAGGCAATCTGTGCCTGAAGCAGCAAATACAGTCCCTGGATCAGTGCCCAGAGATAAGGCAGCCAGGGGCCATTGTGGTAATGGTTGAGTTGAAGAAAAATGTAGATGAAATAAACCCAGACATGGAGCCAAATACGTGCTTTCTCGGCAGTCCTTAATCCAGAGCTGACTCCAGTGAGCAGAGGTGACAGTGTGCACCAGTTGGATGTTTCTGGCCTGACTGTTGTTTGTTTTCATACTCCTCCCTCCCCTGGCTCCAGGGAAAGCCAAATGAAGGATGCCCAGAAGCTGGGAGGGAAGTTGGCCAGTCAGGTGTGATCCAAGCTGGATGAAGGAAACACTGGGGATCAGCAGAAATTAGTGCAGATGCTTTGCAGTATTTATTTCCTGATCAAAATAATGGAATGTTCAAACTGGGAAAATATTTATAGTTCAACTGTTGCTAACAAGACTAACCAGCACCACAAAAACATGGCCATTGGCATGAGATGCCACTGCTGGAGAACCGGGCATGGTGCAACTCTTGCAAATATAATTTTCAACGTAATGTTTTTGTCAAGAAAAGATGGACAATCTGAAGCAAAGTATTTTAACAAGTAGTAGAAAAAACCCAAGATTATTGTGATTTAGGAATGGCTTCCAGATATTCCAGAGATCCTTATGATTCTAACAGACAGAGTTCTGTGTCAGTGTAGAAACACCATGAAGATCCCAAGCATTGCTGAGTCCTTGTGAACTGGCTCTGTTTTCCTGAGTCTGGGTCTAAACAAGAGTGAAATGAGGCCTAATAATCTTTTTGGAACCATAAATCTGTTTTATTCTAATTTTCTATTGAGAAAAGCAGTAAAATGTAGCCCAATGGTTTAAAATAGATAAACCACGTCTCACTGGTGCAAAATCATTATAGCGCCTGACCATAAATTCTTGCACCAGCCTAAGCTGTTTAATGAACTTGAGTACTTAAATTTAATATCGGCTCAGCTTAATCTCAGGTGATATTAATCACTAATTAATACTTTTTGGGGGTTTTGTTCATGCAGAAAGTATCACAGCTCTAATTACCACTTGTTTGATAATGTGCCTTTATCTCTGTTTTAATGGGGCTACCAGTTTATTTTGATGCAAACATCTAAGCGTTTTTACATCCCCAAGAGCAATTGCTCTCTTAAATAGTTTAGGTGATACAGTTACGTTAAAGCAATAAGCAGTGCAAGAGGAGCTAGCATGAAATTACATTATATCTCCAGAGCTTTGCAGTTATATAAGAACTCTTGGCTTATTCTGTTAATTAGGGGAATATGTTTACAGTGAGTTTTTGAAGTTATTAATTATTTTTATTAGTTTAAAAGTCTTTAACTGTCATGTCTGTATACTATTTCTATTATTAATTCAATCCAGAGGTGTATGGTATTTTATGTATTTCTATCTTAACCAAGGGATTAGTGAAATATAAGGAGATTCAGTTAGTTGGATGTCACCCCAAGTTCCAATGCCATGAGTGTATATATATATATATCTTTTTAATATATATATATGTGTGTGTGTATGCACAACCCATACCCAAGAAGCATGAGAACAAATTAACATTTTATGCCACAGATTTGCTACACTAAATTGAGCAATTTTCCAGGGTTAGGCTTATTTTTTAAATATTAATATTTCCAGCCCACATTACTATTAATTTATAAGTGTCTCTATAATGCAGAACATAGCACTAATTAGAAATTCCTAAATATCAAAGGAAAAATCCCTCTACTTATACTTTCTGAAGCTGGATAGAGGATAGTATAATGCACAGTTAGGTAAAGTTTATTCTTGCATTTAAAGGACTAGGAGACAGCTTTTGTTCTTGTTTTCCATGATTTCTGACAAAAACTTAACTGCTGAATCTTTTAAGCTGCCTGCAAAATGAATAATATATATATGAATAAGTGATTAATTGATCATTTGCCCCTCCCTTTCTCAGTGTGAGTAGGTCAGGTGCAAAAATACTTTTCAGAATATTCAGAAAGGTGTCTGAAAATTAATTTATTAACATTCATTAGGCACAGGTAATGAAATGTAAGAGTGGAGTACAAAGAATTGCTATTTTCCTTCTTTACATTCATCAGATTAAATTGGATTAATCAGATTGGAAAGGGTAATAAAATATTGGAGCTTGTTCTTATCTCTCTGCTTTCTCCCATTGGTTATAAATGAGTACACTGGAATGCTACCTGCTGCTGTGAGGCATCAACATTTGAGGCACTCTGAGCTACCTTCTCATTTCAAGGCAGAAAATGGTTATGGAAAGATATTATTTTCTCACTGAGCTCCACTGCTGGGCAGAAAAAGAGAGGGAACAACTGCAAACCGGAGTAATTTCAGTTTTTCTTCCTTTTTCTCTTTTTTTTTTTTTTCTGTGAAATCAGTGGCTGTGGAATTTTGAATTTTTCTCATAATAACCAAAACTTTTTTCTCCTCAGCCACACACCTGACAAGTAAAACCTACATCCCAACTTGCCTTGCCCTTTGCTGTGCAGGAGGGTGGGCAGCATCATTCACCCTGCTTTGGCTGGCTGCTGGGCACACTGCGCTGACACTGCTGTGACTTGTGACTTTCCTCTCTCACCCTGAGGGGTGGCATCACCTTGACTAATGTGCTGTGAAGCTGTGGTTCCATCCTGCTTCTCACCTCTGCCTTCAAGTGCAGAACAAGATGACGCTGCACCCAGAAATGAACTTGATCTTTAAGAATACCTGAAGAGAGCTGGTTGTCATATGAGATCTGAATTAATTTTTTTGATTTGACCCATCTCTGCTCAAAAAAGCCCGCTCACAGCACTGAGAGCTTTCTCTATGCCTTGACGTTTGGTCCTGTGTGGTTGTCTATTTACAAACACTGTTTTTATCACCTGTCCAAAGTGATTTCCAACCAGCTTTTCACTTTTGTGAAGAGGCTTTTCCATATATCTTTTTTTCATTAAAACATGGTGAAACACTTTAGATGGGTTTTAGTCATAAGTTTTCTTCATTTCTGTCAAAGATGAGCACTGAATAGTAGCATCCTTTTCCAGCTGTTTTCAGCAAGCCCTTTAACTGACAAGAGGAGAGACAAGTGAAGGCACACAGAGCACACCTGAAGAGCTAAATGTACCTCCAGGATTCCATAAACTCAATGGAGACAGACGTGTCTTCAAGGTGAACGCACAGGATCACAGCCCATGCAGTACCGAGAGGCAGCAAACAGGCTGCATTCATCCAGAGGACAAAAATCAGTTGCACAGCCAAGATCACAATATATTAAGAACCATGATTTTTCCTTTGAGTGCCATAAAAAAAGATTTCAAGTTTAGTACTTCCTTGAGGCCTACAGCTTTATAAGCACTTCCCTAACTGCTTTCTCTCTCCATTTTATATACACACCAAGGAAAATTAAGTAAAATCCTCATTCTTGCCTTCTCCCTCCGTGAATATTTCCCTGAGGTATTTTTTCTAATGTTGATGTTCCTATCTCCAGTCAGGTAACTCAGGAGACATCTGGCCATGCTTCAGGGCTCTCCAGATCTGTGCTACTGCCTTAATTTCTGCATTCCATGCTCTTTGTCCTTCCATCACAATCCTCTCACCAAAGAGAAAATCCGTCAATCATAGGCATTTACAGAAAGCTGACTGTGCCTAAATTGAGATCCAAAAGTCTTGAAGTAAGCATTCTCAGTAAGAGCTGTAACTTCAGCCAGCCAGGCTGAAGTTAGATGAACTGAGCAGATCTTGTTCTTGGAAAAGGTAAATACATTTTCTACCTACAACTCATCAATTTCATTCATTTCCACAACACCTTGCAAATACCTTTGTGAAATCACAAAAGAAAAAATCATATTCACCATACCTTGAAAGCAAAAGTAGGTTAAAACCAGATTTTTTATCACCTTTTTGGGGAGTGAGAATTTCATGTTTAAGAAAAGGAAAATACAAAACCTTCAAAACTGTTAGGAAAATATTTTATCTCAAAGATCTTTCAAATAAGAACTCATTTGAATATTTGAAATTCTGGTGATAAAGAATCTTGTCTCTTAAACATCTTGCTCATCTGGAACAAATCAGATCAAGTATAGAAGACAACAGAGTTAATAGTTTTCCCAACACATTCCTAAGGCCAAAAGACTGCCACAGTCATTAAAATTTGCACTGCACAGTGAAAGTTAGAGAAATTCATGCTGTGACTATTTTATATTAAACCTATATATTCAGGATGACATAGGACCATTTTTTAGAACAAAACTCCCCAACCAGATTAGATGTTCTACCAAAGAATACAAGTTTTTTTAATGTAAAGACTTTTAGTAATAAAGAGGTCAAGAGGCAAAGTATACTGTTGTCTCACTTCTGGTTCAAGACACTTGCAAGTTCATCAAGCCTCGGTTTTTACTTGCTACCTCTTGGTGCTAAATTATAGCCAGCTGCTCTTAAACTTCCTTGTCCCCCAGAGGTGAGAGAAGTTGTGGTCCAACAGGATATTCCCCCTGAAGAACCCACATTGCTTCTGTGACATGGTAGGAAAGCAAAAACTCAAGATATTGTAGGTGCCATAAACAGGAGCGATTCTGCTTCCCTACTCTGAGTCATATCCCACTTCCAGCTCATCAGGGGCCCTCAGTTCCCTGGGGACTGTTGCAACAAGACTTCCAACTGCCATATTCCGTGTGACTTGAGCAAATAATCATAATGTGACAATCTCACATGTTTTGAAACACTCTCTGTTCCTCTTCCTGATGTAGAAAATGTCTGTTACTGAGTTCAAGTCAGCCTTTCTTCAGGGAGGGCGGTCTTCAGGAAAAGATGTCAGCATGAATAAAACTGGAACAAAACTAATATTAATCTTCCCCAGTCTCCTATTTTTTCCTGTATCTGCTCATACAGATACAGTGTGTGGGCTCTCCTGTATTGTTTTTTGAAACAGCATTTTGTAATTCTAAAGAAAACAGACTCGGGGCTAAGTATTGGATCATTGTCTCCCATGAACTTTTTCATTTGTACATTGTGCCCTCTAGAAATTGAGCCTTGGAAGTCCCAGACATTGATTTCTTTTTATTTTTTTTTTTTGTCTGTGTAATGTGTGTTGCATCCTATTATAGTAACAAAAGACACACATTTGCTTTTATCTGCACTATAGAGTCAAAACACCACTGTTCATTGTGATGAGCGTCGTCAGCAGTGGTCTCCTGCCAATTCTCCTCCTCCAGATTCATATTCATTTGTTAGGTCTAATTAAAGACCCATGGTACAAAGAAGCTTAGGGCTGCTTTACACTCAAGCTTTTCTGCTTTTGACTGATAGCACACCTTTTGTGTGCAACATTCTAGGTTTGTGTAGAAATGTCTTATAATGACAGACTGCTTTTGTACTTCCTGGCTACTGTCCATTTAATTTTCCGTATACATTTCATCATATACTTCAGGGAGAATTTGCTAAAGGTTTGCAACACCCCAGATGTACAGTGGGATTTGGAAACTCTAGGGATGCATGGGAAAAGCCTGGTATCTTCTATTAAATTATCCTACAGTAACTTTAAAGAAGCTGTGGAGCCTGAACAAATTAAACTAATGTAAAAGCTAATACAACTCTCCTTCTTAAAAGTTCTCTTCTTCTTTTCTTCTCTACTATTCCACAAGAGAATTCCAAAGACTGGAATTACACTGTGTAAGAACTTGGAAATTAGGCATGATGGATACACTTGAAGACCAACCTGTGTTCTTTGCAGGTATGTAATGTTCTGGAGATTCAGCTAAAGCCTTCTTGGGACTCCTCTGTCTTGATCACCTTGAAAATCTGATCGTGGTCAAGGCAGCCTAGAAACTCATCATCTATCAGTTCTGCATTGGCAACAGACATCAGAAAAAGCCCTGACAATAGTGCTGGAGTGTTACAGGTTCAACACCTGTTCCTCAAAGAGGTTTGGTTCTCTTGGAACTACATCTTAAAAAAATCAGTGCAGTGGAGAAGGGAATCTGAATCTATTGCTTGAGATTTTCTTTTTTTAATTAATCACTTACTTGGTGAACCCCCCTTGCACACATAGGATCTAACTCTGAGATAACAAAGGAAAAGGGAGGAATCTTTAAGTCTTTCATAGGAAAATAACATCTCTTTGTAAAATTTGTGTGCAGTTATCAAGCACTGTATTGAACTCCATTTCCTCAATACCATGAAACCAGTTAGAAGCTGTGGGAATTGGAAAGGAATGATGAAATGATTTGGCAGGGCTGGGAGTAGAAAGAAAGTGGTTTTTCAGGAAAGAGAGCATGTGTTTGTATTTCAGCTGCTCCAGTTTTCATTTTGGCATCTCAGTTTAATCTGCTGATGAATGTGTGAGTTTGTGTTAAGACAGTAGACTGCAAACTGAACAGCTGAAGCACAGGTATAAATTCCCCTTTGCTGGATCTGTCACAATAGTAGCAAATTCCAACTTGGGGTAGGACAATAAATTCTTCCACCCTGATTCCAAGATTCAAAAGAGTATTTGTTTTATGTTAAACTCTTGTTGAATAAGCCAAAGAATAGGTCCATAGGCTTTCCGCTCAATATATTTGCAGTCCTTGAGAAAATGAAGGAGAAAAGAAGTTTGGGTTTGTTTGTGTTTTTTTAACCATGTTGCATTATTGTGGTAATCATACTGATGAGGACAGACCTTTGCCAATCAGGCAAATCAGAGGTGAGGTCTGATCACAAAGCTGCAGGCATTACACCCCTTTCTAGAGATAGCAACCTACCATATCCACACAGCAACAGGGTCCCATTTTCACAGTAAAAGTTATACAGTGGTGAAAACAGTATTAGTCCATTTGTTGTATCAAGAATACACAATACCATGTCTGTGTACCATACGTACTTGCCTGGAACTTCCTGCTGGGCATTAAATAAAAGAGCATTGTAGGAACTATATGTTTCCTCTGCTTACTTAACAGTGTAAATGCAGTTGTGTCATATCATACCTGAGGAACACACTCATGCTTCACCTTTTTTTTTTTTTTTGCAGCTGATTAAGGAGTTGAAAGAAAATACATCTACTTAGGAAAAGAGAGTTATTCCCAAAGCAAGTTTTACACCAGACTAAGACCAGTTTGTATTTTTCAGCCCTAACATTTCTCATTCCAAGAAGAGTATTTCATCCAGGCAGTCTTTCCTGTATGGCCCTAGACATCATTACAAATGTTTTTAAGCTTTTAAACCTTAAAGATTAAACTGTTTTAGTTTTAAAGGTTTCAGATTCTCCTCTTATTTCAGTTAGGAAGACGTTAAGTACTATTTTATGGGGATTCTTCTCTGAAAGAACTGCCACCAGTGCCATTTGGTTCCTCAGAGGCCACCAGTGTCTGCTCATTAATTTTGTTGATAAGTGTTAAATACATGGTTGACTTTGAAGCAAGAATCTTAAACTAACAAAGACAATCAGTTCTTCTTCATGATAATGTCAGCTTGACTATAAAATCACTTGATTTATAAAGATTTCTGTTGTCCAGCTGAATTATAAAAATAGCACACTCAGTGACTGCTGTCCATACTGTAAATAAAGCAGAGTAAAATCACTATGATAAGAAAACCCTTTTCATGTCCAAATGCCATATTTTCCACTAATTTATTTTTTGATACCTCTTGTGACTTATCTCACAAATAAGTTACAAGCCAGACAAGTTACTGCAGAAGATTTAGAAAAATCTCATTAATTTTTTTAACAGAAGTAAATGTCTTTGCAGTGGTCCTTAATTTCTACCAGGAACCCACACTGTTGAGAACCTATCTAAAAGGTGACTGTAAAGTGCATTGAACTTTGTTATGGTTACAAGTTCATACCTTCAGAAACCCAGGTTCAACTCCTGATTTTGCCATAAGTTTCCCACTAGGGCTGGATTTGGAACTAACCTCACTGTCTTCCAGAAAAGTGTTCAGCATTGGAATATTGATTCTTTTTCTCTCCTTTGTTGAGCTAAGATGTTTTTAAGTATTTTATATCAAGTAGAACAATTTCTAATGATTTAATATTCACCGAGGGAATGAGACACTGTAGTCTAATATCTGTCATGTTTTGCTGAAAGGAAGACTTCAGCACAAAACCTCTACTTTTTAAACCTTTAATCACTTCAGATAAAGGAGAAGAACATTTGAGTAGGTGGGATGAGGCACACATCCAAGATCATTCTCTCACCTAAGTATTATGCTAGGAAGTGCCTGGCCCTCACAGAAAGTGGCAAAATGAGTGTCTTGCTCCCTCAGCACAGCAAATGGGAAAGTAAAAGACATACTTGTTGCCAGCTCATCAATTCAGTATTTGCCCAGAAGAAAATTGTGCAGTTAAGAATGGTAAAGTGTCATTATGGCTGAATCCAAAGTCTTGTTCTAATCTATTTTGCAAATCCCTATATCTGGTGACTGTAAACAGACATATGGAGAGAAAGAAGGGAGTTGGGATATGGCACCATAGCCTTGGATCTTACTGCATGGGAAGTTGACTTTGGAAAACAAGGCAGTGGCAGAGATGCCCAGAATGCACCACAACCCTTCAGCTGGTCAGTGATCTTCTCGAAGATTTCCAATGTACTATAAACAAACTAAATATATTCCCAGTCTGTTTTAATATGAAATGAAGACAAGTTACAAAAGCAAAGACTGCTGTTTAAAGCAAGAAATGCAAACAAAGACATGAAAAGTAGTTTAAAGCTTCTTTTACCAATGACATGGCAAAAGCCTTTGGGCTCTTTTAGCTCATGGTGATGCTCATAACGGCATCTCATCTACAGCAAAGAAGACATATGGGTGCAAAGCATTGTTGGAGAGGAGAATAAGTCCCTAAAATATGCACAGAACTGCATATAAAAATTACAAGGAGAGGAACCCTACAAATAAAAGTGGTCTAGCCTCAAAAGACACATTTCTAAAGCAATTGTCCAATTGCTTTTTGTCCCCCGAGAAGGAATGAATTTTGTCTGCTCAAATTTCAGGAAATAAACACAATACAAACCATATTTACTTTGACAAGTTGAAAATTACAAGCATCAAGGGTCCTGCCTCTGAGCTGTGTTTTTGCAAAGCTTGACATTTTTTGAGTTTCAAGCAAGCACTGATGAAGAACTAAAGTGGAAGCTATGAAATCTCAGGTGAATGTGAATGGAATACTAGGTGGATTTCAACCAGCTCTATCAACCATCTCTTCAGTTCCTGGCAAACAAGGCGTCTGAGAAGATAAGCTTTTCACTAGCAGTATTTTTATTTTCATTACAATAACTCTCAGCTTTCTCAGTTTCAAAAATATTAAAGTGGTAAGAAAGTCTGAGGAATGTAAAGCTGTCCACAAATTGATTTTTTCCTGTCATTTTCACTTTTATCAAAATGAAAACAAAGCATTACTTGGAGCTTGAAATATATATACTTAAAATGAAAGAACTTTGCTTGGAAATGTCATGTTGATGTGTTGTACTGTGGAGCTTTCTGTTGTCTCTAAAGTCCTCTTCCATATTTCATTATGCCTTAGCTGTTTCAATAGTGCACTAATTTCAAGCAAAATAAAATACTAATGAAAAGGAGACACTTCAACTTTGTAATCTTCTTCAGATGCTGTAATGTAAAACATTAGAAAAAAGAATCAAATCCCAAAATATTTTCTACAGGGAATTTTAAATATCTCTCTCCATGCTCCTAGAAGACAAAACTCAGAGTTCATACTCTTGTTTAGCTTTATCAACTGGATTGTCTCTTCTTCCAAGTATTAGAAATTAAACCCTTTATATTCATGTTCAGAAAATATTTTCCTAGTGCATGATTTTTTTCTTTTTTACAATATTTCTTTTGCCTCAGCACTTAATAAAAGCTTTGCAGTGTTGTCCATACAGAAACTGTGACCAGAATACCATCATAAGTAGGATGCCCCATTGGGTTATAAAGGATCGCGGCTCAAATTCCTTCTCTGCGTGACTCTGTCTTGGGGCTTGAACCTCAATTTTTATCCCTTAGGCAGTAGCCTTTAGCTGTCAGGCTACTTAAAACTTCATGCTTTTTCTGTGTGGAACAAAAGGAGCATTTATCCAGGAAAATCTCGGAAAACTGTACCCACATGATCTTGATTATGGTTTCTTGCTGTTTGACTGTGCAAGCCTGCTACTGCATTGAATGACAGAGAAATAGTCTTACCCAGCCTGGTCTGGATCCTCACAGTTACCAGACAAGATCAATGTAGAAACTTCAACACCTGCTTGCCTTCAGCTTTTCCTTTACTGCAGCACATAGTAATTTACAATCCAGGGATGTCATAAGGATTAGGTATCTAAATTATTTCCTCAACGTAGATTTCAGCATCAGCCTGTATCACCTTCAATTTTTGGCATGTGCATGCTCCCCTTATTGTCCCGTGATTTCAGCTAGCAGCAGAGAAGGCAGAATAATGTCTTGGCCCTCTACCTTCTCCCTCATCACTTGCTTTCTGTAAGTGGCCAGGAAAAAAGTCACAGGTGTGCTACTTTCCAAAGTCAGGCTTTCTGCATAAACCCTGCAAGAGCAGAAAGCCCAAGGGCAGAGTCCACCTCATTCCTACAGTTTAGCTGCTTTTGCATTCCTTGGGTGATTCTTGGTTTCATGAATCATTCTTCCTCTCCTTAGAGTAGAAGAGAGGAGTTTAAAGAAGGAAAGATTATTTTAATCTGCTAGCAGTAAACCCCTTCAGTCAAGTTAATTATAACAGTTGCACCAACCTGTGGAGTAAATCAAACAAACATGAAAGAGAAGAACATGCAGCCAAGATAAAAAAGGAACCAGAAGATGTACTTGTCTTTAGTTTGCCACTCATGTGCTTTGATTTGCCATTCTTCTCAGGCATTTTAAGTTTTCTAAGCAGCTGTGCTCGAATATTCTGACAGCCCTGCTAATTCTACCAACTCAGTGATATCTGTTAGAAACTTTGGACACCAAGGTAAGCAGACCTGAGCACCTACAACTTCTTTTAAAAAATATTCAGAGTTTTTAATTTCAGTGTATAACAGATATGCAGATGTAATAGTGTTTATTTATTAATGTACCCTCTATATGTAAATATGTACATATGTATGCATGTGAACACACATAAATATATATGTTTAGTTACTTCAAAGACAATGAATCAACAAATCCAAGGATGGTCCTTGCCCAAAGTACAGAGAAAAAGACGCAGTTTATCCTGGGGAAAAAATAAAAGTATTCTCATGACATTGAAATAGAAAATTCAGTTATTTGTTTGTAAGAGTTTCTACCATCTGCTATTTCCAAAACACAAAATGTACCAGAACAAACCAAACACTTGTTACTTGTGTGACAGTAGTGCTAGCTACACAAAACAGACATTTATATCTCAGACAACAGCCCAACTGGTCTGTTTTCACGTACTGAATCAAAGAAATCCTACAGGTATGTGAAAAAAGCACAATTTTTATATCAATTACCTAAACTGCCATTCTCAGCACTAAGGCTTTCAACAGTAAAACTGTCAACATAAAAGCATCAAGCCACAGCCACAGTTAGTGGGAGTAAACACAGCTAACAGGTACTGCCTTGTCTTCTGCTGTCTTACCACAGTTGCTTCAAAAGTTCTGGTGCAATGGCACAAGGTTCTTCTCTTAGATTCACCACATTAGACCTGTTCCCTTACTGTTTAGTCCATTTTAAGTCCCTAAATTACATGATATTCTGCTCCCATAAGAACAGAGTGATACCACAGTGCATCACATCTCATATGGGAACAAATCCCGTCTTGCCATCAGAGATGTATTAAAGCAATGGGAGAGAAAGACAGTGATGGCAGAAACTTCCAGGCAAGTGCAGAGATAAGGGACTGGAGACACACAAGGTGATCAGACTTGAGAGGGCTTTCTGACAACTTTATCTGTCCACAGAGTAGACGATGGTTTCTGAAACAAGCATGCTGGGTTAACTTTGTAGTCAAGGAAAATTTAGTCCATAAAATGAATGGAGTTTAGAGTACATTTATCCATAGATGTCTGCTTAAAAAAAAAATTCCCGTTTGTCTCTACAGATTGTGATGGCCAATTCTCTGCAGAGACAAAAGGCATCCTAACATGACTAACCCCTTTATGGGCACGTAGTCCCAGTCAGATAAAGCCCACTTGTGTTTTGCTGATTTTATAAAATGCACAGTGCACAAGCACATCTTCTGCTTTGGCAGGCCGTATCCATTCAGATTCACAAAACATATCAGCCATATAAGCACCTGTTCTGCTCATACTTGAAATATTTAAGCTGTAATTAAGGTTAAATGTTTTACATTTGCAGCAGTGTTGATTTGAGGCTCTTGGTGCTAAAACAAGAATGGGAGAAGGAAACCTGTCTACTCTTCAATGTTCTCTACTCTCACACTGTATTATATCTCTCATCATTTTTGTAAGCACTTGTCCAGCTTGTATTGTGAGCACAACACTTAGTTACTCTTAGAGCTGCAAGGAATAGGTTAGATATTCCCCTGGATAAATGCTTCTAGATGAAAAATAATTTAAATCTATCTGACAAGAGGGAAAGAAAGATTATTTGTGGTTTTGCTGGCCAGGATGCAGTGATCTCTTCTTCTGCTGCAGAGAAAGAAAAAATAAATATGGCTTGTCCTGTAAATTTTGTTTCATAATTGTACTAAATTTAAACCCTTCTTGCAAAAAATGTGTACTGAAGTAATGGAATGAGAAGTTTAATAAATAGAGTGGTCTAAAGGAAATAATATAGCAATGTTTAATTAATATCTGTAACGCTTCAGAGTCAACACAATTCCTTTTTTTCCCTTTGCTGTGAGAAGATAGGACTTTTTTTACTACAACTTACTCCAGACTCCTGTATCAGTAAACAGCAGCAGAGAAATGTATCTGCTGAAAGAAAGCTCAGCATTATGCAAAGAGTGATAAACTTCTCAGAAGGTGTTTACAAATGCATTCAGTGAAACAGAATTTTAATGAATTGTGCCACATAATCTTGCAGTTAATGAGCTGTAAAAGCCTTTGTCAATTATAGTGACTCAAAACTAACTCTTTTGGATTCCAGATCAATAATGGGACTCCTTTTGCACATTTTTATTTTTTAAAGGAAAATTAGGATCTAGGAAAAACAAAAGGTATCTTTGTCATATTCAGCATCTCAGAAATGTCCCTCATTATTATAACAGAGCTGTCTATAATATTGTTATTTGTAAAATCATCTCTCATCTGCATTAAAAGAAACAAACCTTCTGAGATCAAATAGCACCAGTATTGTAAAATGCCAGTGGCAAAACCAGAAAAGACTAATGACTTCAATAATAACTAGGGAATTTTTTTCCACAAGTTATATTAAATTCAACTGTTGTGCATAATTTCTTAGAAAACAAACATTATCCACCTTTGCATTCGCTATCCACCATAACTACTCTGATGTTAGAAAGTGGACACCTAAAAGCTCTCTGAAAGACTGTTTAATCTGTTTGTGTCTTATCTTAAGTGAAGAGTCTGCATACATTTCTCTTTTTTTTTCAGGTGGGGTCACTATTCCTGCCTAGGAGCATGACATTATAACAAATCAGAACTGCCACAGTTTCCAGGGACAATTTAATACGGTGCCCAAATAGTTCCTGTGACTATCTATCCAGCTAGTAAAGTACCCTTTTGAAAAACAAAGGTTTGGCTCAATATTTTAATGTCTTCAAAATCTAAAGGAGATGAGACCAGCATTTATCACAGAAAAATATGGAAGACAGTTTCACTGCCTCTGATCTCCAATTTATTATGTCACTTTTTCCCAGTATGATTCTACTTTTTTCCTTCTCTAAAGATTTTTTTGTTTTACTCATGCCTCAGTGTGGAGGCTCCATTAACAGAAGAATCACATAAAAAGTAATTTCAAGGAAAAGCCTTATAAAATGTGAAAAATTAAAGCTGTGTTCAGATCCCATTAAGAAAAGAAATTGCCTTGAGGCATCCACTAAATATGTGAAATCCATTTCTGCTGAAGGGCTTCAGAGTTTATTCCTCTCTTACAAATGCAATTTCACAGCACAAGTTTAACGTTTAAACAAAGTGAACCAGGATTTTTTCCCAGTTAGCGCCTCTTCTCCTTGATTGCTGCCAGGTCACCAAGTGCAAATTTACATGAGAATCCGAGATTAAATAAATCTCAACCAAGAGGTTTTAAGGGCATTTCTGCTTGGGAAGACTGTAAACCAGGAAACACTCTCAGCATGGAGGGTTTACTGTTGTTAGTATTTGTTTTGCTCTGTTTTATGCAGAAAGCTAGAGAAGGCTGCAGGGTTAACATCTCCTTTCCTTTAGTGCATAGTTTAAGCTTCCTGATAGCCCAGCTCCCTCTGACCTTCTGTTTCTGGTGCTGGAACCTCACATATTTCTAGGACTGCATCCTGGTTTATCTTCAGCTCCACAACCCCATATACCAGACGAAAGGAGCAAAAAGGAACAAAAGTGTGAGCAGCCATCAAGGAGGATGTCCTGTCCTTGCTGAAATTCACCACTGGAGAGGTGCATCTGCCATGCACTTGTGGGGACCCTAGCCCAGTTTAGAGGGGCTGTGAGGAGGTAGCAGCGCTTCAGCCTTGCTGTTGGAGAGAAGCTCTTGATCCAGGCAGCAATGCACTATCTACTCACGCTTCTTGAAGGAAACATCCTGCTTCCTCCAATAGCTGTGGAACCACATGCTGGTGGCCACCTCCTGGGTGCAAATCCTTGCCAACACAAGCCAATGAACCAGGCTCTTTTAAGCAGACTCAAAACAGTATGGTGATGACCCTGTGTTGACTTCAGAACATTACTCTGTAAAAATTCAGTGTACCTTGGGACAGGAGAGCAGGTGGGAAATTACAGTTTTCTCTTCTTCCAGGCATGAGATCCTGCTGTCTGTTGAGAAAAGGTGTCTTGTCCCCTCCTCAGCTGCAGTTTACTATACAGCATCTGAGGGTCTTTCTCCTTGCCCAAAGCAATGTTGCATGCCCAGCCACCCCTGCCACCCCAAGACAACAGCCAGTCTGGTGGTAACTGCCCAAGCTGTTTTCATTTCGGTTTGTCCTGCAGAACGAAAGATAGCTCCAGTGCTGCAAAAAACTTCAGTGGTGAGAACAAACAAGCTGTCTGAGTGAGCTCCAAAAATCATGAGTGGGAATGTGCCTGTACAAAACACCCAGACAGGAAGAAGTGGGTTTTCCCCATGTAGTTTCCTTGCTTAGTCATAATTTCAAGGTAATATCTGGAGAGGAGAAATAGCATCTCTGAAGGGTGTTGAGGAGACTCTTCCAATTTAACGAGCAAAATTACTTCAAGCTTAATGAAAATTCAAAATATTTCTAATCCAGCTAAAATATATGAAAGAGCCCCCTACCCTCTGGCATATTTATTATTGGTTGTTATTTCTCAAATGGAAATGTATGGTAACATTTAAGGCCATTGGCACAAAGCTGGTCCTTCAGGAGCTGTATGCCAGCTCGGGGCCCTGGAGTTTATGGTAATGTAAGCTAATTGTTACAGGGTCTATCTAGGTCGTGACTGTTGCCTCTTACCATCCTGCAATTTCCAATGCAAACATCCGAAAGAGACACTTCCTTTCACACTTTAAAGTAAATTGGGGGGGGGGGGGGGGGAGGGAGCTTTTCTAGGTATAATA
>JAWWEE010000162.1:12368247-12403780 GCA_035221455.1 Xenops minutus | reverse complement strand
CCCCCCCCCCCCCCCCCCCCCCCCCCCCCGCTTGTCTAGGTATAATAGTATTGTTTTTATAAAATGAATGGGTTAGTTCTGTAAATAGGTCAGAGTGAAAACTGCTAATACAACAGTGCTAAATCAAAGCACTGAGCAACAACAAACTATCAGAGTTATTAGGTCTCCTCATAACTCCTTTGCAAGATGTATACTTGGCTAATATTGTCCCTGTTCACAGCTTCTGAATAGTTCATTATAATGTGGTTCTTTCTATACAATTTTTCCATTTCCTTCTCGCTGAAACTACTGGACTTTTTCTGACAGTCCTCTGGTTTCTGAATTTCATGTGTGTTTCTTGGACCCAAATATTTTATAATGTACATGAAAATGAACAAACACCTAAATTCTTAAGCTGCCTGATGAGCATTTACTTTTTGCTTAAGCTGTTCCTCAGTTCCTTCACTCTTCTACTTAACTGAAAATGCCAGTGATTCTTATGTATATTTTCTATTATAAGAAAAAAATTTAAGGACTCAATAACACATCTAAAAATATAGCACAGCTCTGTAAAATTGCTACAGATTTATCTCCCCATAACTGACTGCTTGATCCATTTTTTGGTTAGATGAGTAAATATACTCATTGGGTTTTCTGCGTAAAATTACTTCTAAGCCAATAATGGAGGTACATTTTAATTAAGCCACAGTAAAATATATCTGAGAGAGACCCACATTTTTACATCAGTTACAGATGAGCAATCCTATCAAAGGATATTGAATTCCACTGATACTACGGAGCAAAGGTTCTTCCCCTGTAATTACACTTTAGAAATTATGTTTGTTGAAAAGTCTAAACTGAGAGCTGGCACAACACCTGAAATTCAGCTTCAGCAGAAGACTTGAATGCTCTAGTGTTTAAGGTAGTAACCCAGGACTTGAGGTTTCCAACTTCAAGTCTTTCTTTCCCCATGAGTTTCTGCTGTGTGATCTTCAATGAATCATTTAATGCCAGCCTCTTTGAGGTGTTGCAGAATTTAACACCTGCTGTTTTCAGCAGAAGTTAAGACATGAAAGACCTAAGACATTGTCTATCCATGCCTCAGTTGCCCTGCTGTGAAATAGAAGATTTGCAGGCATAAGAGCCTTGTCTGTTCAAGTATTACAGTCATGAAAGCCGATACACATTTCGTTAAAATTCTGCTCTCATTTTGCTAAAGTACATATAAGCATTTAATACTTGGGAGAGCTTCTTAGGACTTTGATAATTTCTGAAATTTTATTTCTTTAATGTTTTCTATTATGCCTTTCACTGAAGCATTAACTAGAGCAGCAAAATACATTACTTTTTGACCAAATGTATTAATTTCTCTCTTCTGTTGTGGAGATTGAAATAGTTGAGATGGACTGTTACATGTAGCCCCTTACCTGGAAAGATTTTCTGACTGTGTTAGGTGGTAATGATTACTCTTCTTCATGACTTTAAGTATTCTTATTTTTTAAAATCCTTCTCCCACTATCCTTTTATCTTTTATAAGTTTTGTATCTGTAGAATTGTCTCCTCTATTTGCACATTTGCCTCCTCTGCTTCTCCCACCACCTAGCTCTCTTTGAGTGTTAGATATGAACACAAAGAATTTGGACTAGAATAGATGATACAATTGCTGCAAGAAAATGAAGCTGGCTAAGACTTTTGCTAGTAGCCTGAAGAAAATCCCACATATGGAATTTTCATTATTTTTTGACACAGAAGAGAATAAAAATGCGCAGGAGCAGTCTCTTTTGCATAATCAGATCAGCCTCCTCTCTTTCATAACTGCTCGTGCTGTGCTGTCGTCCCCACCCTCACCCCCACTCCATGCCCTCACCTCCTTGCTGATCTTCTTTTGCTTTCCACTGCAAATCCTCTCCTTTATGTGAGCATCTTTCTCTCATGGCCTTTCTCAGGCAACATTATGCACAGTGGACTCCTCCTGTCATCCCTTCCTACTCAGTAAAATCACACCACACTCCTCTTGACAGCCTTCACTGTCAGGTTTAGTTGCCTTGCCAATAAAGCAAGACATCTCCAAGTTGAATCCTTCCTGGCAGCACTCCCTTTAAGGATAATAATTAGGAACCTTCACTTCAGAAGCAAAATCGGTGAATTAAAGGAACAAAGCTTTGGCCAGCCTGCTGTACAAGGGAATGATGCTGTGCTTCTATCTCATGGAAAACAAACTAGTAATAGCAAGTCTTTTCATTGTAGTCACATCTTAATACTAACAAAAAAAAAAATTTAATCAGAACAATAGAGTCATAGTAATAAAGGAACTATGTATATAGATAGAATCAATGACATAAAGCCATTGTAACTATTGACTGGGTGTGTTTCCCTGGCCCATGACACTGACAGAAGGCAGGAAAGAAAATGAGCGGTGGCTCCCCCTTGGTTCATTACTCCTTCTTCCCTCCTTCTGTGTTTCTTGGGACATGTAGTTTAGCCCTGATGAGAAAATCGCTTGGACACTCTTCATAACCACCTTTTTTGTCTGTTTGTTTGTTTGCTTTTTTGTTGTTTTTGGGGGGAGGGGGAGGTGTGAGAAAATCCCCTGAATATGTCTTTCAGATGATGCCACCATAACAAGCATGTCTCAGCACAGGGTCAGCATTGTTAGTGGCATCTGATAGAAAATGTGTTTAGTTTCATTCGTAAGAGATAAGACACTTGCTACTTTGGAAGTCAGCTTGCTCACACAAAAAATAGACTAACATGAATTTGAGCATTTAAAAGGAAACAAGCTCAGAATGGTAATCCTTCAAAACTGGTGCAGCACAAAATGGAAGAACATTTGATCCCCCTGTGCTAGAAAGCCCATTTACCCAAGGGGACCTGTTACAGATAAGCATTAACTGGTGAAAGTCTGGGAGAAACGTTTGCAGTTGCAGAAGCTGTTTGCTGAGAAGATGGCTGATTTGCATAGGCACATTGCTTAAGCACTTTGTAAATGACATTAATTAGTTATTTTACTATTTAAATTACCTTTAATTATTCTTGCATGCAACAATTTTGTGTGCATCATCCTATTTGTTTGTACCAGAAAGCATCCATCAGTTGAATAGCAACAAAGCTAAAGGAAGAAAAGCAAGAAAAGTTTCTCTTCCACTTTCATCTTGTCTTTTCTAGACTGATAGCTTAAAAAACCTTTTCCTCATTTTCTTTCAGAACTCCTAATGTTACTTGTCTCAATGTTACCAAGTTGATTATGATTATTACTCTTTATGAGATAGAAATTGTCTCAGCCTGGGTGATCTTTCTGATGTCTTTAAATATACCCCTTAATTTTCACAGTTTTACTGTTTTACAGATATCTCTGGAGTTGTCAAAATTCAGCTGTGTGACACCACACCCACAAATAGCGCAAGGCGCTATTTGTGCATACAAGTACAAGAACATATAAGTAAAACTAGAAAAAGGGAAAGATGGAATGAAAGTTGTTCTCCAGTTTACAGTTGAAAAAAATAAGACAGCAACATCCAGTAATTTCACTGCAATGCTCACCAAAAAAAATGATTCCAGGTCTCTGAAATTCCAAGAGTAGATAATTATACCATGCCTGTCATGGTGAGGCTGGGCTCACTAAGTCCACATACTGGTTCTCCTTCACTTCTTGCCTTTAGCACAAAACACAAGGAAGTTTTGTGAATAAAGGCATGTATACAGATCCCTGTAGCCCTGGTCCATTGTTACTTGCTGCTATACTGTCATCTATCACACACAGTAATTGAACTTTATAAACAGTATCTCAAATAAACAGAGAGGCTTAGGGCCTGACTCCATTTCCATGAAAGTCACTGGTAGAGATATGCCTCATTCTCTAGATTAGTAAATACAATTCTTCATGGGATTTTCAGAGAGCAAATTCGTACTCCTAAA
Source organism: Xenops minutus (assembly GCA_035221455.1). Taxonomy (NCBI): domain Eukaryota; kingdom Metazoa; phylum Chordata; class Aves; order Passeriformes; family Furnariidae; genus Xenops; species Xenops minutus. The sequence goes on along the minus strand of JAWWEE010000162.1, from coordinate 12,399,886 downwards.
ATTTTCAAGAATACGTGCTACTACAAATTATCATTATGTGTTTTATATGAGCACCCTCACATATGCAGGAACTCTGTAGTACCATGGGGTATATATTGCCACACACTAAAAGACAGTTTCAGTCCCAAAAGACTTCAGACCTTACTTTTCTATCCCACAATGTTATTGCCTGAAGATCCTCACGAACTCTGACTGTGATCTTCTACTCCACACATCCCTCTGAACTCTCACTGGGGCTACCTGAAGGAGCAGAGTCTGTTAGGATCAAGGTTCAGCAGCCTCAGACCTATAATTTTCAGGGTTTTCCTCAGTGCTGAATGGAAATAGTGAAGTGTGAGAAGTGCCAGGGGGTTTAAAACTAATTGAAGGCACTTAATTGAAATGAGCAAAGACAAGTTATTCATTCATCCATATTTTACCAGAAAAAAATTAACTGCACATGGAATTAATTTATGGCACTTTGTTTACATTTAAGAATAAATGAATATGAAAAATGAGTGACATGTTGGAGAAACATGAAGGGAAAAAAATCTGTATCGGAGAATATAACTGCCTGCCAAGAATCTATTAGTGCAATTTCAGCATCAGATAATAATCTGATTAATTTCAGAACACAGGAAGAGTTCCAAACACATTTTCTTCTCTGTTGTTAGCTAAATCATAAATATTTTTGTGCATGTGTTCTTTAACAAGCTTGTGGTTTTCACAAAGTTTAAAAGTGGCCTAATTTGGAAGTGTCTTCTAATGGCTATGGTTGGGTCCAATTCTACCACCTCCACATGGTTGAAGAGTGAAGGTGTTGGAAGCTTTTAACCACATGAAACATGCTGAAGGACTTATTGCAAACTGGTAAGAAAGGCAAAGGCTGTTCTTTCAAATTCTTGTTTTACAGCTGCAGAAGGGAGAAACAGAGGCAGAAAGCTTCAGGATCAGAAGGGAAGTTCGTGGCAAAGGTAGTCCTCTTCTGTCTAGAGTCTCTAAAACCCAATCCATTGCCTCACAATTCTTGTTATTTAGTATAAATTGAAGCAAATAGCTTTCATGATGGGAATGCCTCTGGGCACCATAACAAACTGTACCAATTCCCACCCTCAGTCTGCCCTGTCCAGTGTTCTGCTGTTGGTAACTACTGGAAACATTTTGCCTATTGCTCAAAAGCAGCACTTCACATTTCCTCGTTTTGACTAATTCCACTTTTTCTCAAGGTAGATTTCCTTAAGATTCTGGTGGGTATTCCCTGGAATTACTTATTAGTGATGACTTGGGTGGGGAAAAAGAAAAAGAAAGAGAAAGAAACCATGCATCAACACACCACGACTGAATTGATTTGAGGGTAAAATCTCATGATGACATAATGTCTTGCTAAGATATAATACAGAAAGATATAATACAATATCTCTTCCAATGACAGAAGTCTGAATTTAATGCTTTTTTAGTAGCATTTATTCTAAAAAATAAGCTGGAGTCATGTTCTTCATCACTATCTCTGAAAGTCTTCACACTTTGAGGGCGTTGATGGGATGTGCTTCCCAGAGTCAGCTACCTGCCAGCACTCTAAGCAGTTTATAACAGAAAATACTGAACACTGAACAGCAAGCTTGATCCTTCAGTGATGAAAAATAGATGAGCAAATTAAATTTTCTGGAGTAGAATTCGGGTTAAATTCAATCAACAGTTGAGGGGGTAGTTCAGTTAGTTGATTGGTTTGCCTTGGTCAGGGAAAACAGTTTTAAACTGGTTGAGTTTTATCAGCTTTGCAAAAAATAAGGTCTGTGGTACTTAAATATATTTCTCACCATCTAATTTATGGTGGATTATTCTAAGAGCTACACCTCTGTATCGTGGCACTTTCAGGAGCATGAAGTCTAAAGATTGGAGCAGAGGATTATGAACTCATTCTGAAAATGGGAAAATGGGTGAAAGTTTGAATGCTATTCTTCAGAAATTTATTTGTTTGGAAAGCCAAATGTGTCAAAAAGCAAAACCATGTGAAATGTATTCACTAAAATCCTAATATAACACAAGGGAAAGGTTTCTTGGCATTTGGTGGGTTTGGCAGCAGCCACAAATGCTGGAGACATCCATCTATATGAGAAGACACCCTGCTGCATCCCCAGAGCTGCCTACCCTGACACCAGGGAAGATTCAGCTGTTTTGTCATCACCCTGCATCTCTCCCAATCAAGAAGAGGACCAGCTTTTTGCCAGGGATATGCTCATTGGTGCTGAACTGATGGATATCTTCTTTCCAGCTTTTCTGCTACATGGCTGCTGATATTAAAACAGTTGATGCTTTGTCTCCTGCCTCAGTTTCTCTGACAGAAGAAAGGAAAAAAGTAAGAAAGCAATAATTTCCCTAATTGCTAATTTCATGCTTATTTGCCTTAGGATCTTCAGGCATTAAGAACTGTGAGTTCAGTGCTATCATTTCTACACTGAATATATGAAGGCAGCAATGTCATTCAGTGCTCACCATCTATATGGGATGTACAGCCAACTAGCATAACTTTGAGCTCTCCAATATAAAGAACCCAGAATTGACTCAGAGCATTTCTTACTGGATGTTGTTAACAACTAACAAGTCAATTTGGGATAGGTGAAAAATTGTGTTTTCTTGAAATTAAAATCAAACATATTTGAAACATTTATTGCTTGAATAGAAGTTAATTTCATTTTTAGTTTGGAATTTTTGTTTAACTTCTGAAAGATAAAGTGTCTAATCTGAATTATGTGTTTAAGAACTTTGCCCAATAAAGGGCTAAGTATGTATTTAAATGCTTTTCTGAAATGCAGTCTTCAATTTTTCCTCAAGATCTACATGTCACCTCTTTCTACAAGATTGAGGACTTTATTTTTTTTTTAACTTCATGTATCTAAAATGTCATTTTTAACTGTATCCCTCTTAACTAGTAATTCAAATTCATTTTTCTTTTTCTTGCAAAGTGAGTTTTTACAAACTCTGCCATAAAGTATACTTGACTATAAGCTACAGAGCAGCTAATTCCATTCAATACCAATAATTAGTCAGAGGTGTCTTGGACAGTATGACCAAATAAAAGCTGTGCTCAAAGAAATTCCAATTCTCCTAATTTCAGGACTTTGATAGAGTCTTTGCTCTCGAATGCTAAAATAAATAAATAAGCAAGGCCAAGGAATTCATTTGAAATATTAATTAAAATGCAAATTAAATCCAGATTGGATGGGCTTTAAAAACTGCTCTCTGAAGTTTCTATGAATATAAAGCATGTGACAAGCTACTGTTTTAAACGATCTGCATAAACATACATTGTTGAAAAACTGCTTGACTTGAAAATAACCTTACCAACACCATGAACTGCAAATAATGAGGGAAAATCTTCCGTAGCCACAGCTTTCATTACTGACAATGCTGTTTGTCAGGCTTTGCAGCATGGCGGGAGGGAAGGCGGTGTGATGTGCCCTGGCCCACCACCACTCCTGCCCATCTGTGGTGGTGGCCGGCTGCCGGCTCTCCAGGTGCCGTGCCAGCTCGGGTGGGATGAGGCGTGCCAAGGTGAAACGGCTCTGGGAGAGCCGGCGGTGTATCACGGCTGCCAGCCAGCCAGGCAGGACAGCCCCCCAGCCCTGGCACCACAGCCCACCACTCTGGCACCACAGCCCACCACCCTGGCACCACAGCCCCGGCATGTGCAACGAGGCCAGCCGTGCTCCGGCATCACAGATTCCTTCCTATTCGCAGCAAATGAAAGTAGAAAATGTCTAATTCTTCTCTTCATCACTAACAAATGCCTTTTCCTGCAAAGCCTCTCCTCGACTGAGTGCTGCAGATGAATTGTTACAAGAGAAAGACAAATGAAATAAGAGCACCACCTTAAGCAGAGACTAATGCAGGCATCTGGAAATCCTCTCCTAACCTTGTCTTAATGCAAAATGATGTTGTCAGCAGATTACAATCTCTGTTTAATTTGCTTTCAAGTTCTACCCACTCCCAAAAACAAGCCTTGTGTCTACTGGGAAAAGGTTTGTTTTACTTCTGACCAAAAGACTTTTTATAGTTTGCCTGGGCAACTACTTCTGACCCTCTGCCAAGCAATATAACCCTGTCAACCAGCCCCAGGAGCAGGCTGGGGATGGCTGAGGCTCTGCTGAAATGGGCTACAGCCAAGTCACGCCACTGAGCAACACAACCTCAAGGCACTTTATGAGGAAGATAAATGATGTTCAGCATACAATATAAACATAGAATCTAAGTACCTCCCCACAGTCTTGGGCACACCAGACTCCCTGGAAGAAGCTCGTACAGCATGTACATGATGAAAGTGTCCTTAAGAAAGAGGAAGATTCTGCCTTAAGAGCTCCGGTGAAGCCACAGTAAATAATGCACAAGGCCACATGCTGAATGACAAAGCTAATAAAAAACATCAAACATCTGCATGTCCTCTGAGCCTCATCCATCCTGCTTGCCAAACAGGCAGGTGTTCAGAGAAATAAGAGAATCTGACTATGGACAAGAAGAGACTATCAAAATGCAAAAACATTAGGAGCTGAGTGCAGGCTACAAAGCTGCCACTCCTATGGTATTTCCTAATCTCTAAATGCAGGACTTCATAATGAAACAACATTTAATCTGAGTTTGAGGTGTGGCAATTAATATATGAAGTTTATACTGCCCCATTTGGGTTGCTTCTAGGAACAGAAGTTTAACAAAATTTAGTTTCTGTACCTAGAAGAGTTGATCTCCCAGCACTTTTTCAGCCATTGACACCATTGGTGTCCTTGGCCATTTCTTCATAGCTGTAAGCTGTACCAAGACTAATTAATGCTGTTGAAAGATCTGGCTCAGTGGGAAACACCATCTAGATGTGATGATCTTGCCTTTAATTTCTGAGCAGACTTGCTTAAAACAAAGTCAGGTATCTTGGCACAAAAGAACCATTTGTTTTCAGAGCTATCAGACTTTAAAGTATTTTTTCACTTAATTGAAAATAAAATTTCCCCAGAGTGCTAGAGTCTGCTTTTAATGCATGTGTGCAGCTCTAATTAATGTTAATTATTTGCATTCACCAAGGGGAGAAGCCTATTACTTCAGGTGCCTACTTGGAATATGTTACTTTAGCCCTTCATGTGACTCCAAGTGGTACACTCAAAGAGAAAGATGCAGCTGCCTGGAAAACCAAGCATCTAGTGCCTGAAGGTAATCCAGATTGAGTGTCGGACAGGATGAGCTACACCACAAATAGCACAGCCAGGCTTCCTGCTCCACAGAAAGTTTGATTCACAGAGCTCGCACACACAGCAGCACAGAGATTACTGCTAGCTCATTTTCCCTCTGCACATTTGGGCAAGGGAACGATTTCATCACATGCTTACAGGGTGCCCAGCCAAATGGGCCGTGAGCCTCCGTACCACACTGCCTCAGCACGAACAATAAACAAGCACTGCTCAGGCTGGGATGGGACCACAAGACAGATCCAGAAATTAAGCCCAGAACTCTGGATGTCTAAGCTCAAGTTTTGTCTACTCAGCTACACTTCATTTTGTGGCAAGGCTGAAATCTCCAAGGGATGTTTCTTTGAGAGCACCAAGGACATAATAAAGCAGGCCAAATTTATTCCAGTTGAGGAATCCGGTCCATAGACTTTTGTTGTAAATAAACTGCAAAACCTGGACATCTTCCATGCTCTTCCCCACACATGCAAATTCATCCAAATTCATCAACCTTGCCAGCATCTTTCTAGATGGTTACTCTTTAACTAGGGCTTTATTAGATTTCTGTAACCAAATTTGCTGCAGCTGCGTGACCCTGGTTCACTTTTGGAAAGGAGCAGCCTGTGGGAGGAAGTGCCAAGTGGGAGTCCACCTGCCAGGCAGCCAGTGTAGTTAGAAAGGACTGGTCTCAATGTGCAAAATTTGGCAGGTGGCAAAGATGTGCTGTTTATTTTTCCTAATGACAAAATTAGCACATTGATAATAATCAAACAGAGCTGTGTGCAATGGGGGTTTATTTAATTAACAAATGTCCTTTTTCAGGTATGAGCAGGACACGGGCACTGTGCTCATCCATGCAAGCTGTCACTCACATCCCTGGAAAGCTCATATGCAAACTGCCTTCAGCTTCCTTTGTCTGGGTTTGCTCTGGAGAGGAGGTGATTTCTACTTGCCTTTTTTAATCACGTATTCTCTTTCTGCAGAATGTTATATTCTTGCTCACATCCAAGAACACAGATCACATCTAATACAATAGATTGCATTGAAAAGCACAGTGGAAAAGGCTTTCTTCCAATACGTGCCCACAAAGTAGTGTTGGGAATGCTGTCTCCTGCTATTTCTAACCATAGTACATCTTCGTATCTCACAACTGCCTGATTGAAATTGGCTTTTTCTTATTAAGTTTTCTGTGGTTTTAATATTTAATACATAGAAACATCTTACTCCTTTACTACCTTTATGTAATACAACAGCTTCACAGGCGTGATAGTGCCTTTTGCTAGCATCCAACTCTAGGGACCCACCGAGTAGCAGAAGTCAATAGTTGTGATACATCTGTTCTGTGGCTTTATGTTGTGCATTGAAGGAGTTGATGCAGCTGCTTAGAGTTACATCAGCCTGCCTGTGTCATATATGTGAGAGGGAAATTGGTCAACAGACATGTAACTTGCATACTGTCCTTCAGAAAGAAGGCAGGTGAGGAGGAACAGTAGCACACACTTAATACAAAAGTCAGTTCAAATAGCAGCAGATGTTTTCCATTTACCCCTGCTCAAGGGACATCAGCGCACTGAACTTTCTTATAATAGAGTCATAAATTTCTAACTCAAACAGCTTCAGTTTAAAGAAAAAAAAAAAACTAGGAGGAGAATGTTCAAGATATAAAACCCAGGTTTATTTTTTACTTATCAGTGATTTGGTCTACAGAGAGATCCTAACCTCAAACTTGACAAATTTGTCACCAACTTCTCCAGCAGTCAAGGGTATTCAAGTGTTAAGTTTTCACTCATTCTTTTATGGAAATAAGGTCCAGATATTAATTAAAAACTCTGATTTCTTCAAACATGATGTCTGGTTTGAATAAAGTTTTAAATTTCATTTTCTTCAACTTTGAATTTTACTTGTTCTGTTTTGTTCTGCTTTTTTATTATTTTTATCAGCACTAAAATCCATTCTAGGCAAGTCCAGGTAGCCCCAAGCAGTGCTCAAGAGTTTGCAGGGTAGTCAATATCACGTTACCAGTGACAAGGTTACATTTTAATGTCCTTCAGTAAAGACATCTTGAGTTTAGCCTTGCCTTCAGTTTACCTAGCTAGTCTGGCTAATTTGGAGTTGATAAGAGATGAAAGCAGACTTAAGAGATTAAATATATCAGTTTAGGGAAGGAATGTTTGTTCCAAGGTTCTAGGGGTGTTTAGAGAGTCTTGTGGGATTGTAGAAAACTTAGCATGGCAGTCATGGTTGAGATAGGAGAATCTCATCAGACAAACAGTCACAAACCTGTGAATCCATGGTGCAGAGTCACTAAACACCTTCATGATGCTGGAACAGAGACATAGTCAGTGAGATGAGATGAGTCAGTAGGAATGTGACAGGAAGGCAGAGGAGGATGTGAATAGATTAACATTGCAACCAAACTTGTATATTCATCGTAACTATTCATTAAAGGGATCAAAGAACTGCAGGTAAAAGGCTAGAAAAGAAGGGATTATAGTTATCCAGGAGCATGTGACAAGATTGCACTGGAAAACTGCAGAGTAGAATTTTGAGAAGTCTGGATATGAGTTAAAAAGGTAGGATCAAAGCTGAAAACTATTCTCCTGTACAGGCAGAGAAACTTGGAAGCCAAAGTTTGTGATAACAAAAAAGAGCAAAGTGTTGGAGTCCAAAAATAAATTGAATAAGGCCAGAAGACAAGAACACAGAGCAGATATGAAATTGAATGGAGAGCAGGGGTCAGGAGCAGGTTATGTATTGGAAGGTAATAGAAACAGGAGGTGAGTTAATTTTCAAAATGAGTAGAGCCTTTTTAAAGGGGCTAAATATAAAGGAGAGGGATGTTAAGGGTGGAATCAGTAACAGAGGAAAGAAAAGTACATGAAGGTAAAAACTTCTAAAAATTATAATGTAATTGGTGATGTTGGCATAGTAAGTGCCAAAGCAATAAAACCATTCTTTGTTGCACTTAGAGGTGAAGGAAATGTTGCTGAGGCTGGAGAGAGTTGCTTTTTCTTTCATATGTGATTTCATGTGATGCATGCAATGGGTAATATGTCCATTATCAGCAATCAAGCTTGGGGCAAAGAAATAAGGAAGGAGAAGGAAAGAAGAGAGATCCAGAACTGTGTATTTAGTTGATTTTGTTGTTGAATTTGTTGTAGAAGAAACTTTATAATAAAAATCTGAAATTACACATGCACATGTATATACTTTTAATTCAAAGCACTGAAAATAGTAAATCCTTCTAGAGATGGATATCATGGGCTTTGTTTAAGGCATAATCTCTATTCCTTTTGAGTTTATGGGGCAAGAAGAGCTGTTGAAATTGAGTGAAAGCCGCAGACAAAGCCTTTAATCAATCTCCAAAGCTGTTTATTGCAAGTATACTATAAAGCAATAGAGATTAATGTCAGTTTCTATAAATCACAGCAAAAAGCATCTTCTCTTTCACTGCCAGAAGTGTAAATACCATCTCTTTTTTCTCAGATTTTGCTGTAACATGCTGGCTGCAGAGGTCCTTCAGGGGAAAAGAACAAAAGCACATTGTCATGTGCTTCCAAAACAAGTAAATTTAAAAACAACTTGTATATTTATTTACAGAACTGGAAACTGCTAGAAGTTTTAGGCACCTAGTTCCTATTGAGCAGCTTTGAAAATCTCAACCCATCTACAGAAGAGAACTGCCAATTAACTGCAGCCACCACTGGGGCAGGACCAGGCACACAGCAAGCAGCAAATTGTTTTTCCAGTGCACATCCCACAGGTTCCAGACAGCGAATCCTGTAGACATATCACCATTTTCTTTCCTTGTGAGAGTAGTGATTGGGCATTTGTTATTAGTACCTAACAAAAGAAATTTTAAAAAATTCCAGGGGCATATTCAAAAAATATCTCTAATCATGTGGCTTCAAGCCTATTTTATGTTCAATTATAGCCTTATACTGTAAAAATGGATTTAGAGCCGAGTGAACAGAAAGCCATGAAACAGCTTGTGTTGCAAAAGTAAGATAAAAAATGGAAAGCTATTGCCATATAAGAGAGTCAACATAACAGTTGGACTTTCCCACCACTCCCATCAGTCCCACTCTCCCATTGTTAGCTGTGGGTTGAACACCTCTATCAATACCTCACAAGGAAACTTCAATAGCTGCCCTTTCATTCCTGTCCTGATCCATAGGAGCTGCAAAGCATCTTATTCAGCTTTACAGACTACCTACCTAGAGAGAGATCCACCTTTGTAATGAAGTGGCCAAACCTTCTTTCATGAACTGTGAAGAGAGATGCTCCCTCCTCCAGGAGGAAAGTCACAATGTTTAAGCTAGGCTGCTCCTCTGAATAACTCTCTGAAGGAATCTTTCTATTAACAATGATTGTACAGGGATTTGATAGAAATTATCCTCTTGGGCTGGGCACTTTCTAGGGCACTTCGGGGTAAATGTTATGACTGCACAGCAGTGGGCACAAAGGATGATCAAAGTTGAAGATAAGCTCATTCATCTAAAAAGTAGGAGCCAGTGTCAGTCAAAATACTACATTGTAACAGACAGAAGTGAGCCTTGAGAGAAACGATGTCTCACCTGAGGTCTCCCCACACCAGCTGGAACTTTGCAAAAGGCCATGACGGGTTGAATCAAGACACAAATGTTGAGATCTTGGCAAAATGTTCAAAAAAAGCAACATCATACTGAAATGTCTCATAAGCAGCTTTCAGAAAAATTTGCAAACTTCCCTTTCCTGAATATATAGTTGTGCATAGGCTGAAACTATGAAAAATATATTTGTATGCTCATCTCATTTCCTGAGCTCAAAGGCAGAAGAGTGAAGTAAGATTCATTCATTACATTTGGAGAAGGTTCCTACAAATCCCCCACTGATATATCTGACTCATGTTTTCTGTTATCATTCTTGTTAAATAGCTGAGATGTTTGAATGGAATTTTCATTGGGATTAAACACCAAGGAAAATAACACATGGATTAAAATCCAGTTTCAGAACAACTTAAAACTATGCCACCATGATTCACTGAGTTTTGCACCAGTCAAAAAAAATGATAAAGCACTAGACTATCCAGACTGAACTCAGAGACTTTTGCTTACTGACTTTTGATAAAAACTTTCAAGGAAAGAATATATTAATTCCAAAAGCATTTAGTAAATGCTAAGATACTAACTCCATCTTAGTTAATTAAACGTAAGGAACATGGAAGTGGATAAAAGTTCATTAAATAGGTACAGGCTGATGGTGAATTGGAATACTAATTGAGCTTTTATGTGCAACAAAAGAGATACAAATGGAAATGCACTGTTATTCTAGTGAATGCCTCACATAAAAGGCCCCAATGGAGCAGAGAATGCATAAGAAAATTGGATTGTAAAATCTCTGAGATAAAGATCAGTTCTATGAAAGATGATGCCCCATTGCTTGCTTTTCTATTTTGAGAAGATTCTTTTAATAATGCCAACAAATGATGCAGTTACTGCTGTAGGTGTATTTGAAAGGTTCACAGTCAGATTCAGAAATGAGGCAGTTAGATTCAGGGCTCACAAAACAGAAGGAGATGTGATAGGACCTTCATTTATTTAATGGTATGTTTGAGTATCACTGGCTTAAAAAGCATGAAACCTTGGATTAGAAAGAGTCACATATTTTAATGCTGTTCTTAAACTTTCGGAGAGTAGTGGGTTTTTATTTTGAAATACCTTTCCCCAGCTCAATTTGTAGCATAACCCTGAAATGTATGTGAACTGTTCAAGCTTAGAGAAAAGAAATGGGGCTGGGCTGAAATGAATATATAAAAAATCGTTTCTGAACACTGGAGGACACAACCAAACCACGTGCTTCTCCCTGGTTTTCCTCCTCCAGTAACAATAACTGGCCGTGTGTTGGAGGAGATGCCTTGCATCTCCAAGCCAGCTTCTGAGACGCTACTTGGGACTGCAGCTGGCTTTTTACTAGCAATAGCAGTGGTACTAACATATTTCCTTGAAACACCAGAAAGAAAGTATAACATTTGCAACACCTATTGAAACCCAGCTTATCTAGGAGCATTGACAGCCAGTGAAGAAAACTATGCAATGGCAATAGGAAATGCTAAGAATCTACATTGATAAGGGCTGAATTTCAGGGCATTTTTCTCTGCCTGAAGTAAATGTTCATTGTAGGGCAAACAATCACTTTAAAATGTACTTTGTTTTAATTATGTGTTGAACCAGAGCTGTTCATATATTAACCTCCATATAGAATTCTCAAAATATTGTTATGTGGTCACATCGGATGTAATTTGAACTGCTCCCAGAGTTCACAAGATATTGAATCTGGACTTATGTCCTCTAAGTCCAGACAGTACAGTCTCTAGGCATGTAAATTACCATTAAAAAGTCCATCGATCTATTTCAGTTTTTCAAATATTTTGTAAGATAATTTTGACTGTACAGAGACATCTCCAGACAGCCTAATTTCATCTACATCCCTGTGTCTTCAGTGGTGTCTAGCCAGGAGGAATCATTAGGCACAGGGACTCTGGTGGGATTTCAAATGTTAGCGAAATGTTTGTAGGGAAAGCTCTGCCCTGGAATGGACTCCCCAGGAAAGAGCAGAGAGTGCTCATTATTGAAGGTTTTAAGAGGCAGCTGGTAGGAACACCATAAGTGTACATCCTGGCTTAAGGAGAGGGAGGAACTACATGAACTTCAATCTGCCTTCCAGCCATATGAGATTGTCATTATACAGTCACGGTGGTTTCTGTCAAAATAGCTCCAGGGTAGCTCACCATATAGAAAAAATTAAATTCAGATGTAAACATGAATCCTGTCAAGTCCAATTTAAAGTACATGTAGATTTGACATTCCTGATATAAAAATATAATAGACGTAAAATTGCTATTCCTAATCATTTAGAGTGTTTTATAGATTCTTAGATTTCCGTATCATATAGGAAGAGCAGGAAAACTTCAGCTAGTGTTGAGCCAAGTATTCAAAAATGGAAAACACTGCTTTTTGGTGACCATGCTTCACCCACACACAAACATGACAGAAATGTAGGGAAACTGCCATGATCCTAGGCAGGGGAAAACAGACTAGGTCATATCTACATGTGAACTGAAAATCTGATCCAGGGTGTGCACTGAACCATGACTTTATCACTGAAACAAAGATTGTCCCCAGACTGCATCCTGTATTAGTAACAGATAATGGGCTTGAGAGACATATTCAGGATTCAGTAATTTGTTTATTTACAAAAATAAACTCGTGTTTGGTTTTTGGCTAGTCCTCTCCAGGAATTCCAGTTTAGGACAGTGCCTTGATCTTTCCATCTTCTCTAGGTAGTGATAGTCATCTGAGTGACATTCATTAATTTAGATTGTAATAACAATCTACACAAAGGAGAAATGGGAGAAGGAAATTGTCTATCAGTATGCTCTAGCATGGTTCATTTCCAGTACTTGGTAAAAACCAAATACTACAGACACAGCCTCAACTGAGCTGTGAAGGTTATTTGATTTCTTCATGTTCTGCTCATGGTTTACCATCTGTTGTCTTGATAACAATGCTAAAGGAGTATTCACACTACTAAAATGCCCCCTGGTAGCACATCTCTCCCCATGTGTTGCTCCAGTATTGTTCTTTCCCTCCATATCCTCTCCCTAACACCATCTCTAAGTTAATGTTCTTCTATTTACTTTGATAATCCTGATGTCTTTTTAATCATATTTATTTTCACCTCACTGGCATCCATATAACTTCTGGCTGTGTTCTTATCAGTTCCCTGGGGAAAGTATTCCTGTAACTGCCTATTGAGGAGTCCTCCCCTCTATTCTCCTAAGAAGTCAGTCACCATTAGAGACAGAACACAGGATTAGGTGGACCACTGCTTTGATCCAGCAGGCAAATCCCTCTTGAAGCAATTGAAGTTGGCTTTGGGCAGTGATTAAATGAGGCACTGCTAGAGAAAACCTAAAGTGTTGCAGGAAGCCTTATTTGATACAGAATGGTTTTCTTTCTGAATCAGCAATGCCCAAGCAAATTCATGTTACTTTGCTGCTTCAAAAGCTATGTAACTATAAGAGCAACAGAAAGACTCTCATATCCCTGCCAGTACAGGCGTGCTACTTCACTGTACTGCTGTGTCCAAGATAAGACTTTCAGTGTGTTTGTGGCTTAATGCCCCAAATGAGGTGTGCTGCTGCATAGCATGATGCTGTCTTTGCTGCTATCACCCTTTCTTCCCCGGGTTATTTGCTGTTTTCTCCTGCTGCTTTTTAATGAAAAGTTTTCATCATCACCTCAGGTCATTTGAGGACTGAAAAAGACACACCTATGGCTCTGGAGTAGCAACTCTCTCTCCATTTCCAAGCATCTCACGCAGCACTGATTGCAGAGTCATTATTTCTTTGCATTTGCAGAGAGGTTTGTTCAGCTTCATCCTGGCCCTTGCCTTCTCCAGTCACTCAGGCTTAGCTCAGCTTTGTGCATGCCTCTCTGCTCAGCTAGTCTGAAGGAGTTTGGGTGAGATCCCTGAAAGTGCAGCTTTTCTTTGTGGCAAGGCTGTGGAAAAACATCAGTGCCCAAGAAAATAACAGAATAAATTATTAAAAGCTACAGCTATCAGTCCAAGAGTTTTACTTATATATAAAGTCTTTTACTGGCTTCAGTGGAGGCAGGATCAAGCTCTTAAAGTGCATGAACAGATATACATTCAAAGGAAGTAAAAAAATTTTTATTTTTGTTGAAGTAAAAATAAAGCCAAAAAAAAGGGAAAAGAAGCTACAGTTTCAGCAGTCATTTTTTATAAACATTGATTGTAGAAGATGAGAGGGTTGATATGAGTAATTAACTCACATTTCACCAGATCAGCAAAACAATGGATTGTTTCTCTTCATTTACACGTCCTTTGCCCTGAGTTTCCAAGGAAGCTTTGCAAACATCCTTCTGTGGTTCCATCCTGAGACAGTCTGTACAGGGAGCTGCCCACATCACAGTTTTTAGGAGATGTGGGGGCTCCTGTACTGCTACAGACAGCAATGCAGCAGAATTCAGTTTTAAAAGGCCCAAGAGGTTTGCAGTCAATTATTGGTTTTCAGGATTTCGGGGGAAATGCAGCTGCAGAAGTGATCTAGGCCAATCTCCTTCCTCACCTTTTTGCCCTTCTTTTGACTGTGTGGTGACACTGTCTCTGCTGAGGATTTTGGAAAGAAGTCAAATAACTAATGAATGCACCAGGCTACTCCTTTAGAGGACTTTGCATCTGGTCTGGGAGTTTTAGTTATTAACTAAACTGGCAGCCCATCATTTAATTTACCTGCTATTCACCCCTTTTGTGCATCCAGGGGATAATCCAGTCCACAAGAGCCCTGCTATAGCTGGTGTGCAGGAAATCATCGTCCTATTCCCAATTTATCTAATGTAATCACTTCATTGCCTTCCTATAAGAGCTCTGTCCCATCAAGAAGCTTTGGAATAATGTAGAGACATTAGAGATTAGAATTTATTGATCCTGAAGTTCATAAATTTAATGAAAATCATGATTCTCCAAAGGAACTTAATCTTCATTTGTACTGTCAGTGGAGGTGTCAAGAATTAGTTTATGATTCATTAACCCATTGCCTACTGCTACTTTTTCCATATTCAGCTTTTCAGGAAAAGGAAAGATACCTTGTGTGCACTTACATACAGTGCTTTCTCTTAGCTGCTGTACCAGAGACACCAATTGATAGTCTCTGGCTGTAAAGTGAGAATGGAATGTGGTTTCTCTTACTGACTTCAGTGGGATATGACCCAGGGTCTTTCATGAGAGCATCAGTGCTGCTTACATAGACACTCTTCTATTTAAAAATGGTATTAAAGGAAAATACATTTCTGAAGGTTCTTGTTACTACTTGGTAATAACTTTTACATGTATAAATATAAGCAATCCTGAGACACCAAGAAATAATTGCTCCATCTCCACAGAATCTCTGTCTATTGTTTTATTTTCACTGCAGAGTGGCCTAAAGGCTTCTTGTCCTGTAACTGGGGAGATCTGAGTTATAATCTCAGACCCGCTGAGTCAGACCATTGACTGGATTCGGACCTGTCATATCATCACTCTCTGCAATGGCTTCCTTGTTTAGATTTATTTTTAAAACACTTAAAAATTTTGTTATAAAATCACAGAACCATTAAGGTTGGAAAAAGACCTTTAAGATCATCAAGTCCAACTGCTATCCCAGCACTGATGTCTGCCACTGAACCAGGTCCCTAAGTGTCACACCTGCACTTTTTTAAAATCCCTCCAGCGATGGTGACTCCACCACTTTCTTGGCCAGTGTGTTCCAATACTTGACAACCCTTTCTGGGCAGAAATTTTTCCTAATATCCAACCTAAGCTTCCCTGGGGCTATTTCATCTAGTTCTATTGCTTGTTATCTGGGACAAGAGACCAACTTCTACTTGGCTACAACCTGCTTTCAGGTAGTTGTGCATAGTGATAAGGTGTCCCCTGAGCCTCCTTTTCTCCAGGCTAAACAACCCCACCTCCCTCAGTTGCTCCTCATATGACTTACTCTCTAGACCCTTCCCCAGCTACATTGCCCCTCTCTGGACTCACTCCTCAATATCTTTCTTGTAGGGAGGAGCACAAAACTTATTAAAAGTTCTATCTAGTAGCAAGGGATTGGTCTTACTGCTGTTAGTTTCTGCTATTCCCTGAGTAGAAAGAGAACTATTGCCAAAAGTTCAGCACCTGTAGCTGTGTTCTCACCCCTGACGCAAACCCTCCCAGTTAAGAAGAGAGGTTTTTCATCTGAGCAGCACTGGTACCAGATACTGCACAGTTAAGCTATAAAGAACTTATAGGAAAATGAGGATATCCATGTTCAAATCTTCTTCATCCTAATAATATGTTCCCAAAATAACTCTGTGTGTTTCTGTCCCACCGCACACTGCATTTCACAGATATTTCCTGTTTTGGATGCCTGTTATTTTTTCCACCTGATAAAAACCTTGTGATGAAATCCATAATCTTTTTAATACATTGAGAAAAATGCATTAACAAAGGCAGAAAGTTAAAAAAAAAAAAAAAAACTATGTAAGAAGTGTGGAGAACTGTAAAATCTCTGACATTTATTCCAGAAGTGCTATATTTGACATTGTGGGATTTTTTTTAAAGAAGAAAATTCACATAGGCAAAGTGGCTATGTGATGGCTGTTCAGGTCTGCCCTGGAGCTCACAGAAGTCAATGGAATTCTACTCATTGATTTCAAGAAACTTTGATCTCCACTTACCCCTTCTCAGCTCACAGGGCTTTTTCCCAGCACTTATGTAAATAATGCAGTGCACAGTTTGACCTTCTTTTGTCCTGCACTTATTTTTCTACTCAGGAATACTCCTTCCTCTGGTGTCATGGACAGCAACCACATTTAGATTCTACTATCAGGACAATCTACAGTTTTGGATAGGAAACAGAATATTTTGGGGAATATTACAGCCAGAGTCATCGAGGGTTTCAATAACTCACCCCACAAACTCACTGCCTGCTGTGAAAATGCTGCTGCCAGCCCCTACACACAAGGAACTTGCAGTGTGATGCGCTGCTCAGGCTTGGGCATGACTTTGGGCAGCACCAAGGGGTTGTTCTGCTTTTTGACAGTGTGAAACTGTTGTTTTCCTCATGAACATGGAAATTATGGAAATATCATGGAAAAAGAGCAGCCTGTCTCCTCCCTAGGCAAGCATGTCAAGGGAAGCAACAACCATGCAACAAGAGATGTGACAAATGGCCTCCTTCATTATCTCACTACTATTCTCAATTAAGCATCCTCTCACAGGACTGATCTTTCCAATTAAAACCACAAGCATAAAATAAGAAAACATAAAGACGAAAATGGCTGAAAGTTTTGGGGGGAGAAAAAGAAACATCTTGAGTTACCAGTCAATAGAGAAACTCATTTTTGTGTATATTTTGGCAGAATTAGCAAAGATAAATGCTTCTGGGAGGGCCACTTACTGTACTTAAGTCACTTAAGAATCACAAGAGTACTTTAAGAATTTACCTTTTGCTTCAGAGATTGACCCCAAAAATTCTTCTATAGAGGAAAGGTGCATGGTTGACTGTACTTTTTCTCACTTTCTTGCTTTCTCTCTCTCCCTACATACCTTTATGGCCAATAGCCCCTAGCAATTTTTCTCTAAAATTCTGCCCATAGGAAAGTTAAAATGCAGGCACAGAGCCCTGGGCTCTTTACACTCAAGGATTTCATTTTCAGTATCCTTTTTCTAAATTGCTGTCCTAGAAGCAAGGAGTGAAAACAGCCAACATTTCAGCCACTGCAAATACAGACTAACCACATGCTTCTGCCTGTACCTTTTTTTAGAAAATACAATCTCTGTTCAATAAGTGCTTAAACTGAACAATCCATGTCAACAGTGTGCTCTCAGTACTTCAGGTTCACTGACCAAAGTGACCATGCACTTATTTTTCATGTCCATGCATGGACACAAGCAGAAATGGCTAGTAAAGCCTTATTTCCAGTGAGACAGTGGAATACATGGCCAGGGGACTTCTTGATTCATTTGGAACTTGGAGGGTCCAGAGGGCATCCCAAAGACTTGGGCACTTTTCTGAGCCCATTTCATTCATCCCTGGCGAATGCTGCTGCCAGTGCTTGGGAAGGAACATTGCATCTAAGGATGCTATAGCCAGAAATAAACATCCAGCAAAAGACTGATCACCACAACAGTAATCTTGAGAAGAGCACTAATCAGGACAGCAGAAGTGCCAGAGGTGTCCTGGTTAATGCTGCACCATGCTGTATTACTGGGTATGTGTTAATGGATAAGTCACAGCACGTATGCCCAAGAAGTCATAGCATTTCAGGTCTTTGACTTTTTTTTCAGAGAAGCAGTATTTGTTTCCCACCATGAGAGGCTTTTTGTACCAGCTTGCTGCACAAGTATACTTTGGGACTGATTGTTTTTAATATAACATCTCTTTACAGGGCTCTGTCAGTGCAAAGCCACTTAATGTTGAGGATTTTCTGGCTAGTGAGTAGAAAATTGTCTTGCTGCAAAGAGAGGTTAGCCTTTGCCTATAGTCTGGAGGAAGGCTTGCAGGGCTCTGTATTGCTGTATGTGTTTCTTTAACAATGAGTTAGACTGAGAGCATCAAAAACATCTCAGTCTGAACAATAGCTGCACTAATTTTTGTGACCATGGTTTTGTGCAAAAATGCAGATCCAAGAAGGAAGAAAGCCCTTTTGACTGCAGACTCTGAACAAGGCTCAAGTGACAAACTCAGCATGTATGTACATGGCAGTCTATGTCCAGTCTTTGAAGAACTTCTTATAATCAAAAATAATAATTTCCGTATTTCCATAACACAGTTATTCTCTCCTGAGGGTATTTCCAAACACCAGAGAACCTCTGGAGAAAATCTCAACTGTACAAGCTGACCAACTGGATAAGTAAGTCCAAATCTTGTCAAAAGCCCAGATCCTGGAAAGCTGCATTAATAGCATGGAAAATGATGTCATCAGCACCTCAGTTCACATTTCCTTAGAATGTCCTCCAAAAGCTGTCACAGATCCTGCACTGAATATTGTGGGTATCACCTGTCAAAAGTCATGAGTGCTGATCAGCAAGATAGGATGAGTCAAAAGGGAAAAATGAAAATATAACAGAGTTGATCTTAAACTGGAGATGTGCAATGGAGCAGAGATAACTTATGTTGGGAGAAAAGCCAAGCCTTAAAAATTGCTCAGCATGCCTCAGACCACTATTTTCCACACCAGCAACAACTGAGGGACTTGGTGACAGCTTTGTGGGTTCATCTTTTCTAGGAGACATACAACCAAATGATGCTCATCTATGAGAAACAATTTAGGGATAACGTAATTATCCTGCCATTGTGACTTACTACAGATCCCATTGACCCAAAGGTTACTGTAATTCCTCAAGCACAGATAACCTGGTATTATTCCATGGCTGGAAAATCATTTTCATATATATATATATATATATATATATATATATAAAAGCCCTTTACTTACTGTAACAATAAGCTATAGTGATCTGATCAGGCATCACTGCCTCAGCACAGGCAGCCTGACTTCATAAAAACACATTAAATCACTGCTGCTAGGACTATGAATAACAGCTTATGGGAGTCCTCAAGAAAGTCCTTTGACCATTTCAAATGAGTTGAGAACTGTGTGTATGCTATTCTCCTTCCTGCAAGAAAAACTTTTAATTTATAAAAGCTGTTCATTGTTCAATATCCATTGTGTTTTCTTCATTAACTCCAAGGTTTGCCTCATTTCATTTTTCCACCAAAGGGGAAAAATATATTGAGCTGTCAGTGATGTTATCTATGAAGAGAGGCTGCGGATTTCATATATTGAATCTAAGCTTTACAAATAGTCAAGTAATGGGAAAGGCTTTTGTAATAAAACACAGGTAAAAATAAGCTTGCAAAAATCAAAGGGAAAAGAAAAGTCTGAATTGTTTATATAATCAGTTATAGTCCCCGGAGTTGTTGATCTGTCTCTTCCTTTTGAAATTTTGTCTTATATTTTTCAGAGTTGTTAAAGCAGTATTTGAAAACAACTGTATAAAAATATTATCTCAGTTGCTTCACAGACACTGTCGTCTATTTCTTGCCCATGTGAGAGGAAGCTCAAGTGTGATGTCAGAACTTGGCAACAACATTGTTTGGTTAAAATCATAGAGAGTGAAAGGAGATTTCCATGAAAGATTGGAGTTGGTCTTTTCACTTGATCCTGATCCATTTGACTGGAGACAACCTGCAACATAAAACAAAGGAAGTATGGATGCAGACAGACTAGAAGTGAGAAGAGCCTGGAATAATTTCCATGAAAATGGCAATTGAACAAGTTTGAGTGAGTGAGAGAACTCTGATGCTGTGGGTAGGAGGAGCACCCTGAGAGGTTGGAGGAATCTTGAAAGACTACAAAATGTATCATTATGGAGGGACTAGTGAAAGCAATTGAGAAGATAGAGAGGATTAAGATGACCAGAAGGCCTGAAATGTGGTCAAAAAGACATTGGAGGTTTTGGGAATAGCCATTTTATGAAAACAAAAAAGGAAATATTGACTTTACAAAAATAAACCGCTTAGATGGAAATAACTGAGACAAAAATCAGGCAGTGACAGAAGCCAGTGGCAGCATGGGGGTGAGATTGACAAGGGGCTTTGTGGAGAATGGCCATTGAGTAAAATATTTCCTATAGTGAGAGGATAGCCATAAAAAGATCGAGGAGCAGAAGTGGAGGTGAGGAACACAGGGGAAATGGGAGGAGTAATAGACTACTTCAATGACCAATCCACAGGTGACTTTGGAGCTTGTGGCACTTCAATAACTTCACATTATATAATAAATTACCTTGATATATTAAATTTTAACACAAGACAGGAAAAAAGTCTCACTTAAGTCAATGCAAAATGTGTTCCTGTGTTGGGCAGGTGCTTTCCAACTTCCCTCCCAAATGTCTTCAACTCTTGAGATAAATATTGACACATGCCACAAAAAGAGTGCAAACTGAGAAAGCTATATTACAGGTCTGCCTGCCAAACTGTATAGAGAATCAATAAAAAATAGATGAAATTGCATTTACTTATATGCCCCATGTATTTGTTTCGCCTCCCCAGCAGTCTTGTCTTCTCTCTAATTCTCTTTCCTTTATCTTAAATCTAATTTTCTTTGCAGCAGTTCAGCTCTAAATGCTACAGATTTTGTTTGTTTGCTTGTTTGTTTAGTGAATAATCATCCAAAACCTCTAGAGCATATCCTGTTCTAATCTAATGTGAAATGTTAAAAGCTGCTTACCAGCAAATTAGCTCTTGCCAAATTATGTGCACACCAGATCCTACAAGTCAGATAAAATTAAACTGAAGTTTGGTTTCCACTTTGGTGGAGATAACTTAGAAACTGGCCCTGGGGCACACAGTCAACTAACTGGCTGTCTGGCTTAATAGCACAAAGCACATACTGTAATTATGCCCATCATTTCCTCTTAACCACTCAGTGCAAAATGCACACTTCAGAGATGTTTACCTGCTATTTTAGGGATAAAGTACACTGTGAAATTCTACTGGCTCTGACAGAACTGCAAGTCACAGCTTATAGCACACTGTTTTTCAGGAATGTACTTGAAGTGTTTGTCAGCTAAACATCACTCCAGTTGGTCGTGTTTCAACACGAAGGACAATAACCCCAGTGCTCTTCTGCCTCCCCAAGCTTTGTTTTTCAACCCCTGCTTAACTTCCTTTGGAGTATCCTGTTTATTTGCACATCAGTGTGTTAGAACATGACCTTGCAAAAATTTGAGAGTTCAGACATTGCCTGGTAAAGATTTATTTGCTGCTTTAATAAAAGTTTAAACAACTTTTTATTCCAGAGTCTTGGGTTTCTCTGCCTCACAAACACAGCCTTTGTGATGGGAACGCATCAGGAGAAAGAATTGTCCCAGCATGAAAGGTAAAATCCCATTTCTGCTGAAACCAAGGACCATCTCTCATAGACCCCTTACAGCCTCTACAAATTAAATGCAGGGAGCAATGTAATGGGACAGATTAGAAAAGGGAGTTTCCTCATGTTGAGAAGCAGCCTGCCTGTTTATCACTGTTCACTCCCAACCAGCTAATATGTGAGAGAAAGACGAAGAGCAAGACCCTGAAGTATTTTGTTAGTAGTGGTACGAAGCAGACCATAAACTCACCATTCTTGATACCACTACATGAGTGCAAGCAATTATCCTGATCTGAATGTCACTGAGCTCAGTGGAACCTTTCAGTTACCACCAGCATGTGTAGCAGTGACACCAACATTCAATTAATTTATGCAGGTTTTGTAGAATAAGTGAGCGACACTAATCAGCCAAGGTAATTTCACAGGGACAGAGCAAATTCATATGATGTGCCTTTTCAAAGAACCAACATGTTATCTATAAAAAATTCTTAAATTATTTCTAATGGCTTGAGTTCCTTCAAACTAGATTGTCAAAATATGCCTAAAATGCATCTGTGAGGCTGAAGCTACTCATAAATCATAATGAATATTTCCAACTGGGAAAAAAATTAGAAGTGTGAAAATTTATAATTATAAGGAGTTTTTTCCCAGGAATTTTAGATAAAGCATTTTGATTTGTAAAACTACAGAGGAGAGTTTCAAAATACAGGAAGTTTCATATAAGGTACACCTGAAGGGATTTTTTATTTTTAATAAGGAATTAATTTATGAGAGAAAAAAATCAGTTCAGATTAACTAAATTTTAAGGTGTTTTTTTTTCTTTTGGTTTGGTTTGGTTTGGTTTGGTTTGGTTTTTACCAGGGGTCCATGAGTTTTACATTTGGATCCTTGAAGAAATGCCATTTTTAGAAACAATATGTTACCAGAATATGTGACTAATAAAACAATGTGGTTTCATGATATACTTTTAAGACTGCTAGCCTTGTCAGTGATTAATTCAGCCTCTCTGAAGTGGAATGCAAAGCAGAATATCAAGAAAGATAGATAGTAATCAATCAATATTGTAAATCACCACTAAAATCCACAGACAACATAAATGTAGAGTAACAGAAACACTTTTATATGGAATTCATGTCATAGCAGTACTGCTCTGGCACCCTGGGGTTCAATTATATCTATGGTGGCTCTATATAGGATTAGGCTCATCTCTGGCAGGGTAGAAAGAAGGGGAGAGGAGAAGGAGAATGTCACCCAGAATTGCAAAACCTTGGATGAAAAATGTACGTGTGAGCATTCTTTCTGGAACTTTAAAGTGAGTTTAATTCAAATGAAACTATCCAATAAATAATACCTTGCAGCTGACTTTGAAATGTTTGCACCTGTGCTACTGAATTCTACAGCTGCAAACTTCCATTCTCATCATAAATGACACGCTATAATTATATTTTTTACAGGGTTCTCTATATATGTTGATTTATATTTTTTAATTTCTCTTTCATTAATAGCCTTTTTCTTCCTTGGGAAGATAAGGTGATCTGAAAAATGCACACTGGCTTTTTCAATGACCCTGTTTTTTTTGGCGTGACAATGCCAATAATAAAAACTAATTTCCTCCTCTGATTTCTCACATGTACAAAGCAAAGATTGCTTCAGCCTGTGCTTGTAAAGCTATTACAAATACAAAGGCCATCAAACAACTAGTCTAAAACACATGCATATTTTTTCATCTTCTCTTTAAGAGCTCCCTTTTTAATCCATTAACAATCACAAACAGCACACCAAGTCACGGGTGGGTTAGGTTCCCCTGTCGTGGTATATCACTGCTGTAATTGATTGCCAGTTAACTTGTGTTAGCCAGCCAGTTCAGTAAGCCACAAACATTCATCTTCGGGAATTAATGTTTGCAGACTGTCTATACTAGCATTTACAAATGCATTATCTAACCAGAGTTAATTCCAGCCATCCTTTAACAAAATTAAATCTAGTATAGAGAAGAGCTCTGTTATTACTTCTTGTATGTCTGCTTCTTGGACAGTTTAGATGGGTTATTTGTTACTGGCAGTACTGCATTACAGACTCTCACGTTGAGGCTTCCCTGGAGCTGGCCTTGTCTGTCTCTCTTCCTTGTTTTTTTGGCTGCCATAACTTCTTTCTCCTCTGTGATACCTCTCGAGAGCCCTTCCTGAGCCCACGTGTGGGTCATCTGTCTAGCACAAGTCTCTGTTTTGCCAGTAGGGTGGTCTGCTGCTCTTCATGGTGTCCACATGTTGGTGAACATCAGCAGCAGATAGAGGGCTGTGGAGGTGATGTCCTCTTTTTATACCACTAAATGTACCTCTGCAAACTGAGGGTTAAGGGCATACACACACGAGAAATGGTTCTTTTCCCAGACAGATTATGAAATGTCCACCTAACATGGCAGGAAGGTCAGGGAGAAGAGACTCAAGAGGCAGTCTGTGTTCCTCAGTTTTTGTTGTTGAAGGAAGATAGGAAAATGGGAAAGATAAGGATAGTAGGAGGGTAATGGCAGAAAACCACCAGGAAAAACATTAAAGAAGAGCAGGTAAGTCAGGATGGTGATCAAGTGCATTTTTCACTAGATCTGAGAAATGGTACTCATGCTTGTGGTGCCATATTCCAAGGCTGTAGAGCACTGAGGGAGGTAACAATGCATAATTATTGTCTGGGGAAGTAATAATTTGTGGTACTGAAAAGGTAGTAAGTAGTAGTCTTACGTGGCCCAGGAAGAGGCTTCAATCCCAAGATCACTGTGAGTATACCAAAGAAGCTGTGGAGATCGGTGCTTTAAAGCTAAGACACGTTTACCACTGAGCCTCTGTGGGAAAGGAGAGGTTATGTAAAGCAGCACTGTACAAGAAAACATCTTTAGGAATGAGCAAAGATGATCCAGTGATTTGGGGAGAGGTGGTAAGCCAGGCTTGAACGTGTGTAAACACATTGCTTGAATGTGTTTACAACCCCTTAAAGCAGAATTTGGCTTCCCTTCACTCAAATGCCTCCAGACGGCCTCAGGGCTCCTCAGTTAGGGGCATAAATGGTTTGTGATGCTGAGGGTCCTACTGACAAATTGCCAGGAGGCTGAGTCATGCTTAATTTGCATATAAATTGCAACCATTTTTATCAAATATAAATGCACACAATCGTAATAGAGCATTTGCTTATTCTTCCTTCTCTTTTGAGAGATGAATACAAATTGTTTGCCTTTAAGTTTAATATTAAATAGCTGCACCACCTCAGCATTGCAAAAAATGGAGGAGGGGGAGAAGAAGTTGCCAGTGAAACCTAATTTAGGGTCTTAACAAACCACATCTGGCTGGCTAAGCACGTGTTAGTGGATATCCACATGAACTACTTGATACCTCCAGACAAACCAAAGGTGAACAAATTCAAGCTAAGGGACCTGCCAGGTTAGTTCCATAAGTTAGGCCAAAAATTCCGATCAAATGCAAAACTTAATTGTACCAGAGATTTATATTGAATTCAAGTCCAATGACTCCAGCAATTAGAGCTCCTATAGTTCTGGACTGAAAGGTCCAAGGTTTTTTTCCAGGGAAAATTCTGGTAGTGGGGCTGTTCGCCCTGTTAATATCATTAGACTTGTAGTCACAGTTTTAAGTAATGGGTCAAATACATTGCTGAAGACACTAAATTACACTGTACCAGGTTTCCAAAAAGGCCACTTGCCCTAACCTTCTCCTGTCCTGCCTGCACTTGATGGCTGGGGTTTGCAAAATGTGAGGGCATTAATGTCTAACATTTTTACCACTGTTCAGAACTGATTTAATTCACAAGGTAAACACCATATCTGCTATAGGCCAGACAATAGTCTTCGGAGTTTAGTCTTCTTTATGTTTTACAGTGACATAGGTTAAGAATATTGCTGTTAGCTTCTAGTCATGCATAGTGGTAATAATAAATTCTTATAAAGTGCAGAGGGCTGTGAAGAGCCAGAAAGAAAACCAGTTGACATGAGGCCAGCAACAAGAAACCACCAGTATAAGGCCTAAGGGAAGGGTGCTAATGGGTAGCACTTGGAACCCTGCAAAGGGAGCAGGGGAGAAGGCACTACTGCTAGGAGGTAAGGAGAAGAACACTGTATTCATGAACCTAGGACAGAGAAAGTTTTCATTTGTGCTTAGAAAACCTGGAAGTAGTTGAATGCACATTGGCAGCAACAAAGATTCTCTTTGTGTAGTGGATGGACTCATAAGATCTCATCTTTGCCTCCTCCCGCTGTCACAGGGCAGCCAGCAGACAAGTTTTGCTTTTTGCTAGTCTGTTTTCTCTCACGGTTTGGAAGAAGCTCTTTGTCTCTTTCTCTTTAGCTTACAGCTAACATTTCCTTCTCCCCTGTTGTCTCTACATGTGGTTTTTTATTCTTCACAGCCAGTGCTGTGAAGATACCACAGACTAAATCTGTCTCCGAGCAGTGTGTCCTAGCAAACTCTTCCAAATTGCACTAATAGCTTCCCCAGGTTTGTGAAAAGTCTTGTCAGCTTTTTCCCACCGGCAACAATGGAAAAAAACTGCAGCCTAGTTGCTACCAGTACAGTGTGCAAAGGATGAATCCATGTATGAAGAGCTCTGGAGAGACCATCATCTGAAGTGCTTTTCGCCACCCTCTTCCCACAAAACAGTGCTCAAAAGGAGAAGAAATTCAAGTTCCATGATCTAAGCATGGTCTCCCTCACTGTCACCTCCAGCCCTGACAAAATGGTGAAATCAAAGGTTCACACAGTCATAAATGTTGAGGTGTAGATAATGCCAAAGTAGAGCCCCATGTAGAGCCCCACATGCAAATTTCTTCACCAACTTCTAAACACCCAGGGATATTAATAGCATAGAAACTGTCTGCCTTCCTTCCCGGACTACCGTATCAATTGTCACAGCTGGTGATTTGGTAAAAGGGACATATGTTTTCTGGATAACATAAAATTTAAAATATCTGTTGGAGGACTTTCTTTGAACCTACTTTGTAGCTTTTAGTTCATTTCTTGCTTATTGCACAGCAATTTACATCAAAACTAGTAGTCAAAGATGGGTCTTGCTGTGATTTACATGCTTCGGGCAGTGCAACAAAGCTTCAATATATAAATGAGAATAAATTCAGGTATTTCAAGTACCTGCCTAAGAATCAGTATTGCAAGTGAGTGTTTCTAGCTGTGGCTTAGTTTCACTAGGGAGAAATAAATGCCACAGGCAAAAGAAGGTGAGACAGAAACACCAGGAAGGAAGATAGTTTGCTGCTCTCTTCTCTCCAAAATTGGGGGATTTAATATCCTCTGAACATCATGCAGTGTTGCTTGTTACACATTTACACATTGAATAGTCTTAGTCTTTCATATCACTGTAAATGGCATGATTAAATGGTACTCTACACCTCAAGGAATAGTGTTCAACACCTACTGCAATGGCCAACAGTCTGTCTTTTTGTCTTTCCAGAGTTGCTCCCTAAAAAGTTAAAACATTTATAATTGCAACTTGTTGCTACATGAACAGTAAACTAGTGCTAAGGGTAGAAAAGAAAAGGTTATTTACTGCAGAAAGGTCGTTCCTTCAAAAGAGGTCTTCTGTCATACATCTGTCCTAGGAGAATTTGTTACACGTAATTTGTACATTGCTAAATTATGTCAACAGTTGCAGAGCTTATTTTAAAAAGAATTTAAACCCAGCAGCAAAAACATTAATTATACAAAATGTCTAAATGGAGAATTGAACTGGGAGTCTTATGAAGAGAAAAAAAATTAACTACAAATAAGTTAAACTATGTGTGTCAAGAAGTGGAATATATCCAATAGGCAAAAGAAAATCCCTGATAAGGACTCTTTATCTTATTGTCTGGTCTCTTGACAAGGCTGGCCTGGCCCACCTGAGTTGGTCATTGACACAGGTCAGGATGGGGCAGAGGATCTTGTACAGACCCCAAACATCACCAGCTACAGTGAGACTGGCATCCTCAGGCAGTGCTGCTGAGGTTGATTATGCCTTTTACCCACAACCGTGTTGCCTCCAGGCAAGGACAAGCCTTAAGCCCCATCAGCTGTGTGGTGTGAGAGGAGCCAGAAAAAAGAGACCTCTTCAAATCTGTGCTCTCTACCCTGGGATGACTCCACTGCCATGCCTTCTCCTCATCAGACCTTTGGGGACCTTTTGTCCCAAGGTATTTCCACAGGGAGGCTATGAGTCCTCTGCTGTGGCTGACACCTTTTTTGGGTAGCTTTTCTCAGTGAAGGGAGCCCTTTCATCCTCAGGATCCAGGATAGGCAGGGGGTGAAGTTGAACTCCCCTTTTACTGCTGATGAAACCTCCAGGGTCCTTCTATTTCACCTTTCCGCCCTTTGGTACATCAGTATGAGACGAGACTTCACTGAATTTCTTACCCTAGGTTAGGATATTGAGTCCAGTGGAATCAATAGATACCAGCTGGCTGCGGGCACTGCATGCACAGACACACACATGCTCTTTTCCTTTCTGGGGAATGAAAAATGCTACTCTGTCTTGTTGTTCAAACTAAACAATATCCCAGGCACTAATCCCATTTCTTAACACTACCAATATAATCTCCTATTACTTTATCATTTGGGGATTTGACACTTTAACATTTTTATATTATTCTTAGCTAAGTCTAGAAAAAATTAAGCCTTTCTTATTGTCCATTTGTGAAAAATTTCTTAATCCTAAAAGAATCTGAGAACCTCTTTTTTTCCATAGTCTATAGTGCATAAATATTTTAAGTAGATTTATCTACTAAGTAAGTATCTGTACAGCTTCAGTAAAAAAAGTTCACTCAAATCACAAATATTTTCAATGGCATAGTGGGAATTAACAATTAATAAAATAGTTTAATTTTAAAAAATAATTTTAGAGATGTTAACAATACAAAATAATTATGAATGTTAAATCTATATGAAATTGGTGTACTTACAGTTCTTATTTTCATTCTGATAGCTGTAAGTTTTGACTGCTATTCTAAAGTTTACAGAATCTAATTCTTTTAAGCAAACATTCTCCATGTGATATAATATTTCAGATGGAGCCTTTTGGTAGCATTGGTTTTTGACTATTAAAGCACATCCCTAGTAAATAATTAAAGATGAAAGATTGAACTTAGTAAATGCTCTAGTGAGAAGATAGCACATTTTCCCTCACAGGCATGTAATAAGAAACACTGCTTGACCAGTTAAGCAAGCAGCATGCAGCAATAAAATCTTCACAGCCTAACCCAAAACTTATTGCAGTCAATAGAAACAGACCTATTAACATCTAAGAGGTTTAGATCATCTCTTTACCGAATTGTATCACTGGAATGGTTAGGGACAAAGGGAATTAGTTGTTACTGATAGGGCAGCAATTCAGCCATCTCCTTTGTTATTCTTGCATGATGCATGGTCTTCGGGTGCATGAATGTTGAGCGGCACAAAGGCTTCTCAAAGATTCAGGATAGATAATGTTTGGTTTCTTCTCTTTCCATGAATATGAATGAGAATACTCTCATGTCATATGTTTTCTTACCTGCTATTTAGAAAAAAGCCTCAAATGACAGTTTTAAGCCCAGGAATTAACCTGGATTAAACTTTCTTTGGATGGAAGAAAAGAGAAGACATATTTTTCCATCATGTGCACACTCTATTAGTGAGCAGGCTACAGTCATACCATCTAAAATGACAGATCATGGCTCCTTCTGTTGCTCATGGAGAAATCTAACTTGGGCATGTGGAGCTGTACAATGCCAGGCTCCACTACTGACATAGTAAATGTGCCTGAAATCAGAGGGTGTGAATATCCACTTACATGTACATCCATCCACATTACTGTAAGCTTGCTTCAGCACACCACAAAAAGATTTTCAAAAGCCCTGCACAGTACAAAAGCACAACCTTTTGAAAATAAAACCCTAACACCTTTTAACTTCAGGGCAGTTTTTCAGACACAAGTCCCTCAATTATTTTCTTTGACAATTTTATGTTGCTTCCTTATCTAAAATGTTTGACCATGACTGGGAATTGCTTACCAGTTCACAGATCTGTGCTCTTCTTCAGCCACAGGTATTTGCAGCAGTAATTTTGTCTTTGCCCAGCTTCTGTTACCACCAAAATCGACAAATTTGCTTTGACTTATTGTAGTAAGAGTTTATTGACTTCCTAAGAAAGATACTCTTCACCTTGTGCTTGACTCAGTGCATTAAGCTGTAACTCTTGAAAAAAAAAAAAAAAAAAGTGAACAGTGTTTCCCTTGAAAAAGAAAATTGAAAGACCTTTTTCCAAAAAGCAGAGGAAAGGTCCCTTAATGGACTTAGACTGCATTAAACTTGCTATAAAATACTATACAGCTTATTATATTACTCCTGCCATTTTTATTGAATAAGCAAAAACATACCCCGAACAAAAAACCTGTAAAACTTCTTAAAATCTATTTTAATACTGCCTCAGTTAAGATTTAAGCAGTTTTTGGTGTTCCTATCTGTTTTCCTTCCTTTCTTTTAAAATTATTTTGGTATTAGTATTTTTTATGTCCCAAGCAACAACTTCTATAACAGGTGATGGCCAGGAAGGTTAGAGATTTTTCAGTCAATTATGCCATGACACATCAAAGAAGCAAAATATTACAAATCAGTTCAGTGCCACTGATATTAGTAGCAGCAGAGACTTCAAATTGCATGAGTCAGCACTACACTGGCTTAAAGATCATACCTTGGATAAATCAGGTACCACAGCAGTAACAAGAACCATTAAATAACCATGTAACAGGTTTTGGTCTCTTTAACAGTGACCTGGCAGGAGCTGGTGACCAGCTGAAAGTGTACATCTGGGACAGGCCACTCTCCCTGTGAAGCCAACACACATACACTCATGCCCAGCACAAAATCAAGTGTAAGGGTTCCTTTTTGCTTGAAGCCAGACTGATTCAGTAAGTAGATTTGGGGGGGGATGATTGCTTGTATTATCTCTCAATGCTCCATTCAACTTTTAATAGCAGGTATAAAAATTTTATCTGATTTTCTACTTTAATCTTTTGAAATATTAACCATTGATAAATTATTAAGCTAAATATAAAGTGGTACAAATGTACACAGATTTCATGAAGTGGTCTATTCAGGCAGGCTACACAATGAAACTGCTTCTGCCACCCAAACAGACCAGAAAACAGCTCCTCTTCTCTTTTTTATTTTTTCACATGTTTGTTGGCCCAGGTATTTCCAGGGTAGTTACACATTAAACTGTCCATTTTTCTGAAAAGGTTAATAGTAAGGGACCCCAAGAAGTCTATTTGTCCAGCCTAAAACAATTTCAGCAGATTTTTGCTTAAGAACCAAGCTGTTTTTAAGAGACCCCAATGCAAAGACTATGAGACCTCCCGCACTTCTTACTACTATAATGATATTTTGTCCCTTGAGGTATAATTGAAATACATTCCTGATGGCCCTGGCAGCCTGATACTTTTTGGTTTATGCACATGTAGAAAAAAGATTTAAATTAAATACAGTGGCTATTCTTGTGCCTTCATCTTCACTCTGTTTTGCTTCTGACTACCCAAGTTAGGTTATGCCCCCATAGCTCATACCATTAAAAACTCTAGTCATTCTCTGTCCACTTTCCTGGGTTTCCTTGAACAGGCCCACATTTTGGAGAGGGAGGTGAAACCAGGTTACCACAGCAGTGTGGCTGCCATGGTGAACTGCCTCCTGCAGTGGTCCAGTCTCCCTGGAAAATGAAATCCTACATAGGAGCCTGGCCCCAAGATACGTGATGGATGTGAATTGCAACTCCTGAGCACTGTCCTGGCAAGGCAAAATGTTGTTTCATGATCTGGGAGATGTTGCTTCATTGTTCCCTGAAACGCCAAGAATTCTACCACAAAGAGGAGGAAAAATCCTATTTAATAGTCATCCCAGTGTTGCCTTAAGGAGAGGGGGAAAAAACTTTCCAAGACAACTTTATGTGGGTAAAGTAGAGAAGAGTTCTTTACTTA
>JAWWEE010000162.1:12307134-12368147 GCA_035221455.1 Xenops minutus | reverse complement strand
TGTTCCAGCTATTATCTGACCTTTAAGACAGCTAGCACAGGGTTAGAGGTTGCTAGCTGCTCTGAATGCAAGAAACTACATATAAGTATAAAAATCTACAAATTCATGAAAACCTTACGGCAACACCAGTTTTAAAAAATCAGGACAGAATAGACAGAAAGAGTAAATACTGTGGCAGCTCTTAGAGAGAGCTGTGTGCACCAGGGAACAAAACTTACACTTCACTCAGATACTCTTTGTATTATGGACTTCAAAGAGACACTGCATAAGTCATTTGAGGAAGAGTCTAAATGCCACAGTGAGTATTGTTTGTTCCTACATAATTCCAGTACCTTTAGCATTATGAAGAAAACTGTAAAATCTGGCCCTAAGTATTTGGAACACGGTGAATTGCCCTGGATGTTAGCTGTATTAGGTTACCACAAAAATATAAGCTTTAACAAAAATAATTAGCACTCATACCTTGTTTTACATTTACAATGCACTTTGTGAATAAGAGAGTAACAGTGGTGCTAAAGTCATGCATGTTATGCTTTATCAGACTAGGGGATTAAAGCCCTCCAGGTTAAAGGGTTCAGAATAATGAAAGAAAATCCAGGTGCAATTTGCTACTGCTGTTTTGCTTTAATATCAAATTCTTGCAGGGTTAACTCTTTCCTCTACTTGCTACATTCCCTACGTGCTTGCAATTTCAAGTTGGAATGAGATAATTTGCAGCACCTCTGCATTAGTTTGCTTGGTTTCAAGAATTGTGGGAAGTGTTAAGTATGAAATAAGTGGGAATACAGACCAAGAAACTGGTGTCAGGAATCTATCTGGATTTCTTTTCCCATTCTTAAAATGGCATTTCTTGTTTTGAGCCATAGGAGGAAGGATCACAGCATGTTGATGGGGACATGCTTGCACCTCTATCTTTTGCACAGATTTTTTTTTTCCCTCCCTTTTCTTACTAAGAAAAGTAAGATGCAGAGCTGCTGCTCTCCCCCACAGCTTGCCATAGATCATCATCCCCTTTTGTATGGCAGGACATCTAGTTTGAAAATTTGGTTATAGTGACAAAAATGCTCCCATGTAACTGATTGCTGGGCTGATTAAACCAAGATACAACTGGGCTCTGAACTTGCTGAGAGAATCCAAAGCCAAATCTGAGATATCTGAGTACAACCTTTGCTAATATGACTTATTCTTTTTGCTGTACAACACTGCAAAATTATTTCTTGAGTCAGTACTTGTCTTTACTGCTTCAGCTCATCTGAACTCCCTGAGAGGAAAACAAAAATATAAGGTTGCTCAGAGCTCAAGACTTCCCTGTGGAGCATATCTATAATAACAGCATCAGCCAAAATAATCTAGGACCTTTTACCATCAAAAAAATTATTTCCTTGATCACCATATAATATATCACATTTTTTGACACATGTAAAATTAAATGAAAGCAAGTTATCTTTAACATTCTCTCAACTTAAAAATAAACATTTCATGAGTGGACTATATATACACCATATATATATATTCATGTTTTGTTTCACTGGAAGCATGACAATTTTATTAACTGTTTACACAAAGGAAGGAATTTTCTTTTTGATGCATAGGTATTCTGGGAAGCTTCTTCCCAGAAGTCAGTAATGTCACTGTATTGGGGAAAGAATGGACATTCATTGGGTTAGAAAATCAACAATTTCCAGAAAATCCTCTGAGAAGGATTTCATAAAACACAGCATTCTTGAAAGGGATATAAACCCACAAATCCACATGCCTCAGGCTTTAGCACAGGCTCTAATGCAGAGGTTAAAGCAGCTTTTGTGGGCAACCTTCTCCATAATTAAATACTGTGGGTTGTCCTGCACTGTGTTTGCAGGTTATATCAGCCATTGCTAGAGAAAAAATTTATGAACAATCTGGGATTACAGCCTCCTCTGGCAATACTAATTTTACAGTAGAAATAGGCACCCTTCATAAAAGTAGAGGTATATTTAACTGGGATGTCAAAATTGACTCTAATATGCCTAAAATAATCATGATGGTTTGATAACTCTCTTAGTATTGTGCACTGTTTGCTTGCAAAGGTGCAATACTTGAGGTAATCCATCTGACTTTTGTAACAAGACAGAAGGTAGACCCAGTTCTGTCTCAGTACTATCATTCAAAGTGCACCAGTTCTCATATTTATATGTGTGGAGAGATCACCATAGAGGGCTGCACATTAGGTAGGAAGTCTCATGTATTTTTTTTTCACCACATTACATCCCTAGTCTGACATCCCTGGATATGCTCTTTTCCATCACCATGACAGGCTATGTTAAAGTAATGCATTGTAAGTGAAGCAAGTGTTACCATAAGGAAATCTTTTATAAAATCATGTCAATGGAAAGTAACACATTCCATTCAGACCAATCTCCCTGATGGAAAAGGGTGCTTTGAATTAGCAGAGATTGTCTAGCTCCATGGATAATTTATCAGTGCCACCAGCTGATCTCTAGGAAAGGCTTAAAAATAACAAAAGACAACTAATCCATTTTTAGGGGAAAAATATATATTGGAGATGTGTTTCAAAACCTCATTGGTGCTTCTCATATTAAAAAGCTTACCCTGGTGCATTCCATCGATGGCTTTAGACTATTCTTCACATCATTTGCATGAAGAAGCTTACAGCTCTCCCCAGACAGAGAGAGGATTACAAATGTTCATAAGTCAATAGCCTTCGCATTATAAAGTATTTGCTTATTAAAGGCTACTTTTAAAAGTTCAAATCAAAACCTTGCTATTCCTGTGTGACAAAAAAACCTTGGCAGTTCCCTAATTTTCAGTATAAAAAATTATGCTTTACATTTCTTTGACAGTTTCCCTCTTAGGATCTCCAGGTGCTTTGGATAATTAACATAACTCTAACATGTATCCCTACAAACATCCCTCTGCAGTACAGAATTCTTTACACCATGTTCTTGCTAGAAGAGGTCACAAAGCTGGCATGCAAAAGCAATCAATTCGGTGCTTGGATTCCTACTCATGTGAAGGGTTTTTTGATAGATTACTGATGGATTTGATAGATTTTTTGGTATTGTTAGGGCTGAAGGACCTTCCATGGGCACACTGGCCGACCTTCACAACAGTGAAGGATTGCCCCCAGTGAATCTTTAAGCTCATAATCCCATGGATATGGCCCCAAGATTCATCCTTTTTGCATGCATTTGCACACAGATGTTGTTCTGTCTTTGCTCGGATCACAAAGGACAAAAAGGCAATGTGATCATGCTGTCTATACAGTCCATAGTGTGTCCTTCCAACCAGCAACTCTGAATCTATGAAGAATTCTAAGCAAAAGAGACCTCACAGATGGTCCAATGAATTTTACCCAAAAGAAAAAAGAAATTTAGGTCTCAGCACTCAACCTATTACTGTGGTAGAGCTCTAGGGATATAAGACACAAATCCACAACAGAATCTTTTCATTAGCCAGGATGCTTACGGACCAGGCTATTATACTGGGACAGATAAAGCAATTCAAATTCCAACACAGACAGAGAGAAATATGTAGGACTAATAGTACAATAACATTGAAGCAATTGTACCTTTATCTTAATTCTCACTAGAGGCTGTAGCACAATGATTATTCCATATTAAGAAAAAACAGAAGTATTTAACAAATATGGTAAAATTTCAAGGTGTAAATATACTGTAGAATAATAATAGAAAAAATAATATTAAACGAAACTATTGGGCCCAATCCAAATAGCAAATATTAGATAAAAATCAGACAACCTGGTAAGGCAGGGGAGAAGTTGCATCTGTTTTATAGGCAATGACTTTTGTTTATGGACTCCAGCCTAACTGAAACATGCTGGTTTTGTGGGATTGCTAAACTGAATAATAACAAAAAGAGAAAATAATGACATTCTGGTAAGAAGCCTCTGTACATGAGAATTAAATTTGACTTTGGATCATACAGATGTCTTAAAAGAACATATAACATTAGTTTTAATAATCCTTATTGTTTCCCAAATTAACTCACTCGTGGGTTGATTTTTCTGCATATTCCTTCCTAAATATTAAAATCTAGAGAAAAAAAAATGAAAGTGAAAAATTATTCCTTTCTTTATCTATGGAAGAGTTAAATGTAGTTTCAACTCTCCTACAGACCACTACCCAGAATATTTTTACCAGTTCATTGTTTCACTGGCAGGAGACATGCTTTTCTACTGCAAGAGTAAATCAATACCATTTTATAAATTGTATTAGTGTAAAAGTTTTTTGTAGCTGGGTAGTATATTGCCTTTTCAGGAAAAATATAAGATCTATTACTACAGGTGCCCTAATACAGATATAAATGGCTCTACTCTTATGGTGCTGTGCCATTTTTATTATACTAGAATTTTGAAAGCAACTTCTTTTTTTATGCTATAAAAAGATCTTCTAGTATTATTTAATACTTGTGCGTCAGATCTTTCCGTCTTTTCTCCCACTTAGAGGAAAGAAGAGTCTAATTTTCTTCCACCCACTCCATGTCTTACTTGTCTAAATATGTTATTTCTTTAGGTCAGAGTCTTATACTTAAAGTGAGCATGTGTGTATATACATATTCCCTCTGCTGAGCATCCTGGGTACAGAGATAACTGCTCAGGAAAAGCTGCTGAAGGGATGTACTGACTTCCACTCCATTTAACATCTTCAAAGCTATTTGGAAGTAGACTAAGATGAACCCTGGATTAATCAGTGGTCATGGGCTCAAAGTCAAACTTACTGAGCGAAACATGAATGTCTGAAAAACACCCAAAGAAATAGTAGATAACAAATGGAAACTAGTGTATTATTTTGATCTTGTTTAATTAGGGCTGCTTAGCAATATTATAATTGATAAAGTAATACTAGGAAAAACCTTAAGCATCTTCTATCTATATCTAAACAGGCAGAGGAGCAAAGAGATATGGAGAAAGATATTGATAGAGATATAGATTATATACAGATGATAGACTGGATGGATGGATAGATGGATGGATGGATGGATGGATGGATGGATGGATGGATGGATGGATGGATGGATGGATGGATGGATGGAATGAATAGGGGGAGCATTTCTAAGTACTGGAAGCCCAAATATTGGGATGAAGTTGTGAGTTTGAGCCTTCATCTGTGGCACAGGGAGCCATCACACTGAAGTCCAGTAGGACAGCCTCCAGAAGTCAATTGAGTCAATTCAAGCTGCTTCAAGAAAAGCCAGGTAAAACACATCAGCTGCTGCTCTGCCTTAACTTCCTAACACTGGCGTACGTGACTTACAGCACTTGCATAGCTGAGGATATGCAAGCTATGCCTATCCTCATTCATAGGGAGAATGAAACTCTTGACTGGCTCAGTGACAGAGTTTGCCTGCTTTGGAGGAGTGTTAATTATTATCCTCTTAACTGAGTCACCCTCGTGTGCAGCTTATCAGCCCAGGTAAGTAGACAGGCTGTTGAGAGAAGAAACTGTCTTTATTTCTCACTTTGACCTTCATTTAGCAATTTCTTCCTTAAAAACTTAGCCCTAGTGTTTATGGTATTTATCCTGTTTAATAGTTTATTGCATACCACCCAATCTCTTGGTGTTGGCCTAATCCATCCATGCCACGGATTTTTTTTTACTGTTGCCAGTATTGGGCTGTTTATTTATCACAGTCATCCTCACTACATCTTCTGAGAAAGCCACATCAATCAAGTAACCATTCGGATTTGCTGCATCCCAGGATAACAAGAAATGCTTTGTTCTGACTGTATATTTTTAAGCTATTTTGAGCTCTCCCACAAATTAAAGTCAGAGCAGGACTAACTGTGATAGTTTGCTGCCTTACAGGGGAGAAGCATGAGCTGCTCAGAGCATTAAGATGGGCTTTCTGTGGTGACAGGCAACTTCTACCTACCCTGAACATTTCTCTCAGGACTTTTCTCACTCATTCAGGCTCTGTTCCCCACAGGGGTGGGGAGCAGGTTGTCCAGGCACACACAGTGCAGGATTTACCCTGATGCCCCAATGGGTCTAAAGAAAGCATCTTCCTGGAGGCAATAACACACCGGGACTATCCACCAGAGAGGGTGTCTGTGTTTTCCTCAGTGGTTCTCAGCAAGTTCCCAACTGGCCTTCAGATCATTTTGGTGTTTCCCAGTTCCTCCTAAAATTTTCCCTGCAGCTCAGAAAGGCACCAAGGAACATACCAGTGAATCACTAGAGGGCCTGTGTCAAGGTATCCACCCTGGTCTTGCCATCCAAACTCCAGGTCAGTGTTGAGGGGCTGGAAAGGGCAAGAGGGGTGGGAGGAGGGTAAAGGAGGGGATACTGGAGTGAAGTTTTCTTATCTTGGCAGGAATTCTTCTGTTCCTGACAGGAGCATCAAGTCTGGGATTTAGGCCTGATCCAGGACCTCTTCTACAAAGGCTCACTTTATGAATAAAGCAAACAAATGTGTAAACTCTACTAGAAAAATTATACTCATCAAAACATTCATAAAGCAGCATATAATTGCACACAAATCTGAGAACTTATAAAATTACAGCCTAAACCATTTCCAAAGAAGTTCTCTTTAATTGGCACAAGGTGTTGAATTATGCAGAACAGATCTCAACAGAGATTTTTTTTATTTTAATATAAAGTTAATTACTTTATCTTGGTTTGCATGGGGAAGCACAATACTTTTTGCACTGACTTTTTGTATCAGAAACAGCTAGTATCCATGTTACTCTGTTCATGTAATAAAAATCAAATTGCATCAATTCCTTAACAAAGCACAGCAGAGGCTTCTCTTAATAGAATCCTTATTAGAGAATCAGATACAACTATCTCCAAAGAAAGGATTTTTAAAAGGTACTGGGATTTCTCTGTAGTTTATTAGATAAAGCAAAACTGGAATTAGCTGCTGGGAGATGTCAGGTTGGAATAAGAACTGCTGGGTAGAAGCAGAGGCAATTAGGATACCCTCTGCTGCTGACATAAGTCAATGAAAATGTTATATTCTATGAGCCAAACTGGAGAGGTGAGAGGGGCAGAAGTCCTGCCAGTCGACTTTTAACTCTTCCATTGCATTCTGAAGAGAGCTCCTCCCTCACACCCATTTCACCCCCAGGGTTGCAACCCAAAACTCACTCTACTCCATGGCCACTCTCAAAGCCTCAGTACAGAAAACAGAGAAACTGGGGACTCTGGGGATTCTGAGGTGATAGGATTTGGCCTAGCCTCCTTTCTTGTGCCCCAAAACCACAAACTTCTTAAGAGGCCAAATCCAGGCTCGAGAATTTCTAAAGAAGCAAGTGAATTTTGCATGCCTTTGTTTTTGTGGAGAACAGTCTGCACAGGCTTATCCATAGCCTGAAATGCTATTCAGTTTGAGCCCTGAAGCATGAGGATTGATAGCCCTTGTCACTCGCTCCCAGCCAGTGTCAGTGCCATTATCTTAGCGAAGCACAGCGCATTGCCACCCGCCTCCTCTGGAGAACAATTAGCAGCTGAAATAAGGACAGCAGGGCACTGGCAGCGGGGCTGCATCAGGCTGAGGAACGGGCCATGTGTACCTCTCAGAGCTGCTCTCCACAGCTCCCCAGGCCATGGCTGGGGACTCTGGTGGCAGCAGGAGGTTGGCAGGGTATTTAGAGGCGGCTGTCAAGGCTGGCCAACCAACAACCGCTGCACACCCTTCCTGGCAACTTCAATACTTCAGGGATTAAGGTTTTGGAAACTTCCAGTTTGTGACATTTTAAATTACTGGTGCCAGAACCCTCAGTCACCACTACTCATGGTGTTCTTGGCCACTGACTTCAATTTGTCAGTCCACAGTGGCCCTGCAGAATTCACTGTACGCTCCAAGCTCATGTTCAAACTGATGCTGATGGTAAAATGCCAGGCAACACCATGGCACCCAGATTATTCTC
This sequence comes from Xenops minutus, assembly GCA_035221455.1. NCBI lineage: Eukaryota > Metazoa > Chordata > Aves > Passeriformes > Furnariidae > Xenops > Xenops minutus. Next base: position 12,360,256 of record JAWWEE010000162.1, on the reverse strand, counting down.
CTTCCTGCAGCATGCTCTTGCTCCAACAATCCAGAGCTGCTGAAGTAGGGAAAGTGAAATAATTTCTAAAATATATCCTGCCTCTTCTGAGTTTTATTTGCTCTCCTGACATGCTGCTATGTAAAAGGTTTTACAGACCAGGATTTCAAAATGAAACTAATTTTTCCCTTTCCTCTCTGGCTGTGGTGCTTCAGAAGTGCAAGGACAACACCTGCAATACAGAGGCGGTTAAACATTCAACAAGATAGTGGTGTGGGGGTTCCAAGACTTGCAGAGGGAAGGGGCAGCCAAAGGAAAGGAGTAGGAGCAAAGGCACTGCTTGCCAAAGCTGAGGGTGTTTTGAAACTGCTGTAGAGTTGGATTAGAGTGCACCAGGGAGAAATGGCACAAAGTTACGCATTCCCTTCTCTCCTTTCTTCCTTGTCTTCCTTCTCCAGATAGGAAAAAAAAAACCCTGTTCCTCTGCTTGGGCATCTACCAAAACCAAGGCAGGAGCAGCTACTGGTACCTGACTGTGACAGCATCAGAGATGTGCTGGGGTTGATGCTGAACTCACAACTGCGTCAACTGCCAGATTCCAAAAAAAGCAGGCGGGATGCAGTTCAGCAGCACTTTCTGTATTCATTCCCTCTGACATGAGGCATCTAGCTGAACTGCCACCCTCACACCCTGCTACCATCAGCAGGCACAGATGGGACCTTCCACAGAGCGGTGGTGTCTTGTGTGGGCAGTCACACTCCAAAGAATCCTAATTTCTGAAACTGTTCTGGATGCAACTGTGAGTGTAGCAGAAACTCCAGTGACTCTGTACCTATCTTAGACTCTGAACAAAAAATCTGTAGCAGTGGGTGCAAAGATAAAGGTCTAACCGTCCATCTTAACCATAAATCACCTCTTTAAAATTAAACATGTGCCCTGATGAGCTGCATGTGCTGCTTTTTAAGTAAAAGCTACCTGTAATAATTTTAACAAGCATTGGCTGTTAAATATGACCATTATTAAGCATGCTTTAAAATGGCCCAGAAGGCAGCAGCAACATGACTTTTAGACGGCTCCAGTTTCAACCCATTTGGACATTGGACAGGGCATCTGGTCCTGCCCTCTGAATTCTTGTTTCCCACCTACCTGAGGCAAGAGCCAAGAAAAGTGTAAAGTGCTTGTCTCCAGCTTGCAGAGGCATTTGAAGACAAGGCAAGTTTAAGTAGAGTTTGGCATCCCGTGGGGTGAACTTTTCCTGGCAGCCAAAACAATGATATTGAGCACTATCATTCTCTGCTGTACACATCTTTGCCTGACCTTATCCTGGATGCATCCCCTTCGACTTACTTCTTTAAAGAGCCTAATAGATTTTCTTTAGCTTGAGGCAGAGCAAACCTCTGCTGGATTGAAATAATGTGGAAGTATTAGAAAAGATTGGTGCTGGGAATTTTTTTTCCCTCTTCCCCTTGCTACACGATAGAAAGAAAATATATGACCTAAATCTGCCAAGCACCTTCAAAGGGAAGGAAGAAACACATGTGGAAAACCATTAGAAGGCCACCCAGCTCCCTTTAATTATAATGAGAATGCCAACATTGCTAAATGAATAGAAAATAAACGGAATGAGTATTAAATGATTACGGTTTCCCTCACATATTTCTTTTCATCTATTCACCAGCAGATAGTTTTACAACATAAATAAATCTTTTCAGATGTAAACAAGTCTCCAGCACACAGCGCTGCGGTTGGCGATGGAGCTGCTGGGTGTGTGGGAAACTGCGATCTCCAGCACCCCCTGCAGCACCCTGGACAGAGGACGGGCTGGAGCCCGCATCGCCAGCGGGGCACAGATCCAGCTCTGCCGTGGAATGTTTCTGAGATTTAAAACAGTAAAACACACTTGCATGAAGGGTTTAACGCTACCAGTTTCTTACTGTTTCTTGGTTTCATCCCTGCATGGAAGGAAAACTTGTTTTGAAGTCATAAAATGGAGAATGGGAAATGCGCTTTGTGTGGAAGCCCACGTTCCCTGGTGGGGCTGTCCAGCTGCAGGCAGCCACAGCGTGAGTGCCCCGTGGAAGGGGCCATAACTCCGCAGGGGGAGGGAAGGTTTGCAAATCCCTAATATTTGGGAAGGAAAAAACATCTAGAGGTTTTAAGAAACCTGAAACTCTTCCCAAGATTGGATGCAGAGGGACTACCACATTGCTTTTCACCGATCTGCCCCCTCCCTGCACTGGAGACACTGGTATAGCCCCCAGCCCTGAGTGGCTCTATAGGGTGGACAAAAAAAATACAGTTAAACTCTTAAGCTCTTAAATTTCCCAAATTAATCCTTCATGTGTTGACCAAATGGCTTTCTATTTCATCTCCATTGATCCAGCATCCATCTGCTTACCTATTAAAATGCAGTAAGAACATAAGACAGGAATCATAACACTTTAAAGTTCACTAAAATTATTCCATTTGTTAGAGTATGGTGCTAATAATGCCAAGGTTGTGGGTTTGATCTCCATATGGGCCATTCACTTAAAACTTGGACTCGGTGATCCTTGTGGGTCACATCCAACATTCTGCTAAATCATTCTGTTAAAATAAGTTGCTAGCCAAGGCCCCACGGTCAGGCACACAACACCAGGTAGCCTATGCGGAAAAACATGAGTGTGGCAACTGTCCTGGGTGCAAAAGTGGGTAACTACAAAACGTGCAGAGCTGCACTGCTTTGTACCACCCATGCTCTCTTTCACCCTGATGCCCAGCAGGGATGCTCCCCTGCTTAGTTTGTCCCCCTCTAGGTGCAGAACCACCTGGTTGCAGAGCTGTCAGCTGCCAGTGTGCCCCTTTATTCTGCTGAAGAGCAAACATGAACTTTGAAATATTCACCTCAGGATCAGGATGGTCTGAGTTTGCTTTCTCCAAGCATAAGAGAAAATTCACAAATGTTCTTTTCTTTGCCAGACTGCTTCCCAGGCAGGTTTTGAGCAGAGCTAATTTGACTCACCCCCACAGGCCTCCCGGGTGACAATTAAGCAACCAGAACCCTCCCATGTGCAGCATTTCACACCGCTCAGACACACATACAGGAAGAGGTCTATTTATATTGTATTTATATCCTCTGCATCCCTGTGCTTCTGAGAGCCTCATGGCCCGCTCCAGCTGCCCTCAGTCTCCAGCCCTTCCCTCCTGCCCCTTCTGTTAAGCACCTAGCGTGACTTTTCTCCTCTGCCCTGTCCTCCTGTCAAGTCACCCTCCTGTGGAGCAGCTGCTGCTAGAGCAGATGTAAAACGGTTCAGTAACACTCACTAATATTAGCATTGACACCAGCACAGCGAGGAAATAAATTCTTTTCTGGGGGAGAAGCACAAATTACTTAATGCAGCAGATCAGAGCAGCCTCCGTGACAATGCTGGAAGAGAGCTGGATTATTATCTCCTTGGATATAACACACACACAAAGCAGAGTAACTTGCCCACCAGCAGCCAGGGTACAGCCTACCCCAGCACACCCTGCACGAACCAGCCTTGCAGGTCTCTGGTCAGTATTCTAAAATTTGCTGCCTCCAAGGGCTTTTTCCATGACAATTACAGCAGGTGCTAGCGCCAGTGGAGAGGTGGCTGAGCCGTGTTGAGACAGGGAAACTGCTTGCTGGTGTCTCAGCAGGCACAGGTCACAGGTCATGAAGTGGGGTGTCAAGCAGCACCCAAGCATGATCAATCCCCTCCATTTATACTTTGGCATAAGCTGTGCAACATTTCTTCTGGTCGGTGGGAGGAGCAGAGCAGTTTGCAGTGGATGGGGAAGCTGGATGGAGTATAGGAAGCTGACTTGAAAAGATCTCAGCCGCTTCCTGGTTCAAAGAAGTGTTCTCAGGGCTATGTGTCTTGCTCAACATCCAAATCCTATCTGTGCTCTGTACCACGAAACCTTCAGCTCCAAAACCTGCTATGCCAACAGTTCTGGCTCCAGCTGGGACAAAAAAAGAGAGGCAAGGATGGAGCTCTTGTGCAGAGTTCAGGGAGTCTGAAACACTTCTGCCTTTAGGAATGTCCTGCCCTCAGCTATTCCAGCACACCTGCTCTGCAGAGAAATGGATTTACTCTGCACTGAATGACTTCTCCAAGGCAGTAGTTTGGCCGATGATTTATGATGGCCTTGAGTTGAGGGAAATCATCTCATTCCCGTGTTACATGCAGTGAGCCAGGTTTTCTGTGTGTAACAGCCCTAGTAGCAGATTTTCACCTGCCTCCAAAATCTCAGGTAAAAGAGGGACTCCACACAGATGGGATTACCTAATATGCAAATTATTATGTTCCTGACCTGGAAACTCCTCTTGATTCTCCTTTGTTCTGCATTTGGGATGAAAACAATGAAAGCATTTCAGCAAAGTCAGTACCAGCTTCCCTGGTGTGAAATGCCTTCAAAGGGTCCCTTTTGCTGTGCTGCAAGGCTGAAGACAGCTCAGAAAATAAAGAAACTTGGCCAAATTCAGGAGTTGCACCCACTGACACCACCAGTAATCAGCACATTGTTCCTCTGAGTAGTTTTAATGGAAACTTTGGCCAGTGATAGGAGTGTTGATCTGTTACTCAGCAAAGCACAGACCAGCCTTGATTGTTAAACAATCCTGCAGACAACTTCTGCTAAAGTTATAGATCGACACTGTGTTTGCAACATAGAGAAGTATATTCAGGTAGAAGGAAAATAATGAATTCAACACAAAGAAACAAGAAACTAAACTGTTTAGATAACCTTAGGCTTTTCTCTGCTAAGAAAATCAATAGAGTTAGAAGCTTAGAAACTACCCACATTGCCAGCAGAGTGAGGCTGCAGAGCCATAGAGAGACAAACCAACGTAAATGACCAAAACAGTTTAGTTTTCATTTTCTTGGTTCTGGGGGTTTTTTGGTTGGTTGGTTGGTTACGGGTTTTTTGGTGCTTTTTTTAAGTAATTCTAAGTGTTTCAGTGTAGTTTGCACCTATCTCTTAAGGTACTTTCCCTGTAAAGTTTAATCATATTTTAATCCAAAATGTTGGTTTACATCTGAAATGCTACAGCCCTGTGAGTTGCCATCTCTTTTGATGATATCTGTAATTAGACCACAGAAAATCTGACAGAGGAAAGACTGTGTCAACTTGCAGTTTCCTAGCGTGGGTAGTTGATTCTCTGTATTCCATTCACAGGTTTCATGTCCTTACCCCAACAGCCAACATGGGTGCTAATTAGCAGCTACACTCCTCCTGGCAGGTTGTGTGGGCACCCTTCAAGTAGCACTTGACATGAATTTAATTCAGATCACGGATTAATTGCTTTGTTATTTGCATTGCAGAAACACCATCAGGTCCCAGGTAGCACTCAGACCCCAGCACATAGAAGAAGGAGAAGCATTCCCAGCAGTGTGGAAAATGTAATTAGGTGTGAGGGCATTAATAGGCCCAAATAACCCTGACCAGCCTCACCTGGGGATCCACACCCTTCTCCTGGGTCTGAGGGCTCCATTTAAGCCCATGTCAGGGGTTTCAGCTCTTCCCCAAGCTATGCTGTGGATGTATCTGTTCTAAGCCCTGTTGTAGAGCTTGTTTTCAGACTTGGCCCAGTGCTATAGATAGCTTGTTTTCAGCCCTGTGTCCTGGATTGTGTTTGCACCCATGCTGCAGCCTTGTCTCTGTCTTCTTTTGCTCTTGTGTAGATTCCTTGCATGGCCTCTGGACTTAATGGCCTTCTTTGTCTGGAACTGTTGATAGACCCTCTAACCACCAATGGTGTGGTCTTCCTCAGCTCCCAGCTTGCATTCTGTTGCCTTTTGCCCTTGCTGCTCCCTGATAGCAAGCCAGAGAGAAGTAAGGAGGCAGGACTGACTACAGCGCCACAGGGAACACTGGAGGAGCTGCTACTAAGGCACAAGGGAGCAAGGAAAAAATTTATCCTTGTGTGTCTGCAGCAAGGAAGAGATGTCTCCAACCCATAGAATGGGCAGGAGGAAAGTGCAGGACTATCTGTGGCTTCCTTATCCTACAGGTAAGCTTCCAAGCAGTGTCCAGACATACCTCTTTCTGCAGTGATCAGTTGGATGCAGTCAGGGCAGGTAGCCAAGGACAGCAGTGGGTTGTGCTGGGAATCCATCTTTCATTCTTGTCTAATGATGTAGGGAAGTCCCAGGCAGGAGCTCTGAAGCACCTGACCTAAGGGTCCATCTCTGGATGTAGCCAGGGCCACCTTTGCAGTGAGAGTGCTAACAGCACCTCACCTAGTTTAATCTCTTATTCTGCCCAGCCTGAGAAACTAGGAATATGCTCCTGGTTTCCTTAGAGTCATTCCTGCCTAGTATAAGGCTGCATCATGTTCTCTTTAGCAGTATAGGTATGCCCTTAAGGTTGTGATGACATTCAGAAATAATTCTTATTAATGGAGGAGGAAAAACACCAGACTGAAGAGTTTTTTTTAAGTAAACAACAAAGTATTCTAATCTTTGGAGGCAGTTTGTTCCCTGTGTGTTTTAAAGCTTATGCTGCAGAGAGGAGATGCCACTTGTTGCAGATTTTGTTTACTTTTTGTCTTGGGACGGGACTAAAGACAGAAGTACTCAGTAAAATAAGTATCTACAGACACCAAAGAGTCAGGAAACAGTGATATCACCTCCCTTTTCATGCTTTGTATGCCAAATAACTACCAGTGCTTGTCAGCCTTTCTGAATATCAGAGACTGTAGCAGACTGCATGCTTCAGACATAAGGAGAGCCAGCTGGGCTGCCCCATAAGGCAGTGTCTTTCTTCAGTGCTGCTGAGCCATCTACATCCCCCAGCTTGAATAGCAGGTTTGTGAAAGCCAAGCTGGAGCCCCCCTAACAAAGCTCTGAGAAGGGAGTTCACATCCCTTGTGGGGGTTTCTCAGGCTCATCTTGCTGTGCTGCCAGCCCAGAGACTGCACGGAGTTGCATCAGCCCAGGTGGAATACTGTGTGAAACAGCTCTGCATGCTGTGGGGAGTAAAACTTTGAGATTTTTACTGAGGAAGAAACCTTTATTTCCCCTGTAGGGACCAGGGATGTGAATACTGAGGTGTTGGGTGATGATATAATCTATAAAACTCTCATGCGAAGAGGTGTTTCTCTGTAAAGAATGAAGTGATTCTAAACAGTGGGAGATTAATCACTCCTCCTTCCCTTTCTTCCCATTTACCTCCTGGTTCATTAGGTCTCAGGAATGTTTTAATTCTGTGTGTACATGGAAAAAATTGACAAAAGTTTCATGTGACTGGTGACTAGGTCATGTTAAGATCTGTATCACAATCAACACTCATTAGTCCAAAATGGCAAGGAAACAATGCGTCCTTCTGGGAAAGGAGGATATTTATAGAGTTGGGAGGGTTTTATGAGAGATTACCTTACAACTGCACAGCTTTTCCTTCCTTCCAGAAGAGCTTCCACGTGTATAAGCAGGAGGCAGGGAAAACTGATGTCCCTTGGCATCTGACTTGAGAGTTCCAGACTGCTTCCTTCAAGGAGGATTTCCATCACAGGAGCTTTGGGTGAGAATTTCAGAAGTAGTTAATCAAAACTGAGGTGATTGGTGCTGAAATAATGCCTTGCTCCAATGCAAAGCTCTCCGGGACTGGCCTGGATTGGGTTTACTGTAATCTGAGCCCACTTTGTGCCTGTGAAACTGTTAGGGACTGGACTTTCACATGCAGAACAACAGGCTGTGATTCACCCTCAGTTATATATTCATCGGATTTTTATCCTTTTTTGTGGCAAATGCTCCTGAGAATCTATTTCTGTCCAGAAGAGATTGAGTGGTGTCTGATCATTATGGGTTAATAGTTGACTTCTTGTATTCATCTGCTGGTGCTTCAAATGATTCGCATCTGTACGGAGAACAGGAACAATAATATGGGATTTAAGGGGCTGAATCAACTGAAATAAAAAATCAAGATTGGTGAGGAAACAGATTTGATTTAAAAATCTGACCTAAGATCAAATTTAAATGCTGGAAACTTGGAAGTAGAAAAGAAGGGAAAATACCCAAGTACAGTCTTTATTTCTTACCTGGTGTGTTTTAAGCTTCTGGGTTTTATACTATTGATAACTAAAGTTAAAACTGGCTTAGAACATAAAAATGTTTGAGTAGTTTATAATAACTGTGATTAATTTGGGGGTGTTTTTCTTGTTTGTTTTTTTTTTTTGGCAAAAGACTCTCTGCTTCTTTCCTCCTAGTTTACTGAAATAGGCATCAAAACCCAGCCTTTCCTCTGCAGATTAAACTAACAAGAAGCAATATTTCACTCTGCCTCTTTCAAAGGTGATTCCACTGGTAACTGCTTCCATGGGGGGTGTAGTGAATTTTAAACACTCCATCCTATTTCTGTGAAAGATGCTGTTGAAATGTATTACAAGCTGTTACCAAGTTTACAAAAAAGATTCACTCAGAAGTTATAGTATTTTATGCCAACTTTCAGCTTAAACTAAACTTTTATAGACAGGATATAAACTCCTGAATACAGGGTCTTTTGTAATAGAAAACTTGTCTGACTATAGGGTCAGGAGAAGCAATGGTATAATGCAATTTATAGCCTACTCGTCTTGGATTTACACTTCATCACAGGACAATATCAGGAGCAGATGTTACAATGGCAGTCCTCCCTTTTTTGTTACTGTGTAAAAACATCACATAATATAGTCCTAAAACAGAACTGCTGTTTTCCTAGTGGGAGACCAAGGTGGCTTATGTTTCCCAGAAGTATATTTACAAGCAACAGCAACACCTCAGGTACCCCCAAGCCCCTTCAAATTCAGTGGCATTGAAAATAAATCCTCTGGGTTTTAACCTGTAAAATTAGAGACTAGAAACCCAAGAAAATCAAAGGTTGAGCTCTCTTGAGACAGAGATCAGCATATGGGGCTCAAGAAAGTGTTGGGAAGGAGAAGCCTATTTTTAGAGATTAGAGATAGGGCATTTGCCATGGATGAGGTTGGAAAGGGAGTACTCTGGTCCAACATCCTGCTGAAAGCAGGGCCACCAGAGGAATAACATCAGTTTTTCTTACTGGGCCATGTAAATAAGTTATACCTTTTTTGGGCTACAAGAATATTGCAGTGCTTGCTCAGTGCCCAAATCAACCAGTTCAATGACAGATATGTCACCTTAATGCTACCTGAATAGAAATTTTTCCTCTGAATCACAGTACAATGTGTATGTAACAGATAAATTGTCCCCTTGTAACCCTCCACCCACTTTCTTTTTACTTTGCTAGTGGAACAAATGTGAACAGGTGCTTTAAGGCAACTGCTTTAAATCAATTTAATAATTATAAAAACACTTTGTTTTGAATACTGGGTGTTGTGTCTGGGCTTCTTTGGGATAAACTAATAAACATTAAAGTTTGGATCCAGTCTGGCAGAGCTTATCCTGTGAAGACCCTATCACTGGGACCAGACAGTTTTCTGTTCCGTGCTTGTGCAGAGTCTGCTCTGGGGTGGGAGAGTTCAAACACAGATTTCCCAGGCATTACTGGAAATCAAATAATGATGTCAGGAAAGTCTCTCAGTAATTTTCTGAAAACTGGTTATATGAGATTACTGACTACAGAAAATCACGCATGTAATTATTTCTGTCTTTATTTTTTGTTGTTGTCTGTCTTAGTCTGCAAGGCTGAGGGACTACCTGTCTCCTTGCACCACCTCTTTGTCCCTCTATAGATCCTTTCCAGCCTTCAGAACTATATTTCTTGCCATTTACCTTCTTATAACTCTGAAGAGAGAATAGTGTTGGTAATATTAGCAAAGAAGTATGTTCTAGGGCAAGACTGAAGTTTTTTAATAATACAATTGGTGCCCATTGTTGTGGCATCATTAACTACATAGTTGCTGGTGCTCTGTGCCACTAGCAGAGCTAGCAGGAAAACAATGGGATTTAATATGTTTTATATACATTCTGTTCTCTTTAGTTAGCCCCTGGCTGCAAGAAATGCTGTGAACTACCAGTGAACCCTGGCCAAGAGTTAATGCCTGTCATTTCATGCTTTTGGGCAGCTTCCCTGGTGTTTCCTAATGGTTCTCCTGGCCTTGAAGGTGCTGGATAATCCATGCACTGAAAAGGGCACTGATGGTGTCTGTTAGAGGAGGTCAGTGAGTGGAAGCATTGAAGAGAGAAGTTCAGACTGTGACAAGAGAAGGAGACTGAAAATATACTATTGTGTGATATGCTGTTATGTGCCAGTGTGTGCCAGAAGGCACTTTCTGGGCATGACTTGGCTGTGTGCAAGGGTCAGCACAGCTATTCAGAGGGGGGTTCAGTTGGCCATGTCCTGGCTATATTGTCAGTGAACTTGGACTTACAAGCTCTGTACAACTAAACTTCTAAAACATTAATGTTTTCTGATTTTCAAATGGACACCCAGACTAGCCTTTTGTTATTAGAGAGTCCATACATTTTATTTTTCTATCCTTTAAAAGTTATTTCACAGGAACAACCTGTCTGATGCCATTTTGTCATGTCTGAATTGCACATGCATAGATTTGATTTCCAAGATATTTCTTAGCGTTTTCTAAGCATTGACTACAGGAGAAGCAAGGACCGTAGGAGGTTATAATAAGAGTTTCTCCTGAATCTATATAATCAATTCTTGGTCATAAACCAAAACATCAGAATGGATCTTTGTGACATCTATGACACTGTCTAGTAAGCTGAGTGCTAAAGGACAGACCAGAAGCTCTGGTTTTTCCTGTCAGTTTCCCTCACTTTGCTGCTTTCCTTCTCCACAACTACTCTGCTTCCAACCTGACTCCTTACTAAGTCCTCCATGTATGCACAGTTTGTCACACCATGATAATCTTGATGGAGGCATCAAGGAGACATCAGAATCAAAAATTAAAAAAAAAAAAGAGGTAGGATGAATGATTAGAAAATTTCTGGAGGAGGGGATGACAGGGTGAATCTCACAGGCAGGAATTTTTTTTCCCCTCCCATAATCCAAGGTAACCCAGGACTTTCAATTAGGGCAGATGTGCTCTGTTTTTTCACACATCAATCTTTCATTGGCCTTGCATCAATCATTCACTGGCTTGTGCAAATAACTTCTCCCAAACAATATTCTCCTGTCAGAAACAGGCACTGTCATCTGCAAACCTGTTTGAATATTTCATTGTTTCCAGATGATGCTTTTTGTTGTGTTTTTTGTGTATTTTCTGGATGGCATGGCAATATAATCCCTGTACATCTTGCCTTAATGAAGCTGGAAGGCCAAGGTAAAGCCAGACAGTGACTGGGACTGTATCCTAGAAACCTTTTCTCTGTAGTCTGCAGGGAGGAACAAAGATAGCTGTCAACAGGGAGATAGGGGGCCCTTGTTTACTACTTGTTTGACTCCAGCCCTTCCAAATTCAACCCAGCTGATGTCAGGAGTGGTCAGAGCAATGACAAGGTCATCCTCAATAGCCAGACACTCAGCACACAGTGGCAGGAGCACTTACAGGTGTGGTATATCAGAGTCTTGTTTTCATCTGAAAACCTTTCAAGTCCTTCTGTTTGCTCCCTGGGCAGGTACTGATAATTCTTCTTGGCCTCCACTTAAGAAGTATACCCTGATTCCATTAACTAGAAGGCCTCAGCACAAGGTCAATGCACTGCTGTGATGTGGAGAGGGGTCCTGGCTTTGGTAGTGAAGTTCTTGGCTGGCATTGTCAAACTTGGCTAAGTGGTTTTATAAAATGAACTTACACACATACAAAGCTTACTTTGCATACCTATTCTTTCAGGAGAGTATTAATCCATAGATTACAGTTCAAGTTTCTGTCAGATAATTTGTTTTCTGAAGGTGCCATTGAAAGCCATTTGTGCATAGTCCCTGAGAGGCCACATTGGCCTGAGTTTAGGTCAGCATGGATGAAAAGGGCTTATGTGGGGAGAAGCAGAGCATAGAACTGAGGGAATTCTGGTGAAAACTGACTTACCCAACAATTTCTGAAATGGAGGTCTGGCCAGCTATGGGAAACTGCAGTAAGTTGGCTGATCTGAGTATGTGAAAACTAGACCTACACAGAAAGTACATCACAGATGCAATAAACAGTGAACTGGGATAATTCATGCCTGGTTTGGACAATATAGTGTTAACTCAGTGAAGAAAACAGGATATTTGTAATTGAAGTGCATCTCAGATAAGGTCACAAATGAGTTTTTCTTCCTAATAAAACAGAGATGACCACTACCTCTGTGATGGTAAATAACTTTGGCAAGAACAGTGCTAACTTGACCCATGTCTTTTCAAAAGTACATCAGTACTTTAAAACTACAAATTAACACCGTGTTCCTATGCTCCTGTGGTCTCAGATTTCCCCTTCAATACACAATAGCTCCTGCAACTGTATATTGAACTTTTTCTGTGCTCTCTCACCAGGTTTCTTAGTGCTATGCTCTTACAGTGGAAAAAAAGGCTCTGAAATCAATCGGTGAAATGTAGTTCAGTTTATGGTTCATAAAGGGCTTTGGGAAACTATTTTGTATAGAAAGTATAATATAAACATAGGCAGCATATTAATTCCCTTTTCTTAGTTTTGAAATTATCCTATTAAGCTGGCAAACATGTCAAATATATAGTTTAACTTACTGAAGCCCTACCTACCAAGAGGCACTTAAGTGGATGCTTAAAATTAAGCTTGTGATTTAATCCTGCTTTATACCATTCTTAAACACAGGCATAAGTCTCACCAGAGTCAAGGCAATCACATTAAAGCTAAGTGTATTCTAAGCACTTTGTTAAATCAAGGCCTAACTCTGGTTATTTTCATATCTCTTCCTAATTCTGGAAAACAAGTATGCTGCAAGAGGGAGTGACATCTCAACTTCTGCTCCCGTTAAATAAGTTAAAAAACCATGAATCCTAAAGCAATTGCATTGCCATCATACTACTTTTCTTTTATGATTAATCCAGAGTTTGATATGTCTTTCTATAGGATTAATATCTTAACAGCAAGGTAATAGGTAGTATGACATTTAATCTCTTTGATTAAATTCCATACTAAAAATGTCCCATAAATAAAAGAAACAATTGAGGCAATCATAAATTATCTTCATTGTTGCAAAGTGATGGATTTAGTGGTTACAGAGGGTAAAATCTCATGAGCTCATTAAAAGCTATAAGGGTTTTTTTCCTTCCACAGCCCTAAAAGACGTTGTGGCCTACGGCAGGTTTTCTCACATTGCTTTCATTTAATCAGCTGAAACCTTAAGAGGAAATAGGAATTGCTGTATATATGTGCCCATTTCATTTTCCAGTAGAGATGACCACATACGAATAGGGTTCTCTGTTTTAGGTGCTTACTGTGGGCTCAGTATTATGTGCCCAGCGAAGGAGAGTGTGTTTTTTTGGCAGAACCAAACTGTTTCAAGATCTGAGTCTGCTTTTCATCTCTGGCGCTGACCTCCACTGTGACCTTGAGCAAGTCAAAGAAGGCCAGATTTTCAAGAGCTCACTATCAACCACCAGAGCCAGCTCAGAATGTATCAGCCACAGCAGTACTGCCAAATTAATATGGTTTGGATGCCACCCAGCAAACTCTGCTCTTCTGAGTATTTGCCTAAAAGCCTTACAGTGGAGGTGCTTATCTGAGTCTGTCTGAAAATCCAAATGCAGGTGTAGGTCCCAAACCTTCCAAGGCTCCACTGTCCTACTGAAATGCACCTGGAGGATTCATCAGACAGTAGAGCAGCCTTTTGTCCATCCTTAACCCTGGGGACGATGCAGCTCAGTAGAGGTACAGTGTAGCTCATACTGTCTAACAGTGTTAAGAAAAAGAAAAAAAAAAGCCAGCCCATTCATGAGATTAAGGATTCAAATGAGAGGCTTTCTGTAAAGATGCATTTTTAATATAAAAGGCTGCCAGCAGAGAAGACCCCCATGGTGCAGTTTGTAGGATCTTGTAAGAGTTTATCAAGATTAAGTTAATGTAAATTCCTTGAGAAGTATCTGCACAACCCACAATGAGATTTTGCTGCACATTTCACCAGATTAAACGCTGCATTTCAGTGTTAAACCTTGTTCAAGCACCCACGAAAACAACAGAGCTGACAGTGCCAGCAGCACCAGGTTTCCTACTGGGGGAACTATGTTGGAAAGCCTTTTTTCTATGTGACATGGGTATTCTGCAAGGATGGGCCATGAGTGGTTTTGCTGTAGGTCTTTTCCATCAGCAGAGAGAGAGAAAGGAAAAAGTTGCCTATCTCATTACTATCTTAAGAGCTGCCTTCAGCCTCTGTCCCTTAAATCATGGAGCCCTGATTTAGCAAAGATTCATGGAAGGCAGAAGCTTGCTGACAGACCCTGATAAATCAATCAGATCTTGGATTGCTTTTTAAAAACTTTAGCCTGTTTTCCTGAAATCTGTTATTCAGCATGCCCTATTCTGACCAGTTCCTTTCACAATGACCTCCAACATTGTTTTGTTGGAGAAGCTATAAAAGGAGAATAGGCAAAGGGCCAAGGACCCTTAAAAAATGCCTTGCAAGTAAACAGGCTATAGAGGATGGCAGGGCCTCCAGACAATGCAAGAGACATCAGAGTGGCCCAGAACTGTGTCAAAAACACCTGTAGTGGAGATCTAATAATGCTTTGGGTAAATTAGCAGTGAATGCATCCCGAAGGGACCAGAAAGGGAGGAAAATCACAGCTTAGCTTGCCTGTGCTTTGTTTCTTTTTGTACCACCATATTGTAATTGGTTTATCACAGACTGGGCCAGTGTAATCACAGCAAGCCTCTAGTAATGTGAATTCTTCCTGCACCCTTGCCAAGCACTTCTTTTACATCACACATGTAGGTCTGTAATACAGAATCTGTATTTTATCATCTTCACTCTGTTTACTTGCAGCCTGACTTCAAAAGTCCTGCTGTTTAGGGTTCTTTGAAATGCTCCAGGGTGTCTGAAACATTTACGTGGGCCTGAAAGATGTGACCCAGGATGCAAAGCTACTCAAGTCTTTCAGAAGTGGCACGTGGAGTCAAGGGGGGTGGTAAACTAGGATACCTCCAGTGACTCTCTAGGCATGTTTTAGCACTTGAATCCTATTCCTACTGGCTTCAGGGAGGGCTTGGACACCTAGCACACATCTGGAGACCTGCATGTAGAACCCAAATGTAGGTGCCTCCCTCTGAGAGGCTGAATCACTTGACCCCACACAAGCTCCCCATCAATCCCACCTATGCTTTTGCAGGTACCTTGCCAAGAAGACACTGAGCTCCTTGAGCCCATTAATATTCCTGGGAAATACATGAAACTGATCAAGCAGGGAAAAAAGGCTCATTGAAACTTGGGAAGCAAATTCTTGATTTTGAAAATTGTAATTACAATTTAGTTTACTATGAAAGCTACCTCAAAATACAAATTCAGAAGTTGCCCTATAGGAATTAATTTTTACATTTTCACACAAAAAAACCTCCATTTTTTGCTATGACTGAAATAGGTTCAAAACTCAATTGTCCATAGGGAGGGGAAATTCAGATTTTTCCCACTTCCTTTGGTATTTGGGCTGATGGTGCTCCAGGCAATAACTAACAGGGTTTAAGGGGGAGCTGGTAGCTACCAGGACAGTTTCAGGAGTTTGTGACATGACCTGAAGAAATGATTGATTTGCACTAACCCTTGATAAGGAAGACATGTCATGTACAAGGAAAAAAGCAGCCCAGCATCTGAGGTCAATTGACCCATGTTCCCACAGTGCAGAGATGGGGTAGGTTAAGCCGTGCAGATCAAATGAAGCAGTTTCTCTAATAACAGGCAATCAACCCTGTCTTCTTTGAAGCCAAGGGAATTGTCTCATTGTTTTCAATGTGTTCTGATTTATATTATAAGGAAAGTACCCATCTCAGGTAGTTGAGTGTGGTTACTCAATTCAGGCTAAAGGAAAGCATGTCTGACTGCTTTAATATTTGTTTGGAAGGTAACAGTTTAGAATGGAGGGAGCCAGAAGAGGAAAAATTTTGATGCAACTAAGCCTTGAATTTTTTTGCTGGTTTGTTTTTATTTTTGTCGTTTCCTATTTGCATTTGTTCTAGTTCCTTAGCTCCAAATAGACCACATCACCATTTCCTGGTAATCATGAATTGCAGCTACAAGTGTACCCCTTGCAGCAAGTGCAGTATTCTTCCATTATTCGCTTTCACTCTCCCTGTATACCTTTTACATCCTCATGCTGTATGTGTCCAATTTTAAGCCCACATGGACTTTTAACAAGTGAATTTCCAAAGTTTGTGTGGATGAGTATATAGAGGAGCTCCCCTGTTTAACCCTCACCCTTTGTACATCTAATGAGCCTGGTGCCTAAGAGAGACCAAGAGCATCAGCATTCACAAACGTCACTGGCAAATAAAAACATTCAGCATCAGGTTTGTTTCCAAAGTTTTGTTTCCATAACATATTTCATCCAAGAAAAATGCCATAGTCATAAGGACTATCACTAGGGTCACCCAGAAGCAGAGGATTAGTACTTCAGCATGTAGATTCTGAGTTTGTATTGGTATTTAGGGTTGATTTAAAGGTTGTTCTCTGCGGGGTTTTAGGGCTTTTTTTTTTTTTTTTCTTCCCTTAAGTATTGCAGAATTGTATCTCAGCTTGGCTTCAAAGTATCAGCCTACATATTTATTTTCTTTTTCTTCTAGAAGCCCTTTAATTTAGTTGTAGCAGATTTAAAAAAAAACAGAAATCAGAACAGAGAATTTTGGCATTGCTGGCCGTGTCTTGCTTCAGCTGGAGGCTTGAAGAATGGGTGAAAGCTCCAGATATGCTGCCACATACATTGGGCAACAACTAAGCAGAACAAGAATTCAAAAGGGGGATTGAGCCAGAGAGACAAGGGATTTAGTGGATGAACTGCAGTGGACCAGGATATATGATTTGATGGCATCCTTGAATTGACCCCAACAGTATAGACAGCTTTGAGGACAAACACAGTATTTCTGTTTTGTGTTTGCAAACACCCTGGAGCAGTAGGCTCCAGTCACAGCCAGAGGGGTTTTTTAGGGTTGACAATACATATTGATAATTCTTGGCATTTATCTGCTAAGTTGAAAATTACTGGTGCTGGACTCTTTGTCTATTTAGTTAATGAGAGAACAGAAGTAACACAATCTGATTTCCCCAGCCATTCACACCTTCACAATGAAGTCTGAGCTTCTAATGCTCCTGATCCGGTGGCTGTGTAAGCTTTCTTTCAGCTATCAAGTTCATATGATAAATAGGTTTGAAGAAATCTCTTCATTTCAGTGGATCCCATGAGCAAAAGAAGTAGGGCTGAATATATCAAATAAAGTATTCATTCTGAATTATTTACTCATCTCCACTTATTTGTTCTCATTCACTTCCTTTTTACTTAAACTAGATCATCCATCTTCCCCTCCTTCCTTAAAAGATATTTCAAAAGTTTTTTTTAAGGACTTTGCACATATCAAATGCTGTTAGATACTACCATCATAATGCTGTTTGGGAAGCCTGCAAATAATATTGTATGCATTGAAGTAAATAAACCTCATTAGCTTTGTTAACTCCATTAATCACAGTTAATAACATTAATGAAGTCTATTTTAACGTCACTGTCAGAGACTTAAGACTAATTCATCTAGTTATTAACTCCTCTGGAATTACAATCCTCTTCAAACTTACCCCTCAGTGCTATCAAATTTTATGTGAGGTCAGCACTTTCCCATGAGACTTTGAAATGTAAATTCAATAAAAAGCAACATTTTGGAAGCATTTTGAAAGGTTTTGAGTTTGATATGACAAAAGGACCCAAGAATCATAAAGTCATAAAAATAATAAAATAAATAAAAATAAATCATAAAAACAGGACTGGAAATTGAAAGGAAAACTACACAGAATCAAACTTCTACTCCTTTGCTTCAGTTGCTGCAGTCTACCCTCCATGGAATAGAGGTGTCACCTGAGTAGCAGTGCCCAAATCCCAAACAGGGCTTGGTCACCCAGGAGTCAAGCTTGGTATAGCAGCATTGACTTAGAGGTTTAAAGACCATTCCAACATGTAGATCTAATGGTTTCCAATGCATATGGACTTTACCTTACTGTTGCTTTACGTGTCATCTTGAATACATTTATGGACTAGGAACTCCATGTCTGGGAGGTTGTAGGAGGGTGTCATCAGTCTAATGTATGCCCATTTATAGACTGCTCTTTGACAGTTGTATTTAGCAGATACTGTATGGGCCTGACATGATAGAGTTAATTTTGCATGGAGCCACAGAAAAGTCTAGTTTATTTTCATTAAAATGTTGTTCATTTTTTTTGTCCAAGTGTTGACAAAGCCATTTTTTTAACTGTATAGCATTTCTAACCATCCTAGTTGCACATATATTACACTTCCTGAGTATTTTAAAATTTAAAGCAACACCTTTAATGTTACACTAATACTATTTTCTGCTCTTGATACTATTTTTTTCATTTTCCATATATCTGCCATTCTGTTTTCTGGCAGGGATTAGAATTGTAATATCTAAAATACCTTGAAAAATATATTTCCCAATAAATCTTTGTAGTTAAAAGCAGGAATAACCAGTCATATAAAAGAGCCAGTTTTGCAGTTAAGGCTTGATAAGTATCCACATTAATACATACCAGCCTTCAGTATGAGGTACCCAAATCTTTCTCAAGCACAACAGCCTTTCCTTAGAGTTTTTCCCATTCTCACAGCATGGAAACAGATCAGTTGCTCATTTCAAAAGAGCTGATCCTAGATAAACATAGTTCCCTTATTTCAGTCTCCAGTTATAAAATGTTAAATTTCTGTTGGGCTTGAGGTCAATCAGTTTGAATTTTTTAAGAACCAAAGCCTGAAGAATCTCCA
The DNA here is from genome assembly GCA_035221455.1 of Xenops minutus. Taxonomy (NCBI): domain Eukaryota; kingdom Metazoa; phylum Chordata; class Aves; order Passeriformes; family Furnariidae; genus Xenops; species Xenops minutus. The sequence goes on along the minus strand of JAWWEE010000162.1, from coordinate 12,341,440 downwards.
GTGTGGCATTCCCTCAGTTCAGGCAGCCTTAAATCACTTCCCCACTCCTCAAGCTTTGCAAAATAAGACACTTTTGTTCTTATATAATTAGATGGCAGAAAGATTAAGGAAAAGAGGGGGAGGGAAAGACACTTTAGAACTCTGAGTAGTGAATTGTCTGAGCCTTTACCTGGGTTCCCTTTAACTGCTCTGTAGGTTAACTTTTCAGGTTTCTTCCTGTGACTAATGCTGGATATTAGTTTAATGGGTCACAGTTACTGACTGGATTATAAATACAGAAATCCCAGCACTGAAGCTTAGAAAAACCCTTGGAGCTATACAAGAGGAAGCTAAAACTCAGCACAGCAACACAACATAATATTTAACTGTTGACTTTCCCTTGCCAAGAGAGCCTCTCCTGACCTTGCTGTATTTCCCCTGTGCTGAAAAGGGTGGTTTTTCCCTCAAGAAATCCAGATGTTACAATATCTTAAGACAAATTCTATTTCCTTTTTTTTTTTTTTCTCTGAAGGAAGGGGGAGCTATGAGTGCTAGTCATTGGAATGACCTAGAATTGTTTTAGAATCATGAAGAACTCATCAGTTTTGCCAGATGTCAGTGACATTTCGGTTGTCTGACAGTCTGGTACATTGGCCTGAATTTCTAAGGGAAGAGGCTATATGAGAGCAACTTCATTATTGCAGTGCTTTATTGAAGTCTTTGAGGGATAACTAAGAAGCTATTTACATTGACCTTTACAGCACTGGCCTGAGGCTCACAACAACATGGTAATATTCATTGCCAGTAAAGTTCTGCAGAGATATTTCACACAGTAGGAGGTCGGAAGGAGGCAGACTGTTACAGCAATGGCCTGAAAAATTTCCAGGTACAACGATTCAGAGATTCAATGTGCACCAATGTCTGGGGGCTGTTTTCAGCCTTACTTGTACGCCTTGCTCCTGCTCTGAGTAGGTGCCAGATTGCTGCAAGTGCTGCAGTGGAGACACCTGCTTATTTAAACTTTTAAGTCTGATATTGCAGACCTTTGGCATATTTCACAGTCTGCAGGACTAGAGTGGACAATTTTATGGTAAGGAAAGGAAGCATAAAGATAGGGACTGAAGGCATCTGAGCCCAGCTTGCAGGCAGAAAGCAGAGAACCAACTTTCAAAGTGAGCAGAAGATCAGACCTAGGGATGTGTCAGAATAAAGCATGACCAGCTGCAGGCAAGTACATACCATGAATCAGGTCCTGAAACTCGTGAGATTTTAAAATAAGATTGGGTATTTTTATTTGTTGTCTGTCTTAACAGTTCTGTCAAGCCTCCTGTTGAGCTAACACAGAAAATAAGCCTGCAGTGTCAAAGGAAAAAGTTGGTGCTTTCTAACCCATCAATAAGGTCATCATGTAAAGGAAGCGCACCCCTTTTTCTGATGAGATCATCAAATGATTATCTTTTCATGGGGTTCTCTCTGATGGGTGGGGTTTTTTTTCCTCCTTTGCTTTTTCTTTGTCACCAAAACGTTCTAGAAAGGATGGTCAGTCTGGTCTGAGGAGACAGATGAAAGAAGTTCCCCTGCCTGTGGGATTTTCTTTGGTAGTGAGAGCACAGCACTCCCATAATAACTTTTATTCCAGGGAGTCTGTTCTGGGAGAGGAATAGGAGGAGAGAACAAACTTTTGCCCATGTGGGTGGAAAGGAAATGTGCTGAATTGGACCTCTGTGGTTGGTTGCTGCTGATGTAGAATTGAAAAACCCACTTGTTCCTTCCCTTGTTGGGGCCAAAGTAAATCCATAGGTGGCCTCTGGAGATGTGGAAATGGGGCTAGATTGCCCCCTTGCTTGCCAAGATATCAGCTTTCCACCAGAGCTTTTCCCTTCCAAGCAGAGCCCTCCTGCGCCTGTCCCTGAGGGATCTCCACTTCCAGACACAATTATTTGAACACATACTGCCTTGGCTGGCATTTCCATGTTTGAAGCTGTTTTGCAAGTTGCAGCCATACAAAAACCACACGAGTAGCTCCTGAAAGCAAATCCCTTCTGGCTTCTTTCCATTTGCATTTCACTTTGACTTGTAACTTTTATTGTATTTGATCACATTCTTACAGCTTCTTTTCACATCTGTAAAAATGGACTTTAAAAACAAGTGAAAATCGAATCTTATTTGGCTCAAGAGTGGGGGCTTTAAAATAAAAGTATTTCAAGACACAAAGACCAGAATGTGAGTAGTACCAGCTGAGCTGGATCTCTAATGCTCTTTCTCTCTCATTATGGATTTTCTCAGGAACATTCAGTGTATCAACTACTTGCATTTGAATTTTACCTTTAAGAAAATGAGTCTTTTAATGAAACATAATTTCCATGGACAGGTCCCCAGCCTGGCATGTGTCAGAAAGGACAAACCGGAATGTGTTTTAACATATTTACTGTTCTCAGCGCTTTCTGGGAAGGGAAAAACGTAATTGTCTTTCCTATCAAGAGTAATTTTCACTCTGTGTATAGACAGACATTAGAGGGATGCAGTGTAAAAGAAGTATGCTATCCATTTACCATAACTTTATTTAAAACTTTCTTATCCACACAAAATTTTAGGATAATGCCCCATTTCCGAATCTGAGCCAGCCACATTAGCTTTCAGAGTGGTTTAGATGAGTTTTCATCCCTTTTAATAGAATGAAAACCTGAGTATGATGTGAGAGGCTCAAGAACTTAAAATTAGTTCATTGTACTTCGGGTGAAGCAAATTTCAGATTCAGGATGAAGATACAATTCCAATACAGCTTTGTAAAGGTTTTTCATCTGAACAGAAAAGCAAGAGTAGAGGGAACTTCCTGGATGACAAAGTTTAGTCCCCTGCTAATACCTGCATGATATAATCCCAAAAAAAAAAAAAAATAAAATAAAAAAAATACTTAAAAGAGACTTTTATTACAAAATAGATTGGTGCTTAGTTAAAAGGAAAAGACTGAAAGATTTTAGGTCCTGGCACAGATAGACAGACAAGCCTTAAAACAGCCTTAGTAATCTTCTGTGTGAAATCAAGGTCACTGAAATATTTAAGGAGAGCAAGGCGAGCAGATCAGTCGCATGCCCAGCAGAAGGAGATCGGAGCTTCTGCTCTCTTTTATACTAACTGGAGAGGAATACAGGAGGTAGCACAGGAAAAGACTGTCTGCAGTGAACCCGTAAACCTTGTGATTCTGTGCTCCTGTGAAGTATGCCAGAACTGCAGCAGAAGCAGCACAATCCAGAACTGACTGACACTTTGCCAAGGAAGGGCGCAAGCATAGCAAAGAAAGGGTTGCCATCCTCTCCTCACAGCTCAAATGTCACACAGAGATAAAGGTAACGAGGCTCATTTCCCAGGGAAAGAGCATGCAGCACCACAGCTCTTCACATATGGAAAGTGGTAGTGAGCAGTGAGCTGGGTACACACACAGGCTTCGAGATTAGCAGCAACAATGGAGTTGACTTCCCTGCTGTCACAGTGCCAGCTGCAGAAGTTGAATGCTGTTCCTTACTGATCTCTCAGTAAATCTTCGGCAACATGGTAGGAAGACTACACTCTTTGAAAAATGATGCACCCTACAAACAGGAGCCTTTGCTGTGTCACTTCATGGTGCTTTGATCATACATCAGGACCAAAAATAGTATTGGCTTTGCTTTGGTTCTAGGAGAGTTTCTGAAATCATAAGGTGTGGTCATCAGAGCTCCAGATTTCCTCAGAATTTGCCTCAGTCCCTTGTACCTTCTTAATTAGATTGGAATTATCAATAAACCATTGATGCTGACTGCCAATTTAACTCCCTGCTGCAAGATGAGTCCTTCACAAAAAATTGGAGTATGAGGAGAAGGGATTCTTCATTAGATGTTTAGAAGCTCCAGGAATGGATTGTTATACTAGGCAGAACAAAAAATCCTACATTTTACTTAGTATTAAATATTTCACTTTGATCATCTTCTACTTATTGACTTGCTAACAATTAGCCAGCAAGGTCATCTTTATGTGCAGATCTTGTCTCTAGGCAGTCAGGAACATTGATTGTGATTTGATTTTTTAGTATTAGTGGGGAGGAAGGTGAAATTACTCTTCTTTTGTTGTTGCCTCATGCCCAGACATAAATCTAGTTGATACCCTCTGTCTTTGCTCTCCACAAGGTAAAAAAAAAAATAAAAATCCACAAGTTAAAGCAAGAGCATTTTAAGACTTCCTGGTCGAATGTTCTACATCTCTTGCTAGATATTTTCCAGTCACTGGCTTTTAGCTTTCTGTAAGAATGTGATGATTTTGGCTGGGATAGCATTAATTTTCTTCATAGCAACTACTGTGGGCCTGGAAACAGTGCTGATATTTCAGGGATGACTCAGTTATTGCTGAGCAGTGCTTGAAGGGTCAAGGCCTTTTTCTGCTCCTCACATCACCCCACCAGCAAGGAGGCTGGGGGTGCACAAGAAGGTGGGATTGTTTGCAGCCAGGACAGCTGAGCCCAACTAATCAAAGGGATATCCCATCCCATATGGTGACAGGCTCAGCACATAAAGCTGGAGGGGGAGGGTGCACGAAGGGGAGGATGTTCAGTGTGATGGCATTCATCTTCCCAAGTCACCATTGCAAGTGACGGAGCCCGGCTTTCCTGGGGGTGGTGGAACACCTACCTGCCCATAGGAAGTGGTGAATGAATTTATTGTTTTGCTGTGCTTGTGTGAGTGGCTTTTGCTTTACCTAGTAAGCTGTCTTTATCTCAACCCTGTAGTTTTCTCACTTTTACTCTTCTGACTCCCTCCCCCATCCCACTGTGCCATTTAGTTACCAACAGGGGTTAAACCATGGCAAGTGTCGACCCTTCACTCCCTTTTTCCTTCTGCCTTTTTGTTTGTCTACCTATTAATAGACTGATAGGATTAGTGTAATGCTTGATTGACTGCAGGTTGTCAATCAAGCCTCCCTGCTTTAACCACCAAACAATCATCTGGGGAGCAAATTCTCTCGTAAGTAGGAGGTGTAATGGGAGGTAGGGCTCGATTCAGCCTCCTAAGACTTGTCCTTATGAAAGAGGGGACAAAATTCCTACTTCTGATTTTAGCCCTACTTTTAAATCCCGAATATCCCTGCTGGCCACTTGTGATGTGCAGTACCTAGCAGCCCATGCTCCCCACTTCTCCAACAGGCTTAGTGGTATTCTTCCTTTCCCAGTTAGGAAGATTGAATTTCTTTCTGGCTTATATTAGGTTTATCCCCTCAGTAGCCTAATAAACTCTGCAGCTGAAGCAGGGGAGGGAAGCAGGCTGTTTTCCCTGCCCTTGCCGCTCGGCAGGAGGCTGCAGTCCCATTCGTGTGCGCCTTGTGCCACCGCGCGGTGCGGCTGCCGCACTGCCAGTCGCTCCGCATCCCTGGGACCTGGGCTGAGCCCAGCCCGGCCAAGCGGCTCATCACCCATCAATACCCACGCCTCGGACCCCGCCTGCATCCCGGGGAGCGGCTGCAGCCTCCAAGGCTTCCCATGGACCACCGCATTCCAAGTTCTTACCCAGAAATTAGCAAGGGGCCAAGGAAGAACGTGGTGGGATCTGCTTAAAGGAGGACTTGTGCCTGTCCTGACACCGAGAGGCAGCAAAAACCCTAAATGGGGATTCATTTTTGTTCTACAGAGCTGTCTTAATTTGGATTTGGGAAAGAAACAAGGAAACTATTGGTTTTTAAGTACTCATTACGACTATCAGTGATCAGCTTTTATCAGGTCCATTGATAACTTCAAGGATGTAGGGCAATATTGTGCACAGTTGTCTTGTGTGCTCTGGCCCCTCTGGCCCTCTGGCTCGTGCTAAATTCTGGAATACTTTATCTAGCACTTCTTAGTAAGTAATGGCAACTTTAGTGAAGTTAAAGAGTGTAGAAAATATATGTTTAATGGCATTCTAACATACTTTGTAAATTGCATTGTTTTCCAGTAGACTCCACCAGGGAATAATCTGTTTTATAGACTTGAACCTGCACATTTTATCCTGGTTTTCTGTAGAAGCAAAGTTAGCAGGACTGCAAATGTCCTTACCATTATTTCCTTCAGTTTGAATTTGTTTGACACAGTAGAAGTTTAAAAGACCTGAAATTCCTATGTATTTTGAAAAATAAGAAAATATCAGAGAGACTCTTCTAGAGCTTTTACCCAGAAAAAAGATTGGAGCATAAACTGACCCTTGATTAGACATCAAAGTATGCACTTGGGAGAACAGCTGGAAGACATAAATCCACGGAATCACCATCTTCTTTTGATGTGTTACTTGAAAAATGGCATGTTATTCTTCCCTGTGCACGCAGAGACAAAGCAACATAAAGTGAACATCACAGGTGGTTCTCACACTGGTGCAATTTCCTAACAAGTCATTTTATAAGGTCATGATGATATTCTGAAATTGTTAAAATGGCATCTGGGCTGCCTTTTTGATCTAGAGGATTCAGTTATCATTCGTTTTACAGTTTATTGTAGCAAAAAAGCACAGGCTTTGCAAATCTATAATCCAATATTTGTTTCTCAGGAATATTTGTATTCTTATAAACATACAAAGAACTCTTCCAGGCAATTAATTCATACTATAAAATTACTTGGTGTAAGGCCAAATACAGATATCCATGTTCCTCATGAAGAACAGTCTTCTGAATGAATTGTCACAGTCAAGCCAACAAAACAATTTTACAACAAAATTACCTTTTACTTTTAGGTAGTAGGGGAATCTTTAAACCAATACAGAAAAAAGAAAAAAAAAAAAAACATCCAAAAGAAGAGCATAAACAAAACCACATACCAGAAAGAGATAACACATTACCAGAAGATGGGAAAGAAGCCAACTGTATCAAATCATTCTGCATTGCTTTTATTACTCTTTATTTATATTCAACTCTTTTGAACCATAGCTTTGTGAGCCAGGATATAACAGTAAGAACATGCCTATATTATATGCAAGCCAAAATAAGTTACAACTATACAGCCATACCTATTCCTCTTGGTTCCTTTCAACTCTTTCTTCCTGCACTAATTACCTTCATGAAGTTCTTCTTGGAGTCTCTGTTCTCTCTTTATTTTTTCCAAGTGACAAGGGGCTAAGATTTCCATGCCAAATAGCAATTCAGTCAAATTCATCTTAACTACTTTTCACTTTTGATTTTATTTCATCTTCTCAATTTCATCTGCCTTTGGTTCCTTGAAACAATTCAGTTTAGCTTGAAGATTTTTTTCTTATTATTAATACAATAGTTCATTAGATTAATCTCTGCTTAAAATTCATGTCCTTCGCTCTCACCTCTGAGAGACAGCTATTGAAAAGCGGCCTCCTCTGATGTGTATTTACTGGCTGCTGAAGGTCACTTTCTGAAAAACCCATTTCCTTCCCCAAAAGTCTAAAGATTCAGGATGGATGGATGATAATCCATATCCTGTCCCCCTCTTTTATAGCTTGTTTTAGGTTTGAGGGCTTGGGGTTTATTTAATTGCAGGAGATTTAAAAATGCTTGCAGGAATTCAATGTTTGTTATTCAAACTGTGTGTGCCACTGCGTCTTGACAAAGCAGCTGTGCTCTGAAAATGATGACATTTCTACCCCCCTGGGCTAGTAAAGGAAACTTCTGTCCAGGCTCCAAAGATCTCTAGTGACATTAAAAGAGATTTTCATGAAGTGAAAGGCAAACACCATTAAAAGCTGTAATTTTTCCTCTTAAGAAATTATGCATATTTAACTGGACGTCTTTGAACTCATGCCACCTATGTAAAAAACAAACAGCTTTTTTGAGAATTTGAGGATTATTTTACATGAGAATTTAATTTGTTTAAAAGAAAATGAATATGGATGAGGATATTTGAATAGGTTCAGTGTGTTTGTCAGTCACAATTGGCAAGCCGGGACTAATCTTGGTGATTAGTAAGGGTAGTGATAAAAAATATGCTTGTATCCAATATGCCTCCTGATTGGCAGTTTATTGCTCTTAGAGGACCAGATGTCAAAAGCCATATGCTAATATTCAGCACAGACCAATCCTCTGGTTTATGCTTTAAAATGCACCATCATCATATGTTAATATTCAGCACAGAACAATCCTCTGGTTTATGCTGTAAAATGCACCATCGTTGTCACTGCTGAGCAGTGAGAGAACAGCAGCCCTGAAAAGACAAGAGCCCTTTCAGGCAAAAGGAGCATTTGCTGCAGCAGTTGGCAGAGGGGGAACGGGGGCTGCTGGGGCTGCTCCAGGCTCAGTTGCCGGCTCCTGGCATCTTACAGCGATGAGCAGGGAAGGGGACATGCTATATTTTACCCAAACTGCACTTCATACTTATTTAAACTAGGAATTATTTTCTCTTTTTGACAGCATCTGGTATAGCGTGGCTGTGCCTCATTACTGGAGGTGCAGCAATGGAGTTACTAAATCAGAATTAAAAAGTGTAGTATGTGAAAAGTGCATCATAAAAAAAAAATTCTGTGGATATCAATGATTTAAAATTTCTTGTGTTTGTATAGGATGTGAGTTCATGATCTTCCTGAGCTGGGGAAGTTTACATTTTATTGGAATTATGAGTTTCAAATACAGAATTAGCAATGCAAAAATAATCTCTATTGACTGTTTTTTTAAAAGGTGGTAGTACAAGTCAAAAAAAAAAAAAAAGAAAAAAGAAAACCCTTGAATTATTTCACTTACAGAAAAACAAAGCAAACTCCTGCCTGCTCAAAGTGATACGAAGTTTGACTGAAGGCAATACTAGGATTGGTTTATTCTGGTACCATTTTTCATGTGCCAAATATATTAGTCATAACAATTACAGGTAATGTTAACCATAATGCCAAGGAAATAATTGCCAAAGCCATCAGCATTTGCTTTCCAGCTGATCAGACCAAAGGGGCAGCAATGAGCAGGTTTCTCTCACAACAAACCGGGCTGTAGTGATGTAGAGAACTAACAAGACTTCCAGTCATTGCCAGCAATAAGCAAACCCACCAAGATGTTATTAAAGGCAATGGTGTTCTGCAACACACTGCTGCAATTTCCTTAGGATTAGTCTAAAGTTTCAAGTCCTTCTGATTTGATAGTTTCTGAAGAAAAAACTTCTATTTCAAAGATCAGTTGAGTTGAACTTCATTCAGACTAGCTGTTCTTAAGGATTGTTATCCTAATTTTACATCCCATTCTCTTCTACAGAGACTGAAATGAGCACAATTTTATACCTGCATAATTTCATCTCCAAATGCATTTCCAGCAATAGTATAAATGTAAAGTGTCTCTTTGAATCATCTCCATTCCAGGTTCTATTTTGATGCAAGATGAGAATAAAAACCTTACACAAAAGATCACATGAGTTCTTTACTTTAAGGAGAATACCTGGGTTTCAGTTGTTGGAGCTTGAATTTCAAACTTTTGGGAAGTTGGTCTGAAGTACATTTAAATTACAGAAGATACACAGTGATAGTTCTGCTCTTGTACAGATATTGTATATCTGGCATGACCTTCCCCTTCACTCTAGGGCTTTGCAGTTCTCTCTTCCATTCTGAAGGAGAACTGACAATATGCTCTGGGTGAAAGAAATATTAACCCAGTTCTTATGGTATTCCACTCTCTTTTTTTTTTTTTTTTTCCAAAGCAGCAATACAGTGAGGTCATATGCTTCTCCATAATGTTCCTCTCATTTGCACCATTTAATGAAATTCTTTTCACGAGTTGTGCAACCCCACACTAATTAAAGAGGGCTTAATAGACCAGTGCATCTCTATTAGCATCACCTGGTGTTCCTCTTGGAGTGTGTCATACGCAGGGAGGACTTAACAGGAAGGAACTCCATGGGAGCAAACAATCTTCAGGAGGCAAATGGTCCTGTGTATCTGTACCAGACAGAGCATTTGAGGTTAAAGGTGTGTGCCATATGCTCACCATCCTTAGTACATAGATTATGGTTATATTACTATGGTTTTTCCCTTTTTGTTTTTAGCTTTGGTGGGAGATGATGTTGGCAGAACATGTCAGAAGGCCCTGGGCTGTAGAGGATGGTTTTGGAGCAAGAGGCAGTGCTATTGGGATTGTGATGGCTGAGGAAAAGAAGTTTTATAATGACATCTGCAGGGAGTGTATGTACTTCTGCACAAAGGTGGGTGCCCCTTTTTATAGTAAGATAGAGAAAAATTGCAGACTGTGCTACCAGGGAATGATGTACAGATGGAGGTGTTTTCCAGGACTTTGATCCAGAGCTGGTTTGGAGCCTGCCTGCCAGGAAATGCAGGCAGAGTTGGTATGCAAATCCTGCATCCCAGACTATCGATGTGCACTGTAACACCTTACCTTTAATGTGCTTCTTGAGAGCTTTTTTAATTATTCACTAAAAGCTTTGATAAGGTGAAACTTCAGTAAGTTTCAGAAAGACTCGCCTGCTGTCTTAGGCTGGTGAGCAGAACGTGCTCTGGGATTTGTGAAAACCAGTCCTTTGCTGCTTGAATTTTTCCAGTGTTTTTCAGTCTGGTAGTTTTATTAACTGCTTTTCTAATGCAATATTATAAATCCATTAATTGATTTGGTTCTGGCTGTAGTATTGACTTGATGAGTGGTGTTTCACAGTCCTGGTTTTTAGGAATAGTAATTAAAGAGTTGATTGAAAATACTAACAAAACTACAGTGGTTTGCTTATGGGCAATCAAACTTTTGTAAATTATGTAGGCTAAAACAGGGTTTTTTCAATAAGTAGAACAACTTGTAGTTTGTTCTTCTGTTTTTACAAGAGGGGGAGAAAAATCAGCTAGGATGAAACTTCATAATCCTTTCTCTATCACATAAACAATAAATGCTGAAGCTTTTTCTTATGTGTTATTAGTCCCTTGACAAAATTATTTATGATTAGGACAAGCTCTACATGGACATATATTTTTCTCATGTACTTTGGTAAGGTGATCAAAATCAATGACTTAAAAACGTCCAGAGTATTGCACCTCAGAAGAGTCTTGTCCCTGAAAGTGGTTTATAAAGTCACTTACAATCTTGCTGTGAATCATAACTGTTTAGCTGCTTTAAACACCAAAATATAAGAATCTAGCTGAAAATCATGAGCTGTCAAGATCTAAAGGTCTGAGGGACTTCTGAATTGTCCTACTAGTAGATTGGACCAAACTTTTATAAGTAGGAAGACAGGAAACCATAACTGCACACAGATGATTATCTCTAGAAATGTTAATTAATTTCTGGCTGCTAAAGATCACTTGGCTTACAACTTAACAAAGATGAAATTTTCCTTTTATTTGTTACAATACCATACATTCTGCAGCATTAGCACTAATATAATAGACATGTTTTGTTTCTTCAGCATATACTCTAGGAGGTCATTTAATCTTAAAGTTCCTGATTACTCCAAATGTAATGATTCTGGGGAGAAAAATCTCTCAAGTTTGAGTCAATGAATCTTACCCAGTAATACAGATGCTACAAGTCACAGTCTTCTAAGACCTTAATTTAAAATTCTTTTGAAGCACACATTTTATGTCTGAGTCACCTTGATAGCAAGTGCACTTTGTGGAGGGAGGATGGTGCTCTCAGGGGGCATTACTCAAGCTCTGTATATTAAGCTGACTTAGAATCACCCTGGTATGGTTGAGACTTTCTGTATTTATTGGAAACACCATTCTTTATCCTGGCTCTACCCCCAGTTAAACTCAGAGCCTCCTTCTTGAGCTTAAGAAGGCTGACTTGTGTCACTTTAGGAAGCCCAAAGGACATTACTTTTTCAGAGGGAGCTGGGGAATCCCTCTTGCTGGAGGAGGCTCTGGGTAGGACACCATCTCCAGATGCTCCAGGGAAGCCCAGGTTCCTGTGCCAAATAGCAGTGAGTGAAGACAAATGATTCTGGGCAGCACAGATGCTGAGGTTTGTGTTCTTTCATAACGTGGCTTTTGTAACTGAAAACATCATTCTGGTGTTCTGAGGGACTCCTACCCAGGGTAAAAGTGCAAGCATGCCTGGGTATTGCTGGCTTTGCCTTCTGAACGGGTTATTCTGAAAAACAACGCAGGCTGGACAGGATGTGCTCTCACCATTTTCCTGACGCACTGCTGGAATTTCACCTTAAGGACTTATTTCCTGATCCTAACATCACTCCTTGTGGGGTCTTTTGAGAAGCAGCTGTTCTCTTGGCCTATTTTGTGTCCTCTCTCAGTTGCAAGGGAGAAACAGATGGAAGCTTTGGGCTTCTTTGCTTTTTAGATATAGTATGTTAAGAACACAATAGCTTCTGTAGCCAAGAGTGGCTTCTGTAGCCAAGAGTGGCTCCTAGCCAGGCCAGAGGACAAAACATTTGTTTGTACCATATGTGACTCAAGTGTTAAGCTTTAAGAAATGTCCAACAGCTCAAAGTATGGGTATACGAAGACTTTTCTGTACCCTGTGAGAAATGTGTGGTGAGATGTTCAGCTGTGTGTAAGAGGAGGTGGTGGAGAGCTGGCTGCTGTGGGTGGCTCTCCAGTGCTTGCTTCTACTCAGGTACTCCATAGGGACCCTTGGCAAATCTGGGCAGCACTTCAGACCCTCTCTTCCTCTGTATATTTATATCCAAACATGTCACAAACCCAAACTCCTTCTGTTTTCTTCTTTTGCTGAATTTATCAGTTAGCCTCATCATCTTTGTATCCTAATTGTAACAGCATTTTTTTTTTTTTAAATTGGAGGGAGAAGGACACAGTTTAGCAGCTCAGTCATTTTGATTTCCCCAAAGTATTAGTGTAGACAATATCTTTGCAATCATAGCTCTTCAGAGCCTAAAGAAAAGTTAGAAGCATAGAAATATCACTAGAGCTCAACTTAATACTTGTGCTAAAATAACCCCATGCTCCTGCAGAGTGTTACAAACCATTACACTTGTAGCTTTAATTTAGAAGTAAAAGTACTCAAGCCCTGAAAAGCTGTTTCTAAGGCAATTCCTGCAGCTTTTGGACAGTCTGAATTGATCCCAGGCTCAGAGCAGTCTTGAAATCCTTTACAGGTCCCCTTGACATCTGCTGCTCCCAAAATGGCTGGAGTGGCCATCTGTCATTTTTAAGCCTACAAATGTCAAATAGATGGAATGAAAACAACAGGGAGAAGGCTGTTAACTCTTCCAAGCTGTATCTGTCATCTGAGTGAAAAATGACCTTTCCCTGCTTACCTGTGGTGTGCTTGGACTCCCTCTTCTGCCTCTCGACTGTCCCAGGTGTGGTCACAGCAGAGCTGCCAGCTCCTCTTCCTAGATTCTTCTCCCCTATTAAATAAACAATAAGGAGCCAAGTAGACAAGGGATTTAATTTTAATGCTTTCTGATGACAGAAGTTTTCTCTAGCTCCAGTTAGGCCATTTCCATCCTGTAGGGAGTACTTGAATGTGAAGCACTCACACATTAGGTGGTGCTAAACTCTAATAAATGCAAGCAATGTGATTTCTGGAGTTGTTACCCATCTCACTTGCTGCCACTTGGCAAAACTCCACACTTATGCTCTGAATGCTGCTCTGCACAGCAACAATAGCCAGTTCAGAGGCTTGCCAGTTTGCAGCTAAACTTGCCATCAAATAATTCTAGATAAAAAATTTCCTGAGTGCTTATTTTTTTAAAAAACTACACCAAAAATTTCCATACTTAGGAACCTGAATTTAATGTTTTGGGACTTTTCTGCTCTTTGCTACATCTCTGTTGCATTTGAGGGGCCACAGCTGAGTATCCAGTAGAGCTTGAGACCATTCTGCAGAGTATGAGGACAGGAAGATATTCGTGGTCTTCCCTGGACACTGAAGAGCACAATTTTTTCATTCTCTGCACACAGCTCCAGGTTGCATGAAAGGTTGTGGGAAGCAGTGAGAATCAGCATGGAGTAGTGTCATTGAAGACACCCATCAGAGTTTGCTGTTAAAATGTTTAAGAAACATAGAAGGGTTCCTTTGAGTTCTATTGCATGGGGGAAGCTTTGAGATAGGAGATCAGGACCTTACAGGATAATCATAGACAATATTAGAAATGAAGGCATGTAAAATAGCTGAAGAGGTGCTTTGAAACAAGACGCTGAGTAATGAATAATCACAGAGAACTTAAATGAGACTCATAGTACAGCCTTTTGTTTCTTAAGGCAAGCTACCTCTCTTGGACTTCTTTTCCTCTGTGAGAACAAAAGGCAGAATCAATAAGCCAGTCAATGAGACTACTGGAAACCACTTTGAAGTTTGTGATGAAAGAGAATTTTCCTTCCTGTTTGAATTGCAGATTCCTTAACATAAAACATGGCTGGATCACTTTCACTTCAACAATTCCGACTGAGGAGACTGAGCTCTCATCACACCCTTCCACCCAACCCTCTGAGTACCACTCCACCGAATGAGTTCAGTCAGCTGCAGTCGGTACTGCAGAGAGTGCTTTTCAAAGTAGAGCTGAATCTATTGTTTCACCATCACAGCTCTCAGGAAGTTTTGCTGTTGGCTGTTTTAAAGATGTTATATATTACTGGTGGAGATGTTTCTCAAGCAGTCCTAAGCTCTTTAGCCTTTTGGTTTTTGCTTTCAGTTTGTCTTCATGGGTTCAAGAGAGCTGCAACAGCACTATAATCATTAACAGCAAAATAAGTGTTAAGTTGCATGTAAATTAGCACTTGACAGTCCCAAACAGTTAATGAACTACTGGTCAGAAACTGGTTGGGGGAAAAAATGTGTAATTCCTAAAGATGAACAAGTCTAAGTGCTACAAATCATATCAGTCTTACTTTTATCTTTTAAATATATAGCAGGATGAAGTTTGATTTCTTGACTTTCTAGCTCATATCTGGAGGACAGCACCACTTTGATTCTGGCAGACAGGCAATGTTTGCTCACTACTTGGCTCATACTTTACAGACACACAGTTTCTCTTCTATGGTTTCAGAACTGCTCAGTGGCACAGCACCAATGAAAGTAACTAGCATACGGTTATCTAGGGACTATTACATTTTAATCTTATAATGTTTCTTATTCTTTGCTGCCATTAGAAGTTAGTAACCTTGACAGAGACATGGGTGGTCTTTATAGTATGCAGTCATGCAATACAAGATTGTTCTTGACCAGGGCAGCTCTCTTTCAAAAGTATCCCAGACAGGGATGGCTTCTGTGCTCTGCATGTTTGCAGCACCTGGCAATTGCCTTTCCATTGAGGCTCCTGAATATAGTCACTAATTAATATTTTATGCCATTCGAAGATGAGACCTAAAACATTAGGATAGCAAGTTCCAGATAGATTAGTAATTGACAAAGCAGAATTTATGTAAGCTTCCTTAAACATAAAAATTACCTTGCTAACACTAGATGGTCTATAACCTTTTTTTGCATCTTACTGCATAATCACTCAGCCTTCAGTTGGTGAACTACAGGGTTTCAAACCACCAGGGCCTCCTTTCTGTCTGCAATGGTTTGTGCTGCTTTTCTGAGGGGACCCAGGAGATCTGTCCAAATCCCACCTCACAGCTGACTGTAGGTCCTGTTGGTTCCTTCAGTTAAACTCCCTTTTAGAGGGAAAATGAAGAATGACAAACCTTGGTGCCTCATTTTAAAAATGGTAAGTCAGATCCAGGATGAACAGCATTTTTGAGGCTCCAGGGAAGACATCTCCACCTTCCCTCAGCTTCTCCTAAAGACATTTCAAAAGACCCAGGTATGCCACCAGGTTCAGCTGAAGACTTTTAGCGTCCCTGTCACTGCTTCACTGCTCACAGAAATCCCTACTATCCCAGTAATTTCTGAAGGAAGTTCACTCACCAAAAGTGCTTGCCTACTGCAAGTCACCCTAAACACTTGGGTTCCTTCTGAGTTAAGGCAGAGCTGCAAGGAGACGTGTTCAAGGGAAGGGTGAGGAAGAAAAGGTTAACCAGTTGACTGCAAAACCTTTCCCTTTAACTGAAGGCAGGGAGGCACGTTGCATTTTTTATAGCCTAGGACAGAAAAGTGCACAGAGTGTGGCTGGATGCAGAGTAAATGTTTCATGAGTCCCCTAACAGACTCCTCCCTGAGAGGAAGGAGCTAGCATGGCCATGGCAGCTCAAGTGCCTGCAAGAGCAGGCCATGAAGTCTCTGGTAGCTAAGGCAGCTTTCTCAGAACCTGAGCTTCTTTCCCCTTGGACTTCTATTGCTCTTTGTTACATAAAACTTGGGCCCCTTTCTTAGCGGAGAGTGCCGTGCATTCAGCATACACTGCACTGGCCATTGGAGCCCGACAGTACTGCTGATGTGGTTGTTGGCTGAAGGCTGTGAGCCTTCCTGTCCTGTACTTGTGAACATATGAATAATTGAATGCTCTGTCAGACCATGGTCTTATTTTTAGTAGCATTGTTGCAAATGCCCTATGTGCTACAGAGACCTCTTTCTGGAAAAAAGTGTGGTTTGCAACCTAATTTCAACATGGTTAGCAGAGTTTGCAAACACAGTAATAGCCTTGGGAAAAACTGTTTCTGTGAGAGAAGAACCTTTGGTTTAGTCTAAGACTGTTATTATTCTATCTCTTATGCTTATCTCAGCTCTATGGCATCAGGACAGATTGCAGGGAAGTTTGTTACAGCTTGCAGGGAAAACAGATGGTGCAAGAAAGGAGTCAAAAAATGGGGATAAGAAAATAGATGATGTATATCTCTAAGATATTTTGGCCAGTTCTTTAAAAAATGTCAGGCATCAGCTTTCTGACATCTAATACAGATGTCAGGTGAGGTTTCTTCAGAGGAGCTAAGTAAATCACCCCACATTCTTCTACAAAATCCCTTTGCTCCAGTTATCAGCAAACAATAAGGCATCTTTTCCCCCAAATGTTGCAAGTTCTAAGGCACTTTTATAGTCCCACCACCAGAAATTGCCAAAAAAATATCTTTCCGCTGATAACATAGTGATCCTCACCACTCATAAGAGATGACACACTCTACAAGCAAAGCAAACCAAGGAATCCATTCGCCACTTCCCCTGGGCAGGGAGGCATCAGCCATCCCCAGGAAAGTCAGGATCCATCACATATAACGGTGACTTGGGAAAAAAAATGCCATTACACTGAACTTTCCTGCCTTCCTTCTCCCCACAGCTTTATACATTGAGAGTATTGCCATATGGTCTGGGATACCCCTGTGGTCACCTGGGGTCATCTGTCCCAGCAGTGTCCCCTCTCATCTTCTCACTGGTGGGGTGGAGAGCAGAAAAGGCTTTGACTCAGTGTAAACACTGCTCAACAGTAATGAAAGAAGTGTTGAAAGGTGTTTCAGAGGCAGCTGGATCTGCTGCTGGGAGATATGGTTTAGTACTTTAGGAATTATAGTGATAGTGCTGGGTTTGTGGTTGGACTTTATGATATTAAAGGTCTCTTCCAACCTTGATTATTCTATGGTCCTGCGAGAACATCCCTGAATTATCAACACCACTTGCAGCACAAATCAAAACCAAAGCCCTGTACCAGCTACTATGAAGAAAATTAACTCTATCCCAAACAAAACCTGCAGAGTCTTTAATGTCACACTGGATAAACTGAAATGTTAAGCTGACCAGAACACTCAGTTACCATGAAGTTTGGGAGCATGGAAGAACAAGGGTTGTGAAGCTCACACTGCCTGACATAGGGACCAGCTTGTGTCATTTATTCTGTACAGAACTTGAGTAATATCTTAGTGTGCATGCCTGTAGGTCAGTGGTGCCACTGCTGCGTGTGTGAACACTTTTGTGAACATTTTGCTACTTGGTCTGGCCCCAGGCATCTCCAATTACCAATAATATCTAGGTGTTATCCTGGACTCCTGGCAGGGGGACCTGCCCTATGCTGGGAGCCACTGGCAAGCTGCCACAGGCAGGAGCGTGTGCTGTTACAGGACTCTCCACTTCGTGTCCTCACTTGCCTGCTTTTGGGATCAGCTAGGAAAAGGGAGGGCTCACATTTCAGGAAGGACAGAGTCTAAAAAGCAAGAACTGGATACCCACATGTTTTTTGCAACAGAAATTCATCTGAAAAATTCAATCCGTTCCAGGCTCTGAGAACCTTGGGGCTGGAGCACCTTTCTTGATGCTTCTTGGGTTTGCATGGCTTCAGGATGGGACCCACACTGTGTTGACATTGTAATCCACATTCAGGGGCTTAGCTTAGCTCCTCGAAGCCTGTGGAGCACGGCAGACTGACCTGTAGAGTCTGGTACAGAGTCGAAAATCCCCGGGAATCCCTTCTGATCCAAAGAGCATGCCTGCCTCATCATGGATAAGCCAGTGTGGACACCGTCACACCATATCTGCTAATGAGTTACTGGTAAGACTGTATTGGTCTCATTTTGGGTCCTGATTCTGTGAAGCATCAGTGTGTGCTGAAGGTAATTCTTCCCTTGCATGTTCACTGGTAACTAAATGGTCCAATGCGGAAACCTCACATAGATCCTTGTGTGTATTTCAGACTGGAAGAAAAAACTGAGTTTTCTGAACTGTCCCTGTTAAGCTAGTATTAGTGTATCTACCTTTAAATTTCATCTAGCTAGCTCATTAATAAAATCTTACTCCCTATTTTTCTAAAGCTTGGAAGAACAAGGTCTGTGCAAACTAATACATTGCACATCACAGGCCACTTAAGGCCATGTGGAATTGCAGGGGAATCTCTTCACACTTCCTCTTTGTCCAGTTCTTCAAATCTGAAATTCATCTGTTCATAATGGAAATTACTTTAATAAATGTAATGAAAAAATGTATTACTAATTTGATAACTTCATTACAATGACTATTGCTCAGCTTAAAGTAATGTCTTTGCAGCATTTATATTATGCAAACAAGGAGTGCACAGAACAATGTACCTCCTCCAAAAGTTTTCACCAGCTTGGACAGAGGAGGATTGAACCAGGTTGCAGAGCAGCCCCAGGCTTTGCCATAAGTACTCCAGGAACCTTTCTTTTGTGTCCTGGGCAGTCTGAAGCCCTATGAGTTTTAATTCTGTAGCTGGTAGAAGACAAAAACATTTCAAAACTGAAGTCTTTTGTGAAGGAACAACACTGTATTTCATATGATCCTACCTTTACCAAGTTCTCCTATTTTAAGGTAAAAACCTGTGAGTTTTTTTCTCCACACAAAAGCACAAATGGGAGGAAATCCAGCCCTTCCACTAGGGATTTGTTCCAGTGATAAAAACTACTTTGCCTTATTTCTTTTGTGAAACTTTTCTAGCTTAAGTTGGAAGCAAGTTGTTCAAGAACTGCCGTCTGCTGGGAAGGTAAACTCCAGAGGGATAAAATTTCCTGTTAAAGGCAACTATTCATGGCAGCAATTCACGAGTCAGACTTTCACCCAGTAAATCCACCAACACTTTATTAACATAAAAAGAGGATTATCTCCTTCAGCTCCCATTCCCGTTCTTCAAACTCAGTATTCATCAGTCCAAAGTCTTCTAATCATTTTCTATGCCTTCCAACTTTTGTCCAATTGAATGTTAACTTGAACAACTGTCCCTGGCAACATTTTAGGTCTATTTAAATCCAGCATCATTCAATCTTTCTCTTTTGATATGTAATTCTTGATTCCTTTTCTTTGTCCAGACAAATATCAGGACATGGGTGTTTAACCTGACCCTTTTTCTTATGAATTTTTAGGATCCCACTTGTGGCTATTGGGAGGTGGGTGGCAGAGCTCATTTTGTGTGCAAGATCAGGACCAAACTGAAAAAACAGGACCATGTATTTCTCCAGAGTGTAGACCAAGAGCAACTAGGTTGTTACTAGTGTATTAGGTGGGAAATACCCACTACCTTTAACTAGGCAAATATCTTAGAGCAGAGCCTGTTATTCATGGCACCAGAGAGAGAACTGCATCAATGGGCCAATTATCCGTGTTGCTGTAAATCACACTGTATTTCTTTGCGGAAAATGCACTGAGAGAACTAATTCTATTTGGGTGAGTTTTACTGAAGGAATAGTGCTATTTTAAAAATAACTGTTATTGGATTTAGTTTGATGTTGAATACAATAAAGACTAGGCCAAATTATGCAGGGTTACTATAATTATTTTGAAAGCTCAGCATGGAAAAATTTGTAGCAGCTCATGTGCTCACATCAGGGATCGTTTCAGTTTTACCCTCATAAACAGTTGTTCATTCATTGCTGATTGCAACAATCTTTTAATCAAGAAAACAGTGCGGATATTTTATTCCAGCTGGTAACAGGGATTGAGGGAAACAGTGAGATTAATTTTACAAGCTGAATTTGAGAACCAGATTTCTTCAAAGTGATAATACTTGTTAAATAGAAAGAAGTGGCTTTAAAGCTTCTTTAAGAGGAAAGACAGCATCAAATTCAGCCTTTAGGCAGTGCGTTGCAAATGTTCTTGGAGCTGAGAAGCACTAGCAGGAAGGTCCATGTCACAGTCAGACTACAGAGGGAGCTTTTCCCCAGTGCTTGTCATGTGGCAGCAATGGGCAGCTTCACCAGCAACAAATTATAAATCAATAAATGCATGAGCAAACACACAACAAAACAGCTGGAAGGAAGGATTTTCCCTTCTGTTCTCCTCAACACTCAAATTAGCTCATGCAGCGCTTGCTTACTCTTCAGTGTCCAAACCCAGCACCTTACTGAGTACCTTAAAGGTGAGTGTTATCTGACAACAAAAAGGTGGACAGACACTGCAGTTGGCTTCCCAGAGAGGTAGATGTAGGGAGGGGATAAGATAACAAGTCTTTTCTCTGTTTGCTCAAAGTCCTATATCCTTTGGAGCTTACCCACCATCATAGCTGTCTGTAGAGCACCTTTCATTATTTTCTTAATGTGAAAAGGTATCTAGTGAAAACATGAGAATTCTTAATGAAACCTGCTTTGAGGTTCCCCCCTCGAAGCATACACACAAAATTTTTCAACAGAAAATGGTACCTCTGGAGGAAAGAACCCTTTTTCTGACCACTGTTTGATCAGCTCCGGGACTATGACAAATCCTTCAGGTTCTGATTATAATCTGATGGCGTCCCACATTATCATTTTAAAGTAGGGTCCATCTAGACATGAATGGCACAACAGCACTTGCATTTCTGAGTTGTCTTGAAGAAGAATCAAGCAGCTTTGATATGCCATACTTCATCCTACCCGGCATCTTCTATATAGAGAGAATATAGACTGACCTCTGTCATGGTGATATTTTCCTTATCTTTTTAGCAGCATGAAAACTGGTAATTAATCTTCTATAGAATCTCCCAGCACAAAAATGAAACTGAAAGATTTAATCCCCATGGAAACAGTTTATCATGGATGGAGGATTTTCCCCCAAATCAGATTGTGAGCTTCCAAGAACACATCCTGAAAATGGTGATTTCACATCAAAGCTGAAATGGCAAGTGGGAGGAGGAGAGAGGAGATTTTGGGAAGGAGGGGGAACCTGACTGCTGGTGTTCATGGGGCCTGTGCAGTCTCACCCTCCAAGATGTAACTGCTGTGGATTTAGTGTACATGTGAGCACTTCCATAGATTTTAAGCACTGCGGGGAGAAGTACCATTGTTAGGTATTTAATCTGAAAGTAAAGAGGATCATCTTTCTTCCTTTCAAATCTAAATCCTATGTTAGCTTACTTTCTTAAGAGGGGAGCACAATCAGATGGCTTTTTCCCCAGTACATTTGAGAGTCAGGCTTCTTTTTTGTCTTCACTCCCAAAGAAAAGTACAAGTTACAGAGGAATGTTTACTTTTATTTGTAGCATTTTTTCTGCTCACTGAAATACAAGTGGTATGTTAGGTCTCTAAATCCCTTTATTCTGTGTCTGAGTCTGAACACTTCCAAGTAGTTTATTTTCAGTCTGCTGTGTCTCTTTCTGCTTTCCTCAGAGGTTCTCCTTTTAATTGCATTATTTGAAAACTCAATACCCACATACCATCACACATCAACACCATCTTCTCTTAAGTCTTAGGTTTTCCACTCCTGTTAGTGGATCTCTACTTCTAGGCAATGATCAATGCACTTGATTGCTTATGCCATCTTCCAGTGGTGAAAGAAAGGAAGATCTCTCATGAATAGCCCACTTTCCACAGTCCATGGCTGAACTAGGTCCCCCTACCCCTGTGACCCAGAATTTATTTTTTTTTTTTTCTGCAAGTGACTCTATTGTCTTCATGCTCTTTTACAATACTTCCTGAAGTGTCTTGTGTCATGGCACTTGGACTACTCTTTTCTGTGACTTCTCTGCTAGACAGACATTGCTCAGGTGTTCAGGTTGTTACTGCTCATGATCTTTGCACAGCTGATGGGAAACAGATGGGTCCCAACTAGTAGCCCACTTCAGAACTTTTTATTGCTAATCTTGTTGATTTGGATCTTGGCTGAGCCCTGTGTACAAACTGACATTACCTGATAGCCAGTTTTCAAATGAATTGGCAGGTTCTATTTTCTAAAGGTAGTACCTGGTTGATATGAAATACTGGAAATTTTCGTGGCACACTCTCAACAGAGAAGAGGACAAGGATGGAATTAGCATGCAGTCTGAACTACTGCAGCATGCTGAAGCATCTCTTTAGATCAAATTAATGTCTTGTCAGTGCAAACCACCCCCATGTACTCAAACCATTTGGATTACTCCTTTGGAACCTGGACCATTGCAGAACTCAAAAGATTTTGTTCCTAGATATAAAGACCTGTGCAAGCAACAGCATCCTTTATCCAAATGGATTTTGGAGAGGCAATATACTGAAGGGGAGTTGGAACCTCAACACTGCAAGCAGCTTTGCGTGCGTCCATGCTACTGTATTCAAGCTGAGCATTAACAGCCTTCATCAGGAGGCTTCCACTGAAACCTGAGACCATCAGCTTTGCCTCTTGCAAAGAGGTATTTGTGAAAATGTTTGGCCTTCCATAAACAGAACCCGGTCCTGGTGAGCACCGGGATGCGGGATGAAAGGCTTAGTGCTTCCTCACTCAGGCAACATATCTTTGATTTCCTTCTGAATATAAATAGTCTAGTGTTATTTAAACTTGACAGCAAGCAGAAGTATGAAGAGTAGCACAATCGCAACAGCATCCCCTTAAGGTCTCCATGTGGTGCATGGCTGCTGGGCAAGCAGTGACTCCAAGCTGAAATAATTAGTCTGCCTTTGAAACTGTTCCAAACTCAATTCCCCTTCAGGAAGCACTGAAAAAGGAGCAAATTTGTATCAACAATTATAGCAATTTTAATGACTTTCCATTTCAGGACAGTCCTTTTTTTGAGTTTCTTTGTGACCTGATCTGATGTCTGCCAGATTCACTGAGCTGTGAGTAGGTTGTCTCCTTCTCAAATTTGCTTTATTTGAAGGTTTTCCATCAACTACCTGTAAAACAGTGGGGCAAAGAGCCTTTGTTTTCCCATTTCCCACTGAGACTTGATTTACTGATGTTTGTAAAGAACGTGGTAGTTTATGCTCAGGGATTTCCAAGGTCTGCACTTCTGTCTAGTCTAAGTACCCTGACTTCAGCAAAGCTATGAACTAGATGAATATCTCCATCTCGTGCTAGTAACTCCTTACTAATCTTATTAAATCCTTTCCAGACCCAGATCAATATCTGAAATGCACTCTGTCCTGTAATTAATCTGAAGAGCCAAGCTACCCTTGTTTACAAGTCCCTTCAGATTTTTCTTTAGAGATTTTTATTTTAAAATTAAACTGGTTTTTCAGAAGCAGGGTCATGGTCTCTGTTTCTCGGTAGCTTTTTCATGCCCTTATTAAATCTTCTGTACTGAGTGCATTCAGTAATTCAATGATTCTGCCTGGTGAATAGAATTGGATACCAGGTCTTAAAGACCCTGTAGAGGGTCAGGTCTGGCAGTTTGATGGCTCATGAAAGGCATTTGTCAGCCCAGCCTGACAGATTTGTGGATTTGTTCATCAGAGACACAAATGTTTGATGAAGTGTGTGGAACCACATGAGTCAGAGCAGTGTCAGCACTCCTGTTTCCTACCTCATGCAGTCATCTGTCACCACCAATGCTTACTCTGCTTCAGCTCTTGAGGGTAGGGTCCACTTCTTGGTGAGGATGGTTTTCTGACACCTGGGTCTTTTAGACCAAAGGGCTGCTCAACAATATGTGACAAACTACTAATCAGTGATTAGTGCTACTAATTGGTGAGGGCACGAAACCACAGGCCTTTAGCTTCACTGGCCTCTGGGAAAATGGGCATGTGATCTTAGTTCATTAATAGATGTTAGATCACAGGTGACAGAAGGACGTAGAAGTAAGCTGCAGGAACAGAAGGAATGAATGGAATAATATCATGATCCAATTTTGTTGCCATTGACCAACAGTCACATAGCTCACATATGTGAGAGTGCAGCAGGCAGTAATTAACACACTACAGTGGTGTCCAGGTTCAAAACCACAGGTGACTGGTCTAGTGTTGGCAATAGCTTCCAGTTTGAGCAGGAGGTTGGACTATGGACCTCAACAGATCCCTTCCAACAAGCCTTTCCAGGAGTCTGTGACCCTGCCTTGTCCTGTTACATTGCGAAACACACGAAGTTCACACCCTGGAGTCAAAGAAAGGGGTCTAGGGACAGGAAGAAGATACTGGATATACACACAGGGAATCATTAGAGAGCTGGAAACAATATCACAGTGTTGCTTTCCTTTTCTTCACCAGTTTTTAGTATGTTTCTTTGGAAGGGACTCAACTAATCAAAGGCATCAAGAAGGAGGTGCTGAAGAGGTTTATGGCAACACGGACAACAGGAAATGCAAGGCTGAGAGAAAACACTGAGATGCTGGGTGGAGACCAAAGCAGACTGTACCAAACACAGAGATCCCTAGAGTTTTCTGTGGAAGTCTGAAGTTTTCCCGATTTAAAGAAATCACAAACATTTTTGGCCTTAGATTTAAAGTTTCTACATGAGACACAAAGATTATTGCACAGCTCAAAATACAGTACTTGACATCACTGAGGAAGTTTCACCTCTCAGACAGTACAGGAGCTGCTAAAAGTGCTTAAAGGTCCTGTGAGGAGGTTCATTCCAACACTTTTCATTATTTGAAGCTTATATCATCATAGAATTTTTTAGGTTGAAAAAGACCTTTAAGATCATTGAGTCCAACCATTAACCCAGCACTGCCAAGGTCACCACCAAATCGTGTCTCTAACTGCTGCATCCACACCTCTTTTAAATATCTTCAGGGATGGTGACACAACCACTTCCTTGGACAGCCTGTTCCAATGCTTGACAACCCTTTTAGTGAAGAAAGTTTTCCTAATGTCCACTCTAAACCTTCCCTGTTACAATTTGAGGCCATTTCACCTCGTACTGTCACTTGTTACTTGGGAGAGGTGAGGAGAGAAATAGGCCATTGTGTCCTTCCATAGAGACTGAAGGTACTTATGAACACCTCAGCTAATGATTCAAGTTTGGTACAGGTCTAGACTGCTCTTGTGCCCAGATTATGTACCTTGTAGCTGGTAAACACACTGGTTTGGATGTAGAGACCATTTAAGACCATCTTCCTTATCTCTGAGGGTGTTTGTGTGCCTCATTGTTCTCCTTACATAATGAGTAAAGCCTGACCCTCCAGCTTGTGAAAATCACCCCAGAGCTATGGCACTTTTGCATTACAATTTTAGCCTGAGTCTAATGATCTAGCCCTGACTGGGAGAGCTAACTGGACCAGCCAGAAAATGGCAAGCTCAACTCTGCAAATGGCTGCTCAGCTGGGCTGTTGTTGCGTGGGATACGAGGATGAGAAACACTTCTGGGTTGTGAATCTGGGACAAGGCTTGACCCTTCACTACCAGGGTCACACAAGCATCCCTGTTCCTGCAACAAAATTCTAGAAGAGTGGTCAGCGTATTTGGAATATCCCAGTGAAGGGTGGGAATAAGGGAGCAGCTCCAGGGCTCCTCCTCTCACACTTCATCCTCACAGGAATTAAACATGAGAGCTAAGTGCTTGCTTTTCTGAAGCTATTACTGGTAACCAATGCAAAATGTTCCTTTTCATGACAAGTAAATGACCTCCTAAGTACAACCTATAAAAATTCAGGTCATGTTTTCTGTTTCATTAATATGCTGCCTGACAAAGCCTTTGCCTGCTGGGGCTCTCTGCTGGCAATGGGAGTTACAAACCCCTTAAGGATTTCTCACTGTCATTACGAGATAGAAAGGCAAGCAGGCTTCTAAAGGAAAGAAGGCTCCCAAGAGACAGGCTGTCTTTGTGTCCTGATCCTATGAACAACCACAGGAGGAGGCAAGTAATGCATACACAGTCCCAGCAGTGTGGGGTTTGAATGCTTTTGTGTTTTACTAATAGCTGGGCCTGACTGTCTCAGAAGTCAACAGAAAGGTTTTTTTGATTGGAACAGGAAGTGGACCAAAACTGTTATTTGGACACAAATGTTTGTAGAGTTGGTAAGGAGGGGTACAAGAACAATATTAATCAGAAGGGAATGCAAGGGGGAGTCATTCTGAAATGCTTTTCTACAAAAATAATAGAATTGTTTAGATTGGAAAATATCTCAAGATCATTGAGTCAAACCATTAACCCCGCACAGCCAAGATCATCATTAAACCATGTCCCCAAGTGTCACCTCTATACCTCTTTTAAATACCTCCAGGAATGGTGACTCCACCACTTCATGGACAGGGTGACCACTCTAGCAGTTAAGAAATTTTTCCTAATATCCAATCTTACCCTTCCCTGATACAACTTGAGGGCATTCCCTCTCATCCAGTCACTTGTTACTTGGCCAAACCCCCGCCTGGCTACAACCTTCTTTCAGGTAGTTTGTAGAGAGTGATTTAGTCACGCCTGAGCCTCCTTTTCTCCAGGTTGAACAACCACAGCTCCCTCAGCCACTCCTCATAAGATTTGTACTACAAACCCTTCATCAGCTTCATTGGCTACTGTAGTCTTTGGGCCAGTAGTACCAAGAATTTACTGGAGATGGCTGTTCTTTCCACATAAATCTGTCTTTCAGAAATCAGAGAACTGTCTCCCTGCAGGGATCATCCAAGGTGGGTTCAGAGGGTGCATCCCTTCTAGCTGTAACTAAAGGGATTTCCATAAAGGATGTAGGGAGGACAGACCTTCATCCACATGCTTCAGTAAGGCCACATTAATTTAAAGCTGGATTCTGGATCCAAAACCTTTTCCCTACATAGGGAGTTTGGGCTTCAAGGAATTTGAAGAGCATTAGGTTTTGCTCTTACCAATACTGAGTTGGATGCATCCTGCCTTCCTGACTGAGTTCTCTGGGCTTGCAGTGAGTGCTGGCAGTGAGGTCAGGCTGTCCCACTTCACCTGGGCTGAGGTCTGGCTTTCCACCTCCAGGTTAGTTCCCATCCTCTCACCTATCCTGCTCCCTCAACTACAAGCTGATAAGGTGAGGTTCATATGGAGAGCACGGAGGCTGAGAAGTAGCAGGGAGATCCAAAATGTAACCTGACAGGTCAGTGCCCTTCAGAGGGTTATAAATATTTACTTGAGCCACCAGGTATTTCCAGGTTTGGCATCCAGGTGTCCTGATGAATTACTTCTTTCCAAAGGTGAGTTTTAGGGATCTGCCTGCTCTGTGTCCTCCTGTGTGTTTTTCACTATCATGTACCTTGTTCTCTACAGTGCTCCTGCACAGA
This sequence comes from Xenops minutus, assembly GCA_035221455.1. Classification (NCBI taxonomy): domain Eukaryota; kingdom Metazoa; phylum Chordata; class Aves; order Passeriformes; family Furnariidae; genus Xenops; species Xenops minutus. The sequence continues at coordinate 12,313,904 of JAWWEE010000162.1, read as the reverse complement.
ATGCCAATGTTTTGGAGCAACACCATGAGCCTCATTCCAGCAACACTCAGCCTGCAATGAATGCATTGATTCATAGCTTATTTTCAAAGCCAGAAGGAATTGCTATGCTGATCTGCCCTGACCTCGAGCATGCAGTGGGCACAGGAGTATTTATAGCTCTGTTTACAGCATTCTGCTCTGTACACAAGCGAATAAGGACAAGTAAAGAGCAGATTCCTTGTCCCAGCGTAGGTTTTGACAGCCACTACAAGCTCAACTGCTTTATTAAAGTATTGCCCTAAGTAACTGGCAGGGCAAACTGGCCCTGCCAATTCCAGAATTCGTGGGCAGAGTCACCCACAAACAGCACTTGTGCATACATCTATGGCCTGACTGCAGCAGAGCAGAAATAAGCTCCAGGTGCAAAGACAGAGCTCTGGGAAATCCTGGGTCTGTGTTTCTTAAGCCTGTCTTATATCTTCTCTCAAGGGATCATCTGTCCTATGTTCTAACCATGTTGAAGCAGCCCAAAAAATAAGGTCACTGGATAAGATGGTTGAAATGAGCCTAGAAATCATAAATAAGTTGTAGTGAAGTTCTAGAGAATAGCAGAACAGAGCCACTATGAACTGCAGCTGCTAGAGCTCTCCCCGTATAATACTTCTCAGTGTATGTTCCCCGATTTGTATTTGGAGTCACAGACTAAGACACAGCATGCTCTAGAACACCATGGTGCTGTATCTCAAATGTGTGATAAACTGACCTGCCCAAAGCTCAAATATGTCAGGAAGATCAGCTCTCTTCTATATGCTGAACTGAGCTCATTAAGATTGAAACAATGCTAAAAGTTGCCTGTCTTTCCACTTGCCATGTCCTGTCTCCATGCCTTGCAGCATGCAGACAGTCTCCAGGCCATTTGTCTTTCTCCTGTGCTTAATTCTGTTGCCTTAGCTCTTGATGTGAGGTGAATGTCCAAGCAGAAACCTGAGCAATAACCAGATATATTAACTAGACAGAATAGCTAGTTTTTCTTCCTGTTCACTCTCAGACTTCTGCAGGTTAGTGCCATGCAACTGCTTTTGGACTGCTGGTGCAACATAAAAAGCCATTGTCATTCTTTTTCCAGTAAAATGGAATTTACAATATTTCTTAGAATATGATTTTCATAGCTAAATTTTGCTAGTTCTGATTGACATGTGTCCTGTCAGGTTCAAATTCCACTGAGAGTCTGCCTTTTTCACCAAACCGTGTTGGCAAGTGAACATGTAATTGTCTAACATTATACATCCCTCAGATAAAATCCCTAAGAGGGAAAGTTAATTGCCTTTTCACATGTACAAATGGTAAAATCAGCTGGAGCTGATGCTTTGATAGTTAAGAGAAGCAGTTATTAATATTTCTGCATGGAAGTAGCACAGCCACCAAGGCCCTCACAACTGTGCATCTCACAGTCTTGCTCTTGGGCAAAGTACATGCAGTCATTTCTAATCTGTTCCATCTCTCCCCAAGCAGCTCACCCAGCAGTGTGAACAAATCGCCTGGAAATGTCGTCATCAGGCTTCATCTGGCACTATCTCCCCTTCTGTCTGGGTCATTGATTTCCTCATCTCCTCTGCCTTAAAACTCACATCATACATTAATTTGTGGCTCTCCAGCACTGAAGCAGCTGCACTGTGCCTTCTCTGCTCAACACCGCAGCTTTCAGCCTCTGAAGTGTCCTTCAACTGCTGCTCACATGAAGATCTCCTGAATGTGTCTCAAGTGCCTCCCTGCCTGCTACATAACAGCATGTGCTCTGCCAGCTTTTGTTTCATCATAAGAGAGCTTAGAGCTGTTCTGCTTTCGGAAATTGGGTAAGATTCGCTCTCCTTTCTACAATGACTCAGTGTGCTGGAGAAATGACTCCTGCCTTGTATGAGCAGCTACTGTGGAGCTCTCAGAGCTGTGCCAGTCTCTGATAGCCACCAGCTGCCCTCTGGAGAGCCCCTTTGCCAGCAAAGGGCTGGGGCTGCTCCATGCTCTGGTCTTATGATTGCTAAATATAGAGTCCATTGATAAATAACATAAATGCATGAAGGGCACAAGAACCAACAGTTGTTGCAGTTAGCTAATACAGCCTTTTCCTCTGCTCTTTTGCCTATGTCGCTGTGGCCTTTCAACATCACCCTTTGCATTTTGAATAGATATCGCTACACACTAGATTCATACTCAGTTCTCATTGCAAGAGTGACCAGAGTGGGGCCTTCAGCATGTGATTCAGCCCAGAGAAATAATTCTGTAAGAGATAAAGTCCTGTCTGGCTACTGGTGCTGTGGTCACTCTCTGCTTGCACTGGCCAGAGTTTATTCTCAGTCCTGATCTACTGACATCATTTAATAGCCAGGTATCACTCAGATCCTGTATCAGCCCTGTTTGCTAAGTTGAAGCCAGTTTGGGCATCTACACCACAAACTTGCCTGCTGCTGGTTTACACAGCTATTTCCAAGGATCTAATCTGGCCAGCAGAAACTTAATTTCCTTGTGTTTTATTAGGAGTAAAACAGTCCCACCTTTCCTCAACACTTGTAAACAGAGTGCATCTGACATGGAAATAAGTGCAAGATGGTAAGACCTCAAATGTGAAGCCCTGACTCCTAAATTAATGGTGATCTTAATGGGAATAATTGCGTTCAAGAGAAGTGTTACATAAAATGAGTCTATTTCCCCAGGGAAGTGTGTTCTTTTATAGAGCTCTGCTGATCTTTGCCTTTCTAGAAACCAAATTGTCAGTGTCTTGGTTTTGCAGACAAATTCCTCATTCTAAGCCTGGAATATGTCCTGAAAAATATTTCTAGAGAATCCTCTGCTATAAATAATCTGGAGGAGGGACGTATTCTTTGTATCCTTCCTAGAACAGAGAGCACTAGGCTGCAAAAGGGTATGGAGAAAGGACTGATCTCTTGTACTAGAGGAGAAAAAAATACCTGGATTTTGAAGCTGCTATTTGCAGTGTGTGCTCAGGGTGAGTCACGTGAAAGGCAAATTGAGATAAGAGAAAAGACTCCTGAAAGAAAATTACTGATTTTAATCTCTATATCCCTGCTTACATGGTCTTTGCTGCAGAAATAAAAGCACTGCACTTCCCTGTAACGTCTCCTTCTTAAAAGGTGCAGCACCACCAGTTGCCCTGAGCTTCCTCTCTGTGCCCTCACTGTATGTTCTCTATGCATAAAGCCTTTCAGGAGGTTTTGTCTTTGTGACCTGTTTATAGAGGGTGCTCGTGGTCAGCCTGTCCCAGCCCTTCTGCAGCTGTTAGAGCCACACCGTGTGCCTCCTGAAGACGTCACATGTGAACTTTTATCACGTTTCTGTAGTTGCATGTGAACATCACTAGATGTCCTCTACTGCTAAGCAGCTTTACCGTGGTCTGTGCCAAGCACAAGAGAAATTCAGTGAAATCAATCTCAGCTATTAAAGCTGTCTATTTTATAGCTTCATTGTTCCTAGTCTATAGATGCACAGCAATATTGCTCATCCATAGCCTGAACGAGTTAGCTGCTGCCTCTGTCCAACTGGACTAACAGTGGCAGCAAAGCTACTTATATTGGTTTCATTCAGATTTGGAGCCAACTGGCAGTGGTAGGAGCACCTCAACTTTTTTCCTCTGCAGATCATTTGAGACTGAACCATCAGACAGTGCTCAGGCTTTGTGCTCTTCTTCAAATTCAACACCAAGGGTCAGCCTGTGGGACTGCACTCTAGCAAGATCTGACACAGTGCAGAATGCTGCATACATCTCTGCAGGGTGCAGTCAGGTACAGCTCCCTGCTCCAGCACAGCCTGGCTGCCCTCCAGGCACTGATGCCAGCAGCACCTTGGGTTAGCTCATGGGACGGCCACTGCATCCCCTCAAACCCCATCTCCATCTTCTAAATTCTCTGCAGGGACATGGCACCAGTAGAAACTTGTACAGACAAAAATCCTACCCATTTCACTGTTCCTGCAGAGAAGACATTACATTTTTTTTTTGTGCAAACAGTCCCTGCCTTGGTGTGGTGCTGTGCAAGCCCTTGTGCTTGCAGCCACTGGATGCAGACCTGGGGCAAGGGAAGCGTCCCCAGCAGCCTGAAAGGCAGCTGCCAGCAAAACAAGCCAAGAGGCTCATGCTGCACTAACCCACTCAGCTTTAATATGGGATAATAAACAGCCACATTCATCTAGAACTAATAGTGAAATATTATGCTATATAAATAATGTGTCCTCTGATTTAGAGAGAACTTGCCTGAAGTATAATGTGACCTGAGCAGTTCAGAGACTGTACAGTCACTTTAATCTGTTCAGTGAAGCTGAAACAGACTGGAAATGTCATGTGCTTAAATCTGTATGGGGGGAAATGTTGGCTGAAATTTTAAGACACTCTTTTCTTTTAGCTTTGCATTTAGTTCGACAGTTAGAAGCGTCGCCCATCCTGCACTCACATCCCCCCAGGGAGGGCTGCTAAAGGGGAAGCTCTTCATGCCTCTGCCTCTGCTGTCAAACTGAACTTGATGTTTTGTTTGAGGGTTCCTTGGGGTGACTCAGCAGGATACAAAAATGCACTAAAATAGGAGTTGTATTGTATAAGCGCTCAACCACAGCAGCAATTCCCCTTTAGCAATGTTGTTAATGAATACACACTACAAGAAATTTAATGCTGTTCCAGATACTGGCTGCAATTGAAAGAGGACTTTTTGGCTTTCTTCCTTACATAATTTTAGTATTTCTTGTCGGCAGGAAGGCTACTGAGAACTCACAAATAGCCTGGATACCCAACGTCCAGGAACCAGACCACAGGCTTTTCCCCTCAAATGTGTCTGGGTACTGGGCTTGGTTTGCAAATGCAGCTGTCTCCACAGAAGCAGAAATGTGCCTGCTCTGAAGGGCGATCGGTTTAAGATGCCCAAATACAAAGCTGGATCCTCACGTTTAAAAATCTAAACCTGAAGTCTTTAGCTTACCGGTCCTGTCAGCATTTAGTGACAACATTTCCCCACCTTCGAGGATGTATAAATGACCTGCTGTGTGCAGCTTGGCCAGTTCTGCCCTCACTGGTGGCAAGATGTCCTGATAGCAAAAACCAGATTCCTCATAGCCAGTCACCTCCATCGCTGCACTGCACTCTGCCCTGGGAAACTGAGGGGAGTGTTTTGTCCTAGAAGGAAAATTTGTAGCCAGCAGAGAAGCTGAGTTTCACACCAAATTCAGGTGTAAACGCATTGACTCTTGTTGACAAACACGTCTTACAAACCCAGCTGTTGATTCATGTGAGCAAAACACGTCTGCCACAAGGTTGGGAAAGCCTGTGGGGGTCCTTTGGGACATGTCTCCTGTGTCTCCTGATGGGGTGAGATTAGTGGAGAATTTGCAGGGTGAGCAGCCACGAGGGATGCAGCCAGGTGTGCTATGGCAGCTTGCTGTGGGTGTGCTCCCCCTCATCTCCTCCACGCCACTGGAGCAATGCAGATTTTGAGGCAGACACTCGTGTATCTTGTTTGTACAATGTCAGTGTGCTCCTCTCTGCTTCTTACTTATGCAGGAAAGACAGCATGGAAGCTGTCTTGTTCCACGAGTGCTGCAGTGTGGTGCCAGACTGCCTTGGGTAGACATTTTGGGGAGTACTGGAGTGTAAATAATGCTAATTTAGCACTGGAGGGAAGCCGGGGCTGTTCACTTGTGTTTAAAAAACATTTTTGAATTCAGGTACCTCTGCTTTGCGCACCAGCAGGGAGGTGGGCCCTGACCCAGCAAGGTAAATCAGCAGGTACCTAAACTTTGAGATGCTCTGAGTGCTCAGCATGTCCCTGAGCGCCCCGCAGGGTTGTGCTCAAGATGCTTCCGTCGTAGGACATGAGGCACAGTCAACCCATCCTTATTCCCACGATAATTCTGATACTGCCATCCTCTGCGAGGGCAGCATGCGTCAGTAAGTGCGAGCTCCTGCGGGACCAGGGGTTTTGCTCCTGTCACCTCCGAGGTGCTGCGTGGCAAGGGAGCCCGCGGGTGAGATGCGAAGTGCTGCTTTGGCTCTGCCTCCCAGTGCCAGCCACGGGCACCAAGGGGAGGCAGGAAGAGTAACCAGTGCCCACGTGTGTCCCGAGTGCCGGCTGCGATACGCTTTGGTGTGTCGAAGACAACCTCTGTCACTGCGATAAAAGCCGATGAGGCTTCCTCGTGTTCAGTGCGAGTACGAGGGGGAACACGGTGGGAGAGGAGCGTGTCTCTGTGTGTGTGTGTCTCTCTGTGTGTGTGTGTGTGCGTGTGTGTGTGTGTCTGTGTGTGTGTCTCTGTGTGTGTGTGTGTCTCTGTGTGTGTGTCTCTGTGTGTGTGTGTGTCTCTGTGTGTGTGTGTGTGTGTGTGTGTGTGTGTGTGTGTCTCTGTGTGTGTGTGTGTCTCTGTGTGTCTCTGTGTGTGTACAGCAGTCGGTTCTCACAGGCTCTCTGCGTTCGCGTGGCACGAACGGCGCTTGTACATCCCGTGCCCTGCGGCTGCTGCCCCGTCCATCGTGCAGAGAACCGGCTGCTCGCTCTCCTCCTCATCATCCTCCTCGTCCTCCTCCCCCTCGCTGGCCGCCCGCACAAGCCCCGCGGCCCGCGCGGTTTAAGGTGCCGCTGCCGCTGCCGCCCCGCGGTTCCACCTTAACGCGGCGGCGGCGGCGGACGGGCCCATTGCCGCGCCGGGGGTCGGCGGGCCGGGGCCCCCCGGGAGCCGCCCCGGAGCCGCCCGTGCTCCCCGGAGAGCGGCCCCGGCCCGCGGGCGAGGCGGGCAGGGCGGCC
>JAWWEE010000162.1:12071732-12306595 GCA_035221455.1 Xenops minutus | reverse complement strand
GCATGCGGCGCCCCGCGCTGCCATGAGCCCCCCGCGGGGCGGCGGCGCTCGGCGCGGCGGGGCAGGGGCTGTCGCCGCTCGCAGCAGCGCCGGGCGCGGCGCGGACGGTACGGGGGGCGCGGGGGGCCGGGGGGCTGCCCTGCCCTGCCCGGCGCTGGGAGGGAGCGGGAATGAATGTGCGCTGGGAATGCTGGCGGGTCCGTGCCTTCGGGGAGAGGGGCCGCTCCGAGCTGCGCTGTGTAATGGAAGGTCTTTGTAAGTTGAGGGTTTGTTGGATTTTGCTTCTGTCAGGGGTCCCCCCTGCTCCTCCTCCTCCCGCCACAGATCCGGAGCCGCGATAATGATTTACTTTCCTACCCCGTGTGTGTTCTGATCTGATCTGGGTATGGGGAGGTTTCTTATCTTGAGTTAAAACTGCTCTTGGACCACTGAGTACTCTCTGAAAGCTTCCATATTCATGCGTTTGAATTACTTGCTAGACTTGCAGAAGAAAGAAACAAATACTATCTTCAATTACGAAGAAACAAGAAGAGGAGGAGGTACTGAGTTTTTTTTCTGGTTTTACTTTACTTTTGCTTTAGTTTTACTTTACTTTTTAACTCTCTGCTTTAGGAAACAAACTGAACCACAGTTGAAGGACAAGGATTTTTCAGCCCTTGTGATTGGGATTGCTGGGGATTAGAAAGAAAACTTGTAAGTTTTTGTTTATTTGTTTTATTCAACGTCTCAAGAGCCCTAGAAACAGTGCAGAAAGAACTGCTCCCTAGATAGAGAAGCTAAGATGCAGCCACGCTGGCTGCACGCTAGGAGCAAGTTAGGTGTTAGAGCTCGGGTGGACCAGTCTCAAGCATCCTGCCGGTCGCGGCTCCAGCGACCCTCTGTCGAGCTGGTCACAAATTGGGACTCAACACCGGCAGGTCGGAGTGGAGACTGGATTTTTGTTAGAAGAGGAAAGCACACAGTGGAGTCCTGACCTCCCAGCACAGGGAGATGCAGCCCTTCAGCACTGTCATTTGGTGCTGTTCTACAGTAATGCTACAAAAATTCGAAAATCTAAGATACCAGATCCTCGGGTAGCTTAAGTCATCCAAGTTTGGAGTTTGGTGGCAGGCTTAAAGGGATGCAATTGACTGGAAATGTTTTATGTATGTCTTACCTGGAAACCATGCAGTCGTTGGTACTAAGAAAAGCACATCAACTTTATGGTTATACCTAGCAATAGATGTGTTTCTAAATTTTCACTGTGAAATTATCTGGTTAGCTCAGGCTCTTTCTGCTTGAGAGAGTTGCAGTTCAAAGGCCTAAAACTGTCATTTTTCTTTATGAAAGGTGCTTGTCTGCTGCTCTGAATTTGTAAAGAGCTTTGCAAAAACAGGGTCCGTCAAATTAAGAAAGGCTAGGAGAAAGATAAAACAGAGAACAAGGGGCGTGGCAAGGAAATTATGAAGTAATAGCTTTAAAAAAACCACCTCTCTGTAGTATAGCTTTGGACTGGCTAAGAGAGGTAGGATTTCTTTCTACATACTTGAGTCTGAAAATAAAAAGCTAACAGCATCTCCTTAAAAATAAGTGTATGTAGAAAAATAACTGTTATTCATGTTATATTATCTTCATATTGTAATTCTGTGTCAATTTGTTTGTCTTTATTTTGCTCCTTCATTCCAGGAGATATATGATAGAGTATATAGCCCAGATTGCAGAGGGCCAAACACCCCACCAACATGAGTCCTGAACCACAGCAGCTGCACCAGGGTCAGAGCTGGCCCAGCATCTGTTTTCAGAAATGATGTGAGAGGCAGTTCTATTTATTCAAGTTTTTGGTGGGTGTTATCACAAGCTTAAGGAACTAATAGTTACAGAAACTAAACTTGCCTTCTTCATGGGCGGAGTTTTTCATATGTGTAGCATCGGGTGTTTTTTTCTTAAACGGGGCCTGAGGCTAATACTAGGGAGGAATAAAATTGTATTATCTGACGGTTAGAGAGGACTTCTTTCCTTCTCACAACATGTGTTTTTGGCACTGGCAGAGACATGGAATTTGGGGACTGGAAGGAGGAGGATGAGTCCTGTGTGCGAGCTGGTGTTGTCGTTGGCAAAGCAGTATACAATGGCGACATAAGGGCAGGTGCATATAGGAAAAATGGATGTGATGATTCATTATTGTTGACATCATGCTGTGGTTTCTTCTGTGGGCTTTTTGTTTAACTGCAAATGGAAGCAGTGTCCTATACCTGAGACCTCCGTGGCCCTAAGGTTGCACCATGTACCCCTGGTGGTGTTTCACTGTTGAGACCACTGGGGCAGAAACTCTACTCCCTTCTACTCTTAATTCTGGACAGCTCCTTGAGGAAAGCTCTTTGGCTTCATTCATTTCTGTCCTCTCATTTTTGTCTTCCTTCTTTGGGTGTGAAATATTTTTTGTCGCTGGATTCAAGCCAAGAACCTCTACTCACAGCTGCCAACCCTGGCATTGCTACCAACCTGCTGGCTCTAGGTGAGTCAGTTCACTAGGATGAATCACTGCCCTATGAAAGTTTTAGGCTCCAGACTTCAACTGGACCAGTCTTAATAATTTGGGTTTGCCTGGTTTATTTGTTTGTCACTGCTTCAGCCACAGTGTTACTCTTGGTGGTTCCTCACTTCAGACCAACTCAGCCTTTGCAGCCTGTGTGGGGCCTCCCCTGCGGAGCAATGCCCCTACACCTTGTGGAGCTGCTTTTGCCTCAGCATTATAACTTCTCTGTGACAGCTCATCCCTTTACCTCCCTTACCTGCAGAGGTGGAGGCAGGAGGGATTGCGCCTCAGCATGGGAATGTGCAGCCCTCGGCATAGGGAGTACTTCAGACTCTGGAGGTGGAGAATATTAAAGTGAATCTACAGGAATGAAAAGGGGACTGTTTTTGCATGGTGGTAGTGTTTTCATAAGCTTTTACTGTCATAAATCAGTAGATCAGGGTTGAGGGGACAGATTCAATAAGAAAAACAGGGAATAAATTTTCAGGCTTCCAAGACAGGGCTGACAAAGAGAAGTGGTGTTAAAAGATATGGAAATGTGCCTTGAAAGTGACCCTTCAGAGATTGATGGTATTATTCTTGGTGTGTAAGGCACCCAAGTTTAATGAAGTATAAAGCAGAAGTGGTTGGGAGGATTTGATCCAAGTGGAAACAGAATGAGCGTGGGACTGGCAGATAGGACGAATGTTAGCCTGCTCCTTGGTGGAGTTGTTGCTTCTTTCTCCTGTTGTTGTTTACAGAAAAGAAGATACTTACTGAGGAGGGGAAAATAACCTTCCTCTTCTACTTGAATGTCACTGGCTGTATTTTTCTCCACGAGGAAACAAAGTTCCAGTGCTCCACTGCGTCGCATCCTGAGTGTTTGTATCCAAAGTAAATCTAGAGCAAGTCCATCATCTGCAATAAGCCACAACTAGCTCTTCCTGTATAGAGAGGAGAAATGAACAGCTGTAACTTCAGATGCAGATTTTTTTCGCATACTCATTTTTTTTGAGATTTACAACTCTCCTCTGTTTGAGAAGGTAGTGTGGCAATTGCTGATCCATGCATGTGTATATGTGAGAAAATGTCAAAGGAGGAGTAACATGTATGGAAATCTAGCACAGAGATATGGCAAACTGGCTACCTGTTCTTAGATGATGAAATAGTTGTTCAAAAATATGTCTCCTGAAATAACAATCGAGGGATGAGGTAGGGGCAGGGTTGGAGGAAGTTAATATTTTTAAGGAATTTGCTGTACTTATGGTACTTACTACTAACTGCTGCAATTTTACTGCTTCAGTTTTTCAGTTAGTGGTGCTTAGTGCTGCCCAGGCATATACATTTCATCCAAGAGACTCGTCCAATTGCTGGAGCTAGCTGAAGAGATGGGAAACCTGCTCCCAAGTACCTTCTGTGTCACAGACTGCCCTAAAGTGGGTAGGCTAAGGTCAGCAACTCTTAGAGATACCAGTGAATCTGCCTCTCACTGAATCTACTTTGCTTCTTTAAAAATGAGTTAGTAGAAGTTACTTCTTTGTGGGGTGTGTTAGGAGCATAAATATAGCAAATGCTGAAGTACTTCAGAAGGCATCTAAGTATCTGAGACACACTGGAATGGGATTCCCCTTCCTGCTGCTTCTCTTCTGGCCAGAACTGATCAGCAGAAATGTTCGGTGCTTCTACAACTTTTTATTGACCTTTGACTAAATCTTGTTTGCCTCAGAATTTGTTTGCCATTGATAGGCTCAAGATTAAAATCTTGAACTACTTGCTTGTACTCTTTTCTTCTACTATAGAGCAGCTTAAAAATTTGCTGATATTCCTTCAGCCTTCTCCCAGATAACATAATGCCTGCCTTGCCTTCTCTTTAAGAAGGTCTGCTTCTAGAAAGAATCTTGTACCAAATATATAACTTTATGCAGGGTGATAAAAATGGTTTATTGTTTCTTCATCCCAGCTCTTGACTGCATCTACCTAGTTCTTGGCCTAGACATGAATGTCACTAAAGACTTCCTGGAGACTATTTGCATCTGAGTGGTGACTTGGGAGAATTCAGGTGAAGGGCCAGACCACTGGTTTATGTAGTGAGTGGTGTTAGTCCACTGAAGACCAAACAGCTGCTCCAAGTTTCCATCATGTCCAGTGAAAACAAGTACAACTGCATCAGCATGCAGACAGTTTACAGTAAGCCTACTCCCTGAGCTGTGGACTAACCTGGCTAAGTGTCTCCTGTGGTCAGATCTGTTACTCTTGTATGTGAAAATGAGTCTTGGTGTGCTTTCTGTTTTACTGGAGTGTAAATAAACCAAGAAGGTTTATTTTCACGTACAGGCTCTCTCATCGGCATATGTTAGTAACACTCATCAGCTTTTGACTGGAACTTTGATGGCATAATTACTCTGAAAGGGTAACATATTCAAAACTACCTGTGTGACTTTGGGAGTTAGATTCCTAAGAGTCTTAGTCATCATTTTAAACAGGAATCAGTTTTTTAAGTTACACATACTCCTAGAAGTTTTAAGAAAAGGTTTGTGTTTATCTTGTCTTTAAAATGCCAGTTTCCACAATAAGAGTGGCAGCTCTGCCACTCCACTCATTTCGGATGTTAAATAAGAACATTGAAGAAACAATAGAAAAATAGTGTGGTAAATAAAGTCTCATGGATAATCTTACTACAGAGGTCCAAGAGGTAAAAGTGTACTTTTCAGTCACCTGACGGCAGAATGGATATGAGAATGCATTTTCAGCTATGTCCTCAGGACAGCTGAGAGGATGACTGATGTCTCAGCTATTGCTGTAGACAGAGCAAAACACGTATTTCTCCAGACAGTATTTATTGCACTGAATTCAAACAACTTGTGACTGGAACAGTTCAAGGCACTGGGGCAAACATGGTTATCAGAAGAAACAGATAAACTAAGAAAACAGTCTTGCGTACTCTATTTATGTTTGTATAGGTAAGACTTTAATTTGCTATTAATCGTAGGGTTCTTTTTGAGCAGTGATTGATTAGTCTTGGTACTTGTTCAGTTTTTAAAGCATTCCTCTAACACTTGTAATGCAAAACATATTTATTTTGCAACATACCTGTGAGATAGGGACCTGCTATTTATCTCACTTGCACAGCTAGGGAGCTGAAGTATTCAGTAAAGCTAAACACAGCATACAGGATTGATCACACAGGAAAGTGCAGCAGGACAGGCCAGGAGGGTGCTGAAACATGGTCTCAGTTCCCATGAAAACCAACAAACTCTGGTCCATGCTTTTCCCATCAGGTTCTTCCTTGGTACTGAGGCAGCTTGGGGCATTTGCTTGGCTGGACAGTGTAGGCTTTGGCTTTCCTAAGGAAGAAAACTCAAGCCTAGTGATGGAGGGAGGAAGATGATGTGTTTCTGGAGGAAGATGAGGAATGGGGAACATCTCCCAGCTAGAGATGTCACTACCACCACTTCTTCTGTGCGTGTGGCTTCCCCAGTGGTGGCACAGGCTGCTTCTTAGTGAAACTAGGTTCCTCTGGGCAAATCCTTGCTCTTCCTGTGCCCAGAGCCAGCTCTGCTCTTGTTAATAAAGTTGATACAAGTATATGGGTTGGTATTAGAGCATTCTGCCTAACTCCAAATCTGCTGTCCCTGTGCTGTGTCTCCGTGCTGCCTGGACTCCCTGAAGGAGGAGAGTCACCGCCACTCCATCTCAGAGTGGCACCAGTGATTTGGTTTTGGGGGAGGAAGCTGTCCAAAGCTGGCAGGAAGAATTTTTTTTTGTTGCTTGGTGAACAGTAACAATATGAGTTTTATTTCTATGAATATATCCACGTTTTTAGGATACTATATTTAAAAAGGATTAAAAATGAGTCATGGGGAGCTATGCTAATGCTAAGTATTTACGTCTACCTCTTGCGTGAGGCTGAAGGCAGCAGGAGTTGAGCAACATTCTTGGGAAGTGTCTAGAGGATTTCAGGATCAAACTAAAGCCCACTGAAGTCAGCCATAAGTCATGCTGTGCCTCACTCGGGGCCCATATCATGTACCACGTGTTGATTACAGTGAAATACTCCTGGAAAGCTTGGGAACGCTCAGTGCTGTCAGCTTCCCTGGGCTTGGGCAGGAGCTTGACTATCTCCCAGTGGTTACTGCTCTGCTGCTGGAAAGTCACACATGGGTCACAGCCAGGAGAGGGATGTTGCTGTTCCTCTTGGGCCATGCCTGCAGCACCGCAGGAATGGGTACCTGCACCCTGAGTGGGAGCAGGCACAGCCTGGGCATATCTCAGCTTCTCCTGCCCCTCTGTAAGAGCTGCAGTCTCAAGGAGATGTAACATCAGAGTCTGCTGTGGTACAAGCTGCTGGAGCTTTCCATTCAGAGCTGGCTAGGGACACAAGGACATCAGGATTCAGATACTTTCACTTATGCCATGTCTTGACACTAATTCAGTTGGTGCTTATTTTATGAAAAAGTTCCTTAATGAAATAGAGATCTATTTGAGAGTGCCAGTGAATTCATTTTTCCAAGCATCATCTTGCCAGCAGGCTCAGCTCCTCTCACAGGTAGAGGAAGGACTGGGAAGAGGATTTCACTGCTGAGTGAGCCAACAACAGAGTATGGAGGTGGACTCTCTGAAGAAATCCTGACAGTGCCATGTGCCTGAAAAATGCAGATTTGGCAACTGCAGCTCCTCTGTTTTATCCTCTTACTGAAAGGAGGAGTTTTTGAAGTGAGCAGAAAATAATTATTAAATTAAAATCTTCAGGATTATTGGACTTTTTTGTTCATATATTTTTTAAACTTTGTCATATCGATATGAAAATGGGCATGTTTAAGCTTCCTTGAATATATTTTTGAGTGATACACTATTGCAGCCTGTTCTGTTTTCCAGTGTAAGGTATGTTCTGGTTTGTGGAAACAAATACTTGCTCATCTTGCAAATGTAAGAGGGCTTGAAAAGCTTTTGAATCGGGATCTGCTATTTGCACTGCTGGAAGCACAAAGCCTAATGGTGAGTCTGATAGTAGTTGGAAAAAAGACCCACCCAGCCCAGGTTAAAAGGATGTTAATGGACCTTGGTGGTAGTGGGAATCCCATCTTTTTTTTTTTTTTTTTTTTTTCCAAATTGGCCTTCCCACTTAAAGAGCTACTAAAACATCCTCTAGCATGTCTCGAGACATGGTAACTCAAAAAAAGCATTTAAAGGATTTTTTTTTCTGTAAATCTGGGAGCTTGTGATACAAGCTCTTTACCATTTGCTTGTTGGGACACAGAAAGACTCTGAAAGAGTATGAAATGACAAAAAGTAGCAGGATGCAGATGGAATTTAATCTCTTGGACATATCCGAACACTGTTATCGGATCTGTCATCAGTACTTAGCATACCCAGATAGCTCATGAGTGGTCTGCAATTTAGTAAAGATTGTGATCTTCAGAAAATATGTAGCTGATGTCTTGTGTGATACTTGGTATGGAAATATTAGTGCCACCAGCCTAAGTGCAACACTTGTCAGGTGGGGAACATCTGTCTATAAAGTAGGACTCTCAAAGAAATTATTTAGTACTGAGCACTCAGTCCCAGCAAGAGTCATTCACAGAGCAAGGGCATTCACAGAGCTTGTGCTGTGTGGTGATGAACTGGGAAGGGGGAGATCACTAAAGCAGTCCCTTTGGCTCAGTATTTCTTGCTGCTGAGCTGTAGACTGAGGCTGGTTTGGTGACAGCTGATGTTTTCTGAGGACAAGAATCCCTAATTAACCTTGGAGCAGGAGGAGATACCCCAGTGCTCTGGGCAAAAAACCTTAAGTTGTTGTGAATTGTTTTTGTGAAACAACAGTGCAACTGTCAAGTACTGCCATGGTAGCTCTCAGAGTAGTGTGTGATCTCACTGTTAAGGTACCTGCCTGTGTCTGACATAGCTGTCCTCGGAGAACCAGGCAGGTACCATCTGAGCCCATCCTGTGCACTCCACTTCCACCTGAAGAGACCTTGATGGTAGCTAGTGAAGGATCACAGCTCTGAATTTAAGTCCGAAGGTCATGATGAGTTGTAGTGATGAGGTGAACTTGAATGAGTACTTGCTCTTCTCTCAGAAAATACTTTGTAGCTCAAGAGTAGAGCTCTGTGAGAGACTTCTGTTTCCTCCACATGCTGTGTATGCTTCCAGATCTAATCTGCAAACAGGCAAAATGGCAGGCATGAGGAACTGAGCAGACCATTTGCTTTTCTTGAGGTTTGGACTAGTCTGAAGAGATACTGAAAGCTCTGTTAAGATGCTCTGCTGAGCATCACTTCGTCTGCACATCCTGCAGAATGGCTCCACAAAGCACAGAAATGCTGACAAGCTGATCTCCTCAGTCCTGTGAGCAGCAAGGGTTTTGTTACGTGAAGTTTGCACGAGGAGTATTAAGTCTGTCATCAAAAGTTTTACTTGGACCAAATGCCTGAGGAGCATGAAAAGGCCTTCATGTTAATCAGTAAAGTTAGCTAGGAGAATATTCTTTATTCTTTTTGCAATGTAGAAAGTCTGAGTAATTAAGCATCTGGGATTTGAATTATTAAATAACGGAATAGCTTCAATCTACTTTTCAGTTGGTAAAGATCTCCAGCAACCCCATTTTTATTCCTTGGACTTAAATTATGAGTTTCAGAAACATTTCGAACCTCAGGAGAATGACTTACTGGATCCAGGAGGACAGAGAAATAGGACTCTTATTTTAAGGTCTCCTGAGCACAGCAAGTCTCTCCCTGTTGTTTACATACCAATCTCACAAGAATATGGAAATAAATGCTAGACTGTCGAAGCAAAGGAGAAAAATTGCACTTTTGGGCATATCCTACATCAAAGCATCTGTTTAGTTTTGTACAGCATAAGAATAAATCCTTTTGCTGCACAAAACACTGGGAGCAGTTCACTTGTTTGGAGGTAAGATTGCCTCCTCTGGTTTGGGGTAAAAGAGAATAGAGCAAACTAACAGTAGTTGCAGTTCATGTGGGCTTGGAAAGACTCATGAAGAGATGGACTGGCAAAGCTGAGAGGTGGGAGGGACAAAGAGGGGTTGTCTAAGCCAGAGCAATGAAGGACTGTTGAACTTGGGCAGTGAGTGGTGGTCTGTTGCCTTCAAGTGATGAATGAGCTGAAGAAACGCCTGCTAATGTCCATGGTTGGGGCAGAGGTGCAGGCAGCCCTGGGTGGGGGGGTCCTCATGGGCATCAGGAGGTGAGTGACTTGCTGACAAAGCCACTTGGTCCCAAGGAACTCCTAAAATATCTTCCAACCTCAGGAGCGCTCTGGCTTCCCAAGCCCTCCTGACCCCAGGCTAGTGTGTTCTGGCTCCTGTTTGGGACCAGTGCACTTCAAAAGCCTTGTCAAGTGGAGGGGTGGGTGGACATTGTGGGTGGAACTGGTGACCCAAACTACCATTTCCCCTTCCGAAGGCTGGGCGTATACCAAACTTGTGTCTCTCTGTGGTAAAAGAGTATGAACCAAAAGTGCTGAGAGATGCAGTGGTTAAATTGAAACATGCTGTGGCAGGATGAAAGTAATCTTGTCCCTTACCAGCGCTTAATGCTTTGGGGCTTTATTTTTTTTTTTTTTCAGGTGGCTGCGACCCATGCTCTCTCTATCTGTGCTTTTAATAGAGAGATTTTTATATGCAGAGACGTGTCAAGGCACCACCAGGGTAAACCATCCCATGTTGTATTATAACTCACTAAGTCAAGATAAAGTAACAATATCTATAGATACATTTTATTTAAAATTTTATGTTTGAAGTGTCATTGAAGGTCCTGAAGCATGAAAAAGAGACCCCTACATGAAACTAATGTCCCTTGTGGACAACTCATCAGTACAAAGGGCCAAATCTTTGCTCTTTTTATGAGTCTGGTATGTAAAATATGATGCAAATCAGATATTTACCTGAATTGCCAAGAATAAGGCAAGGATCTCTTTGCTTGGTGTTTAAAAATAATAGCACTGTACATGCATAGGAGTGACATGAGATCTACCCTAAGGTTAGACCAACATAATGCTGTATTCTGCTATTTTTGAGAAAAGACCTTGATGTCTGGACTCCTTTGCAACTTTGCAGTAGGGTAGCTGTACTTCTGAACTGTGTGGTGGGTAGAAGTTAAAAACAGATCTTCCTGGGCTCTTATGGCAGAACCAAAACATTTCTTTGGAACTTCTCAGCCAAGGTCTGTAAGGGATTGAAACTCAGAAGAATCTGAACAAGGAAATGTGTTTAAACAGGAAGGCAGAGTAATTGAACCAAAGCAATGCTGTGGAGGAGCTAATCGAGGACTAGGGATTCTCCTTTGAAGGTAGGTCTTGATTTACCTCTTTGTCCAGTTACTTTGCCTTATTTGGTTCTTGTGCGGTCTTACCTGTGAAGTGACCCTTGCCATTGCCCAGGTAAAGCACAAACCCTGTACACTTGTGGGAGTGCTCTGTACCACTGCAGGTACAACCACAAGGGACAGTGGCACTGTACTGCCACTCACAGTTAAGGAAAAATGAGTGTGTCCAGCCCCAGTAAATGAGGAGCACTGTAGTGATACCAGTATTTAACTGATGCTTTATCCTCTGCCCCTTTGCCAAGACAGTGGTGTCTTCACTCTCTCCACTTTTCTGGAGGAGGAGGTCCTCTGTGGACTGGCTGTAGCCCAGCACATCCCATCCCTCCAGGATAGCATCCTCTCAGTCTCACTGCAGTTTCTGCAAATCTGTCAGTGCCAGCCTGATGATAAGACAGAAGGCATCATCTTTGGCGTAGGGCACTGGGAGGCTGAGAACCTTGAAAGCTCACCTCTGAAATGAGCTTTTTTGTTTTGAGCTGAAATGAGTATAACTATGTGTGGTGTGTTTCTCCCATGTGAATGCTAGATGCAGTTTATAGAGCAAGAGCAGATGATGTTATTGTTTGGTGTATGTGAAAGATACTTTATGGCAGTGACAAAGGAGGGTGTGCCTCTCTCTTTTCCTTTAACTGACAAGAGAGTCTGCTGTTGCTTTTTCTTTTCTCTTCCTTTTTTTTTTCCCACTAAATAGTATTTGGATTTTGGGAGAGCTTATCTTTCCCTGAAGTTGTGAGTGAATTTCTGATGTCATTGCACAGAGGTAGCAGTGGTTGGAGCCCTGCTGTTGCCTCGTTCACTGGAGGTGCTTCACAAGAGTGCAAAACATTTCTGAGGTATGATTTCCCATAGCACGCTAATCCAGTGAAGTGCTGGAGACTCACTTGCTGGCACTGTTTTAATCCATAATGCAGCACCACCTGCCAAACCACGGGGCATAATGGAAGTGTTAATGAATGTGCATATATACCCTCCCACGCGGCTGCAAGCTGAATGACTTAAAAGTCAAGGCAGAGTTTAGGCTGAGAATAGAAGGAACCAGGCTTAGGGTATCCTGATGCAGGTCTGCACTGAAACTAGGTGGTGAGGGGTGGCCACGGGGGTCTAAAGTTGGGTCAACTGATCTATAGGGTCCTTTCAAAGATGTGCTGATTATCAGCTGCTTTATGGATTTGTTCACTCATGACACCTGAGAAGAAACTTGGGCATTCAGCAGCAAAGTGCAGGTACTGAGCAACACCAACTGGGACCTCAGTACCTCTTTTCAAAGGATATCCTTGTGGAATGCTTCTCTCCAGTGCTGGCAGGGTGAATGCACTTGACAGGCGGGAGGACTTGAGTCATGCAAGAATGAACTCTGTTCCTCAAGGGTGGCTTGGCCATTTGCCCACAGGTCTGAGTGTCAAGGTGTGTGTTTGCCACCAGGAGGGCTTGTCCAGGCTGGCAGAGAGCAGTAGGGAGAGAGCTGACAGCCAAGGTGTTTGCCAAAGAGGAGGGCTGAGAAGAGGCAGCAGGGCTGGCTTGGCACGTGGCTGGGATGCTGGCAGTGTACAGGCACCCTGTCCTCAGGCAAGTTGACTGGGATGCTGTAGCTTCCCAAAACCCTGCACCAGTATGTGTAGGGCAGAGGAGGGGGCTGCACAGCCACACCTCATCCTGCTCCTCACCCCAGTACCCAGCCCTGACTTCTGCCCACGCTCCTCTTTGAGACAAGCCCATTGGATTTGCCAAGTACGAAGTCAACTCCCCAACATGCTGGACGTAAATAGGAGGCTTATGCTCTTGGCAGAGACTGTAATGAGCCTGGAAAAAATTACTGTTATGGGTCCTGGGCCAGTGATGAGATCTTTGAGTCTTCCAAGTGACGGAGTAATGACATGGACCTGGGAAATGCCTGGAATAGTCTTCCACACAGTTCTGGGATATAGAGTCATTCAGTTCTAAGTAAAATAGGCCAAGTGCTTATTTGGATAAACTTGGAAGATAGCTATTCCTTCATCTTCTGAAGTTTGTGCTGGTGAAGCTCTGCTAAAGCTCCAGCATTACAGACTAGCATATTCTGTGCTCTTCTTTACCTGTATATGAATATTAGATGGGTTGTGGGGAACCAAGAGGACTGTCCTCAACCCAAGAGCCTGGGAAAATTTACAGAGAGGCCCTACAAGCCTGCCCTGTGCCCTAGGGTGTTGAAGTGTTGCAAAAACATCAGTGTTGCCCCATATCTCACAGATAATTTCAGGGAACACTGTGAGGCAGAGAATGAATGGGCACTGTGTCTGTTTTTCCATAGGATATGGACAATAATAGTCTTTTTGCCTAAGAAGGACATAGTCATGAGTCAAGTTTTAGAGAAGATTTTCAGGTAGAGGACAGATTTTGGGAATGGCCTGGAGATCCCCGTTCTCCTCACCTTCTTCCATCTGCCCCTGGGACTTGATAGGATTCACCCATCCTCTTGTGGAAGTGCTCTTACCAGGGAACTTCACAGCCTTCAGCTCTTTGCAGCTGTCTAAGAGATGCAAAGTGTGTTTGCCAGGAGGGAACGAAGTCTTTAAAAAGCCATTTGTATCCTGAAGGACATCCGGTAGCAACACTGGAGATGTAAAAAGCATTAAATACCAAATTGAGCCTGACTGGAAGACAAACTTGGAGCCAAACACATTGATTGATTTGCAGGAGGGTGACTGGAATGAGATGGCCCTGTACCCTTTCTGTCCATTAACCATCTCCAAAACATCCATAGGTGCCATGAAGTCTGTGCATTGGCTCAGCCGTGCCTGCCCTCTGCATGGACAGCATGATGCCCATAAGAATGCAGTGCTGTGAAGCATCCAGGAGCTGGGTGCAGAGGTGGATGCACCCCTTGTTTTGACAAGGGGGAGTGGGACTGTGGTGAAGAAGGCGGTGTGGTGCCATGAAGACAGTCCACATGGGCAGCTCTTCGTCCCACTTAGGGTCCCCTTGCAGCTCCATGCTGTGGTGGATGAACTTGTTGCCTGGACCTCTTCTCCTTGCCAGGATGATGCTGAATGAGGCCAGGGGGTGCTGTGCCGGGAGGGCTGCACATCTGGGTGTGCCATGCACATCTGGCTGCATTGCCAGCATCAGGGCAGCATGTACGCAACAGAACATCTGGACCTCACACACAGCATTGCTGAAGCACCAGGCTATTGGTTCAAAAACCTTACTGAGCAGTGTAAGAGCAGCAAAACCACCGAGGGCAGTGAATTTGGGGTCTTTTTATTGGCGTGTCAGCAGGCTGGGATGCGTAGGAGGGAAGCTGCCCATTTCCAGGGATTGTGTGAGCAGGAAGGGCAGCTATTGGAATTTGAAGCTGCTTCCTCCACTGTAAATTTGTTCTTGCTGTGTTATCTGTGGCTGGGCAGGACAGGGGAACATCTTGGCTATCTGATTTTTTGCTACAGTATGTTTAGGTCAGCTTTGTCGGTTCTATGATAACATAGGAGAGGCATTCCTGTCCTCACTAGTGAAGAATTTGCAAGAGTAATACAGGAATCTCTTATACTCCGATGTCTCCTAGGAGCTTTGGAAATAAACGAGTATTTATAAATACTTGTATGTAAAGGATGGTGGATTTAAACACAAAAAGTGATGGAAGTAAAAGTAGCTGAGCCATCCACTTTCTCAGACCCCAGCAAGGATGTACCTTGGCAAAAGGCTTGGATCAGCCTCCAGTGGACACCCCTAAACTGGCAACCATTCAGTTTTATTTGAGGTCTTAGAGATACCGGAATGGATTTTGTGTAGCTGCCTTCTGGTTGCATATCTGGACTCTCTTACAGAATTGGTATCAACAGTGCTGTAACTACAAATGACCCAAATCTGACTGAAGTGTTGTTTTTACTACTACTAATAATAATAAAAAAAATAATCTGGCTTCTGCATCTGACTGTTGGTTTGACAGGAATCTTCTTACGTATCTTGAAAAGGGCACTACATCAGCAAGAGAAACAGGCTGAAGATTAATGGAGTTGTGGGAGGTGTAGGAGGAGTTGGGAGAGGGAAGCAGAGTTCGTTTTGGATGACATTTGTCAACATGATTGACTCATGCTGTGCTGCATTTACATACAGATGGGGACACTGACAAGCACATGCTTTCAAGTAAAAATGCACGAGTCCCCGAACCCAGCCTGGCCATGGAAAAGCTGCTGCTGGGTGCTACACCAAGGGCTTCTTCTTGTATAGCTTAGGGATTTGCAGTGGGGGAAGATGGGGGGCTGGCTGCTTACCTCCTAAGCAATTTCCAGTGACGTGGCTTTTTATTATTATTATTTGTTCAGGCTATAATTCTGTGTTTCCTGAAATAACCACCAAGTATTCATCAGGCAGCTACTGCCTTTAGCTGCCTTTTGTGTGACTCTCAAGTGCTTCATTACTCCCCCGGTGTATTTTCTTTCTCTTACAGTAAATCTGGGCAGCATCTGTGTAATGGGGGAGGTGATACAATTTTGGGTTGAAAAGGAGAAAAGGTCTGGTTGGCACAGGAAGCCAGTGAGTTTAGGGAACACACAGCCCCTGGGGTACAGCATCCTTTTGTATGGAGAAGAATTCATGAGGCCACTTCCAGGACTCACGGCTACATCCCCCAAATTCAAAACCCAACCAATTTCAGCTCTTTATTGCTGGGTAGAGGATTTTATTTTTAAGCAACAGTTGGTTTATGACTTTTTTTTCACCTCTTTGGTAGCAATCTGATAGTGCTTTGATCAGTTCTCCAGAAGGAAATGCCTGTAATTTCCTGTGCAGGTCTTACCAGGTGTTGGGCTCTATCAGATCTCTGATGATGAGAGTTGAGAGCACTCTCACCTGTCAGGATCGTCCTTATTAGAAAACCTCAGAGTTGAAATTTCACTTGAGTTTTGAAAAACTTAATGCCACAACTACAAAGGGCATCAGACTCTGTCTTCTCACAAGACAGATCTCTTCCATGCAGACTTCCCACTGAAGACTGGCACAGAGTCCAGCTTTTGCCCAGTGTGTCCTTTTTAAGGCATTGACTGGGAAGGAAATCTGACAGAGTGGAAGAAACCTGGCTAAGAGTTAATCATCTTTATTTAATAATAATTGGCAGTGGTTGTTCATACACCTACGAGTCCTTTGGCTCTTGAAGGCTTGAGACATGGTCATGCCTACTTGTGGAAGAAATTCCTGAAGTTCATTCAGTCCTGATCAGCATGACTCAAGGGAGGCAGCTGCCTTCTAAAAGGGCATGTCCTGTGTTTCAAGGATTCTCAGTAGCTCCCAGCCCAAGGGATTGCCTACAACACATTGGGCTGAACTATTTTGGTACCTGGCGAGCGTCTCTGGGTGTGTCATGGTGTTTGTGTGGCTGTAGCCAGCAGTCTGCAAGAGGAACAGAGAGGGAAGTGTTCAAATCATGCAGAGTTTCAGCCCTAGAGGCATTGCATGGAGCTGCTAATGCTTACAAAGTGGCCAGGTAAAAGGGTGTAATCGAGGGAGCTGTGGCTAGAGGAAGAGTTATTAATTGCAACCGTAGGTGGCTGGCAGTCTTCCTCAGCCTCAGGTGAGCTTGGCGTCCTCAGGTATGCAGAGCTCTGGCAAGGCGTGTGTGAAGAGCCGTGAACCAAAGCAAGCCAATGATAGGAAAATTCCCTTGGCCATGGGCCGATGGAACTGGTCAGCATACGTGTTAGTGTATGCCAAATCTCGGCCTCTTTCTGAAGTGAACGTGGGCTCCCCAGAGTTGTCTGCTTTGGAGAGCTGCAGCAGAGGAGGAGGGTGCTGGTAGTTCCCACACAGACCCTGCTGTAGCTTTTTCTGGAGGTTTCATAACAGAATTAAGCAATTTGTGTTGCATGTTGCCATGGAGACCGTAAATCACTGTCATGCTGGGCTTCTCAGTCAGGGAGCTGGTGTCTTTAATTGCACTAACCTACCCTGCAAATCCAGGGCTTGGTTCTGAGCTTGTTGACCTTCTGTAACGGCTTTGCCCTGGGAGCTCTGCCTCCAGGACAGCAGAGCTGGAACTGGGGAGAGGGGTGCCAACACATCAAATATCAACTATCTGGGGTCCATTTTATTATTGTCATATGTGGCCACAACTCTGCTCTGATGCACAGAATTTGCAATGATTTACAGAAGCTGAGATCTGACCCACTTGAATTCAGGGCAAGTTTTGCAATGAGGATGGGGATTAAATACACTGCCTATATTTTGTGAGGACCTGTTTGGGCTTGGTGGTCCAGTCACAAACTAAGCTGAACTTAGTGTTTTCATGTAACTTGGCTGCTCCAGTTCTTCCACTTCATCCCCATGTGCAGACAGGTAAATGGAGTTTTATGCAGTTTATTCTGCCTCCATAAAAAGAGTTGGTTTTGCTGAGGAGGCTCAGCCTCAGTGATGCTCTTGAATCAGCATTTCTCTTTTCTCTTTGCCATCTACCCCAGAAGTAGCCACATTTCTGATTGTCTCAGCATTACTGGCTTGTGTCAGGAGACCAATCTTGCCAGTGCATACGAAGATGATTGTATAAATCAGCCTCCTTCCAGTGACTTAACCAGAGCCCTGATGACATTTGTCAGCAAGGGTATGGATCCTTCTCTTGGCTCTTTCTAAATAAACTATATAAATTGTAAGATGATTATCATCAGAGCTTATTAGTGTATTACCACATGCTGCTTTGTATTCAGACAATAGATAAAAACATTTGTGTTTCATTTTTCCCAGTCAGATCTACGGCAAACACGCTTATTCTTGCTCCCATCTGAGGAGGACTCTGTCAGTATTCTTGCCAAAAACACATGAAAATCAGCCCAAGTCTTGTGCAGTTACTTGTAGTGACATAACCAGCTAGCACAGAAGCTCTGTGCACCTTTGAGAGTGTTCAGTGCTTTTCAGGAGGTGATAAATGTTGTTTTAAAGGTTTGATTCATTGGCTGGTTAAGATGATAATTTTGTCAACACCTGAGTTCTCTTCTTGCTTCGGTTATCAGAGCAGGTGAAGGGGTAGAGGGACTGAAGTACGTGGCTTTCAGAGGGTTTTTATTATGCACTTGCATGATGGGAGCATGGGACCTGCTATCTCAGTAGAAGGAGGGGTGTTTCCATGAGCAGTAGAAACAATCCTGCAGAAACATCTAAGCTTGCTGCCTTTTGACATTCAATAGAAGTTTTCCTCTGTTTGTGCTAGCATCACCTAAATTACAGGGATTGTGCTCAACAAATCAGGCTGCAATTCTTGAATTTTTATTTTTTTTCCAATTCAGTCCTTGCTGTTCTCCCCAGGCTACATAATACTCAGTCTGGTAGCTTAGACACATAGTATGACCAAACTTCTGGAAATGATGGGAAGCAAATGCCCCAGTTCAACTGATAAGCATGTTGGGCAGAGACACAGTTTGTACAATGGGCTAAACATTATCCTAGTACTTTGGGGAGCATTTCATGCAAGATAAGCTTGAGGCTCCTTAGAAGCAAGTTAAAGGGGCTGGTACAAAATGTCAATGAAAATGTAATGCTTGTCTGCTGAGCAGCACTTTGTGGTTTGTATGATGAGGTCAAAAATCGTGCACAAACGGAGTATGTTTTTCACATCCACAGACTGTCTCCGCCATGGAAGTAACAATTGGTCTTTCATACTGCCTGAGCAGAGCTGCTCTGCCTTGCAAAGAAGGATGGGGTGAAACCTTGGCCATGGGCAAAGCTGAAAATTGTTATCAAATGTGTTGGAAGGGGGGGCAGAGTTTTGGGCAGAGTTTTATCCAGACTCTACGTCCCAAAGAGCCTTTGAGGATCGCCTGACCTGAGCAGGATTATGCAGAAATAAAACTTGGTCTTCGAAGCAAAATTGAGACATTTAGTTGAAATTCTTAGGT
This sequence comes from Xenops minutus, assembly GCA_035221455.1. Taxonomy (NCBI): domain Eukaryota; kingdom Metazoa; phylum Chordata; class Aves; order Passeriformes; family Furnariidae; genus Xenops; species Xenops minutus. The sequence continues at coordinate 12,287,906 of JAWWEE010000162.1, read as the reverse complement.
TTTTCTGCAGCCAAGCCTGCTGTGTATTGATGTGTGGTCTTGTAAATATGAAAAAATTTCTTAAAGATAGGAGTAAGAAACTGTTCCTTGGGATCATGCTGAAGAACTGCAGTATGACTGAAACCTCAGTTGGGGCTTGGTCTCCTTCTCCCCATCCAGCAGCTGTTGCTTGCAGTGAAAATTCAATAGTTTAGAAATAAGCAGACTTGATCATGCTTCTTCTTGCTCTGAAAATGTTGGGTTGTCTCAGCTTGGACAAGAAACCCTTACAGTTTTGAGACTCAGCAATCTCATTCTGTTTCCTCCTTATGGGCTTTTCTTCTTAGAGGAGAAACTAAGCCCTTCTCAAGGTATGGGGTCTCCAGTGTACAAAAAGAACATGGGACCCCCAAGTTTGCCAAGTCAAAAGTGCTTTTTATGGTTCAGTATTTTGGATTAAACTGAAATAATGATTTTGGAGAAAGGGACTAGAGAAACCAGAAATTAAACCTGGATTAGGGGATTATGTTCTCATCTGTTTTAAAAGTAGTCCAAGTTGGCATTGGGGTCTGTTCAGAAATAAAGAGTCAGAGTGTTTTGTTTGGAAAATATAGAAGATGAAAGAATTTTGGAAAGAATGTGGGGCTCATTTGTACTATAGGGTGAAATAAAATTGCATTAGTCTGCATTCAACTTGCACTGTGTGTGTAAAAGTCTCAGCTTCTGTGCAACAGCTGGCCCAGCTGTGGCACCAAAGCATGTCAGCCTTGCTTAGTGGTTTCTGAGAATGGAAAAGTTAAAGTTGTTTTCCTAATAAAAAAGAAAACCCTAGGCTTATTGGAAAAGCCTCCAAAAGCTTTTGTGGGATGTTGTGGAGCTAACAGTTTATGGAGGTTCCCTCAGACTAATCCTTGTCACCCCTCAGTGCTGTCCCCAGCTGGCACCTGCAGCCCAAAGGGCAGCAGCAAAACCAGAATGGATGGGAGCAGGTGCCTGCAGAAATTGTCACCACAGCTGCCCCTGCACTGAACAGCTGTTTTCAGGAAAACCAGTACCAAGGAAATCAACTGCCTTCTCTTGAACCTTATCATTATGATGGGGGTTTTTTTATATTATTTTCCTTTTTAACTGTGCGAAAAACCTCCCAGAAAATGCAATGGTTGTTCAGATCTGGGAGATGACCACCCATTTCCTCTGTGATTTGAGTTATCATTGCTTCCCACGGGTGGGTGGAGGGCACTGCCCTCCACAGTGTGTGTACAGAGCCTCCCGCCTGGGCTCTCTTCAAATGAACAGTCACTGATGCTGAGTGTTGAAAAGGGCTGTTCAGCACTGTCTGCCTCTTTCTTCTCTTTTCTCCACACACATGTGCTGCTGCCCAGGTGCAACCTGTGAATTTTTTTCATCTTTAGGAGTCAGTTCTGGGGTGAGAGGAGTGTTGTGACCATGCTGCAGAGAGGCTGCTCTCCTGGCTGTGTCACAGCCACAGACACCCGCTTTCCTGCTATGGCAGGGTGGAGGGTTTTTTTTTTTTAAAAGCAAAACAAAAACCACCCATTGTTCCTGGCCTGCTGCCTTCTCACTTTTATTTCTCAAACTTGAAAATGAGGGAGAAGAAAGTAGCTAAGTGCATTTTTGCCTGCTGGCAGAGCCAGGATTGGACCTTTAACTCTAGTTTCATCCCTCATGGCCAGTTCTGCCTGCAGGTCTGGCCCCAGGATGTAACACACCATCTCATGTTTGCTGTACCTTGGGTTAAGCAATGAAGAATAGCACAGCTCTGGCTTAGCAATGGTCACTGGCAATGGGAGACTGTCTCGAGCTTGACAGCTGCACTGAGCCTTGGTGCTTTATGTCACAGTCATGTGGATCCAGTCCCTATAGGAAGGTATACAATGACATAAGTTTTGCCATATGCACTTGGTAGGAATTAACAATCGTTGTAGACAAGTCAGGAGTAAACAAGCCACAGTGGTGGAGCTGTCTGCACTTGGGAGTGCTGGGTTTGAGTTGGGGTAGAGCTGTTGGGAAGGGTCAGTGGTGCAGCTCCGCTCCAAAAGGATTTTGGATGTCAGGGCTGCCTTCGTTCTCACTTCTTTGGTAGCAGGTAAAAGCTGCTTTGTTCATATTGCTCTCTTTTCATTGCTGATGAGTGACCGGAGATGATCTCTTGTTCCATCAGGTTTAGCACACTGGAAGCATGGCTACAAGTGCTGTTCCCAGCGAAAACCTCCCCACGTACAAGCTGGTGGTTGTTGGAGATGGTGGTGTGGGGAAGAGTGCTCTCACCATACAGTTTTTCCAGAAGATTTTCGTGCCAGATTATGACCCAACTATTGAAGACTCCTACCTGAAGCACACAGAAATAGATGGGCAGTGGGCAATTCTTGACGGTAAGCAAGCTACTCTTTTGATCCCTGTTCCCTTCTGAGCATATGTGCGGATAGACCCTGCCACAGCATGTTGGGTCCTTGTGTCCCTCCTACTCTGTTGTGGGCTGACAGGAATTTGAGCCTGTGAGCCACGGTGCGTGGTCTGCAGCTGGTCTCCAGCAACATGTCTGCTTCCAGTTGTGTTGTTTCCAGTTCTGCAAAGAAATGGTTCTTGCAAGAGTGTAAAAACCTACAGATCATCATTGACATTTGGAGCAGGCTTCTACAAAGGGTGAATTATAGCACTGCGAGGTGGCTATTGCTAATGATGTTTCATTGTGGTTGAGCTCATCCCTTGGGAAATAACAGTGAGTGGGTAACTGAATGAGGGTTATAACCAGAAAATACATTTAATCAAAACGTTGTCCACTGACAGTGAATTGTTACACCTCCTAACACTCATCATTCGGGTGTGATGTTTTCATGTCTAATTACCTGTTTCATTTAAATACTGGTAGGATACCAGCCTGGAGATCTGTTGTAACCAAGAGTTTTCAGTTCTTTGAAGAGAAACCACCTCCTTTTCTTTTTTTTGACAAAACAAAGCAGCAGTAATGAAATAAAAAAACCCAAGCAAATGCACTGAAAAAAAGCCCTGCCAAACAAACAAAAAAACAAACAAACAAAAAACAACAACAAATCTTCTTGATTAGTAGGTGAGGAAAAAGCTGTATTACCTAAAGCTGCAACTTGTTTGTTTGTGCTGCATGAGGCAGACTAACCACAGCTATAAGGGGAATCTTGCGGTTAAACATTGTAAGTTTTGTTTTGCTTTGTACAATAATTAGGTAGTACATAAAAGCAAGCAAGTATTTTGTGCCTTAAGTAAATCAAGTGCGTGTATGTGGCTGCTAACATAACTCCACTTAATTTAGCCTCACTTGTGTTGAGTTCCTACCTCCACTCTCATGTCAAAATGGTGCTCAAGATCTTGGGTGTCTGTGCATTTTGTGTCACTGGTGTGTTGGGACAGCAAGCTGGGGGTTTGTCATGAGTGTTGGGCTGTGGATGTTGATGGGGTTTGCTGCAAACACTGTTAGCTTGGTCTGGAAAATTGAGAGTTGCACTCCAAAGGATTTATCAGATGTAATTTAGTGAGTACAAATGGCTGCAAAGTCCTTGCAAGAACAGGCTTTACTCAGTATTAAAAACCAAAACCATCAAACAACTGAACAGTGTAATCTTGCCAATATTTGTTCATTTAAGCGTGTTCATAGTTGATATGATGGAGTATTTGTGAAACTGGTGCTGAAATGTGTCTCTCATTGCCATCTGCATCAGAGATACCTGCTCTCAATTAACTATCATATAATATATCAGTGTACCTTTATTTTCAAAATGCCAATGCTGTATAAAAGAAAAATCTAGTTCTGTTGTAAATTAAATTCATTATTTTTAGTCCAGAATCGAGCCCTCTAGAATGAGCAACCTTTATCTTTTCTGGTATGTGTGCTCCATGTTCTGATATAACAGTACCAGCTGCTGCACACACTGGTGTTGGCTGAAACAGCACAGGCTTTGTAAATTATTTGAAAGTATAAAAGGCATCTTTCACTGAATATTTGGAATTTTTGTTTAGACAAAAAAACCCAAAACCCAAACCTGACCTGGGTAGGAGTGGGGAAAGAAATTGTTTTCCAACAAGCATAAACTTAACTCATTGTTTTAATGAAAAGACCTTTCTTTCATTCAGATAGAGTTTAGTGGCTGTGCTTGGACTGAACTAAATTCAGCCATGGCCTTGAATGGCATGTTGAGAATCCCTGACTTTCAGAGTTCATGTGCCCACAGATGCCTTGCAGCCAGAGAAGTGAAACTGCAGCTTCTCCTTCTCTTTCCTACCACTTGAGATTTTGAACAACCAGAATTTGGGAAGAAAGGCAATATTCTTGCTTGGAAAAAGTATGTGAACCTTTACTTATCTGCCCAGTAGACACAGGGAATAAAGACTGGCTATCACATGTGTCTTCTGCCACAGCTCTCTGTCACAGGCTTTGGATCTAGGCTATTCTCAGAGGTCACCATCTATTAGGACAGCTGCTCTTGTGGTTACATGAATCACTTATGGTATAAAATTAGGGACAAACATGATGGGAAGGGTCAAGATGCATCATGGTAAATTCTAGTCTTCCCAGTTGTCCTTTATGACCAAATCCTTTATAGGCTGATGTTTTGTGCAGTGCTTGGTAGGGAGAAGCAGCTGTCCACTCCCAAAATAGGAACTAGTTTTAGAACATGAGATTGTCAAGTGAGGATATAAATATGAGGGGATCTATAAGTTTCTAAGTTTTCAAATGAAAACAGTTAAAAAAAAAAAAAAAAGCCAAATACATTGACATCCAACAACTTTAAAAAAAAAACAACAAAGGAAAAAAAGCCCACCCTTTTCCAGGCTGTTGCCTGAGCAGTTCTGTACAAAGCATCTCAAGCATTTTGTAACCAGCATTATGTTGTAAAAAACCCTTCTGCTAGCCAGCTTGCATAAAGCATTTGGCTTCCCTCCATTAAGACCTCCACCCACATTTGTTCAATAGCAGTATCTGGCAGCATGATGAAATGTTTGACTTGCATTTCTTTCCTTTGCTGAAATCTCTCACTGAAAGTAGGCTGAAATGAAATAGGTTTTTATTTCAGATTTTATATCTTGTAGCCAAACCTACATTCAAACTCCTCTTTTACATATTTGCTCTCTGGCTTGGGCATGTCTCTCTGCCTATTTTTCTCACCAGAGAAGAGTCTGTGATAGTTCCCTGCCTCACAGAAGACTGTGGGACCTGTGCTTGTTGTGGTCAAGTCCAATACTACATGAAAACACTTCATTATTGACCTTATGCCAGCTTTAGAAGACCATCGATGCAGTGTTTGGAGGACAAGTGCTGTGGAGTGGAAAAGGGGACTTAACCTGAATCAGAGATACACAAGCAATTTGTGACTAGCCGATATTTTCGTTGCTGCCATTCTAATGAGGCTTTCAGATCAGCCTCCAATTTTCTCTGCATATGTTATCTTTATTTATTCCCTGATGGTCATGCTGCAATCAGCATGGTGATGTGCTTGGTGAAATGCATCCACACGCAGGTGTGTATAAACGTATCAGGTCAAAATTAAGTGGGGGCCAGGACTGATCTGCTTTGAATAGCTTTTGCTCCAATTGAGCTGCTATGATTAATTTTGTATGTGTTTTTCTGTGTGCAGGCTATCTTAGCAAGTAGCAGAGGATTTCTTTTGGTGTGGCTGCCAAATGCCAGTTTGGAATTATTAATCTGGGTGTGCAGCCAAAAGTGGAATACCTTAATCAGGAAAAACATTCTCAGTGGTTCAAAATTCGTTCTGCCTCATAAGCCACACGGAGATAAAAGGTGACGAAGAAAGGGAGATGAAGAGATGACCACAAGTACATGACTTGGGCATATTGGTGAATTGGGCTGAACTCTTGGCTGTCAGTAGGGTTGTGCTGACTGGTACCAGCAAAGCAAGGAATTGTGCCTGTGTGTTGGGTGAAAGGAGGTTGTGGTCTCCCTCCTTTTCCCTTTCCTTTTCCTGGTACGAAAGACTCCCTAGTCATCTAGTTTTCCTAGATGAAAGTCTCACTGGCTGGAAGCTGTCTTCCTACTCCGGAGCTTCAGTTTTCCCTTTTATATCACTTCTTCACAAGACCCCTTCTCAATCCCTGGGTGCCCTTGCAATGGGCTAGACCTGCACAGCCCTGGTCTGCACCCCACCCCTGTGCAGTCACACGAAGCTCTGTTCCTTTCCCCAGACTATCTTTCTGTCCTTCCCACCTGTGTATCCCACACATCCCTTTTTGTCAAGGATTTTCCTGCTAGTTGTCCTTGGGCAGGCTGTCTCCTTGTCTGCTTTTCTCCTCAGGAAGCTTGGCAACAATTTGGCCAGGAGGCCAGAGGGAGATCAAAGGTCACTTCAGACTTGCAGGCAGAAGGGTTGGTTTGTGGCTCAATTTTTTTTTATTTAAACTCTGTGTAGCATCATTGAGAGCATTAAAATTCAAACTGAATTTGTACTTTCATTCTTTTCTTTGTATGTACAGTATTTCTCCTCCCTTAATTGCTGGGATTTTGCAACCTTGAAAGAGGGGGTTTTGTCTTGGGTTGTGGGGAATTTTTTCCTGCCAGGAAAATTTTGATGTTGCAACATGGAAAACACAAGGCTTTGAATACTTGCCCTTTGTTAGAGAAAGAGCTCCTTTAAGGGCTCACATCTTTATTCTGTTTATTGATGTGTAAGCCTTTCTTCTGAAGTCCCCTCTCTTCTTGTTCCTTAAAGAAAGGACAAGAACTCAAGTACTTGGGTTTTCCATGTTATAACATCTGTGTATTTAGTTAGGGCGCAAAAGAAGGGTTCATAAAAGCCTGAGTGTTTCCCCATCATGTGTGTTTTGCGGAGGAAAAGCTGTCATGCCAGAGGCAGTGTGTCTGTATCTGAGAAGGAGCAGAAGCGTCAGAGTGACCAAGTGAAGAATCTGCCTTGCCTTGTGCACAGCAAGGGCACCTCATACCTCTTTGGGGTGACTGGAGGTTTGGAAGTACAGAATATGAGCTGTGAGTCCAGTACTCCACCTACACAGTGCCCAGAATACCAGCTCCTGAGATGAAGCCAAGGGCTGATGGGGGGTGCCCTCTCCAACCGTGATGATGATGGAAAGAAGACAGAAACTGTGGAGATGGGTTTCTTCACTGTGAAACTCTTTAGCTTGACTTGTCAATTCAAGTTCAGTTTTCCCCTGAGGTTAGGTACCGACATGCAGGGCAGGGAAACCCAAAGGCTGAAGGACAGAAAATGCCTGTTTGTTCATCTTTGTCCCCTTAAGATGCCATGGACAATGGAGAAGCTCTCTTGAGGTGACTCATACACCTAGCTGCCTAGCAATGTGAAGATAAAGATGTAGGAGGAAATTTTGCCTAGATATGAAAAGAGAAGAGGAACTCACCTGCACAACCAGATCTGAGCTCCCCGAAGGCTGGGAAGGCTGTGTTTGAATCTGAACTGAATCCAGCTTAGGCTCCAGAAAAAGCAATGCCACAAGTTCATAGTATGTCTCTCCCCTTGGTTTAGATTTACACTCCTTTGTCTCTGGATGGGCACTCGGAGCACTGTCGGTTGCAGATATGTAATATACCTTGAAGTACCAAGAGCTACACACTAATTTGTGTGTATTCCTGGGCTCCTGTGCCTGCTCAGAAGGGCTCTTTAGGCAGCGGTACTCGTGCATAACCCATCAGGATTCACAGGGAAATGGTGTATAGAGCTCTAAGGGGGCAGGATTCAATTAGCAAGGAGTTCATCACAGCAGTTGGGGGTAACATCCACTGGAAAGCAGAAAAGGCCATCTCTTTGCTTAGCAAACTCTTTCCTGCAAAGAAGAAGACGTTCCTGCTGGGCTCTCACAGCCTAATTGCTCTTAGTTTAGTCTCCAGCTGGTTTCATGATGGCTGTAAATGGCTTTGCCCTCTTTAGATGTCTGTTCCTGCATCAAACATAGTTCTTGGCTTCTTTCTCCTGCATCTTTACCCAAATGCTTTCATTAATTCTCCTCCTTGCTTCTTCTTTGGTCAAGTTTGTGGGAACTTCACCAGGTTTTCTGTTGGAAGTCCCTGACCAGGTGCTGTGCAGCCTGTGAATCTGACTGCAGGTCTTGGAAGAATGAGGTAGGAGAAACCTACTGTGCTTTGCTCCAGCCTTGCTTCTGTATTGGTGTTTATGTGCTGCCAGTGAGGCAGCTGTTCGTTTAAAGTGCACCAGCTCACAGTTCTCTGCTCGTGGTTATTCCTGTGTCTTCTGGCATCCTGTCTGCAGAAACAGGAATTTTAAAAGAAGGTGAATGTTGGCTAACATGCTAAACCTCCTCACCACTTAGGGAACCCAGACGCCTTCCCAGTTATACCTTCCCAAGGTTTCTCCTTGCTACTTTGCAATTTCTGTAGGTAGGAGTCTTCTTGAAGCTTTCATGCCACAAGATTACACCACAAGCAAAGCCGGTTACATCTGCCCCTTTTTTGGTGCTGTTGTGGTCCTGTCCTTCCTACAAAGGATCCAGATTAAGCTCTCCTGTGTTGTCTACACTTCATGTAGTACAGAAGTGTTAGGCTGGGGGGTTGCCTTTATGAAAAGCATATTTAAAGTTAAAACAAGGGCTTTCTCTGGCCATCTACAGGATGCTTAACTTTGCATGAATAACCCATCTGAGATTAACCATACCCTTTGCTGCTGTGTATCTTTTACTTGCACTTTCAAAGTGCCATTTTAAATGCTGCCTGGACTTGCTCACCCTTCTACCAATGCTGCAAGTGAATTCCCTTTAAATAGCAGCTGCTGACACAGCACCTCTGCCTGTGTTTAGTGTGATGCCATGGCCAAGATCCAGGCAAGGTAGGAAAGACTGAGCAGAGCCCCATACAATCCCTTGGGTATTCCCACAGCCCCCACCAGGGCTTGCCCCCTCTCAGGGGATGCAGAGCTTTGGAGTGGCAGCAGCTGGGGATGGGTTAAGGGGTGCAAGAACAGAGCTGAATGCTCCTCGTGTGTTTCATGGGAGGTTTGCAAATGTGCTAGAGCAAGGGGAAGTCCCTAAGCAAATTACCATGCAGGATACAGCACATCCATCTGCACCTTCCTGCCCACAGCTTGTGCTCGGGCACCTGCTCTGTCTCGGGGAGGGAGGGCAGGAGGAGCCAGCTCCTGGTGAGAAGCTATCCCACTCCACCACAAGTTGGGCATGTGTGTTGGAGAGGGGAAAGGAGTGTGTTTGTGTGTGTATTTGTTGTCAGCTCTCAGCCCTGCCCTAATATCGCATTTAGCTGGTGCAGGAGTCAGATGAGGGCAGCCCAGCCTCTCTGTACAGGTTGGGTAAGTAGGAAGGATTAATTTCCTCTTCTGCCCCAGCTATGCAGTCCTGGCCTTTTTCCATGGTAGCAATTCTGCCCAGGGCATAGAAATTCACCAGCATATGCAGTCTCTTTTTGTTGCTTTTCTATTTTCTCTTTTTTTCTTCTTTTTGTACAGTTCTTAAGAATAGCCTGGATACCTTTGAGCTGAGACACTTGCTAGATTTAGAGGGGAGAAGCAGGATAAAAGGCTATGAAGAGACGCAGGTGATTTTCCAGCAAGCTTGGCAAACAAGCCTAAATTTCAGGGTCTTTGCCTAGAACCCTAGAAGTGATTTTACCGTAAGGGCTCATGGAAACAGATATTCAAGACCAGTTAAGGCAAGCAAACAAATGAGGCTGAAGGGTCTTAAAGAACCCACCATCACTGAGGAAGGTCTCCAGGTCTTCCAGCATAGCTGCCATTCCTCCAGACATGCAGTGAAGGGGCGTGGCATGTGCTGTGACATGCAATGTGTCCATCTGTGGTCACCTGTGCTGATTCAGCAAAGTGGTCTTTATTGTGGCCCTATCTGGAAATCAGGGCAGCCTGAGTACTTACCCCTACAGAGAATATCTTGCTGGGACCATGGGTCTGTTCAGACTAGAAAAACCTGTATCAAGCCCTGCTGCTCTGTCAGCAGTACACTCCTGCCACAGTCTACATCCACCGGTGCCCTGGGCTGTCCCCATCACTTGTGGGCAGCAGATGCTTATGCTGTGGCTGCATAGCACAGGTGACATAGTTTCCCCACACAGCCCAGTGTCCTGGGATGTGAGAATGTTCCCAGTCATCATGAAGGTCCCACATTTGACTCTCAGATACAATGATACATTAGGACTATTACTTCTGAGGAGCTGATGCACTTTGAGCTCATACCATGTTTGTAGTGGCATGGCCTAAACTCCTCTTGTACCCTCCTCTTTCCAGTCAAAATCCTGGCTGTGTACAAAGCTGGGGCCCAGGAAACAACACTGATGTGGGTATCAATATGTGATGTCTACCGAAAAGGCTGGTGTAGCTGGGTCTACATTTGGTTCGGGAGGGAGCTGATGTGACCCCTTGCGAGACAGCAGTGGAGAGTCAGTGAGTTATGGTTCCATTAGAGGAGGTTAACCGCATGGGGAACCGCATCTGGGTTGCTGTCACAACTGAGGTGTTTTAGAGGGTTTGAGCACAGATTTACTCACAGAAGGATGATCGCTGTGTAGGATATGCAAGGCACTTAAAGCTTTTCCACCTGTTTTAGTTAGCTCCTTAGTGTCAACACACCACTTGGGACTGTTTAAGGGGAGTTCCCCAAGGCTGTACCATCCTGCTCTGAGTACATAATTGTGTAGAAATAATTTCCACGTGTTGAGAAAAGGAAAATGTCATAGCTGTTTCTCTGGGTTGTCTCCCAGCTCTGCTTCACTGTGCAATTTGTAGGTTGTCTCTGACATTTAAACTGGGTTTTACTTAATCTTCCAGTGTTGGGTTTTTCTGTGTGGTAAGAGGGGTAAAGTCAAAGGACTGTGAAATACTTTGAGCCATATCTTTCCAGAGGAGCAACACCCCAAATTCAGTGGTTAGCATTTGGTACCGGAAAAGAAAAACATCTTTCCCTCCATCCACTCCCAACTTAGGCACACAGGGATGAGTGGGCTCTGGGACTGTTTTTTGGGTTGTAACTAGAAACCACTTTGTCCATCCAACTTCATTTCATCAAATCTTACAACCTTTAAGAGGACCAAGCCCAGCAGAGGCAGAAAGGCTGTAGGACACATAGTGGTGACAGAAGCTATGGCTCCTTGTGGTAACTAAAACCCTTTGTCTCTTCTGTCCTAGTTCTGGATACTGCGGGCCAGGAGGAGTTCAGTGCAATGCGGGAGCAGTACATGAGGACCGGGGATGGTTTTCTCATAGTCTACTCCGTGACAGACAAGGCAAGCTTCGAGCACGTGGACCGGTTCCACCAGTTGATCCTCAGAGTCAAGGACAGGTGGGTGCCATGGAGCTGGGCACTGCCTGCCCTGCCAAACTCATGCTGCTCTGCAGACCATGCTGTGGGGGTGGTTGCATGTCTCACCCCAGCTTTTGCTTTCTGGATGTCCTGAGACAAATCCTTTTGTGGGGGTTTGCGAACCTAAATGTGAGGAATAAGAAGTGTTTTACCTCTTCTGATAAGCATGAACAGGTTCAGTAGTGTTGTGATGGAGCAAAAATGGATCTGGAAGAAAAAAACTGTCAGAACGGCCTGGCAGAGCTGTGTGAGAAAGGCGGATCAGACACCTTTGAAGGTAACCAGCTCAGCTCTGAAGAGGGAGGAAGGATGCTCTGTGCACAGTGCAGGCACTTTGGGACCACGAGGGAGTCAGCAAACATTCAGCCCTAATTGTTTTCTTTGGCCTGGCAGCATCCTCCTTTCCGTGGCTTCATCTTTTGCCAAACACCTTAGATGGTCCTGCATAATTTGGTGGTGTGAACAAGTGTCTTGAAGGGGGAAAAAACCTCATGCTGGAAAGAACTGTATTTCTTACAAGGGTTGTAATGCAGTTAATGCATCATGCTCTGCAGCAACAATTTTTACAGAATAAAACATCTCTGTGTGACTGGGGAGAAAGTAAGAGAGGTCGCCTGCTCCCCTCCTGGTGTGTGCATGGGAGAAAGTAGCACTGGGAATTTAACCACAGCAAGTAAATGTGTCCTGGCAGAGCGAGGGGAAGCTTCTGGTTTATCTCCAAGATAACTCCCTTTTCCCACCCTGGTTCAAGAGGTGATGGATCAGTCCTCATTGGGTGGGGTGTGAATTAAGCCCTTATATGTCTGCAACTTTGAAACACTTAGTTTTTCCGTTCATAATGGCTTTTAATTATGGAAGTCATCAAGAAAAGTCACCAGAGAGTTCGGGCCTCATTGCTGGCTTCCTTTCACAGCTCTGAATAACTTCCCCACAGGAAGGGTGGACTCGTATCATGTGAGGTTCATAGCTGACAGCTCTTCCAGTAAAGCATCCAAAGCGTAGCCCACAAGAGTGAAAAGTAAAGGAAAAACTGCCCTTTGATTTCATCTAAATGAAGAAAAATATCAGTCAGTCAGCCTCTCAGATCACAGCAGTCTTTTCTTCACTGAAGGCTTAGCCTGAGGCAAAGTAAATGTGTTTCTGAAAGCTGAAGAAGATGGCACAGAATTTCCTGTAACCTGCCCCAATCCAATGCTGGTTTTATCTAAATTAACTTTGTGAGAATAAGATGTGGTATTCATTGTTTTGCTCTGGACTGAAAGTTTTACCCTCCATAAGCCGTGCAAACACCACAGCGGTGTGTGAGAGGCAGGAAGTGAAACAAGCTGGTGAGGTTGTTTGTGTTTCCCTGCTCAGCGCCACTGAAGCGCAGAGCATGAGGAGCTTATTAGTGCTTCATCCAAAACCGGAGCTCGGTCAGAAAATTGCAGCAGTGGGAGCAGCACGAGTGAAAAAGCCATCCTGCCAAACCCACAGGTAGCTGGGAGCAGAGCATCACCCTGGTTTTCAAGCTAGCAGGCAGTTTTGGCAACTTAAAATCCGAAAGAATTGCAGGCTGCTGTGTTAGCAGAGCTGTTCAAAGCAAGCCTCTCATTTCTTTCTACAACTTTCATTATAGTAAAATTTCCGACTCTAGCAGCTTTGTCCAACTAGCAATTGTACAGCTTACAATAGGGAACAAAGTCCCCACAGAGTTTTATGCCTGATGTAAACAAGGCAAAAGAGATACCATGCGTATGTAATCCCTTTCTAATCAATGTGCTGCAAACCAAAAAGGAATCAAATAATCCAGACAAGCAAGTGCTTTGCTCCAGAATTATCAGTCAAGATACATCAGTGCTCAGGTATTAACATTAAATCACAGTCACATTATCAGAATGAATAACTCTTAAGAGTCAGTTAAAATGCAGAGTGCAGTACAGTATTTTTCCAGCCAGAGCAATGGGGCAACATGCCAGAGGAATGATGGAGCCCTTATCACCTCGATGAAAAATGACCCAGAAATGATGTTTAAAAATCCAGAGTTACTCAGGAAAGTGTTTTAGGCAGAAATGAGTACGGCCAGCTGCTCCTTACCCAAATAAAATCTGCTGTGTTGCAGCAGAGAACACCAGGATCATTTAGGAGGGTTTAAAGTTAAACATAAAACAATACTGCAGTAACTGTCAGGGATCAGAAGGGACCTCCTCCCTGCCAGCAGTGGGTAAAGGGCCCTGCAGCAGCTCATTGCTCTGTGTCATGAAGCTGGAGGAGAGAGAGGCATTGCCAGCACCTCCCATGGTCCAAGCTGCCTTGGTTCTGTTTATGGAGCTACAGAGATCTCTGCAGAGGGAGAGCCTTGCACAGGACATGCTGTGGATAGATGGATTCTCTTCTCAGGTGGTGGCTGAAGACAGTCACTTACATGACTGGTAAACTTAAAGAAGTACCAAGTATTATTACAGAGGTAGATGGTTTTGGCATTTTTTCTGGGATTAGAAACAGGAGATAGTAGGTAATAGCACTGGAAGCGTAGCAAGTCTCTTTGGTTCCTTCCAGCCTCCTTGAGGTACCACTGCCAGTCTTTCAGTTTGCCATGGGGTAGCAGCTGATTGACATCTTTTTGCTCCCAGTCATTTTCTCCCCCATTTGATACCCCTCTAAACACCGGCTCCCAGAGTCCAGGTCTTCTTCCCCAACAGTTGCTCTCAGTGGATGACCAGGACATGAACTGACTACAGTTCTTCCATCACCTCTCAATATCTTGCAATGATGAGCAGCTGCCAAGATATGCAGTTACGGAGATGCCTTAACTGTTACAAAAGAGTCCCACTCTCCTGTCCAAGATCTGTCTCTATGTCTCAGTTAATTTCCTGGCTAATTCTGTAGATCTTTCTTCACCTAGTTGGATCTTCAACTATCAGGCATTGCAAAAACGGTGACATTAGGTTCCTGAAGTCCCTACAAATAACAGTGAATGTGTACATGCATGCAACTTGTCAAGTACATTTTACAATGTGAATGTATGTGTAGCACGGTCTGGGGTTTTTTCTTTGTTTCTTTACACATACATGGTATGTCTGTAGCTGAAAATGTTCAATGATGTCAGCATTAAAAAGTGAAACTTATGCTTGGCACTTTTTATTGTAGTCTGCTAATAATTGGGTGATGGGTTTGATTTTTTTCCAGAGAGTCCTTTCCAATGATTTTGGTGGCAAACAAAGTTGATCTAATGCACTTACGGAAAATTACAAGAGAACAGGGAAGAGAAATGGCAACAAAACATAACGTAAGTTTGTGGGATTATTTAATGGGTTACTGTAAGTCCTATTACAGGCATTCAGGATTGAAATCTCTGCTCATTTGGAGCTGAATTGAAGCTTACAATTAAACATTTGCAATTGCATTTTTGACTACTGCAAAGCAGCAGCTATGCAGTTTCCTTTCAGTAGGGACAGTTCATCACTGAAACTAGAACTTCTGCTATGCATCAGGGCTGTAGCAAAGCTGTGGCCATCCTGAAGCCACATGTACAAGTTGTCTGTAAGCAGTGAGAGACATGAAATGTTCAGAATGAGGGAAAAAAGTGCACTCTCCTGGAGTGAAAAGGCAGGGACAGACATTAGAGGTATACCCAGGTGTCTGTAGGAAGTGAGCTTGTTAAAGATAATGAAGTTACAGGGTTGTTAAGCCTGTATAAATCTGGCCCACCATTTTAGCTCTGCATTATTCATGCTGTTAGTTTAGCCTGAGAAATTGGTCTTAGATGGGTGTAGATCACATGCTACTCCACTAATCACCTCTAAATGCAAGCAGCCCTGAACATTCAGAGGGAGACAAAATTCCCTGAGGAGGAACTGAATGGAAAGGTTAAAGGCAAACAAACCTGAGCCCTCTTGTCAACTTGCTGTGCCTAAAGGGCAAGCTGTGTGGTGTTTCTGAATAAGCCACGAGGGCAGTTTCTCAGGGCAGGTTCACTCCTTCCCCTCCTCAAGGAAGCTGGGCTCTGTAGAAGCCAGGGCACCTAAACTGCAACACAGCATGTTGCATCCATCTGTACATGAACAGTTTGGAAAAGTCCAGGCGTGAAAATACCTTATCAGAGGCAGTTTTATAAATCTGCCAGTGTGCTGGACAAGCACTCTAGGAGGCCCCATCTGGCTGTCAGATTTTGAAGGGGAAGATCATTTTACACTTGAGGGAAATTGTAGTCATGAAATATTCATGCAGTAGTCCTAATAAAATGTGGCAAGCAGGAATTTTTGGCAAGTGTTGGTCTTTCAACAACCTTCGGCTATTTTCATGTCTGCAAGCACAGCTAGGGGGGAGAGAACATCTGACAACATGAAGTCTCTGATTATTGTTCCCCAAACCCAGAGCTCCGATAGCAGCTGGTTTGCCTGGTGCTTATTCCAGACCTTTTGTAAGCGCTTCCTGACCTTGCTACAAGCATGAAGGTGGTGATAGCAGTGTCATGGCAACATTTTGTTTACCTGTATTTCCCTGGTCTCTTAAGGACCCAATTTCTCCAGCCTTTTGGCCTTTCATTTTGAAACTGGTTTTCTACTGACATGTAGGCTGTTACTAATCTCTTTCGTGGTACACTTCTCTCCTCCAGATTCCCTATATAGAAACTAGTGCCAAGGACCCACCTCTGAACGTTGACAAGGCCTTCCATGATCTTGTGAGAGTAATAAGGTAAGCTGCAAACTCCTCACTTGCTTACTGCCCATGGATGGCTTGTGCAGGTGGCCCAGAGAGCTTTCGGGGAGCAGGGGCCAGGTGTGCTTGCAGTGGGAGATTTCTGAGTTTTATCGAGTCTCTTGTGTATCTGTATACGTATGTTACTAGCACTTGGTTACCCTTGAGGGACATCAGTGCCAGGCACATGAGGAACTTGCTGTGGCTGCAATGAAAATGTATTATTCAATGAACAGTGCAAAGCCTACTATAGTGATGAGGTTTAAAAGGCTGGTGTTGAAAGCTCTGGACCAGTAATTTGGGTTTTCCTAGCTTTGTCCTTTCAGGGTCTCATGTTGCCAGAGGTTAAAAAGGATTGGCAAAAAAATCTGCAAAATTCTAATGTTGTAGGTGACTTCTAACATTTTCTGCTCTCTAAATGGAAAAAATTAAGCCGCTTTGTATGAGAAACAGCATGACCTAATGGCTAAGCCACAGGTTTCCTCCTCAGACTGCAGAGGTTTGTTCCCAGTTTTGGCATGAGCTGCCTTTGCTCGTTTTGGCAAACGCCCGCTCTCCAGGTGAACCCCTGCTCTGGCTGCCAGCAGGGAGGGACTGCCTTCCAAAATCCCAGCTCCCCTGCAGGAAAAGAGCTGCACGCACATCTCAGCATCTCGGCTGATAACCTCAGTTCTCTTTGAGAAGATTTGTTTTTCTGGCACCAGTTGTCTGCCAGATTTTCTGGGCCCTCATTTTTCATGTTTTGGGAGGGTGCTGAGCTGAAATCATGCTCCTCCCCGCCGTGCAGTCAAAGTGCCTCGCTCGGCAATTAAACCACAAGGCATTTATTCACAGCATATCTGTACTTGTGAATATCCTAGGACAGCCTCAAGTCAGCCTCTATCAAAAGCAGATGGTACTGCCCACTCTTCCCACATGTCTCAAAAGCAGGGGGCAGAAAGTCTTTGGAGAATTGAGTTGGAAATGTACCAGGCTCTTTCCCAACTGTTCTGTAACTCAGCATTAGCTGGCTAGATATTACTTTTGTGTTGCAGCGAGCTCTTACCACCATCTACGCTGCTCTGCGGGAAAGAAAAACATAGCCAAAATAAGATGGGAAAGTTCTGTTTGCTTTCTTTCCCTAACACAACTCCAGACAGGCTGAAACGAGCATTGTCATGAGGTATCACTAAATTCAAACCCTGAAAATGCACTCCATAACCTCAAAAATAGGTGGTATATCTCAGTTTCCTGAGTAGCCACTGTGAAAGTCATTGCCAGCCAAGTAAAGCCCCCTGTGACATCAAGGGCACCAGAGATTGTTCACAAGAGCTGGAACTCTGGTTAAATCAGAAAGCAGGGAGGTGTTGTGTGATCTGGCTGGTCACTGGCCACAAAGCAGCTTCACTTGGCCTTTGGACATTACAAACTGTCTGCACTCATGGGGTAGCATCACCCATCACATATTGCTTTTCTGCTCTTTAAGTGAGCTTTTACAAATAAAATGTAAATTTCAGTACTCTGATAACTGTGTCATTCCTGGAGTGCTTTGGAAATTAAATGCCTCCTCAGAGCCCCTCTGAGGTGTCAGGCTGAGGATGCTCGCTCAGGGCTGGCACTGTTTGTGCTCCTTGCACTCAGCTGGTTCCCAGTTTGTTTGGCTTCATGCAAGGAACTGTTGTGTGGAAGTAATCCAGAAAGGAACAGGGTGATTGAGTCCACCCGATAGATCTTTTCAATTTCCTGATGCCCCTTTAATGCTGCAGCAGTGTATACATGGGACTGTCATAGCAAAAACCTTGAGTGGGCACAGGATGTGGTTTTCTGGATCTCTGAAACAGATCCAGAACAGTGTGAACAGCTTGTGGCCACTTAGTGTAAATCCACACTCACTTTAAAATTTTTTTTAGTTCCATCTTTCTAGTTTTGAGCTTTGTAGTTTTATATTTTTCATGCCTTTAGCTTTCATATTCCCTGAAAAAAATCTTATTAGTGAAGGCTGACTTTTTCAGATGATTGCAAGAATTTGGAAGCTTGAGGCTGTAAGAGAAACACCAGCTAAAGCCATAGTGATTTGTGCCCCAGCTGTGTCTCATCCTGGTCTGGATAACTTGGTATGAACACTTGGTTTAATGTTTGCTGTATTACATCACAAACGGGCTGGTTTTGAACTATTCAGTGTCTCAGGTTTGAATCTACGGAAGCTGCCAGTTGTTTGTATGTTTTATCTTGCAATAAAATCTAAGCGTACAGGCTGCCTATCGGGTGTTTGAGCTACAAGCAATTCTGTTGAATTTGCACTGCTGGGCTGGCTGAGTGGCTGCTGCAAACAGGCATTTGGGCAATGCCATGCCATAGTGTAGGCGAGCAGTCATCTGCATGTTTCTGATGGCTGTGACTTCAGACAGCCAAGGACTTCTTACTGGAGTCAGGTCATTCTCTGTGCTGAGGTGCTCTTCATGAGTTCCAGAGGAGGCCAGAGCCCCAATGGCAGCAAACTCTTTTTTTTAATTATTTTTAGCCCCCCTGCATAACCAAGTCTTCAGCAGTGTAGTTGGGTAGGGACAGTGCTAGTTGAAAGAATATCTTTCCAAAAGGGTATCTTTCTCTGTGCTCTATATCTCTTTTGCTATCTTCCCTACTAAGCATTAGCAGCAATGTGATTGATGACGTTGCATTGCTTAGAGCATCCCTGTTTCCCAGAGCAGGGGTGGAGGCAGCAGTTCACCCAGGGCAACTGGAGGCATATTGCCCTGGCAGAATATACATCCCTGTCATTAGCCTTAATTTTTGCTTACGGCTTCTTTCCTCCTTCCTTAAGAATGCAGGTGGTTGTCAGCTGTGTGGCATGAAAAGCCATGCAGTGGTGGAAGGGTTTATGGAGCTTTATGTGGAATTATCCATATGCACACCACGGTGCCATTCTCTACAGGCTGCCCATGGCTCTGAGTGCTGATGTCCAACTTTTACATCTCACCTGCTTATTTTCCTCTCTTGTCTCCCAAAACAGGCAACAGATCCCAGAGAAAAGCCAGAAGAAGAAGAAAAAGACCAAATGGCGAGGGGACAGAGCCACGGGCTCCCACAAACTCCAGTGTGTGATTTTGTGACGGGACACCCTGGGAGTGCCTTGGACGCCTCCCTCCTTCCCCCTTGACCCACGGCCAGCCCAGGCGAGGAGCAGCAGTGTGGTGCCCGCGCGGCCCTGTCGCCCCCTCGGGGTCCCTGTGGCAGATCAGACTCGGAGGAGGCGGCTCGGAGGGTCCGGACCCCCCAGAGGGGGCTGCGCGTCAGGGCCAGCGTGGGAGCTGCACCAGTGGGAGGCGGAAGGGATCAGCAGGACCTCAACTCTCGAACATCCCCAGCGCCTTCCAGGGGCCTCCATGATGTTTATTGAAAAAAAAAAAAAAAAGAAAAAAAAAGTGTTGGTTTTATCTGCAAAACATTTCTCCTTGTGACCCATTTCTGAACAGCCATGAATAGCCCCCCTGTTTGGTACAGTCGTCTGTGTATGTGTGGGGGAAGGGAGAAGGGAAAGGGCTTTTCTTTTCTTTCTCTAATTTTTTTTTTTTGTCCTCGTCTTCTTTTTCGTTGTTTGCTCAGTGAGTGTTGGGTTGCAAAGAAACAACGGCCAGGGTTAGATTTTTTGCACTGAACTCTCTCTTGGGCGGCAGTGCCAAAACACGACTTCATATGAAAGTGCATAGATTTGGAGGAAGAAAATTAATTCCAGCTGCTCTGGGTGCTCCAGACATTGTGTCAGACTCTGGAGGGCCGCCAGCTCACAGACCATAAACTCCAGTTTAGGAAGGGAGGTTTGGGCTTGGATTATATTTTTTTTCTCTTACCCTTTGTCAAGAGGTTTTGTTTCTGTTTTGTAACTTGGGACATGTCAAACTTAAGGCGTTTTGTTAACCTGGAAGTATTTAAATTAAAGTAATTTACAAATGGAAGAATATGTCATCTTTTAGTGGGGTGAGGGGGGGAGAGGAAGGGAGAGAGGAAGTAAAACCTGAACTGAATTTGTTATCTGGGTGTTGAATTTCTCCCTCATAAATGTGTGTAAACTGGTGCAATCTAAATCCCTCTTTATTATTCCTTAACCTTTTCCTGCAGTCACTCTTGGGTAGATGAATTGTTTTGCTTTTCCCAGGCATGTCTCACACACAGAGGAAAAAAATCTGTTTATGGGCTTTGGCTCAACCTTTCTTCTCCCTCCTTCACTGAGAGTTGGTGACTTGAAGGAAGAGGTGTTTTGAAAATGATTCAAGTGGGATGTGTCTCTTCATAAGCTTACTATATCTAAAATGTTTCCCTGAAAACAGCAAAGGCTAAATACTCTTTATGAAAAGGCAAGGCAAAAAACCTGTAGCCATTCAAACTGCCATCTGTGGCACCAGGAATATAGCTCTGCACATCCTGGAGGGGCCACGTGTTCTTTCACACCTTCCCTGGCATTAAGAATTGCCGTGGCAAATTTGTCTTTAATGGAATGTCATCTGCTGGATTGAAGCCATTGGCTGCATTCACATGGTCACCAAGCCTCTTTTAAAAGTAACAACTTGCTTTTCATCAGCTTGAATCCTATTCAAATACACTTTGTGGGCATGACTTAAAATATTGGCAGAGCATGAATGCCTGAGATTTATGTGTCTGAGCGCAGAAAATCCTGGTATTGGATATTGAAGATCCATTCAAGATGGTGGATCATCACAGACTTAATTGTTCATACTTGTCTATTTGCTACCAGATTTCATTTCTTGACCCTTTTCTAGGCCACTTTTCAAAATGTGAGTTGGTTGCTGATTATTTTTCAGGTGAATGAGGCTAATGGATGCTTTTCTTAATTTGTCCAGTCTTGATCACAGCCAGAAGATGGCAAATGCCTGCGGCTGGCTCAGCAAGCCACTTACTGTAATGCTGGCTCTGCTGCCCTGTCCCAGTTTGTCTGATTACAGATGCTGGGGGTGAATTAAGGAGAAGGATATTGGAAAGAAGTGTCTCTCATGGACTCTTAGGTTGAATGTGGACCATACACCTCAGTAGAGTTCCAACATGCTGTGTCCATCGGGATGTGGCTCCCGACCATCACAGCATTTCTCCCAGTGTTGGCTGAACTGCAGTGACCAAAACCATCCAGTTCAAATTCTGGTCCTTGAGACTTGCCCCTGTCTTCTGACCTCCCTGTATGCAACTCATTTGTTGCCTTGAAAACTTCTAGTAAATCAGAAGGCGCCTGCTCTTTGCAACCAATGCATTTTGCGGTAACCTCTAACCACTTTCCTGCCAGAATTCCTGTCTAGCCTGACTACTGGCCTAATAGTTTTAATTATGCACAACTAATGCTATGGAATCCCCCACACAAGAAGATGGTGGCATTTTCAGGGAGCCTTTTTAATACCCCCTAGGGCCCTTCCACTTAAAAATAACTTGATTTCTGCTGAAATCTCTCATTATTTTATCTAAACCCTTGGGAATACCTGCCTGAAAACAGCATGTGTGTCTCTTGAGTCACATCTGCTGTGTACTCAGCACTGCATGTGAGAAATTATCTGCTTTTTCTGAAGCTTCTTAATTGTTTCTTCGGTTTCTTTAGCAACTAACAGCTATTGCAGAATAACAGAGCAGAGGAGGAGGGGAAAAGAGCAGATTAACAACTGAATATGGAATAGTGGCAAATGGGGAAAGCATGCCCATTTTCTTCTATGTTCATCAGCTTGCTCATAGCAGGGAGTATTTTCCAACTGGGATTGCATCTCTAAAAATCCTGAAAAAATAAAAAAGAGCAAGGTATACAAAGCCTACTGCCACCTAACTCACCTTTTTATGTTCAGGGCTGTTGGGAATCCAGGAGGATCATCCCTGCTGCACACATCTCGAGACCTGGGCCATGAGACATGGATTGGTGGCATTTACACTACAGAGCACTAACTGTGCTGCTGTGAGGCTTTCATTTTCCCATGAGCATCCAGTGGATAGGGGCATTTTTGCTGTGGTCAGAGGCAGTCTGGAGAAGGATCCTGTTAGGATGTGGGGTTCACTTCCAAAGACCTAATGGCCCAAGTGACCTAGCATCATCTTCAGCCCCTGGGTAAATTGGCATTCCCTTGTCTCAGAGCAGTCTGATTGGTCTTTTCTTAGACAGGAACTGACAAGGTGGAGCTGGCCATATCCTTACCCTGCTTTCAGTATTTACTTTCAAAGGAAAAGAGGGGTAAAACCTTGCAGATTTATTGGCATTTAATAACCAAACAACCTCCTTTTTCCATTTTAGATACTGAACAATATTTGTAGAACAAAAAAAATTACTAAGCTACATAAATTTTGACTTTGCAAAGGTGCCACCACCTCCACAGCCTGGGATCACATCACAGCTGTACCACTGTCTTCAGGTAAATCATGTTGCTGCTTCCTCCCTCAAGTCCTTCTGCCTATAAAGTAGCCACTGGCTTGTTTTCTTACCAGCTTTTGAGGTGCATGATGTTTATTGTACAAGCAAAGTCATCTGCTTGTCTGTCTACCTTTTTCTCTTATTTAAGGAAAAGGGGGGTGGAAGAGAAGAGAAGGGAAACTACCTAGTTGAAATAAATACATTTTCCTCTGGCATGAGCAGAGTTTAATTGTTCATCTGCCTGCCAACTCTAAATGACACAAAACCCTGATAACATTAAGAACAAACAACATCCCCCCACACCCAAGCAGGCCTGCACGTAGTGGCCACCTACAAACCTGCTTGTTTGGCTGTCTCAGCCCAGGCCCATGCAAAGCTGCTCAGTGATACTCTGGATACATCTGAGTAAATCATGTTCAGATGATGGTGCTCAACAGCAAAAACAGTGGAGATGGTGAAGAAGAGAGGCAAGAGTTTAAGGAGGGGCTGAAATTGCTTGGTTTGGATCAGATGTCTCAGTTTAATAAGAGGCCATTGTCGTATGTTGCTCAGTTTCTTAATCTGTCATAATTAATTTTGGTTGGCTTTTTAACATACAGCTGTGCTACAATTTACCAATCAGGACAGGCTGAGGGGTTTAAACATACATGGTGTGTCTCATCTCAAGAGGAAATGAGCATTATTAGGCACAGAGAGGACACCACTGTATTGCTAGTTTAGACTTTTTCTTTTGGCTTGTTACGATCCTCAGGCCAAAATGGATTGTCCAGAGCCTTGTTCATCTCCACTGCTTTCAAAGAATGGTCCTAAATGCTGCTGAAGTGCTTGGTAAGGAGGCTATCACCCCAAAGCTCTACTAAGAGTAGAATATAATGAGGAATACAGAAGATAAGAGGGTTTTAAGAGACACAACTTGTGGTCCACTCCAGATGTCAGGGTTCAGATACATATTTACTAATGAGGGAGAGAAAGGACTTGAGAGAAGCTTGGCGTTAGAAAAATAGCCAAGCCCTTGTGACAACATGCATACTTTGGAATGGACAGAAGAGCTCTGACTGGAAATCTGCCTCTGTGAGCTGGGGTTCTGTGGCCAGTCTATCTACTCTAGGTTGAGCAGAAAGGAGGAGCTTTAGTGCAGGTATTAAGGACTTATTAGAGCTACACAGAAAGCACAACAGTAAAAAGGAGAGGAAGGATGCTGCAGCAGAGGGAATGTTGCCATTCTTGACACTGCTCCCTGTGTTGGGAGGTCTGCTGGGGACAGTCACATAGGCTAAATTCTGCATTTATGTATTTAATGCCATCTGAGAGAATCCAGGGCACATGTCTGGGAGTTTCCACTATAACACAAGACCTGTGGGAGATCAGTGCCCTCCTGGAGCAACAGCCATCAGCCAGGCCAGATTCACGTGAGCATCTGAAACAGCTCTGGACACGTGCCTTCAGGCTGCTCATGGGTGCTTTGAGAGCCCTTTCCTATTTCACAGCAGTGCTCAGAGAAAGGTCTGTGGGTATTTCAAGTGTCTGTGGATATCCCAGTTTTTTTCCTGCAAAGTGATGTCACTTGTGTTTTAGGGACTCGCTGATGTATCAGAAAGTCTGAAGTAGAAGTCACCAATTTCGCAAAATGTATTAATTGCATCTTGCAGCCTAAGCGATCTCATGAGTATCACTTGCACAATTAGACTGTAAATAATTCAATATTTGGCTATCAGGGATTCCATCAATATTATGCAGGCTTTTTGCTTCCTTTTCTCTTGCGTGCAAGGGGAATAAATATTTCATAGATGATCTCACAGACAGTTTCTGGGATGACATGGGACTTGCTTGCAGAACTGAGCAGGGAAATAGATGACTCTGTGTGTGTGCTGGATCCCACAATGGGGAGACACAAGGAGTTGCAGCACAGAGGTAAGCTCTGATTTGAGACTCACAGAAGTGGCCAGCAGGTCGGACAGGTCAAAATTTCCCAAGGGAGGAGAAGTGTTCAGGTACTGTGTCACCGCTGTGCCAAAGGGAGGGGGCCAGGGAAGGAAGGCTCACACTCAGTATGAGAGACCTGCCAGCTCTGTGAGTGCAGAGGTTAGTGCTAATGGCAGTGATGGGGATGTTCAGCAGTGCTACATGTGGAGTAGAGACAGGCAAAATCCCCTAATCCTGGCAGTTCTGGGACAGCTCTTCTATTTCTTTTGAATTGAGGGATCCCTTTGCCAAATTCTGGGGGACCGACATCATGCCAAGCCAAACAGCATCTAACTTGCCACAAGCACTGTGACTTCTCTGGTTTCCCACCTCCTCCCAGGTCTCTCTCCTGCAGAGCAGGACATGTTCCAGGACACTGTCTGAGAGCTCAGACTGGGCATGTGGTGCCAAAGAGGAGGGACTCAGGCAAAAACCCGGATTTGGTCAATGAGAGAGCAGGAGCAAGAGGAGGAGGAAGGAGCTTTGTGAATTGGGAGCCTGTTCTATAAAACCAAATCCTCTGCAAATCTGGACAAGAGGCATTGTACAGCCCATGATTAAGGTAATCCCTGCTGAGAAGTCAGCCCAGATAAACAAATCACGAGCTGGTCCTTGGGCTGCCACCCACAAAGGTGGTTATCATGTGGCTCCTGTGACAGCAGCTCCACTCAACTACAGTAGTCAAGCCTAACTAGCCCAGATCCAGACAGATATCTGGCACACCTCTCCGCAACTCAACAGCCCACATCCCCTTAAAGCAGAATCCCTGTCCCCGGGAACCCACTTAAAGGCATAGTCACAGGCTTATGGGACGGGGGCTTCTTTTCTGCAAGCTCCACAATAAGAGCCATGTTTCAAACAGCCCCCAGCATGCTAGCTGACAGAAAGCAGGAAATTTGAAGTTAAGGCCGATGGTCAGGGCTTTGCTCGCACAATTGTTGAGGTTGAGCAAAGCACAATGATGTGAGCTGGGGACAGGGTGCTGCTCACCCTCCCCTGGGAGCTTCCTGCCTTGCCTTGGTCTCATCCCAGTCCCCAAACCTTCACAAGAGCTTAAGGTGGTGTCTGACATTGAGTTTCCCACATAGCTGGTCACAGAGGTTCATTCCCACATTTTTTGGTCACTGTCTCCTCTGGCACCCTTTGGCCAGCAGGGTTAGCGTGGGGATGGGAGGTGTCTGGGCAGCCTTTGGCAGAAGGTGCTTCATGGGGAAGAGGAGGTGCAGCAGGAGATGGGGAAAGAAAAGCAATCACAGCACCAGCATAAAACACTCAAAGGCACAGGTGGCACTCTGATAGGTTTTTGTTGGTTTTACTTCAACACATGACAATTGTTCTGGGAAAATTCACATGACACCAGCTATGATTTTTCATCTCAGGATCTTAAAGCATTCATGAAAACAACCCAACCACTTGCAATCAGGACATCCAGAGATGGCAGATCTTGTTCCATAAGCTGCAGAAATGGGAGGGCAGATATTTGAAATGTAGAGAAAGAGCTGGAGCTGGTGAGATGCCCAAACACCAAACACTGCTGGGACTTGTGACCAATTTGCTTCAAGCTGTGAAACTATAATTAGCATAGACTTAGCTGAAGATAAATATTAAATGCAAAAAGAAGAGGTCTGAGGCCAGCTATCTCGAGAGGTTCAGTCCCTGATAAAAACTGTAAATGCCTACTAGATATAGGCTGCTTCCAGAAGTGGCATTTTCTCGGTATTTTCAATTGATTTTTTTCCCCTAAACAATCTATTTCCTTCCTAACTGAGGATTCAGCTTATCATCTCACAGAGATAAAATAAAAATGGAAAAGGTTGCGAGTTCTACCTTATTTACAGAAAAAAAATTGCTCTTGGTAAAATGCCTTTGGACTTTTTTACATGAGTGCCGTTGTTTTTCTTACAGAACTAAGGCTTGAATCCTCCTTGTCCCATGAGGCCCTCAGAACCAGTGACTGGATCAGTGATGGGCCTGAGGAAAACCAACCTGTGAGCACCAAGTGTAAAGCCACGTGAGCCCATAGCTAAGTTGCTTTTTTAAGTTCCCAAGGGGCAGAGGCTAATGCTTATTTTTAAAATGACAAGTCCTTTGGCAATGTTGTCCTAAGGCAACAACAAAGAAATGACACAGTCTAGTGCCAGCGTGGCTGTTCCTGTCAGCATCCAGAGGACCTTCAGACCTGGCCATGTAAGAAATGGCACTGATGCCTGAGCGGAATAAACTACTTCTGCTTCTTGAGACAAGAGTTTGCATCAGCCTGACAGATGCTACAGGGAGGAAAGCTGCCTGTATGTTTCTTACTTATTGCCAACTAATGCCAAACTGTAGGCTTATTCAGCCCTAGTAATAGTCTCAGCTGAATTTCCTCTTACTGTGACCAGTATGGGACTTGTGGCATTGAAAAATCCCCAGAGAGCCAGTCTGGCTATAGCACAGCTTCTTGCTGCTGCCCAGCTGCCTCTTCTCTGCAACAGCCTTTTACCATGGGCTCTGTAATGGTGGGACAAAGCTGGTGCTGCTCTCTGGAGAGAGGTAGGCATCTTGAATTTGGTGGTGTGGGCTCAGGTTTGTGTCTGCTGCACGCCTGCATCATTAAGGGGGCCTTAGCATCCCTTTGGGGCAATTTGGCTGTTTCCAAGAAATGAATTATCTGCATTGACCAGGTGAGGGCAGGAACTATTTATCTGTATTTTTGGGTGGTGTCAAAATTAGATGTTTAATATATAGATTAAACCCCAGGAGAGCATCTGTGATGAGAGATGGCCTTACCTGCCATGTGGACTGGCCTTGTCCCAGCAGTCTCCTTCAGTCCCACCTGCCCCTTGCAACAATGTCCAGCAGCAAACATAGACAGGCTGGGTGGCAGGGTGTCCTTTGGACACAGCCTGCTTTACAGCATCTGTCATGACCAGGTGGGTCAGTACACCCCCAGGGCCCCTTCCTGTGTGTGCAGGGGAGGTGCTGGCAGCAGGACTGCCAGGTGCTTGGCACCACTGACAATGCACTGGGGTTTGCAGTAAGGGCATACTATGCTTTTCTAGATCTTTCCTGTCCCCCTCTCTTGCCTATTGGTGCAGAAAATAACCAAAAGAACAACTAAACAGCAGAAAAATCTTCTCTGACACCCTAGTTTTTGTGTCCCTTCTCAGTGAGGGCTGGGAGCAAAACTGTCCCAGAAACAATGGTTAAAAAATGCTGAAATGACAGAGTGTAAAAGGGAAATTACAATCTGCACTTGTGCTAGTGGTGGATGTTTTTATTACTGTTATCGGCTATTCAAATACCCAAAAAAATAAAAAAGAAAAGGCGAGGTAGAGACGGCAGCCTCAAACCAAACAGAAGATTTCAAGCAATTCACAAACTTTTCCTAAATATATTAATCTTCCAAAGACTCTTTAGCCTGTTAGATAGACTTAAATAATCATGACCTAGTACTTACTGAATAACTAAAATCTTTTGAGAGTTCGCATTTATACTTCAGATCACTGTAAAACAAAGGGCAGAAATCCCATTTGGATGTGAATATTTAATACGGTTGTTTGGAAAGCTGCTGCACTGACATAAATTTGGGCAGATAATCAAATAAGTATTAAAACAAACAATTATTCAGAAATAAAATTAGAACAGGAAAAGGTTCTAAGTTAAGCCAAAAGAAAATGGTTTATAAAGACCATTTGACAATGGCCTTTCAAACACAGCTGGAATAAAACACCAAGGCTGTTAATTTATATGCAAGATTATAGATCAGCAGTGGTACCAGTGATACCTGGTATGTAAATACGGGATGGATGTTGGGTTTCTTCCTTAAAGACCCACCTCAGAGCCTGTGAATGTTAACTGGAGCCTTCGTGTTTTATCAAACAGGCTTTGGATCAGGCTCCATCACCTTCTGATGAGGGAGTCCCACAATTCCTTTATTTGGCAGCTTTCAGGAGAAGCAGAAGTGAAACATATTGTAAAAGCCAAGCTCCAACAGGAGTCCTGTTCAATTACATCTTAACATTAAACTGTAGCTAATGTGCTTTTACCAGATGTCCTGATGAAATACTATTACTAGCCAGTGCATTGCATTAATTAAAGTGAAATTTCATAATGAATTCTTTTTTCAAGACAGCAGGGATGAATTGATGACCTACATAACCTTCTTTCCCTCTGAAAGAGCTTCCCAAACTAATGAAAAGAATCCCCCTGGTTGTGGCAGGAGAGTGGAGGGAGCCTGCTTTGCAGCCCAGCTACACACTGCGACACGAAAAAATCTGGGCACTCTCTGCAGAGATTATGGTTTGCCTTTCATTATGTCTAGCAACAAGAGGGAACTTTCAGAGGCACGCAGACTCTCCATTAAGGCACCTTGCATAACGGGAGGCTTTTGAAAGCTCCATTAAAATTCTTGGACAGTGCCCTCACAGAGAAGCAGGGGGATAAGCTGGCTGACCCTCTACCTTATAAACCAGCACAAATGCACAGACAGTTAAATGCACATTTGTTCGAGCATAAGAGGCTTAGGGTATGTCATTAAAATATAATCCACAATGGACAACAAACATACCCACAGCTGGCAGGCTCAGACCTGCTTTTGCCAGCGTGTCAGAGAGAAGCAGGAGGATCAGAGTTACACGGCCCGCGTATGTGCGAGCAGGTGGGAGGAGGGGAGACCTCTGTTCCCAGGCATATGTTTTTAAAAGAGAAAATATGCCTGTGAATTCTGATTATGCCGGTGTTAGTACATTTTGATCCATGGTGGTTTGAGATTAAAGGCGATTTATGATGTTGCTAAGTCTCAGCAGTCTACATTTCACTAAGCCATTGCAGTGCAATCAAACAGTGCCTGTACCGATGCTGGATTGTGCCAGCAAGTCCTAATTGCCTGAAAGATAATGGTGTCATTAAAGTCTCTTGCCCCTGTGAGCCTTGTGCTCCTCGACAAAAAAGATGCTTTTATTGTTGGTTTCAAAGGAGCCCTCAGTCACTGCTGAAGCACATTGTCCATTCAGAGGTACTGGGAGGCTTTATTCTGTAGCTGCTTTATTTCTCTGTTTCTCCCTTCATGAGCAGTGGGCAGGGGAGAGCAGTGGAGAGAAATGTAGAAAAAGTATTGACTTACCAAGAAAGACAAAATATAAATCAGATATGATTCAGTTAGACACTATGTGGGGAAGAAGTGGATGAGACCTTGCACTGGTTTAGGCTTCTAGAAACAAATGGAGAAAGCTTCTGTGTAAGAAGACACACTCCACAAAAAATGCCAACTTCACCAATAATTTTCAAGTCAGTAATCATTTTGACAGAAAAGCTGTGACTAGCTTCTTTATTCATAAAAAAGGCACGTGGCCCTGCAATTACACCTTAATTCATAGCCATCCTTCTTACTGGACAATTTCAATTAAGAAATGACCTCTCCATAAAACATTCAATTCTGCTACATGATTTATTCCTGTCTTCATCTTGTAACAGCTTCCTGAAAAGCAGGTAAATCGATCACTTGTCTGTTTATGGATGTGACCTTTTTAAAGAGAAGGGGTTCTACTATTTTCCTGCACTCTAAATCTTGCTAGTTCTTGCGCTTTGAGAATCACTTTTCTGTTTGCTTGCACAGTGCCCTGCTCAGTCAAGGAGCCTGTTTTCACTGGGTTTAGCAATACGAGACCACATACAAATGACAATGACATGCAGAGGTAGCCTATTAACAAGTGATTTCTGTATTTGTGCCATACAAAACTGAACAGAGATGTATTTAAACTCTAAGACCAGAACAAGTAGTATCTTCAGAGTACAGTAAAAAATTTGGTTTGCAGAGGGGCTGTAGTCCACCTGATCTGCTACCCTCATAAAACATTTGCAGTTAAACATTATGCTTAAGAGACTTATGGGAGGTCACTCCGACATAATCTGGAGTGCTCACCAAATGCATGCCTTACACAGAAAATACATAGTGTTGCTGGTGCAAGGGTACCTTCAAGCAGAGAGGACCCTCCACAAAACAGCACTCAGATAATTTTCCTTTCATATTTTTCTTCTCCTTATCTGCTTTCCATTCTCTTAGCTGTTGCTTTTACTCCTTCAGCTGTTATCTTTCCATCTTCTATCCATATTATCCACCATAGCAGGTATGAGAGCCTTTCTTCATTGCATCACATTTCTGGGGTATTCTCTGTTGTAGATTTTGCCACTACCCTCCATTTGTTTAAAAGTTACTGGCATTTAATGTTTTTTTCTTTGATGAAGCCTTTTGAATGGATCTAAACTGCAGTCTTGCTGCTCAGGGCTCTGCCTGTAGGGTGGTTCCAGAGCAGGGGTTTCTTCTGAACAAGGGAGGAGGGGTCTCAGTCAGTTCGATGAGAAGAGGGACCTTACAGGTGGAGGAGAGGTAGTAATTAAACAGAAGAATTTAACACCACTTGCCTGAGGTGTAAGAGGAGGAGATTGTTTAAATCTCCAAACCAAATTTGGAGGCCCCCTGTTCATATCATGCAGCAGCCTTGAAGGGGCCAAAGATGCTCATGACCACACCAGAAAGCCCAGGGCAGCAGCAGGCCCTGCCAGGGACTCACTCTGAGGCCCAAACTCTGCAAAATGGGAGCCCAAATCTCAATCTAGTGTATTCAAAATAGACACTGTTTTACTTGTTTTTATAAAAGAAGAGAGCACAAATGGCAGTAAATCCATGAGCCTTTTGGCTTAATCCCATCTCAGACACAGAAAAGAAACCCCTTCCTGACAGTCACAAGCTCTCTGGGAAGAGTCAGCTCTTCCTATGTTTCCCTAACTATATTTACTCTGCCATGTGCTGTCATCTTCCAGTCCTCCTTGAGTGTCACTTAAAGAAAAAATCTGTAGTGAATTATAATGACAATACACTGAAGATGGCTTACAGCAGAGAATGGCGCTTTATAGCAGCCGGCTGTGACAAATCTGGGTTGGAGGAGAACATTGTGTGTGTCCCAGAGATTATAGCTTTTAAAATAAAAACCTCATTCTCGTTCCCTGGGGATTTTTAATGAGTTGCTACATACAACAATGCCTTAAACGAAGCATCAGTGATTATCCATCTGACGGCAGTTCACTCAGTGATTACAAAATAAAAGAACATGCAGCACCCTGAAAACTCTAACCCTACTTGAAGAGTTCTACTGAATGCTAAGGATAGCCTCCATTTTTAAGGCAAAGAAGTAGAGGTCACCAAAGGAGCAAAAACTTTTAGAGAGGTGTGACGTCTCACCATGGTTAATGTTACTCAATGGGACAATACCCCCACCTCTGAGCCATATACCAGTTGCAGTACACACAGACTGAGAGCAGCAGGTGCCACTCAGATCCCAGGATGATTCAGACACCCAACTGAAGGAAAATCGTGTTTTAGACTTCTGGCAAGAGCTAGAACAAGGCCAGGAGCAGCAGTCCTCCTGGCATGACCCAGAGGGAAGTGGTTCTTGTTCAACCATGAGGATACAGTACAGTGAAGGTTACAGGTCAACTTGCACCTAGGCCCAAGGACATCCTGTCCAATCCAGATATCTACTTAAACACATAAACACTATGGCTTTTCCCTCTTGGACAGACACGCTGGTCACAATGTTTAACTCAGCGTTTGGCTTAGGTGTGCAAGGGAAGAGTCCAAACTACCATGGCTCCCTCTGCAGTTGCTGGATGAGATGGGCTCCTCTCCCATGCAATAAAGTCTCTGCTGTTGATCATGCTGCAGGAAAGTCTGCCTCTCTCCAATGAATGTACAAGGGCCTCTGGAGACCACAGTCCAAAATTAGACACTTCATTTAAATGCCTCAGCTTGGGTTGTGCAAATACACACCACAGTACCTCCACCTCCCCTGTGCATCTTAACCACTCTTCCAATGCCTGTGCACTCACCCTACACTCTCTGGGGCTCTCCCAGTCCTCTTACAGCCTGTATACGGAACCCAAACAACCCCTTTGGGGCCAAAAGTGTGTTTTAAAGCATCCCAAACTAGATTGCTCTGAATAGCCCCTGCACATCTAGAAGGCTAACATATCCTAATGCTTCAGGCTTGCTCTGCATGGGACACAGTGTCTCTCTGCATTTTCCCAGGATTTCCGGATGCCCAGCAGCCCAGCTGGCAGATATCCAGATATCCACTAGCTCATTGCCCACACCACTGTGGAGCTGGCAGGTCCTCGTGCTTTCCCGACGTCTGCCCTGCATTCATCTTCTGTTGCTCCTGGGCTTGGCAGGGTAAATCTGGGTCAACATCTTTCCGTAGGATTTGTGTTCCCTTCCTGCCACGGCTGGCAGAAGGGGATGCACCAGGACAGTACTGAAGGGCCATTGATTGATGAGGAAGGACAAGGCAGGGAATGAGGGGTTTTGGTTTAACTACAGTGAAGCTGTGCACGAATACACAGACCCACAGACAGGCAAATATCAGTAAAAATCAGAGGCTGATGTACAAAAATCCCTTGTTGTCTTCAAAAATTGCACAGATACATTTGAATCAGTGGGAAATTCAGTGTTTGCTTTTTTACTGTGGTTAATAGCTACTCAGTTTTTCATAAGTTTAAGCCATTATTCCTAATATATATAACAAAGTAAGTTTAAAAACCATAATTAGACCAGTGCAACTCTGACTGCTGGGAAATTCACAGGAGAAAAGAGTCTCAGCCCTATTTCAGTAAATGTGCAGGAGGATCAGTATGAGTAAAAGTTCTTGTAAGTTCTGTCACACTTTGCTCTTAGTAATTGATTGATATTTTAGGGATGGAATAATTTGTAGAAGTTGCTTTCTGTAGCGTGTGCTGCTGCTATCCCTCTTTTTTAGTCCTCTTAGAGAATCCTTTTGAAATTAGACACAGCTCCTGGAATCAACCCAGACACTGCTTTTCAAACCAGAAGCATTTGTATAAGCATCATCAATCATGCCACTGACTCTTATTGCTACTGTATATTCACTTTCTACCTGGTTTGAATTCCTAATTGGCCCTGCTGAGCAACTTAAAGCCCTGAAGAAAGAGGTGGAAGAGAGGTGGGGGAGAGTGTGACTTTCCAGCTGGGATTGGGAGGGTTTCTTGCAAATTACACTGATAAAGTCTGTTTCCTGGAGAAAATAGACAAGAAGCAGTTGGTAACAGGGTGAGTAAGAGCCGGATGCTATGGGGTATGATGTACAAAAGTATGTACAACTGGCTCAATTATCATCAGAGCAGTTGGCCTGGCAGCTGCCTATATCATGAGTTTCAGACTCGTGTAGTGTAATGCAAGCACATGAGGAGTCATTTGGACAGGAACAGAGCAGATAATTCAAGACACGAGGCTGTTTTCTGATGTAAGTACTGAAGTAGCTCTGAAAAACACAGGTGATTTTCTGTGCTGTCTAGAGCAGGATTTCTCTTTCTCTGCTTAGGAAACCACTGATGTTCTTCTGTCCTCTAGCTTTCATTTACAGCAATCTCTTTCTTATAAGAGGGTTCTCTCAAGCTGCCTAAAGCAATGGTAATTGTGTGGAAACATCCTCATGGACTGGTGACCCAGAGTGATGGGTCTGGGCTGTGCCAGGGAAAGGGCTGCCCCACAGGTAGCGATGGTGGGTCAGATCCCTGCACAGCCTCAGGTATAGCTAACACAAAATAGGTTTGGAGGTACCTCTCCATCTCAGGTGCAGAGTAAGTATGAATAGGGGTTCCATATGCATACAGTACGTTTATTTCATTGCTTTGCATTCCCTACTGTCCCCTGCCCGATTCCCATTAAGCAGTCACACATGCTGCTGAAAGCCAGGGCAGCTGTACTCATCTATCAGAGCCTGTCAGCTTGAGAGAATAGGCTCTTCCCATTAATTAAGCAAATGTAATGTGATTAGCTAAGGCTGTAAATGTTTCTAGGCCCACTTAGAAAGCTACAAAACAGCGAGCATCACAGCCTCTTGTTTTCATGTGCTTGTGCTATGTGGTGTGCTCCTCTGGGGCTGAGACTTTTGTTCTTAAATTTTCATGTGTGAGAGAAAATAGGGAGATGTAATAGAAAGCACTAGGAATGGGTCATGTAGTCCTTAAATTGCTTTTTGAATTATAGGAGTTTGAAGAAGAAATTAGTTTCTGCACTTTTAAAAAACTTTTGCCTACGCATTTTTTTAAAAGGATGTAACAAGAACTGCTGAAAGATGAAATTTTGGTAAGTTCCTATATACCTCATTTGAGTTTTCTACTTGCTTTGATGAAAAATATGTATTACTTAGCAACTGAGGATCTAAACTGGGCTGCTTTAGGCTGTCAGTCTGAAAGCAAATGGATCAGTCAGTGGGAATAAGGAAACAGAATAAGAAAATTCTTGAAGTAAATCTGAGTGTTATGAACTAGAGCTACTTAAGGATGTAAACCTAAAGTGGGATGGAGGTGTCTGAATCTAATACTGTGATGCTGCAAAACCCCTATTCAGCCTTTGACAGACTTTCAGCATGTGTAAACTCCAAAGGTACCTCCCATTTTAAAGCTCCCCAGATGTTTACAGTCGTTTTGATCTCTGGGTCTCAGAAGTGCTCACTTCCTATCCAGGCTGAGCTGCTCACCATGTCATGTGCACCTACAGCTCTTTGGGATCCATAAATTTAGCAGTTCTTTTCCTAATTCCGTGCACAGCCTCAGTCTGGTAGGCATGCACTAGGAATGCCTCAGACAAAAGAACTGTGCCTATCCAGGTAGCTCAGGCCACTCTAGAGCTCCTAAAAGGACTTCCTAGAGCTTGCATCCACACATGGTTTGCAGCAAGTTAAGCCCCGTGCCTTTCATCTCACCCTGTGCAGGTTCCATGCCAGCACTGGAGACCAAAGTCGTGGCACATCACACACCTTCACATAGATGTAAAAAACATTCAAGACTCAAAACATGAGAGTCATTTCCTGAAGTCAAATTAATTAAAATGAACCATTCCACCAAGCCCCTGACATCCTCTCTGCAATCTTTTCGACTGACCCAAATTCCCAAATTTGTTTCCAGAAGTCTGCTGAGGCTTTTTCTCCATGAGAGAGGAAGAAGGTACCACCATGGCAGGCAAGGCAAGAGCCTGGTAAGTTCCTCTCCTGCAAGATCTGAGTTTTGCCCTTATGGTGGGTCTGTGGTGCTTGAGACCAAGATTGGGCTCAAGTCCAACCTCTGCTGAGACCTGTTTGTACAGGTGGACCCACAAACGTGTCTGGGCCCTTCTCTTACAACACGTAGCCACAGTAGCTAGAAAGGCAGCAGCAATGCCATATTTTGTAGAGTTCCCTAGTGCTGGGGTCAGCAAGAAGCAGGATTCAAAAGGGATTCAAAGACCTCTCTCAGCAAGACAGTGTGTCTCTTCAGGCTTGTACGAGTTTTTGAGTAGAGGAATTTTCTATCTCTCCTAGACCAAAGGGACTATCAGACCTATATGGTCAAGGAGCACTTGCAGAATAGGATACAATGCTGGAGCTTTGTGTTTTGGGGTTTCTTCTGTTAGTAAAATTGTGAGTAAACAGGTCCATTGAAACACTGCAGCATCTCTTAGCAATTGCTGCAAATGTTTCAAACCCACCTAAGGGACACAGTTTATCTTTTTTCATGCAGTTAGACCCAAGCCGTTGAAGGTGATTCTAATGACTGTAAGATAGCAGAACACCTCCAGGACCACATGACTTACTAGCTTTCAAAGAAGAAGAGGTTGCCAGTCTGATTTCCGAGACTACGTGAGCACTGGAGGAGACATGGGGAAACCTAAGTGGCCCCCTGACAAGCTCTTAGGTACCCAGGACTAGTGAAAACCATGAAAGCCTAATGAATGGGATATTGTGAAATTTTGCTAGCTGTCACCTTCTCTAAGCCAGATCCTCTGGAGTGTTACAATGCCTTTTTTAATCAGTAGTGGTTAGATGGCTTAATGCTTTCAGAAATCTGACCTCTACCTTTCTCAGAACTGGGAATTTTTCCCTATGATTTATGCTATTGAGGTGTAGCCTCTAACAATAATAGTAGAAACCTAAATGTTTTACTCAGAGGACCCAAAGAGCCTTTTTCATACCTCAGTTTGGGGCTGGCATTCAGTTAATGTTGATGTAATGTCTCCTTTAAAGACACTGTAATTAAATTTGCCAACACAGTCACCAAAGAGCCATTTATAAATTGTATATATAGTTGCAATTCAGTATGTGCTGTGACTATTTCATTGAGTTAGTCCTAACATCACAAGCTAATAATACTGAAAATGGGGAAATGGGTAATTCACAGAGGACACTGTCCTCGGTATATAGCTAACAGTGATTAAGTAGTCTCTGCTTTCAGAAGAAAGATAAAGGCCAAAAAGAATAGGTCCCTCGATAATATCAGGTAATTCTTATATATGGTCCTTCATGACACAGGCATAAATCACGATAAAACCCATCTGCAGATCTAAGGGGTGAAATCATAAATTGTGCTTTATAAATGAGACCTGCACATCTGATAGTGTACATTGCTCCAGATTTATGGCAGCTGTAAATGATGAACTAAGGTTCACAAACCCATTTGCACTCTTTGCCTGGGAAGAAGGGAGGTGAGATTTTGCCAGAGCAGAGAATATATTGGAAGATGTACTCAACAATGAGAGAGACTGTGAGTGTGTGTGCGAATGAGAAGTGGATACTCTACACACACTTGTCATGTCTTGACTTTATACTTGAGACTCCCTCCTCTGGCCCCAGTTTCTGCTAATCCATGGCATTGTGTTATGCCTTCCCATTTGCTTCCATGTCTGATGGTGTAAATGCAGGTGATGGGGCCAAATGCTCAGTTTTTGCTGGTCACTGGAGCAAACTGGGCTCAAATAAAACATTTCATGCTGGTCAGGAGCCTGTGTCCTTTCTCAGGTTGCAGCTTTGTGTGCCAGCTTCTGTCAGCAGCAGGTGAAAGCCCAGTGGTCATTTAAGTAATTGCAGGGCTGGATGATCCAGTACCTTGTCAGGGTTATGGCCCATCTTCTGGATGAAGTTGGACAACCTGGCCATCTGCTCCCTCTCCTCTGGGCATTGGAAGGTGCATTTCCCCTGGGACAGGCCTGCCTTCCTCTCACCACAGAGCTGCCTGGCATTTGTAATCCCTGTGCCCTGCTCAAGGCCCCTTGTCATTGCATTCACAACTTGAAGCATCTCCCAGGGGCTGCTCTCGGGATGGCATGTTTGGGTTTTTGGCTTACTCTGCTCCCTGTGTTCGCTGTAGCTCTCTCATGACTGCATTTGGCAGTGCACATACTTGTCTTTTCGGTTGTCAACATGAGATGGATTATTTCCCTGGTGCTCTTCTGTGGTTTGACAATGCAAAACACAGGGTAGTGGCTGACTCAGCACATTTCCTCATATGTGGCATATTGTTATTTCGACCTGCTCTTCTTTGCACCAACTCCTCTGCAGGGGCTAACAAGGAGTAAAATATCTGTGCCTGAGCTTCCCTCACACAGTGATTAAGCTCAGCCTGTTAAACTGAGGCATTATCCAAAAGGCATGACTGATTATTTAATTTTCATTGTTGGGACCGGGACCTTGGAAACATCCTGGGTTTCTTAAAACATTTACATTTCACGTTCATTAGGATGCTTTCCCAATGGCACTCTCGGAGTTTGGCTTCAGACAGCCAGAGGAAGGTGGCTCTCCTCGCGCAAGTTTTTCCCACAAAAAAGTCTTCTCTAACCTTCATTTTTAGCAACGTCACTGTGAAATTCCAGTACACTTTGCAGTTGAGGTTAGTGCAATCCAGCAGTGCTAAATTCTCCCTCCATTTTGGTATTACTGCCACTCCAAATTTACATTTCTATATAATTGAGCCCAGCAGTGTTGCTTCTTTCAGAGCAGTTGGAGCTCCCAGGCGTGAGCTCTCTGTGTTTTCAAATGTCATCTATGTAAAGTTCAGTACCTCCTGAACAATCAAATGCGTTGCTGTGTTTTCCTGTAAAATGCCTCAGGGAATGAATGTAACCAAAATGTCAGTCTGAGGAAGAAGTGTCTCCCAAAGAGTGAACAGAACACGTAGAAATACGGACTTTGTTTCTCTAGGGGCACCTGCTAGACATCAGATGATGCACATAAAGGTATTTGCTATCTGTCAGCTCCCCAGAAATCTTTCTTTTGAAGCTAGTAAAGACCTCTTTCTTTTATTATAAATGCCTTTTTCTTTTTCAGTCATACATAAATATAGCATTCCAGTTTTTTAACATTGCTCCCTAAGACAAATGCATCCATGCAGTCCCTCTGCCTCTTTCTCTGTCTGATTGTGGTAATCTGAATTTCTCATCCATATAAACACATTAGGCAGACAAATGGAGGCTTCCAAGAGAAAAAGTTTCCATAAGCTCAGAGTAGAAATCTATGGCTGGAGAGAAGATAAAATTGTTAATGCCTCTACTCAGGGAAAAACTGAGGGCCATCCTACTGCTTGGTGGTGGCTGACTGCCAGCTAGCCCTGTGTAGCTTCAGATCAGCCAAGTCCCATGATGCCTTTTGACATGCCAAGAGTCAAAAAAGATGATGGAGGGTAAGGAGGCAGCTGGGAAGTTGGCTTAGAAGCCATATCATGGAGTGAAGGACCCAAATAAATGGGAAAGGAGAGAGAAAAACATGGGAAAGAAATCACAGAGTGGTATGAGGAGCAGCATGCGCTCTTTGGGAAGTCCCAGGGAAACACAGAGATGGACTGTTGCAGTGGGACAGTGCAGGGGCATGGACCACAAATCTCCAGTGGGTTTGCTCCTCCTGGAACACTTATTTCAGTGGAGGTGCACCTCTGTTTCCACTGCCTCTTTTGCCTCTCTTGAGTTCAAAGCCCAAAAGCTATCAATGTTCCAGCTGCTTTTAGGCAAACTGTTTCTGCAATCCTGTCCATGACTCCTGGGAGGAATTCCTGAGTGCTACCAGTGCTCCTCAGACTTCTCTTGCCTGCTCTGGGCACCTGGCATCTGAAAACAGCTGTGAAAATGGTGGGTTTTTTGGATTCAGAAGGTTTATAATATATTTGTCTCCTTTTCATACTCCCATATCTCACTTCAAGTTTTCTGTATCATCCATAGCTTGCCCCTTTGTCCAAGCCAGCTGAAAGCTATTAGAATTGTCAAGCAATTCAGAAACAATTACTGTTGCACATAAAGATGCTTTCCCACTGCTGCCTTCAT
Source organism: Xenops minutus (assembly GCA_035221455.1). Classification (NCBI taxonomy): domain Eukaryota; kingdom Metazoa; phylum Chordata; class Aves; order Passeriformes; family Furnariidae; genus Xenops; species Xenops minutus. Next base: position 12,248,481 of record JAWWEE010000162.1, on the reverse strand, counting down.
TAGGTTTCACTGGCATTTACAGCTAATGGGGACAGAACAACAAAGGGTCTAAATCAGTTGTCTTTTATATTTCCAGAGTTTAAAATATAGGAGGGCTATTAACTGCTCCTTTGTGCCATTTAAATTATTATTTTATTTTATTAGCAACCATTCCAAATGGCTCACTCAGAGGCAGTAGTTGTGGTCAAGACTTGTCTTACTGACTGAGTTCTTGCTGATTGGCCCTGCAAGGCAAACTTTTGCCCTCAGCTTGCTTACTTGCAGCATCCCTGGAAGGTTCCAATCTTGGGAATAACCTTAATGCTTTCAAGACAGTATTTCATAGACTAGTTTTGCCCATAATTCCCCATCTGGAATTCAGGAGCAGCAGGGCTGGTACAAATGCTGTGGTGAAAGGGGCAGCAAGTGCAGGGGGTGGTTTTGTGAAAAGTGTCTCTAATATTTCAAGTAGATGCTTGTCATGGTCCTTAGGAGCTAAAAGAGGCAGGAGAAGGGTTCTGTGGGTTTTGAAACATGAGCAGCAAGAATGGGGACTTCACAGGTAGCTGAAATGGCAGCTAGCGAGGTGTGGGGTAGGTCCTGGTTGGGTGCCTGGGAGCAGCACTGCTCTGAGTCACAGCCGGGGACTGTGCTGCAGTTTGAAGTTGGCTGAGGGAAGCTGTGGGCAAAGCTCTTTTGTTTAGATACTGGCTCAAGGTCTGCCTGGACCAGAGCTGAGGAAAGACCTGGCTAGGGAAGCTGGGGAGCCTCTAACCCCTCCGTCTGGCCACCACTTAGAGCCAACAGGAATCACCTGTGCCCTTCAGCACTATAAAGCAGGGGGAAGGTGCGCTCCGTGGTCCCAAGGGAGCTGTTAATTCTCATGGGTGCTTATCGGAACAGCTCTTGCTAGAAAGCAAGAGGATAGGCTGTGTTGTGCTTGAAGGCCCTCTTATTACTGAAACTTGAAGAGCAATGTTTCCTGCTTGTCTCTTTTGCCCAATACTGCTCTCTCAACACAGGGCAGCAGGGACGACTCAGGTTGGCACCTCTCAGGACTTTTTCCTGTGAGCATTTAAGCCCATGATTTAAGACTTCCTCACCTACCAACCTCTCCATCCGCCTATGCACAGTTTTCCAGTGGGAGCCACGGCTCATCCTCCCCAGCAGGCAAAGGACATTTGGAGGTGGGATATGGTACAGTTTCAGATTATAATTGATCTTTAAAGTGCACATTTAATGCTGCTAACTTGCTTCAAAGAGAAGCAGTACCTTCCAACCACCCTCCTCCGTAACATCTGACAGCTTTCTTGCACTGTTATTTTCCCTGGAGATTAATTCTACAGCTTTATAGATGTGCTGAGGATCTAAAACCTTCTGGATTTCCAGGGTCTCCCAATCTTCAGCTATCAGCTGCCTGAAACACAGCCCGACCTCCTGGCTTGTCTCCTGTACCCCACTTTAATGGATCTGTTCAGCTTGTCCCTGATGGCTTGGAGACAGTGGTTCTTCCTAATATTGGGAGCTGGCCAGTAAGGAAGCACTGGACCTGACAGCTGTGGGCACTGTGGCCATAATGGTGTAAACAAAGGCTTTTTTGTCTCGGAGCCTGCCAGGCTGTCAATCTTTGGGCGGAGAAGGGATCGCTCACTGTTTCCTTCCCCTCCTGTTCCTTAATGAATACAATACTCCATTTTAAACATGCAAAACTTACCTTCCCCCACTACAATTGAGCATCTGGGAACTTAAAAACCGAGTCCCCTAGTAAATAAAAAGAAGCAGCTTGATTAGTTTTACGGCAGCAAAAGTGGGTTAATCACTAAAACTGCTTCTTATGCTGTCATGGTTTAGATAAATGGGTTTAGCACAGCAAGCAGCCGAGGGCACGCATTAGTGGCTCCTTCTGCAGCAGAGGAGAGCATGCTCAGCGGGTCACCCCTCCGAGGCACCAGCCTGCTGCCTTGAAGTTGGTGGCAGACTTCCCGCTGACTTCAGTGGAGCTGAGATTGTGCTGTAAATAAATATATCTGCTTCCAAAGGGTACAAGAGACAGATCAAACACAAGCAAGCTTTTCTTGTATCTAGTGAGATCTTTTCCCTCTATTTCCTCCATGGATTTCTACAGCATTAAAGTTTCATTAAAAAGAAAGTGATTTAAAATTGTATTTGCCTAGAGCCTCTGACCACGTGTAGCCACATTGCCACATAAAAAGCAGTGTATTCTCAGCTCCTGTTGGACACAAAGCTATTTGGGCCTCAGTTGAGGCAGCTATAGCAGCTGGGTACAGAAATATCCACTCTGGCTCCACCTGTGCTAGCCCTAGATCAAAAGAATCTGCAACTGGTAGCCAGCACCAGCTGGCTGTTTGCACCCTAGAGCCACAGATAATTCAGGATGGTTTTGTTAGTCTGGATGCAGGACCTGGACTATGTTAAATGATGAAGTGTAGCCTGCATTTGTTCAGTTGCAGCCCTGGGGAATATGAAATCAAGGAGGAAAATGGGTATCACCTCTCAGACAAGAAGAAAAATGCAAAAAGGCTTGGTGTAATCACTGGAGTCTAGAGCTTGGCTAAAACTTTTAGGGGTAAACTTTGAAATATAGAACATTATGAGCTTTTTTGATGTCCAACCTATTGTAGCCATTAAGTAAAGCTGCAGTACAGTTTGGTAAATATTTGGAAGTATTATATTCCATTAGCATATTGCTGCAAACCCTTCAAAAGCAGTTTTATGGGGAAGCAAGAAAATGTAAGATAAATTTCCACTTCTTTAGTGAATAATTGTACCAACTCCTCCAGAACAAATGCTTGGATAGATGAATAAAGGATTTGATTTCTGATATTTCATGTGCAACAGTGACATTCTCTCCTGCACAGCAGTGTCACTATTCATGTGCCTTATAAACAGAGCAGAAACTCATTACATTTTGGTATTTATTGGTTTTGGTACTAGCTTGTGTGGTGTTATGTTATTTATCTATTGTTCTGGCAAACTCTCACCTAAAAACAATTAAGATGCATAAAATTATTAAGTTGGGATTCTCATCTTTTGTCACCACCCAGACAGCCACCAACCGCCCCTTTCCTACAACATGCTGCTCACTTGAGAGGTTTTCCTACTAACCCTGGAGATCTCACCAAATCTGGACAGGTGGCTGTCAGACAGTCACACTGTCTTCCCCTTCTTCGCAGAAAGCAATAAACGAAATATCTACTTTATTGACTGTAGCAAACAAGCAATTTCAGGTGTGTGTGAAAGAGAAAAGCCATTTCATGTGGGTTTTCACTTTAGCAAAAAGCTTTCACACCAGCTGCAACCCTCAGCTCTGCTCCTGAGCCCTGCACAGTTCTTCCCTTGTCCCCTCCTCTCACAGTACTGGTGCTGAGCAGGGGAATGCTGCATATATCTGCTGTCAGAGCAGCTCTCCCGGCTGGTGGGAACTGACAGATGGTTGCTCTGAAATATTTCCAGAAGAGGGAAAAAAACAAAACCCACCCAACCCACTGCAAGTCTCTTGTTATGGCTGCATCAGTAAGGCAACGTGCTTGAACGAACTATGGGAAGCAAATTAAGTAAAGGAAAGGGTTAGGTTAGAACAGATCTCAAATCAGACTTCTAGAGGCAAATTTTTATGCAATCTAAGTTTCCATTTTCTTCTCCAATTGCTCAGCTATTGCTGATCTTATGAGGGGAGTGGATCCAAGCAAAATGGGGAGAAACTGACACAGAAAATGGGGAGACCTTGTCTCTGTACTTGAATTTCTTGCTGTTTAATTGGACAAAGGCTGGTAACACTGTTAGATGCCTTGTGTGTCACAGGGACTCTCGCCCAGGTGGCCTTGGGACAGCATCCCACTGCCAACAGCTTTCAGAAATGCAGGTGGGAGAAACACAGCTGCAAGTGCCAGGGCAAAGGGGACCTGTAACAAACCTGGTGCCTCTCCACCTTCCCAGTCTCACATACAAAGTGAAAAGCAGGGGTTGAGGTGGGCTGTGGTAATTGTCATGTCTCCATGAAGTGGCACCATAAAACCTTCACTAGAGGCTGAGCAATAAATACACTGTCAGGACCAGTAGCACCAACCTGCTCCCTCTGTGAGTAACATTTGTGGTCCCTGATATGTGCCTATTCTGCTAACAGGCTACATGGACTGGCCAGAAAAGGCCTCCAGACTGGTTTCCTAGCAAACGATCTGTGCACTAACCCTCTCCCTCCCACCTCCATCATTCTGTAGGTAAATGTACTGGACAAAGGGGGAATGGCAGAGCAGAGAAAGAACACGATGCCCCACCATTCCTTCTCAAACCAGCTCTTCCTCCACATGCTCATCCTCCTTTTCTCCCCTGCTCTCTCCCACCCTGTTGATTCAATACCCTGACAGCTGCACTTGCCTGCTTTACTGTAACATCCTCCATGTACAATGCTACACTACATCACAGATTCCTCTAGGAATGCACCCTTTGCTGGAGCATGATTTTACAGAGACTGTGGGGTGGCCCGTCTAAGGAATGGTGTGTCCAATACCCATATCCATGCCAAGCATCCCGAGAGAAGCTCTTGCTGAAATCAACACTGTCTTTAATTGCTGCACCAGACTGCAAGCTCTTCTGAGAAAGAGGTTCTGGCCCCAGTTCTTCACTGCTCCCTATTTCTGGGCAAGCAAATGGGTGCAGCTCAGCATATTGACAACACTCATTCCATCCTGTAAATGTAGTTACAGCAGTTGCTGCTCTGCTTGCAGCTGTGCAAACTGTGCATGATGTGCCACAAGAGGGACAAAGTGAGTATGCTGCAGGGAAGGGTCAGGTTTGGGGCTTTGAGATCCTGCAGCACACCTGCAATCCTGTATACTGGCAACCTCGTCCTGATCTGGGCTATCAGGACAGTTCAGGGCCACATGGGAATGTGACACTGGGCCCTTGTGGGTAGGGGCTGCTGAGCACTTAGCAGCTGACCCAGCTGCAGGTAAGAGGGAGTCTGGGGAGCATCTGTCAGAGCTGCAGGACTCTGCTGAATAAGCAATAGTATTGCTGCTCTCAACTAGGATTGGTATCGTTGCTTCATGGTGAAGCACCTTTACCCTGTCCACAGTGCTGCTGCTTTCCCCATCTCCTCTGTGCTCTTGCTTTTCCATGTATTCCAGACTCCCCCAGCACTTTCCCTGGCCTCATGTTAACCCCTGCACCACCAGAATCCCATGATTGCTGATGAAGGAGGAGCTTTAAAGACTCCATGTCCCTACTGAGTGCTTCATCTTTCAGTATCTCTCAAGTAATTTGAAGTGGATATGGAGCTATTATAGCCCAGAAAAAAAGGCTATTAGCAGGGAAGGGGAGCTGAGGGAGAAAATATCAAAACATCATGCCTTTCTAGCCCTGGGACATACAGAGATGTCACAACTCTTTGGGAACAGTATTATGACACTGACAAAAGCTATTTTAGCATCTCTTTCTCATTTTTAATGATATTAAATTGCATTCTCTCTCTCCTCGGGGTACATTCTGGATAATTCATATCTCACTGTAAACCAAAAGCATTTCCACTAATCTCAGCAAAGACTGACTCAGTGGAGAGTAGGATTTTTGACCAGATAATTAGGGCATGAAAAATAGGGTGGCCATGAGGCTTCAAAATTTTCCTCCAACATTTTTGCAATAATCTCTCTGCAAAGGTGAACATGCAGCAAGGGAACCTGATTCAATAATTAAATAAAACCAAGAACTCTCCCCTATGTAAAAGTTCAGCTGATACCTAAATTAAATACTCAGAGTCATTCTTAGGGTGGGTACTTTTTACACTGATATTTGTGCTGATAAAATCATGGTGTATTCCTGTAGTGTTCCTCATCAGCAGAAGTTTGGTGGTGTCTTGTGATAATTAACAATACCAAACACCAGACTTCTCAGTTTTGAGTTATGTTACTATTAGAAAAAAGGTTTATGCAACAACACTGTCACCCACATCCTTCTCTTCTCAGTCTTATCACCGTTGGCTCTATCACTCAAAATTAAACCCATTGACGGGAGGCAAATAGAGACCTGAAATGTATCGAGTGCCCATATATTTCATTAAATGAGTGGAGAACATAAATGCTATTAAGGACCTCACCTTTCTGCACAGAGTGAAGGGAAGGGTGGGATGCACATCACCCTTTCTAAGCCTAGGAAAGCCCATGCTGGAACTCTGCCTGTACATGAACCCATGGGAACAACATGTCTGGTTTCATCGCTCGAGCTTTGACATCTCTGTGCATGGCTTTCTTCCCATCCCGTTTAACTTATTAGTTGAGAAGGCATCCTTCTAATGTGTGCTATTATCTCTGTTATTTCCACAGGTCATCAATGGGACTCAGGGCAAGGAAGTCTATTCATCTGGGTCTTTATTTCCCCACTTTCTTCCCCCTTCAGAGCAGCAGTAACAGCCCCTTCCTCCCTTTTATACCCCAGAGCTATGAGAAGTGTTAACACTGTGACCATTGTGAGCAACCCTCACTTACCACCTCTGTTCACTCCAATCCCAAATATATTTCTATGTTTACAGCAGAAATGCTCCAAACACTCTTTCATTTTGAGTCCCCTCTTACAAGATGAAGTATCTGAACTGGCGTGCACATCCTTGCACAGACCATGTTGTTCATGCAGGTACATGCATATGTTATGGGCCTTTGGGGACCGATCATTTTCAGAGCAAGTACATTTCATATGATGCTTACACATGTCAGCACTTCACACTTCCTCCCCCAGCCCCCCCTACATTAGTTAGCTCGGGTTGGTAATTCACCATTGCTTTGACATCTGGCAGTACAATCAAAGCAGAATCTCACTTACCGAGGCTGCAAGGCAAGCAAATCTGTGTTTCCTTACAGCTTTGTCACCTCATCATGTTTCACAGGAGAAAGTTCATTGCTGCCCCTGTGACAAGGCTCTTCTGCTGCTGAGGGGGTGGTTTCACATCAGGATTGCTCTGGCAGCAAAGCCAGTCTCAGAGATTTGTCTCAGTTCAAGCCCCCACCTATGGGTGCTTCACCTCACTCAGGTGTGCTAACTTCATTTTTTTTCTGTGGTTATGCCCTCAAACTTTTTTTAAATAGATTTGCTTCTGGGAAACTGTGATGTAGCATGTCACAGAGATACAACTACTCTTGCCAAACAAGTACTCTTACACCATGCTACAAAATACTAATGAACACAGTGAATCCTGGACTTCAAAGCTAATTACCCCTCCCCTCCCAGAAAAAAAAAAAAAAAAAAAAAAAGGAAATGCAGTGTGTCATTTTGTATTTTTTGGAAGAAAGAGAGATCCAGTTTTTACTAAATTAGGGGTTATTCCTATGCTTCCTACTCTATAATAAAGTATATTTATTTCCAGATCAGAATGTGCACACAGGAACTTACTCTGCCAAGCACATAATGACTAAGATGGACAGGAGAGGATCTAACAAGGATTAAGCTCAACTCTTCCCACTGTGCCTGTTCATAACAGCATTAAGTGGTGCTAAGTCACAAGACACAGTTGTGTCCACTAGCACGTCCATCTCTGACCCTGGTCAATGCCCCCAGACAGACCTCCACAGAAATACAAGTCAGTGGGGGAATGAGGACATGTGTAAAACAGTTCTGTACCTGACAGGTGATTTGTTGAGACCTACCATCTCTTTTGTTGAAAATGAAACAGTTTTTCAGCACAGCTGCTCTATCACACTGTCTGGGAGAAAAAAAAAAAAAAAAAAAGAGACATACAAAACCACTTGGAATTATATCAGAAAAACTAAGCTAGATAAATCTTAAATTTCCTCCATTGCCAGTCTGGCTGATTTTATTTTCTTCATCTTGCCCAGCCATGTTATGTCTTATTTCAGTAAACTGGGTGTTGAGCAGTGTAGTACTCCCACTAAGGGGCAGGAGCAGGCTCTTACATTACAGTTGTCGGAGATCCCTCTGTGTTTTTCTTGATTTTCATATTATCTGCTGTGTGTGCTTTGGATTTATTTTCCCCTCTTTGTTCCCAAACACTGCAAGTACAAACTAGGTATTTGTAAACTTACAGCCATTCCTTCATTTACAGAGCAGGCACCAACCATCTCTAAGATCTGCCTGCAGCATCCATCAAAAAAATCAATTCCAGACATATTGTATGAGTTTCAACACTATGTAGGAACTGACAGAGTTTAAATCTCTTAGCTTTGTACATCTTGAATCAACTCTGCCTTTCTCTTGCATAGACACAAAGGCAGAATAATCTTCCTAACTTTGAGGGAGTTTAAGTGTGCATCTGTCTAAAGAAACTAAATAAATATGTTGCTCCCAATTCATCTGTTCTCTAAGGAAGGGGGAAAATGTGACTGCTTGCTTGTGGATGCCAAATTTTGATACTTCTAGTGACCATCAGCTAACTTTACCCTAGTCCCACATTACCCCAGGGAATCACAATGGAATAAAGGCTTAACCTTGTTTGCATTCACGTCAGTAAAAGAATTCCCATTGCTTTAAATTAGAGAATGAGTGATCCTAAAATATGAGTCAGAACTGCACAACCCAGTTTTCACTGGGTCAGGCTTGAAGGGTCCCTCTTAAGCCACAGTCCAATACATACTCACCCAAGTTTCTCCTGTGTAAAAATATTGGTTTACCAAATGAGGCCCCAAACTCTGACTCACTCCTTCCTTAACTGAGCTACTGCTTCAGTACAGTAAATATTACCTAGGGAGTTAGATATTTGTTCTTTCACCCCTATAGCAACATCACTTTTTTTCATCCCTTCCCTGTCTTCTCCTCTGCAAGCCCCCACACTTTGCCCTCTGCCTTTATAGAAACAGCAAAAGCAATAAACTTTTGTTTCCCTCTACAAACATTATGAAACTGCTTAATTATTAAAATGACTGTGTTGTTTCACTGGAGGGAAAAAGTCAAGCTCTGAATGTTCTAATTGTTTGTTTTCTTCTCAGTTTCTTTGGCATAGGGTTCTTTTATATATATAAGCTTAAGCAAACATTTCTCCAGACTCAGCATTCAAAAAGTTCCTGGTGAATTAAACCAGCTGAGTCTCACCAATCTGAATGTTTCAAAGGACACACGATCAGGGTACGTGATCTCATTTTATAGTAAGATGTCCACAGGACACCCATGAATCTCTGGAAGAATGCAGTTTGCTTTTTAAACCCCAAGAGTTACAGTCAGAAACCTTCTTTGTGGCTGCCAGGCCCTCGCATGGGGCGTTCAGCACAGAGCAGCAGAGCAGCTGTGCAGAGAGGCTGTGCAGGCAGGGCTGCCTCCCCCACCTTCCCACGAGAACCCCACAGAAGTGAGCAGGATATCAGCTCCCTTCTGGAGGAGCAGCCTCCTGCCAAAGAGCTCAGGCTCTTACCTCTTGCCCCAAACCACTGCTGCCCATGCTGAGGGCTGCCTGCAGGAGCTGCAAGCAGGAGAGAGCCCTCAGTTCCCTCTCTTGATGAAAGCTGCCAGCACTAAGGTTGACGCTCCCTTTCCTCCTGGCTTTTCAAGGCCCCTCAGGCTCTGCTCCAGCAGATGGGCAGCACAAACATGGTGATTCTGGTGTAGCTGAAGCCAGCATATGCAGGGGATTTGAGTGTGCTTCATGGCTCCAGTCCAAGTGTCAGCCAGGCTGGGAGGGGTTCCAGCCACAAACAAGTTCAGGACAAATGGCCAAAGTCTTTTTCAACCTGGAGAAAGTTGGCTTTGTGAAACATGCCCAGTGAAACCTAGGCATATGGTGGCTTTAGCTGTAGAGAACTTCATGTGCATAATCCGCCTGCCTGCACTTCTGTCAGTGACAGCTGGGAGGTCACTATAATTATCCTGAATTTGGATGCTGAGTGGCACTGAGCACTTGTCTGCTTGGGGGAAGAGAGAAAATCTGTTTGCAAACGGCTCATAGCTTAATGTCTTCAAAGTGTGTCTGCCCCTTCTCGCTTATAAGGACCATGCACTGGGAGATCAGGCAGAGGATTAATGGATACTCATCTACTCGAGGTTTTGTTAAAGCTGAGTCAGTAAACCCGATTAGTCGGCGGGATGTCCAGGCAAGATTAATTTGGGATTGGAAACAGGCTGGTAAGGAAATGTGGTTGTGTTTCTCCTCTGTCAGGCCTGTGAGTGGGTTTCATGCATGTGGGTGTGATCAGGCGCCTAGTCTATGAGGGAGGTTCTCAGCATTAAGAGGGATGAGATGTGTTACTCTCTAGGCTACAAGGAAAAACAGAAGGGAGGTCACTTTGTTCTCTCTTTGCACTGTTTAATTGCTGTTTTATCAGAACTGCAGATCCCTTCCCTTTTAGAGAATTATTTATCTGCAGTCTAATTTGGACTCTTGATGAGACTAAGGAATTTTACATTAGAAAGAGACACACTCAAATTTATGCATAAGAGCTAAGTCCAGTTCAGTTATTTATCAAGTAACACCCAAAATATACTAAGAGAAGCCCAGAAGGATCCAGATTTAAGGCCAAGAAGGCAGTGGAGTTGTTCTGATCCTACATCTTAGAGGTAGAGCACATCATTCTATGTGCACTACTCAGGTTATAGCATTGCAAATTTTTCAGGATAAAGATCTTAGTGGATGGTGGCAATCAGAGTGGGAAGTGCACAGTGTGCACTTTCAAGCATGTCCCTCAAAACTATGCTTTTATGTCAGTCATTCCCCTGGAGGGCAGTAGGCTGGAGGACCTAAGGGGGCTGACACTAGAGGTCAGTAGGCACTGTGGTGTTTCATAAGCAACTCCCAGGGTGACAGTTCATAGAAGGACTTTCTGTGCCCAGGACTTTCTCCAAATAATGATGACACTTTCCAGGAAAGTTCAATTATACAGAGTACATACGAAAGCATAACATGGTGACCTCTGTGAGAGAACATAGCACACTCTGCCTCAGAATTTTCCTTAAAATGTCCAGTACCTTCAGACAAAAAGAACTGGAGCTTCCTACATGGGTTTAACTCTGCTCCTACTCGTAGTTACTAAAGGTCCTTTAAAGTGGATAATGTTACCTGCTCTCAGCTGTTCCAGCTTATTGTGCAAGCAAGGGACTGTAACATGGAGCAGCAGGATAGCATAAGGAGGAAGTGGTTTTAATTTTTGATTTTTTTAACTACCCATGCAGCTAATTTAAATAATATGTATAGTTATGTTTAGACAGAACATGTTGATGTTTTGCTCTCTTAAATATAGAGGGAAATTTTAGAGTCTGCTAATACTCTATTTCAATACTTTTAATATCAGTGCTTGAATGAACTCTCTGATCATAGAATCATAGAATGGTTTGAGTTGGAAGGGACCTTAAAGGTCATCTATTTCCAACCCCTCCACCTTCCACTAGACCAGGTTGCTCAAGGCCCCATCTAACCCAGACTTGAACATTTCCAGGGAAGTGGCACCCACAGCTTACCTGGACAACCTGTTCTAGTGCCTTACTACCCTCACAGTGAAGAATTTCTTCCTTATATCTAATCTAAACCTGCCTTCTTTTTTTTCCAGAGTCAGGTTACCCAGAGTAAGGATAATGACTCCCGGAGCCTGTGCAAAATCTGAAAAATTCCCTCCAAACCATTTGTCATCATCTGTCAAATAAAGGTATTTTCCATAAAATCTGGAGGGGTACAGAATTTTAACGAACAGATTTACAGTGAACTGTTGTTCCTGCTTGGGAAGTGGAGGAGACTTTCTGGGTTAGCAGAAAGCTTTAGAAACAGAGAATTGAAACATGGCTCTCTGCCCTGTTGTCTTCCTGCAACAGTCCCTGGAAGAAAGTATCATTTATGAATCACTAAGTCTGTGAGTTAAATGAGCCACGTTATGTCATCTGTGCGTTCAAGGATGGGCTCGCTTCTTACATGATATGTGTGACACCACAGGCTGCTCTTAGAGAAATAAGTGACACTCCTAGACCAAAATGGTTCAGTGTTTCTGCTTTCCAGGTCTTGCTATTGTGCCGACAGAATATAATGTTTATTGTACACTGCAGTGGAGCTCTTTCTCATCATACAGTCAAGTTTAATGCTAAATTCAAATGGAAAGCAATTAATTTCAATAATAAATTTTGCAAAAAATAACACTTCCCAGACAAAGCTGCTAAAGCAAACGATTTCCTCACCATCTTTGGAAGGAGAAGGTAACTTGGGAAAAGGTAAATGAAAATTAGTCAAGAGTGTCTGTCCCACAGCCCTTCATAGGGAGCTGTATCAGATTCAGCTTTGGCAGTGAAAAATAGCAAGGGATGGATGTTCTGCCAGCTGCCCTTTCTCCCTCCCTGCCATCTGGGGATTCTCTGGTACCAAACTTAAGCCTTTCTCCTAAGAATAATTATCAGGTAGAAAACCCTATGGACTACTCCAAATTCCTCAATTACAACGGATCAGGTCCCTCAGTTAAAGAAGTGCATAAGGTGTCATTACTGGGGCTGACAAGACGAACCAACCCCTGGAGAACTGAGAGGGCTTAGCCCATGCTGGTTTTGGTCAGCTTGTGCTCCACCCTGCTCTCTCATCACATGCACTAGTCATTGGCTGTGCTCAAGCAAACAAACATCTCTTAATCACTAACTGGGAAATGCAGGGACACATTTTCCCATTGCCTGGACCATAATGCACCAGAAATACTGGCAAGGAAGATCTGGTCTGCTGGTGCTTCTTCCAGCAGTGCCATATGAAAACCTCCAAAAGCTGGAACGTTAGAAGTACATATTGCAACTGCTGCCTGTTTTTGAAAAGCTGGTGCCCAGGACTGGTTGGCAGATGATGGAAATGGGCATGTGTGGTACAGAGCCCAGCAGTGGGTGCTGCAGGGAAGGGGCCACTTGTGCAGGGGACAGGTAAAATGTCAACGAGTTGGTTGGAAGAGCAAGGTGGCACGTGTGCATTAAGGGTGAGTGAAGTGGGAGAAGTTTATAAATCCTCAGAAGGCATTTGAACAGAAGTCCTTCATTAAGCAGAGGAAATGGAGATGAAATTCAGGAAGAATTTTGAAACCATTCTAGTCCAGAACAATGTGACAATAACCAGGTAATCCTATTTCTTGTTGTGCTCACCCCCATGGTGTCTAACATTGCCTGGAAGGTATTTAGGGCTCTGAATGCCCCTGGCTGTTGCATAAAGTCCCCAGCTACTTAAAACTAGTATTAATTCAAGACCAGCATGAAGAAGAACTGAGGCGTCTGTTTTTCAAAAGGAAAAATCTCTTGGACAAGTCTAAGCAGATCACCCTTCTGCTTAGGGAGGAAGAGTAAAACCCAGTTTAAACCACCGAAGAGCACATGCAGCCCTAGTGACCTCCTGGGAAAGATTGTGAATTGAAACTTGTCTATGTGTTGTTTATCCAGAAGTGATTATGTCAACACAAATGCACTTATTTTTCTATGCTGCTTTTCTAAAGATCTCTTTCAATTACCTTGGTTTGAGATAGCATTTGATAGCATCTAACAGATGAACAATCCTGATAGGCACCTCTGATTACAAGAGACTAGTCAGGGTGGGAAAACTGAAGTTTAGCCTTATTTGCTTTAGAGCATTTATTCTTTTTATGCTTGATCCAAAGCCTACTGGAGTCCAAATGAAAGTTTCCACTTCTTTAGGCTTTAGTTCAATACCTTTGCCAATAGCCATTTAGTCACAGCCTGAGTGCTAGCATATGTAATCAAAACAAGTCTCACAACTAGATGCTAAACAGTATTTGTGGACAGCAGGGGCTCAGCACAGAATTTAATGCCGGAGAAAGAGGCTCTCTAGGTCACTCCTGAGGGACTTTGGCAGGGTAAAAACTAGTGCCATGAGTGCTCAATAGGTGTTGTCCATCTGGCATGATTTGCCCAGACAGACTGATTCTTAAATGACCTGAATGCAGCAAACTTTCCCCTAACAAACCCTGATTTTGATATTCCTTGCCTGGACCTACAAAAACTTGTGAATGCAGTTTGTTAGAGCCGAGGCATGTAGTCTCTGAAAAACAGAAACCTGCAGCCCGGTTTTGTTACAGCCATTTAAACGGATTAACTCCTACACAGACAAAGTTGGTTGCTCTATTTATTCCCCTCTCCCCCCGCCCCCCGTTTTCATGTGTATTAACTTACTCCCTGCAATCCCAGTGGAACAAAAATCAAGCATCTCCTCATTAAAATTCAGAGCTATTAATTTTGGCATCCTCTGTGCAATAAGCAGCTTTATTTCAGACTGCATAGTCTACATTTTGCATAGACAGCTTTACAGAATAAAGCAAGATATACAGCAGCCAAATAAAATATGAAAGGACCAGGTTGAGCCTTTCAGGCACTGGGGGTTTTGGGGTGGAAGGTTGGCCAGGACTACATTGTCCTTGTGGTCATTATTAACAGAACAGGGTTTTTAGGTTCAGAGTTTTTATTAGAGACTTTTCCCTACATTAACAACAGCAAACATACCACTGAGGTCTTGATTTTTGGGTACAATTACTAACCAGCCATAGATGACATCCTTAGAAATTGTCCTTAATGTTTATCAAATATCCAGGGTAGAAAGGAAACAAGACTCAGGTGGCCTGGATCATGAGAGAAGTCATTTAATTAGCCTGGGGGAGATTTAAGGGAGAGACAGAGAACCTGTAAGTGAATCAAATGTCTATTTGGGAAGAAAGGTGAAAGAAAAGAAAAAAAAGAAAGGGAGGGAAGAAATTATATGTTGGGATTTTGTTCTGTTTTTTTTTTTTCCTTATTTTGTTGTTTGTTATGCAAATGAAGCTTTTCTCACTGCTCCTGACTTATATTACCATGGATAGCTTGGACCATGAACAGGTTTGCTGGTTTTTAAAACTTTTTTCCTTTGCCTTGGGCTGCAGTTTCTATCTGTACATGTGTTCCAATGTAAACTGTTAATTTCTGTTGTTCTTTTGCACAAAGCAAAATCAAGTAACTGCATTATTTGCAAAAGCACTCAGGAACGGTCTTCTTGATGGAATGTAGGCATCTGTGTGCAGCAAATCAGGGTATCATAGGGATCTGTGGTCAGCTCTTGCTGGTTACAGTGCAGTGTTGAAAGTTCTCCTGAGCTTAAATTTGTAAACTTTGTATAAAGAAATCATGTGACAGAAGTAAATATACTTATTAAAAATTTACTCTGTGCTCAAGCTGAGGACAGCATGACTCATTCTCACCTGGTTCTTAGATGTTGTCCCTCATCTGTGACATTGTTCTCTGAAAACCACTTGGCTATCTGTTGCACTCGATATGGCTGCTCCTGACTTTGTTTTTAGCACTAAATTATCTATGGCAAGCTACCCAGTAAGTAGTTAACATAATATATGACAAGTTTCCCTTTGTTTTTATGGATAACATGGGCTGATCCTCAAAATGCAGCCTCCAGCTTTTTGATTGACTCTCCAGTTCATTGGCTCCGATGTGATTCTCCAAATATAATGTGAGATCAGTCACTGTTATCAACTCCGGGTTAGCAGGGAGATTACTTCTGATGAAGGCAAACCCTTCTTGGTATTTAACAACTTCTGTTTCAGAATGTGGCTTATCAGTTTAACAGTCTTCTGAAGCATTATCCCTGTGCTTTCCCTGTGACTTGAGATACACAAAGGTAAACTTTGGTTATAATAGGCTTCTGCAGGTGCGGTCTAACAACCACAGGTCCCTGCCTGGCTTATTCTTTGTCATGGTGTTTCATACTTGTTCCTTTGCACGTAGTATTTTATCCTTACCATAATCTAGAGACTTTCTCAGCCCTTTGTTCTTATTTTTAACCTGGAGAATACCTTCATTTGGGGAAAAACAATGATTTCTGTTTTGGATTCAATTAATAACTCATGAGGAGACTTGAAGAGGATGTAACAGCCTCTTGAGGAGACTGATACAAACAGACTCTCTGAAACAAAGCTAGTTTCTGTAAACCAACATACATTACCCTTTGCAGGATGATAGTCAGCCTGAAGTTTGTCTCTGGCTTTTCGTGGTTGTTTCTCCTTGTGTAGAGTTATTTGTAGAATATGAAAAAAATCCAAAAGTGTTATTGCTTTATACTGTGATCATTCTTTATTACTTTAAATGATGCCGAGCCTGTGGTCCTTCACTTTTCAGTACTGAGACCTGGAATGTGATTGTGGTTTTAGGCAGCTCTTGGAGGACAATGGAAAAATTTGTTCTGGTATGACTGTAGGTGGCAGCTACATCAGCTGTGTGGGTCTCCAGTGCTTATTTTGAAAGGTACTCACAGTATCTTTTTCTAGAGCTTACCTTCACAGATTGAGATGCTTATGCTTCAAGCCAGCTATAGGAAACTGTATATAGTGTAAATTTCATCAGGCATCACCAGCAACATAAAATTGGAGTGGCAGTAGATGTATAAATTAACCTGGTTTTGTGATATCCAGATTTCATTTCACCAACTATCCTGAAAAAGCTACTCACCTGGAAAGGTAGTACTTAATTAAAGAGATGCTAGTAAACCATGAAAACAAGCCTGTCCCAGACCAAAATTCCTGCTTAAACAGGAATGAGTCTCTCTGAGTGATACTGTTGTCTTTAGACTTCTTAGCTGAGAGAGGATCTCTTCAAAACGTCATTCATATGCAAGGATGCAGCACACACAGGTTGATCCAGCCACTTAAAGCTGCAAGATGTTCAGTTTCAGAGATCTGTGCAGTCTGAAGAACAGCTCAATAATGTTTCTTAAAGTACAGTAAGATCCTTAAGTGATTGGTGCAATAGAAACACTGACTGTTCAGTGGCCAAACACGTTCTGCTTTTCCCTGAAAAGAGAGTGTGATATCAGACCCCTTCCCTCCTACACACAGACATTCTACAGTGCTGAAACAGACATATTTCACCTGGTTTGGCAGAGCAGTTGGTTTATGGAGAACAGCTTTGGTTTGCTGTAGTCACTCTCTGCTTCACACACTCTGTGTAAGACTTGATCAGCTCCCACACAGAAGCTGTTATTTTTCTCCTGTTAAACATGCTGTCCGAGGGGAAAAAATAGGGTGTTACCACAAAGCATGATCCCATTTTCTCACGATGACCTTTTCTTAAAGTATTTTTATGTATGTTTTTTTGACTGAAGAGAAAACTAGGTGCCACTTTGAGAGTGGGGGGAAAGTCTGTAGTCAGCTAGACTTTATTTTTTAATTAGAAGCTCCATAAGTTGGGCCTGGGAGTCTCCAGCTCCCCAGCAAAGCACGGAGCAAACTGGCAGTCAGTAGGATAGCACAAAGAAAATGCTGGATTTCCAGTGGTGATAGAAAATGATCCCTGCATTGACACAATATGTCTTTCCTTACTATTATTAGCATGTCTTCTTTTCCTAGACAGTAAAGATGTGGATCTGAGCTTTGGTAATAACACTGAATAAGGCAAGTCTTAAACAGATTGGATTCCTATGAATTCATTGTTCCAAATAGATCTCACTTTAACATTCATCTTGCATTTTCTCTTCATTTAATCCAGTTATTTCTGTTGATAACTTTTCTAGAACAGGGTTGTCTCTTCAACAGACTTGAGGCAAGGTGGAATCTCTGGTCTGTTGCTTATACCCGAAGTATGTTCTATTTTTTAGAATAGCCAGTGTTCTGTTTGTACCTTTCTCAGCTATTAATGAGAAAGGAAAATTTATCCTCATCTGCAGTGATAAGGACCTCCTTGGAAGGTCATAGCCTTTGCAAAGTACCCCCACCGTGGAGCAGTGACCACCTGGGCTGATTGACTCAGTGAAATGGCCCCAATTTCTGCTTGCTGTGAAATATCATTTGCAGTACCTTTGCACTAATGATATCAGGAATTTTAAATATTCTCAAAGTTAGATGGTACTTTCAAATCTGTTAAATATTATAGCATTGTCTCTAAGAATTGGCATCCTCCCCTTCCCAAGACACACTGCTTCCAATTCTGAAGGGAAATGGCGCTAATTAACTGTATTGCAAAGACATGTGACATCTTAATTCACTATAGTTACCTTCCTTTTAGCAGAGCTAGCTAATTGCAGAGCTCTTAAAAATAAAGGCTATATTGGTTATAGATAATGAACAATTGTCCTGATTGAAAGCTTGGCTCATATGCATTGGCAAGAAATCCCAGGCTAGACAATGAACATATGTTTGTGCCTTATATTTTTATTTCCCCGAATGGCATCACAATGGTGACTGTAGTACAACTAGACCCTAATGCAATGTAAAATGCAATGTGATATAGGGTCTGTCTGCACAATGTGGATAGACCTGAAGCAGTTTTAAATAGCAGTAGACTATTTGCAGGACCATGGAGTTCAACATGAACTGATTTGACCAGAACCTGTAAGTGGTTTTGCGTCTCAGTCTCTGCTGCTGCTATCCAGCATTTTGCACTAACATCCACGTTCACCTGGATATCATGGAATCATCAAGCCTGGAAGAGATCTTCAAGATCTTCTAGTCCAACACTCAACCTAGCACCCCATCATCACCCCTAAACCCAAAGTGGATATGTGTCTGTTAGTCTCATCAAAGGTTGCAAAGTACGTTCAGATCAAGATTTTTTTATTATTATTATATTTAAAAGAGTCCTGCTGGAGGGAAGGATTTTCTCCTTTATTTCACAGGATGCTTAGTCTTTATCATCAACTTCTGGAACACCCAGACAGAGCTGACGGAGCTTGTACAGTTAGTCCCTGTATCTGAAAATGCAATAGCAAAGTGATATAGCCCTGCATATTTTCTCTTTTCCACATCTGCCACCTCAAAGAGCCCGCTATGTTTTAGGCAAACCTGGATCAGCAGATGAATACTTCAAAAACTCTGGAAAGAGAAGTCAGTCCCGTAGACTTGTGTAGCCAGCCTAATATATCACAGCTTCTTTGCTGTCTTCTAAAACACAGGCTTTTCATCCATGACCAGTTCTAAGCTGTGGTACATTAGGAAGAAAATACCTTTCCAGCTCCTCTAAACTCTGTTTTACTTTGATCTATATACCTGCCAATACCAACAACAAAATTACTTATCTTTTCAATCCTTCTTGAATATTGGGGTTTGGAGGTTTGATTTGAAGCCAGAAATAGAATTCCCTGTTCTATTCCCACAGCTGTGTTTCTGAATGTTCATCTTTTATTATGCTTGTCTACATCACCCATTCTGAGAGGGCAGCACAAGGTACGTATTTATCTTTAAGAACATATGCATACCCCAGGAATAGTTGCAAATAGATCATCTTTTCCAACAGAAGAGTTTAACACGGAGACAGCAAACTTTTTATTCTACTGCTTCTTACACATTGCTTTGATTATGAGTGTAATACTAGCATTCCAACTAAACCTTGTCACAAAAACCCAATATACAAAGGCATATAACCTATGCTATCTGAGTTCATAGTAAAATCTTATTATATAGGCAAAATTTGCAGTTGTATCCCACATCAGCTGAGGGGATATGAATGTTCCATCTGGGATGAAATTGTAAGAAGAAAAGTACAAATGGGACATGCAAGGATATGTTATCAATATCAGCTGATACCTTCCCTTTTCAGGATCTGAAATTGCTGAGATCTCAACAGCTTTGAGCTTTTGTTCAGTGCTGTGCACACTTCAATCCTACTGTCACTCTGTGATTAGCTGCAATTTGGAGATGTGCAGCTTGTTCAGAGCGACAGGCTGGGAAGCCATTTTGCCATAAGATTTTCTTCCCCTTCAGTGCAGTAAGATGACCATTTAAGTATGAACAGGCTTGACCTTTTGGCACCTGCCAGGAACATTAATGGTCACTTAATCCATCAGGTTTCAATGCACTGTCTGCTGCCTTCTGCTGAGCTGGAAGTACTTCCAGCACAGGCCATTGTAAGTCACCTTAATAGAGGTATTATCTAGGCATATGTTTTGCTTAAGAGCATTGCACTGCTCCTGCACATGCTCACCACTCAGTACTGAAGCACTACAGTCAGCGACGCTGAAAACTGCACCAGGGAGCTGCACCAAACAGCAGGCTGACATGTTGTGCCCTTCACAATAAGATCTTCTCTAGTTCTGCCAGCACATCTTGCTTCAGGATCTTCCTGTACTCTAACATCTCCTGAGTTATTCATCTGACTTCTTTGTCCTCTTGCCTTGTAAAACTCCCTAATGTCTGCACTGTCCAGTCCCATTTCTCATGACTGCTTCTGTAGGAAATTGGTGGATGATCCATGACCTGCAGACTTTAAAATCTCTCTCCTCCTGCTATCAATGTTACTCTATAGTCATACACTCACACAGTGCATATTCTAAGTCCCAGACTCCTGGGACATGCAACGTTGCATAAACTTGGGCCAGAATCACAAGGCTCTTTATGCTACCCTCCATTAAAGCTCATGTCTAGAGGCTGGATTATGGTAAAACTTGCCTAAAAGGGCAGATAAATCAGTCTTCTTCCACAGAAGAAGATGATGTTGAGGGGAAGAAATGTATTTGTCTTCGGCTGGTGGACACTCACTGACTGACCGCATTTACTTTGGAAATCACATAAGCAAAATAGGCTGTGAGACCACACAAATCATTAAGCAAATTCAATGACTTTGAGTTCTGTGCTTAAATGTCAACCTTTTTCCTTATGTGTCAGGCAAGACTTCATATATAGAGACTGTAAGTTAGAGACGCAAGTGATGGTAGCCACCTGTACGTCTTATGGTAAAACACCTGAGAGAACTCTTACCATAGTCCTGAATGAGTAACGTAGAGCATATCCTACAGCACCACCTAGCAGGCTAATTTAAAAGTGGTCCATATCCCCACATCCCTGACTACAACGATGTGCTTGTGCAACAGAAACAGGGTGCACTTCAGTCTTCTTTCACCTTCCTTGTTGTAACAGCTGCTTCTTGATACCAGCATGGTGATTAGTAAAGCTGGGGTCTCTGTTTTTCACAGTTGTATTTGTTATAAATATTTTAAAAGAAATCACAGTAAAAATGCAATGCTGTGCCAGATTCTTGACTTCTTGCATAAGAAACCATTGTTTTCTAGACCTCTCCAGCTGGTACAGAAGACAAAAGCACCAACTAGAAAGGCTTCACAAGCCCACCCAACCCTCCCTCCATACTCACCAGGAGGATAAGTCTTATAGTGACTCTGAGGCTTTCAAAATCCATCATCACACTGTGCTTTGGTTAGTGAGGAGTTTGGTCTCCAGTTGTCCATCGTCATCTGCATGCACTTTTTATTTGTATTAATGAAGTATTAATATCAATGCCAATTTACAAATTGTAAATTTTGGCAGATGATGAAGCTTCATGCTGAGGCTGGAGAGCCATGGCTATAACAGTTCTCTGCTGATACAAAGGGGGAGTCGAAGCTCTCCTCTAGCAGTTTGTGAGGTTTTGGGTTGGTTTCTTTGTTCCTGGTTGGCTCTTACCGTCTTAAAGCCCTGGCACTTCTCAGACTTTTCAGTGCTCCCATTTGGCTTGATAACCTGACAGAAAACACCCTCTTTTTGTCTGTTACTATGTTTTCTGCTGATAGTGAGGTAGACGTGGTGCACAAGAGGGTCTGATGGATCACAGACCCATCAAAAAGTAAGTGGCTCACAGAGAGATGGAGGTGGAGAATGTGTGGGATCTTTCCTCTGACTGCTCCCTTTGGGTGGCAGCAAACTATTCATCTGCCTTGCCATACTACATAAAACCATAATCTAAGGGTAGAACTGTGCCCTCTCATGAAGAAGTGTGTTTTCTTAGCAATTAGAAACTTGTTCATTGGAAGCTAAACCCAAGGTTGTCATTACCAGCCTCTGTTCACAACAGGGAGAGGTGCCAGCTATGCCTTGCCAGGCCTGATTAGCACCAGCATTTCTAAAATACAGGAGTAGAAAAAGACAGAATAAATGTCTTCATCAGGATATTTTCATGACAGTCCTATAAAAAACCTTGAAATCGAATGATTACTCTTTAAGTATACAGTTTACAGTCTTTATCCTTTCACGTGCCCTCAAATCTCGGGCCAAAATGTCTGGAAACTTTACAGGTCAGAAAGGCTCCGATCAGCGCCCGCCACAGAGGAAGAACGATCCGGCAAAATTAATCATAAGCAGAAAATAACCACGGACTTTGCTTTTATTTCTATTCTGCTGCACCACGAAGCGTTCATTCCCGTTTGGATCGTGAAAATTGGTTATTTCTTGAGTGCCTGGCCTGCACCCCCTCAGGCCCTGAGGCCTCCCGGCCCGCCCTGCCCTCGGCTCTGACCGCCTTTACCGGGGCCAGGCTCAAACCCCGCCCGGACCACGACCCCGACGGCTCTCGGAGGAGAACCGCCCCCTTTGTCCCGGCCCCCTTTTTCCCGGCCCCCTTTTTCCCGGCCCCCTTTTTCCCGGCCCCTTTTTCCCGGCCCCTTCCGCCCGCCGGCCCCGCCTCGGCCCGGCCCGGCCCGGCCACTCTCGGTAGGTGCGGGCGCGGTGCGGGACGGGGGGATGTTTGTCCCCAGGGGGTGTTTGTTTGTCCCCAGGGGGTGTTTGTTTGTCCCCAGGGGGTGTTTGTTTAACCCAGCGGGTCCTCGGGCCCGCACAGCCCCTTCCATCCCTTCCGGGTGTTCCTTTCCCGGGACATCCCGGGCCCCTCTCCTTGGCAGCGCTCCAGGCCGGGCTTTCCCCTGGGCCGCCCTGTGGTTATAAAACAATAAATGCACTCACACGCACCACGCTGTGCCTGCATATCCCCGACTGAAGCTTCAGCTATCCCGGTTCTCGGGGTTCAGTCAGAATTACGAGCCCATGGCACCACAGAGGTAAATAACTTGAGCGTTTAGGGGGAGGCCGCCTTGGAAACGTGGGGGCTCCGTGGGAACGAAAGGATTAAATTCCCAGGATATGGGTCATGTAAATTGCCTTGTAGTTTCCAATTGCCTCTCTCCATACATAGATAGCACGAAGCTTACGAATAAAAATAAAGATGCCGTATGCTGTACTAGGGCTGCGGTGGGATTTCTGCAGGAGCTGGCCGCGGGGAGGGCTGGAAAGCACAAATGCTGTCAGGGATCGAGGGCGACTTTCCTTCTGTTTTCCTCAGTATTGGCTATGAGGAAACAAATAGTCTGCAGCATGTCCTGCTTACTCTTGCATTAGTCGTGTGGCAGGACTGCTGGGCATAATGCAGTGAAGGACATAGCCTGGGCTCCGAGGGGTCTGCCCACTAAAGTCCGAAACTATGCCTGCACAAAGGATAATTTAATCTAAAAAAATAAAAAGAAGATACTTAGCACCTGTTAAAATTTCTCTGACTGAAGCAGGATAATAATGTTAATGCACTGAGGTGTGTCCTGCTGTTACAGTGTTTAGGAGAAGTGTACAGCTCTTCCTGCCCTGCGGTTCACCCAGGCTGCCCACCTGTCCAGATGTGCTTCCCGGCATCCCACTGACCAGGAGTGTTCAGAGACCCGTGTGCTTGGCAAGCACCCTTTGGTCATGCAAGAAAGGCAAATGGAGTTCTCAGTGTCGTCTGTCCTTCACCACATTCCTGTGGATGTAAGCTGAGGAGGGAATTTTCTCCTTGAAGCAATCTTAAAAAGATGTTAGCCAGCTTCATGAGAGGGCAGGGCACTCTGTAACAGCAGAAACTTGGAAAGTCCTTGCCCCAGCTTCACGTGAGGATCAAGTCATAGCCTCCCTACAATCATCCTCTTAGAATTGCTGCTCTCCCCCACTGGAAATGGCATGACCTTTTCAATCAGATCTAGACTACCAAGACATCATAGATTTCAAAGAGGTCGTTTGGGTTCAGTATTACCATTTTCTGTGTTTTAGCTCTATTATAAAGGAGAATTTCTCCTGAAATTGTGTTTCATCCAAGCTCTTGGCTCTTTAGCCTGTTTTTCTTAAATAATATTGTCAAACAAATCACCACCTCTGGTCTTCAAGAGAATGTAAGAATACTGGCAGTTATTACACTAAGAAACACATTTTAAATTAATATATGCTCACATGCATCATCGTTTTTATTAAGCACTCAGTTTGTGTTCTGTGCAGCATAAACATTAAACAAGATTATTTTTCCCCTGGTGCATTTACAGTCTGAAAGATCTTCATAGGAAGGAGTAGTAATAACCTATCATTAAAACACCACCTTTAAATTAATCCCTTTTTGTTTCCCTGTAGTAAATGCTGGTTTGCTGTTGATCATGACTGGTGTATCCTGGCATGTCATACAGTGCTGTTTGATGATGTTACAGACCCCAGTTGTCCACTCTACCCCTCTGTGGGAAGTTCTTGTTCAGCATGACTGGAAGAAGAGATCATATGTCTCTCTTTCAGCTGCTGCCCTACAAAGCCCAGCAGCATAGCTGAAACCTACCTTTGATGGAACTCCACACTAAGACTTTGGTTGTGGTATCAAAGCACAATTTCTTTCTGCCACCTCAGCTTCCTGTAAGGACAGCTGGAAATACTCATGTCTTTAACAGCTGCAGCAAGATTCTATGAAGCTCGTGTGTTAAAGCCCTGAGAGAAGAGACTCTGCAAATGGAAACAGGGACATCCAGTTTTCACTGATTTCTGTTGGATTTAGGTGCCTAATTCACTCTGGAATCTTCATAATGGCATAATTTTAGGATGGAATTTTGTAGCCAATGGATTTTTTTTAAAAGAGATTGGAGCTTTTGTGGGCAAAGCACATCATATGGCTTGGACCATAAAAAGAACCGATGCTCCCCAAGGGAAGCAGGACTCTTGAAACTGAAGGACTTGGCAGGTTTGAAAGTTTTTAAGTTTATTTGCTTATTTAAAGAGTCATAACATGTCTGCCCTGAAACAATTTGTGTTCCAGTTTCTGCTCTGGATTGCACATACTATTTGTCAGAGAAATTATTTCAGAGACATTTTTTAAAGTAGCTACTGAAAGCATGGTGCTTTCTGAAAATAGCTTTTTGCTGAGTAAGATAGAACCACTGCCTAAAAGTTGAAATCTAAAAAAAAAACCTAGGAAAAAACCCCACTCTGGTTTGGTTTTGTTGTGGGTGGGGTTTTTGTTGTTGATTTTGTTGGGATTTTTTTTGTGTTTTTTTGTGGGTTTTTTTAATAGTGAGATTGACTGTCCATTAGAACACACTCCTAAAGGAAAATTCTGTCTCCTGAAACTTCTCAAATCAAAACGTGATCCTGTTTTGGAAGCTGCAGTCAAGCTTGAGTTATGGAATTTAGTGTTCAGATTATTGATTAAATTTTTTTTTAACTGTACTGTAGAGTATGTTAGTGTAGACTGATCTAATTACTGGCTCTTTCTGACCTCAATATTTATAGACTGTGTAGTGGAGGGCAAGAGTAGGATTGTGCTAGCGAGGACTAGACAGGTATGTTGGGTAGAGAGTGTGTCTTGATTGCCAGGTGAAGAAATGTGGTGGCTTTAGTATTTATTGCAATAAATTGAGTTACTGGAGGAGAGGGAGAAGTTAATTCTTTCTATCAACCATCCTATATTCCAAGGCCCAAAAATTAATGTGTATCACTTTCGCTGTAAAGGTGTTTTGTGTTTTGTTAGTGTAAAGGAATGTTTCTTTGATTATTGTGCTCTGCTTCTTCTCATGCTTTTTTGGTCTGGGCTTTTTTGTGTTTTTTTTTTTAATTCTAGAGAGATTGAGAGACCTATTTGTGCATTTAATTCCTGATTTTGTGTTATAAACAGGTTAGGATTTGACTATGGCAGTGCAGATCCTGCGGAAGACATCTGTGTGGTTAAAGAAGCACAAGACCACTGTGTTGGCTGTTTCTTGCGTGGGACTGTTTGGCACTAACCTTTCCTATCATGTGTTTCCTGAGCAAACATTCAAACTGTTGCACGAGTGCTGGTCAGAGGGGCAGCCAGCTGAGCTTTCAGAGAGGCTCTGTGGTGTGTTTCAGGATGTCCTTCAAGATACTAATGTGAAGTCCACTGACTCCTACAGAGCCTTTGCAGCTTCTGGCTTCCACCCTGTGAGTGCTGGGATTCCCTGGCTGCCTGCAGGCTCTTTGGTGGGCATCCCACCTAACTTTGATAGCACAGCTGAGGATAAAAAAGGAATAGTCAATCATGTTGTTGTGATCAATGGCAAGGAAGTAGACTGGGAGAGCAACGAAGGTGTTGCTTTGAAGGAAGCTCTCACATTTTCTCTCCAAGCTCAGAAGTTTGCCATTGCCAGAGAAGTTGTGTATTTGCAGAATGGCAGCCCTTTAGCAAGTGCAGTTGTGGCTCCAACTTGCTTAGCTGGTACATTTCTCTGTGGGAGAGGTATAAAGATCCTTCTGGGTTTATCTCATGGCCCTGTGATACTTCGGGGCATCTGTAACGTCGTAACTGCAGCCGGTGGACTGCTCTTTTATTATGTTGCTTACGATGCTATGACCTATCACCTGGACTGCAAGGCTGACAGAAAGGCAGCCATGGTTTCCAAAGACTACGCTAAAGGTGGGGTTGAATTTTATGATAAAATCTTGTCCCGCAACAGGATTCTTCGTGGTCTGATGGGCAAACAAGGGATGAAAATGTATGCCCCGAGTGGTAACCTTTTCCCAAGGCACTGGTTCAGAATAAAGTATACCCCATACACTTACCGGAGAGATTTGATTGTTAATATTTTAAGAGAGCTCCAGGCATAGGATGGAAGTGCTTGAATTTTAAACTTGTGAATTATGTATTTTGGAACACTGCGGTGCTGCCTTTTTTTTTTTTTATTTTTTCTGTATCTTCATTAGAATTTCGGCATTTATTTTTGCATATAGTTCGGAAAGAGTTATTGCACGTTCCCTGAATAAAGAATTCTCTCTTGAAATATTAAAGACTTGCTTCAAAAGTGCTCTGTTCTGTGTGCATCGCAAATCACAAGACTGCTGAGGAGGGGAACTTCTCAGACACTGAACTAGTTCTGCTGTGCTGCTCTGCCTTCTTGCCTGTCCAGTCTGGAAAATGGAGAGGGGCAAGCCCAAGGAAGAGTTTGTGGGAGCATAATCATTTAAACTGGGGTGTTTGTATTTGTGTTTGCTGTTTCTCCTATGGAACAACCCAAAGATGTTTAAAAAACTGGGCAGTCTATATTGTGCGGTTACATAAATACCACGACACAGTGTTTCTGTTCAGTGTAAGTTCTTGTGCCATGTAAATTCTTATGCTGCAATCACCATTCTTCAGTAGACACATTAGTTATACTGCAGGTCATACCACTACAGGTAGATTATTACCAGCACCTGCATCATTTGCTTAAATCTAATTCTGCTCTCTCCAGTACAGGGTGACTGCTGTATATCATGTTTCCCAGGAGTAGTAGTATGGAACATGACTTCCATGGTTTGTTTGTTTTCTCACATGTCAGATAAGCACATTCAGGAGAAGGTTTTTTGCTTGCTTTGGTATAGTTTTTCTGTAATTTAGAATTATACGTAGATGTATGTCACCTCTTTTGTCAAAGAAGGCAATGGATAAGACATAAGTCTGGCATTTGGTGCAGAAACAGGTGAAGTCTGTGATGAAAAGTTGCTAAAGGAAATCATTCACCTGTTTCAGACTAGCTTAAGAAGGTTTTGTCTGGCAGAACCAAGCTTTGCACCCAGGATTACTAATCTAGAAAGGTCTTTAGTGTATGGGTAGTAAACTTCCCATTATAACCTCACCTTGAAGCTTTTATGTGATTTTCAAGATTATAGTTCTCAAGCTTGTGGTTCCCTTTATTTTATGTTTCTATTGCAGCTGTTCCAGTAGCCCTCCCTGATGACATCAGAACAGTTCTCCTCACCTCTGTTGTCATTCTTACAAGGAAACTTCTATTGTTTTGTGTCTTCTCAGTCACAGATGTGCTGAGTGTCCTATCTGCCCTGTCTTTGTCATTTCTTCATCTGCTGCAATAAGAACTGTCATGCCTGTGTTTGCTCAAAGCATTACTGAGCTCTGTTTTCCTTTTGAATCACAGTGACATAAAGTTGATATTCTGGCTGCTGAAGCCCTGGTGTTGCTTTGCATTGCTGAAGCCATACACACAAAATGTTTGAGTTTCTGATGAAGTAATCTGTGTCATGTTTCTGGACCATCACCTATGACTTGCATCTGTCTTTGAAATATCAAGTCATGAGATGCCTCGTAGGTGCTTTTCTGGCTGTAGGGCATAAGTTCATTGTTTTTGTGACAAAATTTCCTGGCCTGTGGAATGAGAAGAGATTTTACCTTTAGGCAGTGGTCTTAAAAAGCTTTGGGCTAAATTGTAATTTGACTTGCCGTCCAGGTAAATCCAATATTAGAGGTCATAAAAGTTTGTTGGTAGAGTGACGTGACTCAGGACTGAAATATAACTCTGGTTTATAAAGCTTGTGAGTTCACTTCATGCTTGTGTTACTCCTTCAAAGAAGTCTGAACTCCGTGAAATGTTTTCAGAGAGAACTTTGCCCACTTGATTTATATAATTTAAGAAGCTACTACTACATAGAGTATAGAGAGAAAACTGAGATTTACAACAAGTAGCAGGTTAAACAAAATTAAATCTAGTGTCTTGCCACTTTTTACTGTTGCTTTTCATCAAGATGCCTGCAGCTACTGCTGTTATTTAACATTCTCAGGTTGTAAAGCCCCAGTGATGCTAATGGGTTTTGCACTTGTGCACTTTGCTTGAGTCTTACAGCTGGATTCTCCAAGAAGCTCCATGTGTCTATAAATGCTGTGTCCCATTTACCCTTCTTTGAACTTGCTGTGGCATATTAGTGTCAGTAAGGAAGGGGCTGGCTACTATTTAGACATATGCCCTTTCTTTCCAAAGAGATATTCTTGCCAAGTGCTCACACACCTCTATTTCTATATAGTCAAGCTCCTGTTCTGTTGCCATCTGTGTAATCTGGAAGCATAGAGTCATGCTGGCAATATAAGGGAAATGCGAGTTGAAATCACAACTGCTAAGTAAGATTTCCCTGAACTTTGGGAAGGTGCCCATTATCCTGGAAAAGATTTTTATTGTGTTTGATTTTTGCCAGGTAATTATTGCTTGCAAGGCCACCTGCTGTTTGGCAAGTCAGAAAAGCACAACTCATACATGGCCGTGACAATACTTGTGCAAAGTCTTTTATTATGTTGCAAGTATTTCTCTGTAGTTAGAACTATCAAGGAAATCAAGTATGAGTTCCACATATTGGTGATAGAAATGGTCTGGTTTTGAGAGTATGCTAGAAGGAAGCACCCCAAAATTAAAGGTGGAAATGTTCTACACTAAGAATGGTCTGACATGCAAAAGCAAGTCCATTCAGTGGCTCAAAAGAGTCCAAGTAAGTCAGTTTGTAAATAGTGTCAGTGAACAGACTTATAGTCTCCCCCAGCTCCGAAGGTGAAACTTTGAGGAATTTGGAAAACTTGTTTTAGTAGTAACTGAGCTTGTGCTGCTCAGATGAGAAAGATTTCCTACAAATTTTTGTGTAGAAAAGCAACAGAAGATGTTGAGCAAAGGGAATTGCTAGGAAATGTGGATATAAGAAGTCTAAGCCAAGAAACTGCAAAAGCAAAGGTGTGAATGAAATAATGAGTTCTCATAAAAATGGATATTTTCTACAAAAGTGAAACTCATTGTCTGGTAAAGTGATTAAAGGATGAAGAAGTATGAGTGGCAAATGACCAAAATGAGTTACTAGTTTAAATGTATACAAAATCTAGCTTAAAGAGAGATTTGCTTGACTGGTTTATTATTATCCTGAATGTTCTAGATAACTCAAAAGAAAATTATCTTTTTTATGTAAATGCTTGCTGCTACATAAAGCTTGAGTGGGTAATGCTGCAAGAGTTATGAGGACCACCTAGGTACTAAGAAATGCACTACAGGGTCTTGGCTCACATGGTTCTTTATCCTAAAAATTGTGGTTTCTAGTCATGGAGATATCTTCAACTTGTTTAAAGGTGAAAACAGTAATATTGTCATGAAAGAGCAAGACTGAGAGCTAGACAGTTTTCTTGAAGACAAACAAGCTGTGGGAGTCATCTGATTTACAGCAATTTCTGAATCAGCTGCTACAGGTATCTGGCTGCTCTTGCATTTTACAGGAAGCAGGAGCTTCAGAGGCGACCTCCAAGAGGGAAATCCACCTAGGTGGCATGTGAGTAAGGAATGTCACCCATAGTATTGCCCAGAGGGGTTCAGTTGAAGTGTAGTGGTCCTTTAGAAAACAGCCCTTTTTATTAGAGCACTGCTATCTCCCCTTTTCACATTAAAGTGGTTTCCAGAACTTGACAGGTAAGATGGTGAGAGAGCTGACAGCGGAGCTATGGAGCCTCTTGCCCTCAGGATAAGGTGATGGTGGTGGCAGAGGTGATGCTGGGAAATGAGCCTACTGCTGTCAATTTGCCCTTGGCCATAGCAGTTGTGAAACAACCACGGTGACAAAGTGTGGCTTGGGGGGAAAATGAATTAAAATGTATTAATCACATCATCATGACTGAATCACAGGCAGCCTTCACTAGAGGAACAAATGCAGAGGATCCATCATGGAGTGAGTACTGCTATATGGAGCCGTTGGGGGCATTATTAAGACAACTCACTGGAGGCGTCTCCACTATGTGGAAATGCAGTTCCTAGCAAGCTGCAGACATTGAGATGAGTATGTGGGCCATATCCTGCAACTGTTACCCACTCGTTCAGTAAAACCTTCACATAGCAGGTGTGATTACATTAATATAAAAATTACTGAGTTGCAGACAACCTGCTATCCATGCATCCAGTTCCTCTTTGATTTCATTCATCCCAGCTGGAAGTGTATGTTATTGAAAGGCAGAATGCACTACTAAGCAGAGGAATGCCAATGTAGGAAGCCATAATTAAGATCTTGGAATAAGGAGAACACCTTCAGGAGGAGAAAAAAATTGGTTGTTATCAAAACCAGACTTAAGAACAGAAAAACCAATTCTCTAGTATGTTCTCTGGTATGTTATTAAATTTGAAGGAGCTGAAAAATGGCTTATGGATGTTTTCCTGGGCATTTTTTCACTGAGAATATATTGGTTTGTTAAACTGAAGTCAGTATATTCAAGCTGCTCAAACTGTCAAATCCATAAAGTGGGGAACATTACTAAAATTTGGCTAGAAACCAGTCTGTCTTTCCCATCTGGAAAAGTACAAGCCAAACTCCTAAGCTTCATAGCCAGAAATGATCACTGAAATGTCTCTGCAGTTGGGAGTTTTCACTCTCCTCAGTCAGACCAAGTTTGCCAAAATCTATCCTGGTCTTCAATCTTGAAAGAAAGAGTGCTCTTAAAAACTCGGTTTGTGTCCAGAAATACTCTGTAGAAAACACAGCTAGCCCAGGTTTATGGGGTTTTTGCCCCCACACTAGTTTTTCTGTACTTACTGCAGGAAGCATTTGTGGTGCTCTGTGCTTGTGCTGCACTTACTATAATGTGACCTCTGCTTAATAGTGTAACAACAAGCTCCCTGTATATGGCAGTGATTAAGTATATCTGGCCTAAATTTTGAAAAAATAATTGTCCCCCAAATCATGCTTCCTAGAGAACTTTCTTTTAATGTTTTTCTCCCATGCTGACCTTCCATCATCTGGAAAGCTGGTCCCTTTTCCAGTTCTGGTCTGCTTACTGAGGATCAGCAGCTACTTTGGTCTGTAGGAGTATTACTGTATTAATGTAGTCAAGGTGTTAATAACTTCTTTCAATATAAATAACAGGTGAAGCTGTGTCCTCCTTCCTGTGTGGCAAAGATACTTCTGCTGTAGATACCTTACCAAACAGCAGATCTCTTTAGGATGACTAATAGTATTTAGAAATCATAAGACAATGTAAACCCAATCCCAATTTCCCAGTTCCAGCAGTTCTTGCAGAGGGAACATGAAGAAAGGATATGCAGTATGCAAACAACTTTTATCCAGTAGCTGTTTAGTGGTTTAGTGCAGACCTGCTGACCTCTGATAGCTTTGTTTCTATCATTTGCTGAAACTTTCCCAGTGGGAATGCTGTTGTTTCTTCATTCTCTGTTCCTTTTCATTTCCCCTTCCTCTGCTACTCTAATTGCCTCTTCTGCCTGCTGACTCATCTTGCAAGCTGCTTCAGTTCGTTCGAGATTTGTGAACTTTAAGTGCTCACTTGCTGCTTGCACTTCCATTTGCACTACCTACTTGCTCCTCCAGTACTTAATAGCCAAAGAACACAGCAGCTTGAACTTCTCCTTTGTTTTTACTACATTTAGTCTACATGTTTTTTGCAGTGAAAAATGCTTTTGACTAAATGAAAAATAGGCATTGCAGTTAAAACCCTTCTTGTTTTGCCACGAGAAAAGAATTTAATGTTGCTTTTGATTATGCCAATTAGCATTACTTTTTGAAAGATGTATTTCTTATTTGCTGTGATATGCATGCATCTGTGATTCATGCATATCACAGCATGCAGTTCACTTTTAATCTGCCTCTATAACTCTATAACTTTTAAGATACTGCTATTACCTTTGAGCCCTTAAAAACTTTGTTTTCTCTTCCTGAAAATTGCAGGGAATTTCATATACTTCTGGCTAGCTGACGTATCGAGAGTTGAGAAATAATAACTAACGCAATGCTGTTAGGTGTTTACTGATGTTGACTTAGCTCAGGCACATCCATGTGCTGGTTTTGAGAACTGTGTCTTCTTAAGTTGCTTATATTGCAGTTCCATTCAGGAGTTTGGGTTGTAGATGGGTTTTAATCACCTGCCACTGAGGAGAAGCAGGAGGGTGTACTGAAAAGATGAAAAGAACACTTAGTTTTGACAGAATACTTTGAATTACTCTCGAAAGGCTGAAGGGTTTGGAATGAGGAAAAAAAGTGTAGGCAAAACTAAGGAAAATGATCCCAAATTTTCTAAGTCTTGATGTTATTACAGAGGTGTATACTGCAAGTGCATGTGATTTCTGGGTTATCTATTTACTAGTGCTAAGCTTGCACTCCTGGCAGTACACACACTTACCTGCTCTCGAGTGGTGTCTTCGTGACTGTGTCTACCACAGTAAAACTCCATCTGCACACTGCAGCCTCAAGTAGCCACCTTCCCCATCACTTCCCAGTTCCACGTTCCAGGTACTTCAGGTAACACACATGCACCCTAGACAA
The DNA here is from genome assembly GCA_035221455.1 of Xenops minutus. Taxonomy (NCBI): domain Eukaryota; kingdom Metazoa; phylum Chordata; class Aves; order Passeriformes; family Furnariidae; genus Xenops; species Xenops minutus. Next base: position 12,215,521 of record JAWWEE010000162.1, on the reverse strand, counting down.
AAGCTTCTGCTTCAGTCTCCTTACCCAGACCAATTCCTCTTCAGTGCTCCTTTGCCCTGGAGGCAGCTACTGCACTGCCACTGCAGGTTGCAGTGGAGCAGCCCCTGGTTTAAAGGAGTTAAGAACTTTGACTGAGCAACATGTGGCTGTTCAACGTGGCTGCTCACTCTATCATGTATGCTGATGCAAAAAGTCCAGGCTACTGCTTATTTCCAGCCAAATAAAATGGAATTTTGCAGAGCTCTGTTACAACAAACATAACTGGTCAATATCAGTCTGAATCAGCTATGCCTGAAGCCGTAATTTGTGATACAAAAATTAGAAGTGGAATTTTCAGAAGTGAAAACTAGTAAATTACACAACTGTAACTATTAAAGAGATTTAACATGTGGAAGTAAAGATAAAACCATAACCTGTGTTATTATTTTAAAGCTGTATTGATTCTTAATTACTGTACAATGAAACACTGGATCTATTTCTCAGGGGAGATTGAAAATTAAAATCAAGTCATGTTGTAAATAATGCTGCTGGTTCTGAAAAAAACCTTTTTTGTCCTTTTTCTTTTTTTTTAGTTTCTAACTAGACTAGAGGAATCTATATAGATATTTCAGAAAACAGAGCAGAGGAAGAATTATTCTGAAGAAAGTTTTCCTTGTAAGATCGTTTCTCATATGGGATGAGTTTCACTGCCTCAGTGACTGTGTTTTAAAAGCATGTTATATAATTCTCTGTAGATACCCATAGACAGATGTATTTATGGTTTTTGGAAACTTCATATAATTTAGGCATAAAACTTGAAGTGTGTTTTATAGTTCCTCATTAATAATAGTTGAGAATTATGCTCATCTAAGGCAGCAAACATAAATTCTTAATGTTCAAACATTCATTATATGCCTGTGATGGTTAGAAGTTGCCATAGGAAAATAAAAACCAGTGATCCCAAAGGTTATTTTTTTATATATTCTTTTAAGCAATTTGGAAAATTGTGTTCATCCCCTAACAGTTATTTCCCTTTGGTTTCTGCATTCTTCCACTTAATCTAAAGATATCTTAGTGAGTATTGAAAAAGTCAAATCAAGAACAAGACAAACTTTTTATTGATCAAATTTTCATTAAGTATGGCAGCATAAAAAGAAATGCTGAATCCATCATTTTATGTGGGTTATAAATCCAAGTAGTTTTTTGCAATCACAATTTAAAGACCTTAATAATGTTTGCTTGTGTCATATTTGAAGACAGCTATGGCATAATTGCAGGTGGCTACATGGAAGTTTCTTGTGTGTATGTTGACTTTATGCCTCTAAAGCAGGTGAAAAGGCAAAAGTTTTTTCTAACTTTCCTGGACAGACCATAATTTGCGTTCAAATTAAAATCATGTTTTAGCAATTGCAAATTGAACAGTAAAATAATTTCTTTCAATTTTTTTTTCTAGCTTTCCAGTAGCAGAAATGGATATGCAGAGCCATGAAAATGCAAAAGTTTCAGTCTGAAAACAGAATAAGAGTCATTGGGATTTTCTACATATTAGGGATTTCTTTCAGTTAGTATTAAAGAAAAAGTCTGTGCTGAAACTCTCACAATGGATGGATCAAAAAAGGTCCATTTTCTTCTAGAGTCACATGGTGACCAGATTATTGTCTGCTTATGCAGCAAGCAGAAAGAAACAAACCAAATGTGGTGCCACGTTCTGAACAAGCAGTCCAGCTGCACATGCACTTGCAGTTTCCTTGATCCATGGAACAAAATTGCTTGCACTGGAGAAGTGTTATGTGGAAATACCAAAGCTAATTCTTCCTGTAGCATGGATTTCCCAAATTATGCCATGGCTGTCCCTGAAATCTCTCTTATTCTGAGTTTGGAAACAGATTTGATGCAGCTTTGAACTCTGCAAAATACTGTGTGTGCATATTTTGGGATCAGACATGTCCAAACTTTTTCTCCTTTCACTGAACATTTTCACCTTGGACTTTCAAATCTGATGTCTGGTGTGAAATAATTGTTCCTTAGCTGGCATTTTATGGGTGTTGGATGCATGTTGGCTTCAGCTGAAACTGTGAGTATGAAAGCCTCTGGAAAAAAACCAAATCTACAGCACTCTATTTTTGCTTCATGGTGTTGCTCTGGTTTTAATCCTACAGATTTTCTACTGAATTTTGCTTTGAATGGTATAAATAGAGCCAATATTTATGGCCAAATCCAATAGAGGTGCTTGCCTAAGACCAGCAAGAGGCATGACTGATGTTGTGAGACAAATTGGTAGTTACAAAACACACATCCAAGCCTGTCACCTCTGGTTACTTGGGAGGCAGAATTAAGCATGGGTCTGGAAGTGACCCAGTTGTGCTGCTCGGTGCCGACCAGTGATGAATCCTCAACCACGTGATCACCACTGCTGGATCTGTGGAGGGGATCAGACTGTTTGTGATCCCTGAGCCACCTAAAACTGCACTGCTAGGATCAAACCCATCACCACTGGCATCTGGGATGTCCTTTTAACACATGGCTGGAGGAGGTGACATTGTGGCCACTGCATTGTGTAACGTGCTAGTGTGCATGTTCAGGATATAGACCTGTGCTAAATCGTCTCTTCAGGCTTATGATTTGTAGATTTAAACTATAATCTCCTGGAGATTATATGAAGGAGGGTGTTGCAGGCATGAATGGATGAAGGGGATCCCGGCGCTTATTAAACTGTGTCATGGTGCAGGAGGAAATGTTGGAATTGGGGCTCTGGGAGAGGGAGAGGCAAAGGCAGTATTCTGGTAGGTTAAACAGGATGGAGACTGAGCTGCTTGTCTCATGCAATCCAAGGAACATTTGCATCACATACTCATTGTAGCTAATGTGGAAAGTGTTTAATTGCCTGGGAAATAAAAAAAACTGAAACAAAGTAATCCCACAAGGTTAATGACCACAGAGCACTAATCGGGTTGTCTTGGGACAGATTATTTTCAGCAGTATGGAACAGTGTCCCTCTGCCTCCTTCCCAAGTCTTATTTTGCCTTTGATTTTCTTTTACTGTTGGCTTCCTAGAAAAGAAAAGAAAAAAAACCAACCAAACAAAAAAACAACAACAAAAAAACCCACATTTCATTGCTACTAAAATGAGAGCAAAAAGACTGCTAAATTTTTTCATTATGATAAAAAAAAAACAACTTTCTACAGACTGTGGCACAAAGTATTATCACCTTGTGTCTTTTACAATTTTTCATCTTTACAACAGTATCTGTTAGCACTTAATTTCCTTTAAGTTAGTCTCTACCCAGGCTATCAAAGATCATGCAAGATAAATTTCTTACTGCACAAATAGGTTCCATGAAAAGCAATGTGTAAAATACAGATCATGCTGTAGCTGTTTTATTTGCTATCATTTAATGTGTGCATCCATCACCCCATCATAAACTCATCATGTGTTTTGTAACTTGGCTATTAAAAGTTCTCCCCCCTGTAGTTGGTGGATGGGTTCATAGGCTGTCAGCTATGAAACAGTGATTCCTTAATTTAAAAATTAGTATGCTCTGTTCAATGTCCCTATAAATAATTTAAGTAAAATCACAAATTCATGTGTTTCTCCCTGTCCCTTTTCTGATGATAATAAATAACATTGTGGAGCAAAGAGCAGTGATCTTCCAGGCAGAGAACATCCGAGGTAAGCTTCTGTATGTCAGATGTGAACTTATGTACCTCTTGGCAGGCAGGCACTCACATGAGCACTGGCAGCAAATCACTGAGCATATGTGCTTGAGTAACTCCTGCCCAGTTGGGATAATGCGTGACATTCTCTCTGAAAGATATCTTTTTTTTTTTTTTTCAGGAATTCAACAAAACACAAATACTTTGAGGATATGACTGCTTTTCCTAGAATTAACAGGCTGAGTTGAGTTACAGGCTGAGATTCTTTGCTTCAGCTAGTGTTACATCTGCCATGCATAATACTGGATTTTTAAGTGCCAAGGCCACATTGCTAGGAAAACCAGTGTCTAGCTGGAGGGCTTGATTAATGAGAGTCAAACCGAGGGGAAGGGAGACTGGCCCAGGGTTGTTGTCATCTATTAATAAGACCAGAATGAAATCTCCACACTGCGGCCACTATGAATTATTTAGTTACCACAGATGGACAGAGGCCATTTGAGTCAACAGGGTTTTGCCAGAACCTGCCATCCGAGATCTGTCTTTCCCTAAAGCCTGGTGTAAGGTACACACAGCAGATGTCTTGCCAACTGAGCCACTTTCTTTTGCCTAGTGAGCTTTGGCCCTTTAGCAGCATTCTGGTCCCTCAGAAAGAAGTGAATGGCCCTCCCCTAAGAAGCACGATTTTTATTTGTGCCAAGTTTGCCACTCAACAAATAGCAACAGACAGCTGACTGTAGTTCCAAGGTTTCTACCATGTTCTGTCCCTAGCTGAGAGGAAAAACATCTGAAAGGTGCTCTTAATTTGTGCCAAGCAGCATCCATTCCCAGAGAAGCCTCCTTGAGGTAAGTATAGCTCCTTCACAGCATTCCCTCCATCCTACACAGCTCCCAGCAGGAGCTAAGGGAGACCAGTGAACAAGGAGCCAGCTACAACAGCTCTACACTGTTGGAGGAATAGCACTGGGAGTCTTCTAGTACAGGAGAAGGAGTATATTAATGGGGCAGGCTGAGATGAACAATGTGGCCCAAACCAAAACTAAAATTTGTATTTGGTCAATAATGGAAAAAAATTATCAGCACAGCATTGCTACTGCTCTTGTGGCCAAGCAAATGGTACTGTAGGCTTGATGTGCATTATTTTCAGGCAGCTCTCAGTTTGTATTTTATGTTTTTGGTGAGAAGGATATAAGAAAGAGGAGAGGACATTTGAGCAACCTGACATCTTGACCCAATGCCTTCATCCAGACTGTGGGTGGGTACATCTGCAGCCTCTGGAGAGGCTGGCTGAGCTCTGTGTGGGCTGGCAGAAAACCCCCATCCCTGCACTTGAGGAAGGGCAGAAGCAGAACATGTGCAAAGCGTAGGATCAGAGGAGAACATGCAGCTGCAAGATGGGACTTTGAAATTGATATGGAAACCCACTATTTTGACAGTTTGTCCTCAGTTAAAATCACTAGAATTTGAGCTTTGAAACCTCTGCCTCTTTAGTTGTGTGGTTTGTTTGATATGGGTTGGGTTTTTGGTGGGGTTCAGAAGAAAAACTGCATGTTTGCAATGATCATCTACAACACCCAGTTGAGGATTATCAGCATCAGCATTGTGGCACTCCTGAACCAGCGAGACCCAACCTCTGACTCAAATAATTTTACAATATAAAATTCAATCCATCTGGCTAAAGAATCTTCTTCACCTCAAGTACTAATTATTCCCCTTCTACCCTCTATGTATAGAGACAGAAGAAATGCCATGATTATAATTTCTATGGATACAGTCCAGGGAATCTGGTGGGCAGAGCATGCCTCAGACTTTTCAGTGTCCAAAAAAAGCTGCCTCTTAGCTTTTCTCACTGCTGTTGAACGAGTGTAGAGGTCTCAGGAGGAGGCTTGAACCATCAGAAAAACAAATAGGGCATAATCTGAAAAATTTGAAAATTACCATTGAAACAGAATTATGTCATTGCTGAAGGTATTGTCTGCAGAAGTTAAAGGTGTTGGTAGCTTCTCTGCCCTTTCAGCATCACTTTGGGTGATTCTCATCTGGATGCTACTGTTTTTAATCTAAATAGGCAGAGTCTCTCCTGGTGTTCTCAGCTGGAGATGTTATTTGTCTTCTTGGGCTCAAATGTTGTGGAGTGGCCATTAAGAATCACCTAGTGTTGCCATAGAAGTGTCTGTTTTAACAATAACAAAGTGATTTCTGTCCTTTATAGGGCATAGGCCCTGTCATTGTCAAGGACAGAATAATGGGTGGTTGTCAGATGAAGGAGGTGAGGCTGACTGCTCTTGTCGGGTGTAATTTTCACTCAAGTTACACAAGAGATGCTGTATATTTTACCAGAACTCCCTTTGAACCATATCTCTACTGGAGGTCTTTTATGAGAGGATCCTCAGGATCATATTTAGAATGAAATTTCCACCTGCATATTTTCTCTCTTGGCCCATCCTAGAGTTCAGAGGCTGACATTTTAATTCTGTTAGTATTTATTAATTTTGTTTTGTAAGATTTCATTTTCTTTTTGCTTTTGAGTGGAGTTGGAGTGGGAAGGGAAGCATACTGATGGGAGCAGTTACAATGACAACTGCCCATGTATTTTCAGGATTGTCCATCAACAGATATTACCCATTGTGGGACCTCTGAGTCCAAAAAGGATGATGAGAAACAGGGACAGTCCAGCAGGACCCAGCAGTAACTCCTATAAATGAATAGGAGTTAGCTAAGAGGTGAGACAAGGGCATAAAAAGGGACAAGTAGTTCCAGAGCATTGTAAAATAGAACAAATGCAATTTTTTTCTGAAAATTTTCTTCTGTGGACATAGATTTAGCATTTTCTGTTTCTTACTGTTTCTCTGAGAGCAGCATCTTCATGTTGGGAAAATAAAATTTTCTTCTCAAAGTTTCCCACAATCAAGTAATTATTCAGTATTTGAGAATTCTATTATTTCATAAGCAAAAGTGATATGGTAGGAGTAAAGAGAAGTCATAATATGTCGTGCCACAACTCATGTAAACTTAGGTATGAAAAGGAAGATTTAGTTGAAAAGAATGCAATATTCATTCATTCTACACATTTATTGTGTGTCTGTAGGACACCATAAATCACCTGTAACATTTATTTTCCAGTAAAATGAAATTGCAACATTTCCACATGTGTGTATGTTAAAAGCAAGTCACAATTTCTAATTAAGGAATAGAAATTGTGTTCATCTAAATTGCAACAGCTCCTCTGAAATCAGCAGTTACGTGAATTTATCCCACCATAAGTTCTGGACCAGCCTATTTTAAATGGAACCCCAAACGGTAGTCAGTTTGACTGTCCTGAAGGCTAAGCTAATCTAGACAGAAATGTTTAGTAGCTGACAGGGAACAGATAATTAATATTTTATACATTTCTTCCTGTTCCTTGAATTTGGTCTGTTGTTACATAAGGTGCCTGGCAGGTTTATATTCAATACAGGAACTCTTCCAGTAGATGTCCTTTTGTCTTTTCAAAGCAGCACAGCAGTGGTTGTCACACCAGCACAGCAGGGAAGCAGTTGCCACATTCTGGCCATGGCTCCTACTTGGATTTTCAGCGTTCCGTACATGCCAGCCTTGCATGGGCTGGGGAGAGCGGGAATTGCCAGTATAGTCCCCTTATCCTCAGATATAATGGCTTTTTGTTCACCATCAGCCTAAAGATCCCATATTTGGTCTTTTTGTTCGGTGACTGGAATTAACAAAAATAAATGTTATAGGGAAAAGCATTTTGTCTGGTTAAGTATTCATCACCAAACTAGTTACTGCCATCCAAATTTCAAAGTATCTTATGTAATTTCATTCCTATGTGAGGATGAGGATATCTTCTATTTGGGGATATTTCTCTGATGTCTGTTCAGCTTATTCAATCTTTCTTGTATCACAGTGGCCCATGAACATGCTATAGTTTCATAGACAGAATTCACTTTCTTTATATAAGTATTTTATTCTGAGTCACCTTAACAAGAGGTAGAATGGTTGCACTGGAAAAGGGTTTTTAGCTTTAGAGCTCAGAGACAGAAGGGTTTTGCTGCAGAACAGTAAGAGAGCTTGAGACTGTCTAAAACTATAATATTTTAGTGTGCTAAATCTCTCTTCCCTAAACTCAGTCTTTTTATGTTATGGTAAGCTTGTCATAACTTGCAGATGTAGGCTGGTAAATAGTGTATCTTATATTTAGTAAATAGAAAAAAAATATTAAACCTTCCCTGTAGAATTTTTTCCACTACAGTATTTAAGCTTTCTGGGAAAATGCAAAATGGCATAAACTGTCAAGTACCAAGACACAGCAAATTTAATACAGCTTTTTCGTGAGGATGAACATTCAAGGACGTTATAACCTTTCTGCTTCCATTCTGAAAAAGATGCAGACAAAGTAAATATTAGGTTTGTGCTCATTTCTTTTCTTTGCACATCAGGTATCAAGTCTCTTGCCAGTTTTTATTTTGGCAAGCCCAATTACCAGGTTTGCTTGCCAAGGCTGTAGAGAAACATCCTTTTTTGGCAAGATGGACTAGATGACCTAATGTTCATAGTTGTTCCTTTCTGCAGCTTCTTTACTTCTGCTAAAGATTGCAGCACCATGGTTTCAACTTACTAAAATCCCGTTGTTGCTATTATTTCTTGACTACTGAAATTAAAGCTACTTGCCCGTAACAAAATTAAAGTGTGTTGAAATATATGAGCATATCAAAGCCCTATCACAGAGTTTGGGTGTCTGTGGGCCACAGTTTCAAAGGTACCTAAATAACATAAGAAACATCTAGTGAAATTTGTGAAGTGACTGAGAAGCTAAGTAAGCTTTGCTCTTTGAACCCAGTCTCTTGGTAATGAATGTTTCTCTGTTGAGCCAAAGGATTTGGAAGGACAGATTTTCACCTATTTTACTAGGTGAGAAAAATCTATTAATAATCTCTCTTCCCTCTGCAGGAGTGCTATAAATGCACCAAACTATGAAGTTAAGTGTTTTTATACCTTGAAATGACAAATTGTCCATGATACAGTTCTTATTTTAAAAGCAGGAACTATATAAGGCACTTCTGCAGGAAATTGTCTTTCTCCTCATTAAGCTAATCTTTTGCCCCAGAACAGAGAGTGCTCCACACATTCACAACTGCTAAAACATGCTCTCACCATCAAGTCATTAATGAAGGCAGCTAAGTAAGAGATACCATTAGAATCACTACCTAGTGACAAGATATAAAATTATTCTGACATCTCTTATGCTGAATTCTGTTCTCATTTGGTGTTTCATTATCAAGATAGGAATTAAAATAATAAAGTCAGCGTTTAGCAAATTTTTTTCTGATTTTGAAGCCATATGGTCCTACTGCATGATAGCAGCTGCTGCAGCCTTCATGAGTAAGGCAAGAGCAGAAGAGTGGCAGTAAATAAAAATGTGAAGAAATGGTTATTATTCTAAAAGACGTGACATAGGTGAATGGAAAATTGCCTAAAGCAGAAGTGGGTAACCACCATTTACCTTGGCTGCCACTGCACAACAGGATCAAATCCTAATCCTATCTCTGCAACAGCATCACCTGGGAATTAGATTTGGCCAGGACCTGTGCTACTATATTATCTTTTCCTTCTCAATACACCAACATTTTCTTTTAAAAATAGTTACAAATTAGACTTTCTATGTTCAGAAATGAAAAAGTCATAAATATCTGATCAGAGACCATGAGAGAGAAACTTCAAATAGCTGGCAGAGTAAACAGAGACCCTGTTTTATGAATTTGCTTTCTCTTATTTATTTTGAGGAAAAGGCTACAGTCTGCATTATTTTTTAAGCAATGTGTACATGTGTTTGATGTGTTTATTTTCTTTTGCTTCACCTGCAGTAATCAGCAAACACAAGCATAAAGCTGAGTACAGGTATATTATGCTAGTAAATGGTTTGCTAAAGCCTCATCCCTGGGAGGAAGCAATGATGTCAATTTGCAGCTAGAAGCTCTTTTTAAAGTAGCGTTTCCTTCTAACAGAAGGCAGTTTGATCTGCTGCAGGAGGGTAACATCTGTGCACAGCCTTATACTGTGCACCTGCAACAGCATTTTGGTTCATCTCAGGAGCATGATTTTGAAATGTCTCTCTCAGCTCTTCCAGGTGTGGATCCTGTCACCTTGGCTGGTTGTCCAGTGCCACCTCTAGGGCTCCCACATTCCTGCAGACCACACAACCAGGCCAACAGCTTGAGCATCCCATAAAAGCCTCACTCTGGAAGGCTGCAGCACAACCATCACGTTATTTCACATAGTGCATTGAAAAAAAAAAACAAACAAGCAGGTCCTTGTTGTCATAACCACAGTAACAGTAATCATAGTAATAATGATAGTAATGATGATGTCTCACAAGAAGGGCCATCACAAAAGTCTGGGCATGACCTTTCTAAGAGGGAGGGAGCCCTGAAAATTATGGATGCAAGCCAGCCTGTGTCTCCAGGAGCTGGGAATCACTGCCCACATTTTATTTAACAGTATGCACATCTAGTCTGTAATTTAGAAGAAGAAATACTTTCCCTGAAACTTGGGAAGTACAGGCTATCCATAAGGTTTTGCACTGCAAAATGGCAGGGCTGTCCTGTTTTGACCATTGGTGATAAAGGTGCATTTTGTTCACAGCGATGGTTTGTAGATATTTGAAAATTAAAGGAAAGGAGACAAAAGCAGCACCTCCTAAACGCTGTGGTTAAGTCTTGGAGAATATTTGCATTGTTGGAGAATTATTTATAGCATTTGTGTATTTGCAGTCATGCATGAGCAGCATTTGATCAGAGATTGAGGACTAATTGCACGCAAATATGAATTGGTCAGTCCTAAACAGGTAGACAAGAAAATAATGAGAGACTGAGTGTATTCGGGCATTAAAAGATGAAAAGGGCAGAGAAAGATCAAAACCAACATAAAGAATGGCAATCAATGGAACAAGGACATATCAATTGATATATATTCAGTGATTTAATATTTCAGACTTTTGACTCACTTTATTGCTTTCCTGTGTTTCTTTTATCTCCATGTTGATGCCAGAAATATTGTGATAGCAGAGAAATCCACTTTTGAATAAGAGCTTGCACATCTTAAGCTAAGATTGCAAGTACTTTGAGGGTAACACGAAGTCTGTTTATTAGCCTAGACAGAACCAAGCTCAGTGAATAACATTATTCATTTATGACGAATAAATAACGCAAAGGAAATTGATTTGGAAATAATTATTCAAAGGAGAAAAGTGCCAATATTTCAGTGCAACATTTGCATGAAGCTTTATTTGCAAAGTGTTATTCAAACATATATTGAGGTACTGAATAAGGAAAACATTTATCCATAATAAGTGTTTGTTAGATAAAAATATTGCCCAGCTTTGCAATGAATAATTCAGTCTGCATTAGTAGGAAGCATGTGACTCTGCACATTATTCATATCTTTATAAATGCTATGGTAAATTGCTACAGGTTAATAGGTACTTATATCTTTTTCTATGTAGAATGCTACTAGGTCAAATTTCTCAAAGGAGCTGAGCCACCCAGAAGTTTAAATATGATAATGAGTTGCAGATACTGAGTCTGTGTGTAAATCAGGCCATGGCAATGTTAGTCACAGGGAGGCTTTTTGGGACTGGCATGGAGGGATAATGCAGCAGCCCGAAATAGGGACATGTTCTGTAGGGCTCTGCTGTGTATTCATTTCACCCTAAACGCTCTTTTCTTCTCAATACAAAAGACGTGTTTAAAATGGATACAATTAAGTGTTTAAAAGCTGATTAGAATCTGAACAGATTACTGATGGGAAATACCAAAAGACGGATAAGAGTGATTACTGAACACTGTGATGAAAGATGACAAACCCATGTGAAAGGCAAGGCACAATAATCTAGAAGGCTCACTCAAAAAGATCTCCCTACCATGTTTCTACTTCTGTTTCATTATAATTGACATTTAGGCAGGCAGTGGGAGTCAAGCAGTGTAAATAGCTGTGAATCTGGCATCCCGTTGTTAGGCTCTGGACAGGCAGTGAACAAATCCATGTTCCAAGCCACAGAGATGTGTATGAAGTATGTGTAAGAGAAGAGAGAAAAATAGATTGTGTAACAGTAATAACATTTTCTTTAGATTTAGCTTTTTAAAAAGCTTGTCATTCTAAAGCAAACTGCAGTTTCTTGATTCCAAAAAATGTGTGGTTTCTCAGAGGATTTAAAGTTAAGCTGGTTCAATTATTCACCCTCTGACTTCAAAGAACTCTCTAGACTGTATCAACCCATATGCCTGGTTAAAAGTTCGCATCTGTTGTAAAGCAGTTTTGATAGCACAGCAGTAATATTGCCATAACCAAGAGATATTAATAACAGATCATTAAGAACGCATTGTATCTATTTATATCTCTGCTTAGCTGTACGCACATCCTAAGGGACCATTATCTCTGTACATCGAACTGTCCAGTGACCCTTGAGTGGGGATGTATGCATGATAAGACTGTGCTAATGAAACATTAGTTATTTTATCAGGAAGCCATGCCTTGAAGTTCACTGAAGAAAAGCAGGGCATTATAGAACAGGCCACCAAGAGCACAGGAACACCATGACAGCAGGGCGTTGAAAGCACAGGGCATTACCAGAAGCCTTAACTACAAATCACAAGTAGTAAATTACTGTTCTCAAGAGAAAAGCAATCTTGAGAGCTGGGTGAAACCAGTTTTAGGGCCTACCTGGGACATGTGTTGAGTTGTGTAACAGCCTATTGCAGGTGGCTGGCAGCACAGGTGGAGACTCCTTTAGATGGAACACGAGATTGCAGCAAAACCAACTAGTCACACAGGAATCTTATTTCAGAATTGGGTATGCGAATTGATCACTCTGATGATATTCTGTATGGATGCATATGTAAAATTATTTCATCATTATATTTGCTCTAGTGTTGTATTTCTTGTGTTTGGTTTGATGCTTTGGTTTAATTTGGGTGCAACATGCAGAAAGCAATACATTTTGATTTTCTTGGAAAAGAAACATCAACACTAACTGCTGTGTTGCTTAAAACACCTTTGTTTTATACAAAGCTTGCAGACCTTCATCATCCCAGATGATGCTATTCCATATGTCCAATTCTAGCATAATTGGCATTGTAAATCACTGGAAAAGACTTCAAGAAGCAGATATGTTTAGACATAAAATATGGGCTTACAGCCTATACTGTCTTTTCAGGAACAAGATTATGATCTTGTGACTGATTTTTAAGCAAAAGAAAACTGATGTGCCTTTTCTGCCTGCTTTTATTTTGTGCTGACATAGGCTGATAGAGCAAATAAATAAATAATGTTTACACAAAGCTGTACTAGAATCATGTAGGTTTTATAACATGGTCACACCTGAACAGCTTGATGATGTTGAGTATGTAAATTAAAGATGTTTCTGGTGCATAAAAAGATGCTGCATGCTGTAAGTGACAAAGCTGAAATACTGACTTACAAATTAGCCATGCCATCCGGTGAGCTTGTTAAACAGCATCCCCCGGGAGACAACCGTAAATGTGAATGATCAGCCATGAATCCACTTAGTGGATATCCTATAAGGGTACATTTTGAGCCCACATTTTTTTATTTGTACACAGTTCTGAAAAACAGTATCTGTGAAATGATTCCCTAGTGCAGACATTTGGTACAGGGCTGGTATTGTAACTCCAGGATCCCCTTTCTCTGAAAAGTAATAAGGATTTGACTAGGAAATAATGTGAGCAGGATTCTGATCCACCAGAAGCTGACAGTGCATGTCAGCTGGGGGTAATGGGCAGCCAACCTCCCTTGGGATCATGCAGGACTCTGCATTAATGCAAATGCACTTCCTTCCTCCTTTGAGACCGAAGTTTCAACCTGCAGAAACAGCATAGCTTCATGCCTCAGCTCTTAGTGACACCTCATTGCTAGAGGCATTACTTTTTAATTTTGAAATGTTATCACTTTTTCAGACTTGACCTGCTTTTTCTTTTTATTTTTGGGTGCTAGTGTTACAGTGCAGTTCTAAATGAAAGAGTTACCCTTAAGCACTCTCTGAGAGATGTCTTCTCAGGTCTTTCTTCTTTTTCCTGTACTGTACCTGATGTTGTCTACACAAGTGGTCTGTGTTTTTAGGAAGTCACTGATCTCTGCTGTATCAAATCTTAGTATGCCCGTTAAGGGCCAAGAGTTTCAAACAGGTAGAATACTCTCCACTTTTCTGCTTTCCTTTATATCCTTAGTGTGTGGACTCTGGCTGATGTATTCTGGCTCCTCACATTGCCTCCCTTCCCTCAGCACACTTCATTCTGGAAAGCTTTGCTTGGTAAGTATCTGGCCTTCTCTGAAGACCATGCTAGGAGAAAATGAGGTGCTATTGGCAACTCTCAGGAATAAATAGCTGCAGCCTTCACACTGAAATAGGACAGAGTGCCTTCAGGCCAGGCTCCAGGGTAGCGCACACTGTGGGTCTGAGCAGGTCTAAGACCCTGACACGTTACATTGGCCAAGTCACGGTTCCGCGGGATGTTTTAGTCACTTCAGATCTAACAGCTGTAAGCTGTGTGATATAAAAGCAGGAATGCATCTATTTTGCTGAATGTCTAAGCAGTTTTATTTTAAATATATATTTTCCATTTATATTTTCTCTTGAGAGGGTATTCATGCAATAATTACCTGAATTGGGTTGTACTGAAAAGACCTAACTTAATGCCATTTTTCAGTTTCAGAAATATGTTTAAACTGTATTCTAGCAGGATTGAATTCTTTATTTTACTCAAACAAATCCAAGATATTCAGGCTCTTAAAAACAAACAACAAAAAACCTCACAGCCTGGCAGTTTCAGCAAAAATTTGAAAGCATTAAATGATGCATTAGCCAAAACTTCATCACTTTTACCAGATATAGCATGGTGTGTTATAAGTGTTATCAAAACCGACCTGTCAAATTAAGTTAATAGACTTGAGGCAAATTTGGACAAAATTCCTAGATTTAGTTTGGAAGGGCAGACCCCTGGGCTGCTCTGAGACATGCAGCCCCTTGGCAGTACTGCTGATGTGTTGTAGCTGATAGCCCAGGGCTGGGCTGCTGTATCCTGCTCCCAAGGTGGGATGTGAAGTTAGAAATCACAAGTGATGAGCCTCCAGGTGGGCTCTGGGCATCTCCCTGGGTGGAGTTTACTCCAGGATTAGTCCCAGGATTTTGGGCCAGAGAAGGCTACAGGGACTAGTTAATCTGACCATCCATCCAGAGAATTGCACCCACTGTAGCTGGTAAATTTAGCTCATACAAATCAGATTCTACACCCGGGCTGCCTTTAATTGAGCACTGTCTTTTCCCCTTTATTTGTGCTCAGCTTTTGCAAATCACTAATACACAAAAACCTCCACCAAAAAAAAAAAAAAAACAAAAAACAAAAAACACCATCATGAGGCTTAGGTAAAACACCAAGACGTGTAAATACTGATGTGCTCAACAAGCTATTACACTTGTGGTGAAAGTATGATCCTAACATTGATTTTTCCATTCCTGCATCAAACTCCATGTATAATGTATTAACAGTGCTTCAGTGGGTGTATATGAAAATCCTTCACTTGCTACAGCTGCCTCAGTGCCTGCTCTCCAACAGCCTCAAAACCTGCCCTGTGCCCCCCATGGGGGATTATTTCAGTGGTGTGAGAAACAATCACTCTTGACACCCAAGAACCAGATAGGGAGAGGGGAGATGGCAGCACACCCCAGCTGCAGGATTGCACCTGCCACACCACCCTGAACAGTGCAGGGAAGAGAGTCAGGGTTTTGCAAAGCGGTCAGAAATTAAAAGACTAATTTATCCCCTAAGAAGAGGAGCTGCCAGTGCAGGTGTGACAGAGCACCCCAGTGCTGTGGTGAGAGCCAGCACAGCCTCCTTTGGTTGGGGGCTGGTGAAGCACTTTGTCTCATCCTCACATTAAATCACTGATTCAAGGCAGTCAGGAAAAAGAGCCTTTCTGTTTTGAAAATGCCCACAGTTCCTAGTTCTATGCAAGGATATGTTCTGAGTCCCCAAGATACAACTGCTGCGTTGCCCACTTTGTCAACCTGATGGCAAATTTGCTTTTCAAACACACTTGGTAAATGGTTGCTCCATGTGGTGTAGCCATCCTGCACAAAGCCTTAATTCCCTCCTCACTCCACCTTCAGAGGTTCTTTACTTTCCCTAAAATGTGGGTGAAGTGTCTTACTAGGATCCTCAGGGCCACAAAAAAGGACAGCAAAAGAAGTCAGAAATGGGACATTGGACTCTCCACCTTTCAGAAAGAGGAAGCTTTTGGAAGGAATAAAGTGTAATGAGCCAGAGACATGCTGTCAGATGCTGCGGATGGAGGGGCGGTAAAAGGAGGTGGGAAGGTGCACCAGGATCAATGCAGCATTTAGATGAACCCAGAAAAAATGATCTTGTACCAGCCCTATACATGATCAGTCTGGAAAAACTAATTCCACTTCAAGAGGTTACAGACAAGAAGGAAAGAAGGTAGTAAGCAAAAGATAGAGTGGAACTGGGAGAGAAGCAGGGAGGACTGGGAGAGTGAGAGGAGATAAGTTGTTGCACATTGTGGTTTAACTCCAGCTGGCAGCTCAGCCCCACACAGCCACTCACTGCCCCCAGTGGGATGGGGGGAAGAGAACTGGAAAGATAACAGTGCAAAAACTCCTGGACTAAGTACAGTTTAATAACTGAAATAAAATAATAATAATTTGTAATTAAAATTATGAGAAAGAGATAAATAGAACCAAGAAGGACAAGTGATCAAAAAAACCCCATTGCTTACCACCAACAGACCAATGCTCAGCCTGTTCCTGAGCAGTGGCCCCTGCCAGCCTTTCCCCCAGCTCAATGTACCGACGTGACACCAAATGGGATGAAATGTCCCTGTGGTCAGTTGGGGTCAGCTGTCCTGGCTGCCCCCTCCCAGTTCCTTGTGCACCCCCAGCCTCCTCGCTGAAAAGGCCTTGACTCTGTGTAAGCACTGCTCAGCAATAGTGAAAACATCCATCAATTATCAACACTGCTTGCAACACAAACCCAAAGCACAGCCCCCATGGACTTATTATGAAGAAAATGAGTTCTACCCCAGCTCAAACCAGCACAGCACAAAAGCAGTGCAGTATTTCTCTAATGTGCTAAATAGGGAAGTGATAACCTGTTGAGATTTTATATCATGGGGCCAGGCTTATGTGAGCATGCATTTTCCTGTCCTTGACACCTGAAAGTGATCACTCATCCAGACTTTCTGTGATTAGTTTTACCATAAAATGACAGTGAGGCACTCAGCAATTGTGATTTGAAGGTAAGTTAAATTTATTCAGTACCAGCAGTGCATCATTCTACATGGATTTAGGGAAGTGTGATCCATCACATGCAAGAGTCTCCTGAAAGAATATTAACTAATCTTATAGGAATATAAAATGTGCTAAAGTAATTGGCCCCCAGAAATTACTTCCTTGCTTTCAGCAACTCCAATTACTATTTCTTTTTAGGCAAACTTTCTACTATTGCAAACTGCAACACTTCCTGGCTTTGTTGCTGTTTCTTGTATGGCTAACTGGAGCAAAAAGGTCTACGTAATGTTTGTATTTCTCCTTACAAAAGGCAAGAACAAGCTCCAACCCAGGGACTTGGGAAACTAAATGCTTCCTTCCAGGTATTCCTTAGCAAGTAAAATTTCCCCACCCAAAAATGCTCCTACACTGTCCAAACACAGAAGCCAGCAGAAGAGGAAAAGGAACATGGAATAGTTCTGCTTTGTTTCATAGTGCATGCAGATAAAGAGTAATATTTATCTGAATGCACAAGATTATTGAAACTTTGGCAGTACCACATCAAATTTGTATTCCTCCTACCTCCCCCACAGGCAATTACGTGCCACAAAATTAATTCTGTTATTCACCCTCTGTCACATTGTGTGCCTCTGTTGGTCGGACTCCATGGGAGCCACCTGCCTGGTCCTGCCTGGAGTTACCCACAGCTTCTCGGAGGCACCCGGCAGGCAGGGCCATGGGAGGGGCAGCACAGCTTTGCTGGTTGTCATCTCTGGCTGTAAAGATCCCTCTCCAGGCTGTTTGCTTGCCATGGAGCCCATCTCACAGAGGAGACCAGGGAGCAGTCCTTGAACGTGGTGTTCCACCAGCATCCAGAAGACTGAAGTCCTCTGCCTGAAAAGCAGGCATGCAAACCACCTGTTGCTCTGCCCCATCCACCCTTCCCTGTGGTCTGTGCCCTGGGAGATATTCGCATCCTTACAGTTACTCCTCAGCCCAACCTTTGTGATGGAAGGCTGCCAGCAAAATTAGAAATTAATTTCAGGTCTAGCAGTGGTTTTATGTGATGTGACTGCTTGTCTTCTGGGAACATGATTTGATTCCCAGATGCAGTCACTGGGCACTGAACAGACTGCGCAGGATAACAGTTTTCAATCAATACTGACCTGAGCTGGAGATGAACCCATCCGCAAGAGAGAAGAAGCTCCCATTTACAATTCCCTTTGGCACACTGATTCCCTACCACTGGCCAATCCCTTCTTTCCCAGGATCGTTATGAAGCAAACGCCATTTCATTTAGGTCATGACCTTTTGTTTGATTTTTCAGAGAATTATGACCTACTTTGTGGCTGGGCTTTGTGCCTGTTTTTAACTCTTCAGTGGTAAGTTAATCACCATAGCACAAGTATGTATTTTTAATATTAGCTCCTCAGTGTAACTGGAGTAATGTAAAAATATTTAGGGCTCCTGCTTATAGCAACTACTAGTTCTGAATCTGTTGCTTTTACTCCTAACCTTGATTAAGTCTCTATCTCACTGCAAAGTATGACATGAAATTTTGCCAAAATGAAATCTCTGGCCTGAAACACAGTATAGAGTCCATAGCTTAGAATAATGCTGCATTTTGCCACTGGCTAAACTGATTTAAGCATTACCATGTCTACTGGAATAAAGGAAAAATAGAAAGGAGATTCCCCCTTCCCCGTTCTCTTAATCCACCTTGCCCTATATTAATCTGAAGATGAGCTTGTGAATGGTCAATAAGGAAGCCAGGGCCCAGTGACAGTTTGCTGAGCATCTGGCCTAGATCCTTAGATGATGTATATAATGTATATTTTGAAGTTCATCACACCAGCAGCAAATTGGGTCCCTAAACAGTAAATACTGACTTCTATGAGGCCTTTTCAGCTTCAACAAACCAGCATTTTCTAGACTTGATCTTTCCCCAGATTAAGTCCAGATAAGCAAATTAAAGCATATCACAGCAAGATAAGCCAACACAGCAGTGTTTTGAAGCCATATTTTAATTTTACTGGAAAGGAAGCATGTCACCGATGCTATATCTTAACCAGCTCATACTGAAGTTTCCCCAAATTATACTTCCCCCTTTCCTAAAACAATAGAAGTGCTACTAATTGGGCCATAATATGCAGTACATTTTTGAATAGTGTGACAAGTAGCAAGTTGTACATAATAAGCAGACCTCTAGGAACATGGGGTAATCAAAGACCTAATAGAGACACAGCCCTGAAGACCTTAATTAGCTGAAACAGCCTCTGACCTTCGCTTCACTTGTCCAAGTAGAGACTCCAAGACAGGCTGTAACGCATTTATCCAATAAACTCGTCACATGAGAGAGGCCGTGCAGCAGTGCTTGGTTGGGCCTGCCTTCACTGAAAGCTAAGAGGATCTCAGGTTGTTTACCAGAAGGTATTGCACAATTCACAAGTTAAAACCAGGCTGGCAGGCTCTGTGGGAGCCACACTGCATAGCACTTCGCCAGCTGCCTGGGTCAAAGGCTTGCATAACATTGAGAAAAGTAATGTGTATCTGTGATATTATTTGAAGTGTATGCTTCATTAAAAATATCATCTGGTGTCATTTTCCAGCTCAGTATCTGTATGCGATTTTCGGTTTCTAAGATATAAAGAGAAAAAAAGGACTAGCTCATTGTATTGACATATATTGTTCAGTTAATTTTAGATTCTGTGGCAGTCTCTTGGTAAACCATTTCACACATTTAGGTAATTTCCTCATACAATTGCATGTGAGTAATAATGCCAGGAAACACAGACTTGCTTTATCCCTCTTCCATGCAGTGCCAAGTAAGAAGCTCTGTTGAAGTCAATGCAGTTACTCCAATGTGAGATGCATGAATCTCATCCTCACACCACATAGACACATAAACAGAGTGATGCTGTCACTGTTTTGTTTTAATCACTCTATTCTGTACTGAATCTTCAAATTTATGTTATTTGACTCAATAAATGTTTGATGGTCTCAGTGTAGCATCTAGTGGAGAAAGGGTAAATAACAGAAAAAACGCAAAGCAGAACTGTGCCATTAACCCTGGTGCACAGTGGGGATGAAAATGTGCCTTGTTGGGGTGGGGGAACACTGGGAATACTCACTTCCACAAATCGGTCAGCAAAATACTTCAAGGGTATCTGAGACGTAGCTGCAGTTTACTTCGTGCAATGTTGGGCTTGTAATCCTGGCAGAGCAGGATGGTATCACCGGCCTGAATTCAGCTCAGGAAGGTCTCTGTGTCTGAGGTAAACAATTGTTATGAAGGCAAATTGTCCTTTAGAAACTTCCCTACTCATTTTAAATTTGTTCTCACTATGGCAGGAATGTTTCTGTCCTGGCTTAGTCAGCTTTGTGTTTCTTGAGTTCTTGCTAATGCTGTCTCCAATTTAACTACAGAGCCAGAGCTGCTGTTCCCCAAATTCTGTCCTGACTTAGCCTCTGCACAACCCAAGCAATGTCGGTGTTACTGCAGCAGCTGGTCACACTGGAAACACAAGAGCCAGTGCTGGCTCAGAGGGGACTTGGCTCAGGACTAGTCCAGGACTGTGGTGCAGCCAGACCTCACAGGGCTCAGGAAAGCTGTGAATGTACAAGCAAAGCAGGAATTGTTCCTGCTGCCTGTCTGCATATTTAATCTGGGATTCAAGGGTTTAGCTTTCAAGACATTTCAAATCTCAGCAGGTCCTGAAAAATGGAGTCCTCTGTGTAATTGCTTAACAGCAGCAAAAAAAGCGTAGTGTAACATTTAAAACATTTTTTTTCCTGAATGTCATTATTATATCCTGTTTATAAACAAATTAGAGTAGTATATCCATGGAAAAAGAGAAGAAAGCTTAATTTTCAATAACTATGAACTTAAAAGAATAAGGAACAGAAAGCTTGTTTTATAATTATTTTCTTCAAACTTTATTGTGACTTTTCAAGTGCATAATGTCTTTAGTATTTTATGAGGAGGTGAACAAAGCAGCACAAATCCATACACCAGAATCTGCCTCTAGGCACAGTTCATAGTGGAGAGTCCTCCACTGTTAGAGAAGGGAGACAGCTATGAAATTATTGATGGGGTGGCAGAGCCAGTTCCTCATGATATGGCATGGAAATGTGCTGCCTTGGGCAGGAGTACAAAGTAGAGGGTAAGTATGTCCCTCATTAACAGCACCTCTAGAGAACACTGTGATTAATCCAAAATTATGTGAGATACAATTTCTTTGCAATTCATGAGGACTCTGTATGTTGCCACATACGCATAAAAGCAATTACAAAAGGATCTGCATTAGCCTTGTGGCACTAACCAACACGTAGCGTGAGATTCAAGGGTTACCCATTCTGTATTTGTCCTTGCTAAGTCTTCAAAGCAAGATAGAGAGGTGATCAGATCTGCTCACTCCTTCAGCCCCATTAGCATACCAGAAGGTGTAAAGGGGGGGATTCTCATTTTCCTACCTTGGTGCAAAGAGTAGAGCTGATAGTGCTGCCTGCAAGCACTGGGGCTGCCCAGGCCATCTCCTGAAGTGGCTTTCAGCTCTGTCCTAATCTCAGTCCAACTCCTCATTTCTTGGTGTTTTCCTGTTCCTCTGAACTGTTTGGGGGGTCCTGTCCAGTGATCCCCAAACAAAAGTCCACTGGAATCAGGGTAACTACCTTGTTTTTTGAGTACTTAAGAAAGGCCAGCAGACTTCACTGAGAAAACACTCTCAGAGCAGTCCACAAATGACAGAACCTGGAGTTGGAGAGAAAGAACCTAATATTTTTACCTTTTTACATAGAAAGGAATTACTTTATGAGTGCTTTCTATTGTCATAAAGGTGACTTGGGATTATCAATAGCAACATTATTGGTAAAGCCGAGCATTCAAAAAACAGTTTGTTTCCAAGATTGTGAAATACAAAATACCAGTGCATTTTAATTTGCATTTTGTTGGGTTTTTATTTTTTCTGACTTTTTCAACTTCCATATTTCCAAGTCCCCACAATTTTTATGACTAGAAACATCGTTGTTATCATTCTTATCATCAGTACCATGTCTGTATATAACACCAGTACATGAAAGCTAAGATTTTTAGATAATAAGCAAATTTTACAATCTGTGGGCAACACTAGAGATCTGCTATATATCAGATAAAAGCCACATTAAATCTGCAACTAGATGGTAGCCTTGATGGTGGTGGCACCAGAGATATGAAACATTGAGCCATCCTATCCTCAGTGTGTGGTCCTCTTATGGTTGAGTAAGAGAGGTGCAGGTAGAATAGCAGTGTAAATGCAATACAGTGCTTTGTTGGTTTCAATGCAGAGAACAGTCCATAGGGCTGACAACTCATCCTTTACTGGCTCCTGTTCTTCTATGTCCCTGCTAACCCAGAAGCCTCTATTGTGTCTGTGAAAGCATCTTTCCAGGGCTCTAACCACTGGACATCAAATAGTTTGAAAAGATCCATAGGCTCTCTGATCCTCTTGTATTTGCTGGTTGTTTCAGACACCATCTGGTACACTCCATCGATACTATTTTTAGGGTGCAAATATTTTTAAATAAAAAAGAACACATCCAACCTTTTTTCAGTCTTGATCTGAAAATAATTTTTTCACCCTATTAGAAAATGCAGTAAGCTGAATTTTCTGTGAATGCTGATGCTTTTGATTATAATTAATCTGGCTAATTTCTACATGATCAGCCCAAGCCTTCTAATATTTTTTTTGTTATTTATAACATGAACTTTGGAACCACTTCAGGAAGCCAAAAAGTGAACGTTCTATGAATCAAAAAATGCAGAATGAGCTGTGCAGTTCCTGGAAGAACTTAACTGGTCAAAAATCTCTTTTCACAATTTTAATTACTTTGCTGGGAGGCCAGAATGTGGGTGTACCAGAAAGTAGTTTGCACATATGTTTTGTTTAGCTGAGTTGCTGCTGTGCCTTCTTTTGTCTTTTTCTTAGGAAAGGCCAAATTTGGCAGTTTTCTGAACTGCACACTCAAATAGATGGTTAATGCAAGGTCTAAGCAAACCACAATAGTCAATAAACACTCTTTTATTTTTCTCTGCAGAGATACTTGTAACTAACGTTTATTTTTGAAAGGATGTCATGTTATACTGCAGTGGAGAAAGGTGTTTTCAGGACTGGAGTTGCATTTCTGGCTATGGTTTACCAGAGGGGGAAAAACCTTTCACTGCTGCTGTTGGCAGACAATGTCGACCTCAAAACCTCAACTGTGAAACTGCAGAGCAGTGAGAGGTGACATATGGTCTCTGCTGTGTTTCAGAGGAGTGACTAGTTCTGTGCAAACTTTTGTAAAGAAGCCTGTGAAAGGCCAAAGTAACCAAGCACTATAGTACCTTTTTTAAAATACGCAGAAAAAAAAAAAAAACCAAAAAAAAAACAAAAAAAAAAAAACACCAACAGGAAAATATGATAAAGAAGCCATTTTCTCCTCCCTTCTATATATATTTGTATTTTTCAAATATGTATTTCAACATGTATTTTCCCACTGTTTTATTTGAAACAGACTGAAATGTGAAGACTGCCCATCTTGAAAGCCTGAGCTCATTCCAGTGTTTGCCTTGCAGATCAAGGAAACAAAACCAACACAAGCAACTTCTTTACAGAGGTACAGCATGTACTGCTTATCTACACAAGCTGCTGTCACCTTAAGAGAATAAAGTGCTGTGGCCTTTACTCAGATGTAGAGATCTTAGCAACAGAAATGTAAATAGCACTGAGTGCAAAACACAGCAGCAACCTGTGCGCTTACATCATTCTTAGTAGATTTGGTATCTGACTTCTGGCTTTGAAAGAAAACTGTCTACCTTCCTCAGTTACCTAAAATTCAGCCAGATACAGGTTAACATAAAGTTAGGAGGAAAAACATAAAGCCTGTGGAGAGGGAACCTGTGTGTCTGAACTGTTAATTTCAAATATTAATTGGAATTTTTTTATCACTATAGAAAGAAATCAATAGTAGAATTGAACTAACTCCTCACAAATGGGGCCCACTAATACCCTCCTGCTTTCAGCATGTACTTTTCTTTCCTCTCAAATACTCCAGAAATTTTCTGACATGCTGCAAATCCAGGAGGCAGTTGTTAGTGCTGGGTTGCTTAATGATGGACTTAGGAAAGAAAAAAAAAACTATTTTAAAACATGCAACATAGCTCAAACCAAAGTTACAGGCTTGCTGCAGAAATTACTGGGTGAGGTTCTTTGGGCTAAGTCAAAGTGAAGGTCTAGTAAATGGTCATTTTTGGCTTTGTATCTATACAACTGGTTTGCTTAAAATAGGATCACCATGGATCTCATCTCAAAACATTGATCAAGTCCATTTTACAGTTCTAAAAATGTTCATTAGATGTTTAAATAATTTAAAGTTTTACTGTGATTTCTCAAGTTCAGAACCCACAGGAAGTAAAACATCTGAGACAGACGTCTTTCTGCTGTGCGTGCAATATAAGAAAGGCTGAACTGAGTCACACCAAAGGTCCAGATAACCTGGCACCCTGCAGTTGCCTACAGTAGAAATATAAGGACAGAGTAGTAATAGCTTAATTTCTCCTTCTATTTGCCATCTCAATTTCTGGCTATTGAAGGACAAAATTGGAGGCTCTGTCCATTTCTCTGCAAAGCAGATTGTTTTTCGGTTAACTTGTCTAGGAACTTCTTGCAGCCCTTAGTATTTTGGGTATCTAAAAGATCTCATGATGATGAACTACCCAAATTAAGCAGATATTTTTAAAACAGTACTTCTTTTTGCTTGTTTTAAACTTCCATCTGAAAAAATATTATTAGATTCATCATAGTTCTCATAAGAAATTAGTAGTTATTGTCTGTTCACCTTTCACATATCAGATGTGATTTTTGTATTACATCTCCTATTTGTCACGTATTTTTTAGGTAGTTTCAGAATACTTAATCTGTCTTAGAAGGCATTGCATCTTTCTGAACAATCTGGCCACTCTTTTTCTTGTTTTCTCATGTTATTCCAATCCTTAAGATGCTATTACATGTCAAGGTGCTATAAGCAGAATTTTGTGTTGTATTAAAGGAAAGCACATGATTCCTGAGGATTTATAGAGTATCATTATGTTTTATGGTTGCTTTTTTCATTCTCTTCTGTCCTTATCAGTCCTAACTGCCTCTCTGAGCAGTGAGATAACAATTTCAGAAAACTATCCATAGTGACTTCAAAATATCTTTGCTGACTGATATGAACTAATTTAGAGCCTACTATGTTGTACAGGTAGAGATTTTTTGTTTTCCTTTCATAGACATCTGTGATTGTTGCATTTTAGCTGCTACTTTATCACTTACTCCATCTTTATCATGATTTCTTTTTTTTTTTCTATTTTGTGCCAGCTGTCTTGGTTTTGGTTTTCCTGAATAACTGTGAATCCTTAGAAAACACTGTTATCTCACTGTTCAATCTTGTTTCATTTACCACTTGAGAACGTGTTTTAAAGCATAGGTTCCTTTGGAATCTCATCGGTCTCCCTTCTTTGTGATCATTTACCCATCCATCCTCCCTTTGAAGCACTTACCAATCACAGAAGAAGCTCTTCTGTTTGGGTAAATCTGTAAGATTGCTTCATGTTGCTTCATTGCTGCATGTCAAATGTTACTCATGTCATGTCTACAGTGCCCTTATTGGTCAGACTGTGAAGATACCAGAACATGCTCTGGTATCCCTTTGTCCCACACATTTGAATTTTCTTTCTCTGGAAATTAGACTGAGAGCAAAAGCAATCTGGGAAGAGAAGGAGAGGAGGCAGAAGACAGCAGCAGATGATGGTGTGAGCTTGGTCTTCCTCCAACAAGGAGTTGATTATGGCTGAGGGCTCCAGTGTCCCAGTGTTTATACACAGTCTGTATAAGCCAGCTCCTCTTAGTTAATATTTGCTGACTTTGCTGACATTTTTAAAGCACTATTAGGTTTGCAGTTTCCACCTCTTCCCACTACATGGTGATGAGCCATGTGTTAGACCGACTGGTTTGTTCTTTCTATGTTTTCCCTGAAGTCTTGTCTAAAAATTGGAATGTCATATGCCACTTTCTATTCCTCCAGAACTGAATTCACTCCAAACCATAAATTACAAAGCACAGTTAATTTTGGCAATTTCAGATCCAAGTCCCTTTTGAACCCTGCAGTGAGAAACACGTTTTCCTGGCAGGCAGGTACTGTATAGTTTGCTGACTGGCTCCAAACCCACAAGTACTCAGTTTTGTGAATATGTTTCTTCTGACCATGCCCCTAAAAAAACTTTTTTTGTGGCAATCACCTCAAAATCTGCCATGAAGAACAGTGGTGGGAAAAAAGTCCTTATTTTTTTTCTTGTGGTTTCCTTGAATACTTCTGTTGTATCTCTGTTTCCTGCTAGTTTCTCACATTCTCTGGCAGATCTCCTGTTCTTGATGTGTTTGGAAAAGTTTTTATGCTTCAAAACATTTTTTTGACCTGCTTTATTACAGTTTTCTATTTAACTTGCCAGAGTTTATGCTAGAAGCAGAAAATAGGAATATTCCACAAGTGAATGCACATGTGGCATTCACAAAAAGGCTCAGCTATTTGCAGTGGGTATCTAGGAGTTCAACCTTCTGGTACTTTGATGTGTGTTAAAGGCAAAGGAGTTTGTGGAAGGCTGGCTGGAGAAAAAAGGATTTACTGATACATGGTACAGCAACTGTACTGATGTTTCCACCATCTTTCATTCTCAATATATTCCTAGAGCATTATCTTTTAAATATATTTTTAAGAGAAATACAGCCAGCCTCCAGACTGGATAATAGCTGCACCAAGCTTACTAGCACAAATTATTATTTCACAGTGTTCTACTGTGGAGGCTACAGCACCAGACTTAAAGAGTCCCTGTCCCAAACAGCAAAATGATTCTGTCCCCATAGCTTAGGACACTGCTGAACACAAATATTTAGTATTTATGTCCATACTGTAGACACATTAACAGCGATCCCAAGGCCATGTTCCAGCACAAACTTCCATTCACGCTGACCAGTGGCACACTCCACATGGGATTCAGCCAGCTTTAACATTATGCCTGTGCCTTGAAGTTTCTCTGAGCAAGGCGTGTATGGTCTAAGGGCTTTGCTGAATCAGGACCCTACTTTATAGAAAATGTATCTGCTAATAAACATATATTATGCTTGATTAAGCTTAGTGTTAAGATTAAGTGCCTTGT
The DNA here is from genome assembly GCA_035221455.1 of Xenops minutus. Classification (NCBI taxonomy): domain Eukaryota; kingdom Metazoa; phylum Chordata; class Aves; order Passeriformes; family Furnariidae; genus Xenops; species Xenops minutus. Next base: position 12,188,384 of record JAWWEE010000162.1, on the reverse strand, counting down.
CTCCTCTTTTCACAGTTAAACTCCACCTGTGGTGAGAGTAATTTATCTTGAATTGCTGTAATGCAGTGTTTAAGTACGTCTTCTTGGCCACAAAGCAGTTTGCATGGTGTTTCAGTGAGAAGCTTAAAATCCCATTCACGTTTTTAATATACATTTCTCTCACATAAATTATCACAGCTTGGTTGGCAGGTCTTGCATGAGTAATAAGGTTGTTGGCACAAACACATACCACAGATCTATTTAGTAAAGGAGAAGCTTTAGCTTGTTCCTACATTTACATGAGAGCTGTGAGGTTTAACTTGTACAAAACAGTTTAAGATACTGATGCTTTATGATCAGGACACAACCAGTCATGAGATAACATATCCTCCCCAAAATGCATCAGCACAGTACAGATAAATTCCCATGCACCGGTTTGAAAATTAAACTCTTGCTATGCAAAGTATCTTTGCAAAAGGCAGCTTTCATTGCTTATGTACTCAGGCAGATTGTAGCCAAAAACTTGCTGTTATATGAAAGAGCCATGCTTCTGAAAGAGAAATGCGCTGAATGCACTTTTTACACGTGAAAGGAATGCGCTCTCTTTCGAGTAAATAATGACAGAGTCACATTTCAGTTTGCTTTCTCTCTTTCATTCATAATTTTAGGAAGTGATTGCTCAGGGTATTTAACACGTAACTCAGAATTCTGCAAAGTAAGTTCTTTGCTGAACTCCTCATTGTAAGGTCTGAGCAATGTCTGTACACAAACAACCTGCAGTGCAATTTTGCTCTATTGCTTTTGTAAGAGCATGAGCTGGACAACTTTGTCTCAATATCTGTTTTTAAAACATTTAATGCTCCTGCAATGTAGGCCTGACCTGAAGTACTTTGCACATGGTGGGAACTTTCCACTGCCTTTATTTAGGGCTTTGAATCAAGCCTTCTGTAAACAATGAAATGCAGGAATAAAAATGTATTGCGAGGCAATAACTTTGGAACATCCAGCTTTTAATACCTGTATGTGTCACAAATTTTGTGTTAGCTTAGCAAAACATATCCTTTCATAACTGTGCAAGGTCACATTTGCCAAACTAATGTTGTGTAGTTTTACAGTCACATTGAGTGGTTTGGATAGATTCTCTATCACATAATGTATTAATCATTGTTCTTCTAAATTGAACATAACTATATGTTTAACATACACCATGCACAAGTAAAGAAAATGATATGAAAATGGGAGAGGCAGACTTCAAAGCTTAAGTGCAAATGGATTAAAATGTATCTATTTGTATCTACTAAATTTGCCACGATATGAAGGAGAATTAACAGGAAATCAAGACAACTCTGCGGCAAAGGATCCCTTTAATGCACAGAACAGATCCCCTGCTTGAGAGGCTGGCAGCAGCTCATAAATGCAGGATGCAGTTGTCAGATATCTCTATGTGCACCACTATCAGTTTGTCAGTATAACTATGGAGATGTTCAAGAGCTGGAGCAACACAGATGCAATAAGGAGTGGCATCACTGATGCTGTGTGTATTATTTTGGGGTTTTATGAAATCATCAGCCTAGGAATTGTTCAATCCAGGGAAATCATTCATATTTCAAGCTTTGTCATCCTATGAACTTTCATTAATGAAGTTTACATTCCAGAAATTTATAATTGAGTTCTACTCACAATCATTAAGATTTCTAGTATTTAAAAGTGCTCCAGAGATTGTGTATTATCCGAAATTTCTGCTTGATTGTTTTCCCCAAATTCAGTCTTCTAACCCCTGATTCAACTGGTTGCTGAAAGATGAGACGTGGAGAATCCTGTATGTCCTACTACTTGGGAAGGGGGAAGCAAGGTTAAAAGATCTTGGATTACTTAGCGTAGTAAAATGACGGGGGTACGACTGCTTTCTAAAAAGTAGTTGGGGGAAAACACCACTAAGAGGGAGGGACTATTGAAGCAAAAGAACAAAATTGGCACAAGAATAATTTGGGCTGGAAATGTACATAAGGTTTGCAAACATCAAACGACTGAGACTTTAGAAAGCTTCCTAATTAGAGGAGTACATGCAAACTATTACTCTGCATCTTGCTATGGTTAGGAATTTAATTGTGAAACCCAAGAACTCATTCCAAAGCATTTGGACTTGGTAATATTAAGGGTCTTTCCCAAGGCTCTGTATGTTATATGTGTCTGTTTTTAGGTAAAGAGCTTGGTTGCAAGAGATCATGTTTTAACAAATGGATATTAAAGGCATTTTCAACCAAACCCTTTCACACACAGTACAAGCACATCAAAGCACGGAGTTGTGTTTAAACCACGGCTTTGAACGCCGACCTTTCCCAAGGGCCACACACAAAAACCTTCACGTGGCCGAGGGGCACACAGCACCTCACACCTTGGAGAGCTCTGGAGAAAGCGCACACAGGTCTCTCTGGGGCACTGGCGGGGTGAGGCCGGGTGTCCGTGTGCCCAGGCCGGAGGTTCCCACACCGCAGCTCCCTCTCCCTCCCTGCTCCCTTCCCTCCTGCCCAGGCCGGGCCTCGCGCGGTTCCCTCACGGCCGGGCGCCCCGCCCTAGGCCTGACTGGCAGCTCAGCTGGCTAATCCGTGCTCACCGCCACATTAACTGATGGCACAGCCAGCCAATCAGACCTCCCGATGACCTCAGTGCCCCGCCCCCTTTCTTTACAGGCCAATAAAAGGCAAGGCGCGGGCCGTCCCTCTCTTCCGGCTCTCGCGAGCGCTGCGGGGCGGCGTGACTGCGCAGGCGCCATGCCCGTTGCTATGCTGCCCGCGTGAGGCGGCGCTGAGGGCGGAGGCCCCGCCCGCTCCCCCCTCTCCGTCCCCCGGCAGGGAAGGCGCCCCCGCCGCGCCCACCGCCCCTCCTGACGCGCTCCCCGCCCCGCTCCCCTCTGCCTCCGCTCGGGGCTGCAAGCGGCGCGGCCGCCGGTCCGTGTGAGGCGGCGCCGCGCCCCGTGAGGGAGAGCCCCGGCCCGCGCGGCGGCCGCGAGGAGAGGGTGGGCAGGAGAGGCCGGAGGGGAGGGGAAGTCCTCCCGCCCGCCCGTCCTCCCCCCGAGGCTCCCCCGTCCCTTCCCCCCCAGCTCCCGCTCGCTCGGCCCGGCCGCCGCAGTACGATGCGGCTCTCGCCGCTGCGGCGGGGCGCGGCGCGGCGGCTGCTGCTGCTCCCGGGGCTGCGGCTCGGGCGGGCGCTGCGGGGGGACTGAGGCGGGCGGCGCCGCCGATCCCAATCCCGATCCCGCTCCCGCGGGGGGCGGGGGGGGCGGTGCGGGCGCTGCGCGTGCCCGAGCGGCTCTGCGGCGCGCGTGCCCGTGCGCGCGGCCGCGGCGGCTGGCGGGGGTCGCGCGGGGCGGCAGCGGCGGGAGCGCGCAGCCCCCGCGCCTCTTCCCTGCGCGCTCCCCGCGCCACCGCGAACCAGGACGTGGATGGTACATGAAGGTAAAGGCTCCGCGGGCACCGCGTCCCTCCCTCCCTGCCTGCCCCGCGACTCCCCCGCCCCGCAACTTCGCGCTCGGGTCGCCGCGGGCGGAGAGCGGCTCTGCCGGGAGCCCTTTCGGAGAAGGGGAGCGGGGGAGCGCCTGTGTGAGTGTGTGTGTGTGTGTGTGTGTGGCGTTCCCTTCGGTCCCCCCTCCGAATAAACGGGAGCCCTGGCTCCCCTGGGGCGAAGGGGCTGTGCGGGGCCCAGGGGGGGCTCGTAAACAGCCTCGGGGAGGACGAGCTGCGGGGGCAGGTCGGGGTCTCCCGAATGCGGGGGGCTCTGCCGAACGCACCAAACGGGGCTTTATTTCAGTGGGTTTAATATAAAACTTTGCGATCCTGTGCTTTCTAGGCACATGTACGCGTTGCCCTGGTTATGAGCAGGGAAAATAGGTTTGAGTGCTGTCGTTGCATTCCTCTGGTACATTTTTAGTGTCTCCCTCGAGCAGAAGGCTTGTATAATCGCTGTGTCTATATGCGACAGAGGCTTTCGGTGTACCTGGTGATGGGTTAACTCGTGCATGCTGTTGCAGCACTGGCTAGAAGAGGAATAACGTCTTTCTCCTTTCAAAAACCTCCAAGAGCTACTTGCTGAAACTAGGTAGCTGCCAGTGTACGTGAAATATTCCCACCTCTGGTCTATTCAAAGAATATACATCGTCCAGATGTAAAATACATGTGAATGAACTTTGTGCTGCTACTTAGACCCTTCCAGGACCTCAGTGTGGCCTGGAAGTTAAATTTTTTTTAACTGAAAGAGAAAATATTTGTGATTTGTGTGTTACAGAAGTGCTAATGGATCTCAGCTGAAGAATAATTGTTAGACTGCAGTGTGCACATACATTTGCTCACCCACGGTGTATTTTTCTTGCCCTGAGCAAAACTCTGTGTTGAATGGTAAGGGGGTTTTGTGAGTGCACGTTTGCCTGCTTGTTTTGGCAAATAACTGCCCTGTAATCTTGGGAGCCACCAGCATGTTCACATGTATGCAGACATTTATGAGCTCATCACATTGTGTGTGTTGCAGGAATACAGGACTGAGTTAGATTAGAACTGGTAAAGCCATTTTTTTATTAAATACATATATTGTAGGAAAGTTTTCCAGTTCATTGCTTGAACATAATAAATGCAGTATTGTAGTCTCATGGATGCCATTTTCTTGACAATGGATTTCTTGCTTCACTGACCTAAAAAGTTGTTTTTACGTATTGGCATGACTCTGACTTGCATCATGTTGATAAAATATGATTCTGGGTGATAAACTTAGAAATACATACACGTGTGTCAGTATGTTTCCAAGGCAAGTTTATGCTTTATAAACTCAGAAATGTTACTGTTGGTCTGATTTTGTAATGTAATTTTGTTGTCATTACCGTTTCTGTGTATATTTAGATTGTGTGTGTTTCTAGTTGTAGTTTTTTCAAGTCAGATTAAACCTTGAAATGCAAATACATTCTCTTCACAAGCAGAAATTTGATTAAGTATTAATATGTTACATTTTTTACCAGTATGTTTTCCTTAGGTTTGCAGTTACGTTTGTTTGGATCAGGTTTACCTATTTAGAGTTTAGTTTGATGGTTACTTCTTGTTCAGGAAAATTTTTCATGAAATGTATTGTTTGTTGTCATGCTTTACAATTCTGTTGTCCTGCTAATGTCTAATTTAGGTTGTACATAGCAGTATTGATTGAACACACTTGCTAAAAATACTTTCAGAGTTGGGTACACTTACACTGTAGCAGTAGCAAAGTTCAGCCTCTACTGTTTTTCTGTGACTAGAATTAATTTGTTATTAGCAGCTATATTTGTAAAGCATGAATAAAACCAAAATCCTGTAATCTTAGATGTAATGCTAATGGTTCTGTGGAGTATGTGAGCTCTCTATTAATGAGCAGAGTTCATGTAGTACTATTTACGTGTCGTTGCCATTAGCATATTTGGAATATATGGTAAGTTAATGCCCAGGGTGCCCTACACAAAACTGGCTGCAGGAACTGGAGCTCAGACATTCGTTCTGGCTCTGTAAGCACTAGGCCGATGTTTATCATGGGCATTTGCTGTGTGTGAGTGGTTGTGTTTGTGTGGCATGTCACAGAGGCTTCTGAGCATGCAAAGAGCTCCAGGGTTGGTGCTCAGAGCAGCAGCCTAATACAACAGTGTGTGGCATAGTTACTTTGTTATAAAGAGTTTTTTAAAAATATTGTTTTATATTGTAACAGTGCTGCTGAAAGGGCCTGATCTGCACTTGGGGGTTGCATTTCACTTGGGTTGTTATTTATGGTGGGTTATTTTATGAATGTTTTGTTGAATGCACATGAGAGTTTTGTGCACTGATCTTCATGCTCGCATATAGAAAGTGGAATGCACGGTCTCCAAGTGTGTTCTGAAGAACTGAGTGTAAGTTACAAGTTTGAATATGCTCTAGAGGAGGATACTCGGGATGGGTCACCTGTAACCTCACTTGTACTTGTGAAACAAAGCTTACTTTTGACAGTTTAGCTTTTGTGCATAATAAATGGCTTGGGTAAATGTCTTCTGAAAATTATGGTGGCTTAAATATTCTGTGTTAGCTTTACAGCTGATCAAAACTTCTGTTGAAGTCAATGGTAGATTATTTTTCTTAAATTAATGAATAGCCCGTGTCTGTGGTATGTCTCCTTGGGTCTTCATCCTGCCATTAGTTAGATCCCTGATTCATTATGGTTCTGCTTTGTCCACCTGTCCCATCCCCCCCTTCTCCAGTTTGGGTTTAAATTTGGTACAAGATCACATGAATCCCATGCCTTCACATCCTGTTTCTGTCTAATCTCACTTCCATTCTCACCAATTATAAAAATGGTCAAACAAGAGAATCTTTCAGCAGATGGTTGAATGTGGTTTTTTGTTTTGTTTTTTAAATACCACACTTTCACTCTGGTGCTGTCACTTTTCATAAAACGGCCAGACAAAATTCTCATGGGTTTTATTGTACTGCAACCTAAACAACTGTAAAACTGGCTTGTGTATGTGTATAATATGGAACTGTTTGTGGTGGAAAGAAGGAACTATGAAGGTGGAAAAGAAAAGGGAGGGAGAACGGCCTGAGCAGGAGACAAAACCCAAAGAGCTCAACAGTGGCCTGGTAATACAACAGCAGGTCTTTGCTGTCTGAGCCAGCTGTTCATATATGCTTGTTTGGGAACAGAAGCTGTTTTTCCTTGAGGACTTGTAACCCACTGAAGAAGCACAAAAATAATTTTCTCTAGGCTTTTGAAAACCTTTAATTTCTAAAATTTTGGTACGTGTTCTCTGATATGTCATGAATTATAAATGCAGGTACATATTTAAAATCTCTGTCCTTATTTTGGAGAATTTCAGAATTATTAGAAAACTATTGCAGTTTGTCACTTGCAAAATTAATTGCTTCAAGTTTTCAGCAGTTAATGTGTTCACAGAAGTTTTGTTGATGTGTTGGCATACCAGAATTAGATGCCCAGATGTAGATTACAAGAATATGATGTTACAGCATAATAAAGTCTGTGCGAGCTGTATGCACAGTGACCTGGTATGTGTTACAGCTGATAATCACAGAGTTGCTCAGGTAGATCAGGCAAACATAACTAGATGAATTTCTGTTTGAAATGTGAGAATTGAACCAGTCCTCCTCTCTCAGCTTAGGCACCTTCAAAAAAAGACTTGGTAGGGTGATGCAATTAGACCTCTCTTGGCACACTTCTTTGTCTCACACTGCTATTACATCTTGGACAAGGTTAAGGTGACTGTTGGATGATAAATGCAATTCCATTTGCATGGTTTAAGAGACACTGCCATCTCTACAGTTACATGAGAAAGGGGGAAATGCCTAATATCCTTTTAAAAATAAACAGTCTTTTAATTATGAGTACTTATGGTCTGTAATGAAGAATGCTCTGGGAAATACTTTCACTGATTGGGGAATGAAGTGAATTCTTCATTACCACTTAAGAGTGTTCAGGCAGTCTCTAAGATTGGGAAGCAGTTGATAATCAACTTCCTATGGCATGTACATTTTTACATTGCCTTTCTGGCTATTTCTTATCTTTTTCAGGGTAACTAATGATCGAATTATTCTGCATGACCAAAATCCCAAATCTTCAAATGAAAATCAAATGTGGTGCTGCTAGAGATTAACATTTTCATACTTGCATTTTATTGTTTTTAATTAGAGTGGTATAGATTAGGTTGAAGGAGGTTGTAGTCAGTTCTCTTATTAACCTGGGTTTTAGATTTTAAATTAAAATAGCTAAATATCTGCCACTAAATGGTGAAAACGTAGTTCTAATTGGTGCTTTTTCTTGGGATGATGTTCTAGTCTGGAGGCCTCAGTTCCATGTAATTTTGCTATTTTGTTTGATAGTTTTAATAAATTAATTGAAAAAAAGGTAATTTAAATGTAAGCTCTTTTTCGATGTTTGTTAGGAGTAACAATTTTGATTGATTTGATTTTGTGCTGTTAACTGTGTTTGGGTTAAACAAATGATCCTCATTTTGTCTCTAAAAGTATATTGACTTTTGAGACAGTTGAGTGTACTTTAGTTTTTCCTGAGTCCTTTGGCCAGTTTATTGCATTTGTGTACCAACATCTCTCTGACCTACAAAAAAACAAAAAGCAAAACAAAAAAACAGGAAAGAAAGAAAGAAACCCAAAACACCAACCAAACGTCCAAACAATGTTTTGTGTCTGTTGCCAAAGACAGAAATGAGAAACAAATTATATCAGTATTCCTCTGAAATTTGTCTATTGAGTGCAATGAAAGCTACATGAAAGATGTTTTCTTAGAGGAGAAAACTGTTCTTGGATATGTCTTATAATTTCGAGGGGTTTATGGCATTGGTCAGGTTTAAAACCTGAAATTGAAACTGCATCTGCAGCAGATCACTCTCCATGTAAACCAGAGCAGCAGCTGGTAAAAGAGCCTGCTGTGGCTCCTTTGTCTCGGAGATGTGCTGCCATACTTTGTCTTGGAGGAAGGTTAACAAGCGAGATTCCTGTGTTTTCTCCGAAGAAGGTGGTGTTTGCAAGAGTCAGGCAAGTCGATTTGATACACTGCAAAGCTGTTTTTAAAAGAAGAGATTCAAGTGTGACATAGCAGCACTTGTGGTCTCTCTCATGTGTGCCAACAGAGTTGCAGTGCTGAAGTAACTTCATTGTTAGTTCAGCCTTGAATAGAATTAGAAATACTGTTGACTCCTCTGTCTTTCAGGTAGAGAAATTACCACCTGGTCAATAAGAGTAAGTAGAAAATATACCAGTCAGTGGAAGACCAGATTATTATTAATGCTCTCTGAAATTCCAAATTAGCCCGTTTTCTTCTGAATGAACATGTAATTTCTTGATGATGCTTTTCTGTACATTTTCTTAAGCCATGTCAAACAGTTGTGAGTTGCAAAACTTGTTCATTGTAGTTGAAGTTCTTATAACTGATTTGAACAAAAGAATAATCCAAAATAACATGTATTTCTCTTGGGACAAAAAAAAAGTGCTTCCCGCATTTTACAGCTATGATTCAATGCTTTTGCTTTTTTAAAAAAAGACCAAATAATTTAGAAGGAAAATCACATAGTAAAACTATGCGTTTGTTTTATTTCCACTAACCTTGTCAGTGAATTCAGAGATGTTTTTGGGGAAAAAAACTGCAGTCTTCCCATGGAAATTGGCTTTGGAGAGAGTTAAAATTAACATATGTCACTTTGCATTTGTCTGTCTTGATACTTGCAACACGCTCTTAGTGTCATCTGAAAAAGTGAGTTATTTTTCTTTTGATGTGTGAATAGAGTTAAAGATGACCAATGCTGATGACCAGCAATGTGTTGCATTGTAAGTTGTTTTTTCCCATGGGGACTGTGTATGTGCACGGCATGTGCCAGCTTTGTATTGTCTCTCTAAAGTGCATATAGCCTCAGTACTGTTCTTAAAATATTTTGCTGAGTTTATAGAGTGGTCCTATTTAGAAAAGCTCTACTTTATAAGAAGGGATGTGTATCAATTAGTTTGACTTACTAAAAATAAAGTTTTATAGAACTTGGCATTTGGGTTTAAAATCTATGGCCTGTAAGCTCCAAACTGTGAGCTGCTATTAAGTCTTCCCTTGGAAGAGGCTCTTGCCTTTTTGTGGGAGGCAGACTGTTGTTAGGATTGATGCCACAGTCTGTTTTTAGTACTTGAGTGCAAATGAGGCTATGGGTGAGTCTTGGGAATCCAAAACTGCAAGTAATTCCCCACTTACTATGTTTTAGGCTTGTGTGTTGACTCTGTAAGAAGATACTGCATCCTGTCAGCTCACTGAGTGCACCTGCATTCAGCATGGAGCTGACTTCTTTAGTATTTGGAAGGACCTTTCCAGCTGTAATGTCTATGAAAAAGGGTTTTGAAAGATTGAAATGTGTCTGCCTCTAAAACTGAAGGGATGTATCATCTTTGTCTAAGTCTGGATGGACATGAGGGGTTAAGAGCAAAGGAGAGCTGCCCTCCATTGATTATAAAATTTATAGGGTTTTGGTAAACATAATAAAAAGAAAAGGTGAAATTATTTTTGTTTCATGTCAACAAATCTCATGGCCTCATGGGAAGCTTCTGCTGAAATAACTGTGGTGCACACAACCACAGGAGGGGGAAACTGAAATACAGAAATGGCATTACAATGGAACAGATAGACCAGATGGCTGTATTATGGGGTCTTCCCTCCAAATTACTTGAATATTTTTTTGGCTTAATTGTTTCCTATGAGCATAAATTAGACTACTGATTTAGATATTTCAGTGTAGGGCTAATGCAGTTGCTTCTATTTGTGCTTCTGTCATCTCTTCTCAAGTTCTCTATAAGTGTAAATAGGTGAGGAGGTAAGAACATTAATGGTGGTAAAAGGTTTTTACCTTTTTTAACCCTTCAGTAATTAAAATTTTGCTCCTCTTTTCATTTTATGATACATTAACATATAGCATATAAGTCAGATTTATTAATAACTTAGTTTGGAAGTGACTTGAATTTTTTAGACCTTCAGATATTCCTATTTCAGACTAAGGAAATAATTGTTGTTGTGGAGATTGTTGTTGAGAAAATTTATTTTTTTTCTTTGCTTTTCCACGTGGTGGGATCTGCCAACAGTTTTTGGGCATCTTTAACTTACTGTGTTTGCTGTTGCTTTAGAGACTTAAGGTATTGCTGATACTACCTCTTCCCTTATCTCCTAGGATAGATTTGTGTTCTTTGTTCTACAGTTCTTAGGTCTGCTGGGGGAAGTGATTCAGTATGTGTGTCCAGAGAGGGGGTGGAATGTAGTGGATGCTCACTGGGTTCTTTTTGTAAAGCTATTTGTGACTTTTCACAGTCCCTGTGCTTGCAGAAACTGGATTTTCAAACTTAGCAATAGTTAAGTAAATTTTGTAGAACTGAATAATAGATGTAATAAAGGTATTAATTAAAATCTCTGCTTTCAAAAGCATGCTACTTAAAAGGTTGAGAGACATACAGTAAGAAAAGGAGGCATGAGTAACCACTAAGGATATATGTGTATACAGTTACAGTTAGAACAGAATTCCTCAGTAGAGGACTAGGAAGTAGATTGAAAATGAACATCTGACATAAAGTCCTCCAAGAGGAAATTCCTGCAGGAGAACTTCATGCTTGAGATTAATTAAATGAAAGATTAGAAATTCTCTAGATAGCTGTAAGCTTTTTAATAAAACTGAAGTAAGCAATTAAAAGACTCTGTTGTAGTTACTGGCAGAGGCATTGCCTCCTTTTAATGATCCTGCTGCTGCCCTCCCTCCCCCCCACCCCGTTACATATGTTCTCCCTCATTTTACAGGAAAGCTATATGTCAGCTCATTAATGCTAGATGCTTTCTGCAGAAGGATTTTCATAGAAAGCATCCTTCTCTGAATAACGGTGATGTAGATAATAACTTCTTTGGCATTGAAAGCACATACACAGTCCTGAGAAAACAGAAATAAAAGTGCTTTGTAGAAATTATACTAATGAAATGTATGTGAGAGAGTAGCTTGAAAGAGAAACCTGATTAACATCTGAAACTTAAGCTAACATTCAGCCACCTTTGAATAGAACTTACATTTCCAATAAAGCCTCTTTGTCAAATTTCTGGTTTCTATTTCTAAGTTACATTGATGTAAGCATTTTCCAATCTACCTCTTTACTATTTTTTTTTCTTTTGTCTTCCAGACAAACAGATTAATTCTAGCTGTTCTGGAAAATGATTGTAGTTACTCTGGTATCTGCAAAAGGCATTTTCCACTGAAGTCTTTCATATTCATCCTGAATGTGTTTTGCGTTCTGGTGTGCCAGATAATTGTGTGTGCTCCAGCAGTTGTCTACAATGAACTGGGATGTGTTATATGACCAGAGATATGTCCCTCATCTGAGGGCAGTCTATGATAGCAAATCATTCATCATGTTAGGGAGAAAGATATAAAACTGCAGATTAGCATTGGATTCCCTCAAATTGAGTAGTTGCCAGAGTTGAACAGTATTAGTGTGCCACAAGTAATTAGGAAAAATAGAAAAAAAATTGAAAAAATTATTCCTTATATGTATCAAATAGTGCTATTATAATAATTTTAAATTGCTTCAAAATAAGATACTACTTAAGTCATTAAAGATAAGAGCACTCTATGATAAGATAATTTTTTAGAAGTGTTGATTAGTTTCCATGAGAAAACAGCTGTGGTCTCAGTGAAAATAAAGAAGTTCTGAAGGTAAACTTATTAATCTTCTTGGTTTTCTGCTGTAAACAGAAAGCCACAGTCTAAAAATTTGCTTTTCAGACATAAATATTTGTTGTTAGTACTCAGAAAAATGCACAATGAAACTTTCTTTGGCAATATATACATTAATTGTATTATGCTATGAAAATAAAGATACATAGTGTATAGTGGACAAAAGGTGAAGTGTTAGCATATTTTGTAATATAATAAACCCATGCTTTACTGTAGAATATATTTGGGGATTATTGCAAGTTTTTTTTAAAATTGTTTGAGAAGCAAATACCAATGTTTATGCTTCCTCTTCAGAAGGGGAAATGTATTTTGTATATAGTTTTTGTATTAGGCTTAATTTCTGTCAAACCATGTCATACATTCTTGCACTTCAAAAAAATGTTGAAATGTTCTGTTGACTTCTTAAAACTTTTTTTTGGCAACACGACACTTTCCATTTATTTTGTCCCTTGTTTAACAGTTTTTGTGTGTGTTTTCAAAAGCACTTCCATTCACCATTCAAGGAATTCAATAGAATTCTAATAGGAACTGCACATAAATAACTACAGAAATCAATGCTGCAATTCAGCCAAGAGTTTTTTTGTGACTTCAAAAGCCACAAGAGCATTTATTATTAGAAACATACAATTGACTTTTCTTGTATTATCATTTTGCATAGTGATTTGGTTTTTACCACCACAACAAGATGTTTGACAGTTTCATTTGAAAATGATGTATTTACATTCAGCATTCCAAAACAGTGTAATTTTTATCTTTTCTCTGAAGCTCTATTCATGTTTATTTGCATGTTCAGCTCTGTGCAAAGGTTGTCAGTTGAAATATTCATTGGTAGATTTCTCCTTAGAGGTCAACCAAACGTTCAGCATGGCCTCCTGTTCCTGTATTGTGATAGTGAAAAATCTTTAAAGAATGGAGTTGTTGGGTTAATTTTTGTCTGTTGAACTCATACAATGTAAAGCATATCCTCTCCTCCAAAATGTTCAATTACCGGACACTAACAACCACAGAAATAACCAACCTGTGACAGTGCAGGGTTGTCTTGTAAGTAATTCCAACCTTTAGTGTTAACACTGCAACTCAGGCCATGTTGTCTGGAACAGCCCTTTTGATCCTGAAGTTTTTAGGTGTGTTGTGGAAAGTGACATGATCTCCAAGGAGGTGGTTTGAGCACTCCAGAAGCTTTAGAAAATTGATGCTGCTTTACTTTTGAACTAGCCCAAAGATGATATGACATGAAATACAGCACTCAGTGTTCACTAATGCCTATGGCCTTGTCAGCGAACCCCTTGAGTGCTGTGGCTTTTGAACAACCCTTGCGTGCAGTTTCTGTTAGGTAATAGTACAGTGTTAACACCTTTGATGGAGAGCACATCCAGAAGGACACAGAATTTTGTTCTGTTTGTCAGGAAGGTACTCAGATTAATGAATTTTTCTATATTCAAGTTTTACTTTTCACCATTGCTGATAGTTCGAAAAACCAAGTCAGGTTACCAGCAGGGCCTTTTAGATGACAGTGGCCTTCCCCCACCCTCCCAGTCCCCTAATTCCAGCCCATCTTGTTCTGTGTGAGGAGGCTGAATGGTGTTAGGAGCTTCTTTGTGGAACTTCATCTCATGTATGAACTGGTGCTGAGACTTGTCACCCACCAGTCCAGTTACCTTGAGATGGAGATCCACAGTCCATCCTCCCCTACTTTGTTGCATGAGCAGGTGCTTTTGGTGGATGCATGTTTTGGCACGTGGGAAATATTTAAGCCAATTGGAGAGATAGGGAAGCATGGCCTGTCTCTAGTGCTTCTCTGTCCAAACACTTGGAGTGGAAAGACTAATCACATGAGACTTACCCTGCACCATGAGTAGCATGTTAGAGGTGATGGGGGAAAGAGAGGCAAAGTAGAGCATGGTGAAGAGCAAAACTAGTAACACAGTGTCACAACTGCAGATCCATTAGTTGTCAATGTCATCACTTGGAATTATATGCATTTAGGATTTGAGTGCTGTCATGGTGTTATCGTAAAAAAAAGGCAAAGAAACTGAAATATGATAGTCTTCTGGTTCCTCAAAGTTCTTCCCCATTTCATTTTCCTCTTCTATCTAATTCGGATAGCATTTGAGTCAGCTGCTTTCATCTTGACACTTATGTCATTCAAGCATCCACAAAGTTAGTGTGTGAATATCTGCATTTCAACTGACTGATAGGTACACCAAAACCTATCTTAATTTTGTCACTGCAACATGAAGCTTCTTTTAATTTCCCAGGATGTTCAGCATTTACCGAAACAAGATAATGGAACGTTGCTGGCAAAATTTGTAAGCCTAATGTTTGAGTTCATTAAACAGGGCTTTCTTCCTGAAACACTCTTGCCCTTCCTCTGTTCTTGCAAGTGCTTGGAATTTAATGAATTTTTAAGCCAGAGTGGCAAAAATAATAATAGTGGGCATCTAAAAATGGTTTTGTTAGGGAAACTTGGTTCTTCTAAATAACAGAAAGGATTTTAAATCTACCTGAAAGCAAGCATTCCTCTGTATTTTTAGGTTTGTGTGTCTTCTGCTTCTTTATGAAGCACAGCTTATGACAGCAGGCAAGACAAACCAGGCACCTCATGGTTTCTTTGAAACCATTGTGTGTATTATCCATCCCCTCTTGAACTTCTCTTGCATAGACAACCCCAAATATATTGGTGGAAAGGAGAAAAACATTTGTATTTGTTATGAATGCAGGAAGGAGAAACCTAAGAGAAAAAAAACCTCAAACAGATAAGAGATGGGGAAGACTGGGAGAGAAAGTCTTTCCAGCTCTTGCAAGTAGGTGCCAGAAAACTTGAAGCATGGAGGTATTAAAATATATTACTGATGTGGAGCAACAAAGATGTTATTGCTTGATAGAGCACACTGTTTCATAGCTCGACACTGCCATGTAATCCCTTTTATTGAATGTTGTTTTGCAGTATATATATACACCCTGTTTGTTGAACAGGTAATTAGAAATTCACCTCAGAGAAAAGAATATAGTCATAAATTTGGACTAAATCCTTCCCTGACCACTTTACTGTGTTTTATACTCATCATTCTTTTTCCAGAAGTGCTTTTTCCTGCCAGGGCAGTGTGTGTGAGTGTGTTGCACTTCTCCATACCATTTCAAAAAATTAATTTAATACATGGATAAAAACTTTGTTTCAAAGTGCCTGAAAACTGTAATACATACAATTTTTGCAGTCTTGGGTGAAGTAATCTGAATTCTTTCTGGTTTATAATTATTGTGCTTTTTCAGGTGTTTCATTTTGGTATTGCTTGGTATTGGGAACAATCTCTTGACTGTATGACTTGTTCATACTTGACCTGCATCTGGTGTTGGAAGCCTAAAAATGAATCTGTTTGAGCTTTTGCAATACTGAGCATCATGAGAGAGGACCTTCATCTGTCCCGTGGGCTGTGCGCCTGACTAAGCATCCTCATTTGAGGAATTCCCTCTCTACAACAGCATGACATAGTTGGTTTATGTTTGTATCTTATGACCTACTAAAAATATTCTCTTTGCTTCCCACTTACCTTCCAATATCATTTTCAGCAGAATTGGTTTATAACCATCTTGTATTCAGTTTCTGTATTTTTGCAGTGGATTGTGCTGCTTGATAGAATGTAGAAAATGTCCAAACTTATAAAAGAAATGTATGTTTTCAAAAAATATTTTTCTATTTAATTTTTAAGAATAAATGTTGTTCTTATGTTCTGAAGACACTAATGACACTTTAAGCATGTGGTTCTTTCCTGAATTTAAGAATGCATTATGGGAATGAAGTAGACCTTATGTAACTTTCTGTAAGTGACTGGATACACTGTCCGGGAGGGATTGTGAAAACCACTGGGATCAGTAGAGACAGCGTAAGTTGGATCAGAAAGCTAACCAAGGAGAACACTGCAAACAGCTATACTCTAAAAGTATTATTAGTTATGCTCTTCAAAAATCAGTCTTGAAATTAATCCTGTCTCATTGCATTAATGAATAATCTTGGTGCAAGAATTATGTCTTTTCTGATTAAAAGCTGTAGATAACAAAGAGTTCAGAAAAAATTTTAATATATCAGAGGACTCGATTGTCCTGTAAGGAAAATATGATAAACTCATAGATTTGAGTACTAAAAGAATGGATACAATTTAATAATACAAAATCAAGTTTTTAAGACGTAAGATTTCTTTGCTTTTAGGGGTCAGGAATTGGTAAGTAGGAGAGGAATTTGGAAATGCTGATAGTAATGTAAATAACAGCTCCCAATATGAAGCACGGGCAAGGATAACCCACCCAACAGTTATCTGTGGTTCACTGTAAGAGCAGAACGTGTCAAACAGTTTCTGCACCTGGTCTGCCTTGGCTAATGAGCTTTATTGCTGGCCGGGGAGTAGAAGAGAATCAAGGATAGCATGACTCAACTTTCACCCACAGCACAAATTAGGGGTGACTGTAAATGTGAAAAAAGTTTCAGTGCGGAATTTTTAATGTTTTATTGACAAACTTGTCAAGGTAAAGTAGAGTCAAATTTGGTAGTGACTATAGAACATATATTTTGTTTTTAAAAATGTATTTATAAACCTATTTTCTGAGACATCTATCAGTCTTTTAAGACAGTTTCTCTTGTGCAGTTTTTGTCCAGACTTTCTTTGCTTTTTGTATGAGAATACACCTGGAAAGAAAAAGCATTCTGTGAAAGCTTTGCAAGGTCTTATTTTTAAAAAGAAATTGCATTAATTGGATTTCTGCTGATAAAACATTTACAATTTTAATATCAATATTAGAAACTCATTTTTAACAGTATATTTTACATAGATATCTTGATTTACTAAGCTTATGGCAACAAAATGAAATAATGGCTTCTTAATTCAGGAGATTTGTGCTGAAACCAGCTGAAATTGTAAAAAAAGTTCTAGTTCTGTTCCCCATTTCTCCGGAAAAGAATGCTGCTACTCAGTGCCCTATTAGGACAGACAAAAGGCTGATCAACAGGAACATCTGGATCTGACTGTCAAATGACCTAGTGTGGCAATACCATTAATTCCAGCTCACTCCTGGCATTCCTATCCTAGTTCAGATTCACAGCATTTGGAATAAGATTATCAGTCTGTTATGCTTTATATATGTATATTTAAAATTTGGAAGAAAAATAGAAAGGGGAGACAACCTCTTTATTTGTTTCTGACCAATTGATGTAATTTATTAATTGTGAGGAGTAGCTAATGTGCTTTAGAGGCTTTAATATGTCTACTCAGTGAACTAGTTTGGCTGTCTTAAGCAGTTTTCTCAGTGCTGACAGTGTGGCAAGATGAGCTGATTGTATGTGTTTTAAACCTTGAGGATATCTGGAATGGTTTTGATGGTTCGTATGTCTATATGGGCTATATACCAATAGGATTTTACCATAAAGTATTCTTTTAGTTGTTTGGGTTTTTTTTTAATTTATCATTTTAGTTAAATGCTGATCTGTCTTTCCTTCAGAATTTCTGTGTCTGCTTGTGTTTAATTTCATCTGAGCTTACCTGGATCAAATCTATTACAATACGATTGAAAAAAAAAAGAAAATTACAGGATTTGTCTACATAGGAATTTTTTGTAAAATATAATTCTACTAACAAGCAAAATCATTATTTCAAACCTGTTCTTGTGGACAGTCTTGCTCCCATCTTGAGTATCTAATCAACTTTTGGTTGAATTCTCTTCTGAAGTTAAATAAAGGCAGCCTTACAGCTGAAAAAATGGTTATTGTTTTGGAGGATGTTGGAAAAGAAAGGAAGAAAAAAGAGAGAAAGAAAAGGTTGTGTTATATTTTTATTAACTTGGATTGAAACCTGAACATCTGAAGTAATTTTTCTTGACCTTTTGGGGGAGGCATTTTTCTTTCTTGAGGAAAAAGATATTGTCATTTTATGCATCTTAAACATCTTAAGTATTAAAATACAGGCAAACATAAAATATCAGGTAAGAAGTGAATACATTTCCTGCAATAATTTAAAAATTTCCCATGACTTCAACTCCAAAACATTTACAACTTAGATTATGAAAAGTAAATTTAAACTATTATTTCAATGCCAATCTCTGTTTTAGAAAGAAAACAATGGTTTGTAAATCAGTTTAATTGTTTTGAAGAGTTCATTTGCTCTCTGAAAGTCATCTTGTAACCTAAAGCTAACTAAGCTGTCTAAATAGATAGATGCAGCTAAAAATGTATAGTGATCATCTCCTTTCCCTGTTCCCAATTAAATATTGGTTACTGTGTATATTTTTTCTTCTGTAGCAATTAGTGTTCCAAGACCCACAGCCTGGTAGTCATTTTACAGAAGATGTTAACTCAGACACACATAGTCAAGCCCATGTTCCCTCAAGTCTTCTCGCTCCTGTATTGCCTGCTATAGACTATGGCAATAATACATCCTGTGAGCACTGCAGAGCCTCTGAAGAGAGGTTATCTGTGGCTGTGCAGATTCCAAAATGCATTTTTAAAATGTAATTATTCTAAATGTTATTAACACTTTGCCTTTTCAGTGGAATGTGTTCATTCACTGGCAACTTAAGAGTTGTGTTCGTATATCAGAAGCTTTCTGAATTGTGATATTAATATGTTAAATCTTGTGCTTAAGAAAGGTTTTGGCGCTTGCTGCTGGAATGAGAAACTAAGAGCATGTGTATGATGATGCTGCTCCCCAAACCTTTAGGGAGCCTGCAGTGGTTCCTAAAGGCAGATTGTTTCATCCAACTGCCTCTGCCTTTCTAATTCCAGTGCCTCCATCTCAGTACATTTTATATCTTCTGCTCTAGTGAGGGGCTGAGGGGGTGTGTGGTCATTGCTGATGTGGGTTGATAGGTTTTTGATTAGCTGGTGCAGCAGAAGCAGCTGCACAGGCGGTCAAGGTCCGGGATGCTGCATTCAAATAATTGTTAGAAGCAGCTGATAATGACTGATGGTTGGAAGGGAAGGAGCAGATACCACTTGCTCTCTTCCTTCAGCTACTGATACTTTTCTGCTTTACCCACAACTGGGCATCAGTACAGATCTTTGGAGTCCAGCCCTGTACAGCTACAAGGCATTTTCAGGTAGGAGGAGATGTATCACCAAGGAGTTACATAATCAACTTGGCCTTGCCTACCCACACCCTGCTGCCTGAGCTGAAAGTTTTATGCCAGTTGTATTGGCTGCAGTGGCATGAAACTCTTGTTGCACAACCTCTGTATTTCCATCCATCAGAATACCATGCTTTGTCTTTTACTGGCAAAAGTGGCAATGATTATTTCCAACATATGTTTATCTATTTGGTCTTGAACATCTGCAGGATAAGAAAAATAATTGTGAATTGAAAGTCTAGACTGCAGCAATATTCTGACAAGTAGTAAAACTGAGCACACAATGAAAAACTTAAGTTCTGCTAGAGAAACTAATTGTAGGAAAGTATATCAGCACCAATTACAATAGGAAAGTCTATCTTTCTGGAAAGGTCTGCCAAAGTCGTTGATGAAGATAAAATCCAGTCTTTCCTGAGCTGCTTTGTGTGATTGTGTGCCAAAGATGATATACTGGATGGATCATAGACTTTACGCGAAGTTCTGTGGGATTTAAGGATTGCTTGTTAACTAGAGGAAATTTTTTCTTTTAGTTGCATAAATTAACCTTTATTCTAACAATTTATCTTTTGTTTATGTGTAACTGTTCCTTGTTCATTTGTACTGTCATCATCATTCTCCCCTCACCCCCCCATGCACTAGTCACTTTTCATACCACAGGGAGAAAAATTCTGCATCAAAAGAGCTGGCACAGCATGTGCTGCAGATAAGAAGGCAAGTGCTGTGTTGTATCAGATAAAAGATCCAGAACTCAGTAATCCTGACAGTGATGAATAACATGGAGAAGTTCCTGTATACGGTGAACTTCCCTTGTTGTAGCTGCATACAAACTGATGATAAATCCACTCCTAGTTTTGTTTGGTTTTAACATGTAGGTACTGATAGCTATACATTTTATTCCATACAAGATGTAACTATTTTTAAATGTTCATGGTAAATCTGAAAGCATTTCCGGTGTCTTTCAGGCAAAGAAATACTGGGCTGAAAAAAGAAGGCACTAATATGTTATCTTTTAAATAGAGTGCATTGTATAAGCTTAGTGTTAATTTTCAGAGCAAAAGAAAGAACAAGCATAAATTGGAAATTGTGAGGATCATGTTGTTAATACATATGGCATGTAACTATTATAAAAGACCTTATTCTAATGCCAGTACCTGATAAGAACAGCAAGAGATGTATGACCAGTGTGGGCTGCTGCCACTGACTCACTCTGTAATGACAGGCAAATTACTCGGTTTTCTGCATCTTGTTCTACTCCTTTATAAATGAGAAATATTGTTTCCCAGTAAAACTCTGAGATCATTGGATAAAAGGAGACTTTTTTTTTTGGTACGCCTACTGAGTATATAAATTTGAAGTTAGAAAGTGCAGCAAATACCAGGTTCTGTGCAAGTCTTTTACCAGTACAGACAGTATGAGTCTTACTGCTCATTAGGGGTTGTACTAAACCACGTTGTATTTTGAAGACCTCTGTAATGCACAAGCAAAAATAGGGGTTTAGGTCAGACTTGGCACTTCAGTGTGTATTCTGTTAGGTTTTTTCCTGTGGTTAAGTACAGCTTCAATAAAACTTCTCTGATGTCTTCATTGATAACTACCATTCCATTTTGTTTGATATGCCAGACATTTCATCATCTTCAGATGAAATAGTACAGGGAACGCTTTGGAGTAGTTTTCTGTCAATCTCCCATCACCACCTTCACATTATATCTTTGGTTGTATCACTGAATTTTCATAATGTTTTGGGGAACTTGACCTTTTCAGAATTGTCTGCATTAACACTATAGTCTTAATCTTTCCCCTGACACCTCCTGAAACAAGATACAAATTAATGATTCAGACACCACAAAACAAATCACATGTCACTTGTTTCTTCCCAGCGATTCTTCATTGTCATTGTTTGGTGTATTGTATGCAAGTCCTTGTGTATTCTCTGGTGACAGGGACCTAAATAATGTAGATTTTAAGGAAGGTCTGTAGCAGATAAGTAGAGACTTGATGCAACAGTTTCAGGTGTATATATATGTAAGATGATTTCGATAAACATAGAAGGAATGGCATTATTTCAACAGTGACACATGGAAGTAAACATGTTCCATGTATGCTTTGGCTTTTTGATAAAGTTATACTTTTATTGTGATATACCGCAAATAGCTATGGAAGTGCTGGAGGGTACATGAAATTTCTATTCTCTGGTGCTTCAAGGAAGAATATGCTGTTGTCTCTTTTTGTAGTGATTGCCCCTCTGTTTTTGCATTTTCATCTGCTTCCAATCCATTTATCATCATTCTTGATTCCTTAATTTTCTGACTTAAATTCTTTTCTTCACATGACGTTCCAGCTTTAGCTTCATAATTTAAAAAAAAAAAATTATCCCACCAATGATTCTGGCTATCACTCCATTTTATCTTGTCGCATTCTGCCCCCAAATCAGTAAATGCACAGTCTAGAACTTCAGGTTTCAATTTATCTTTACCTTTTCCTCACCTTTTCAGCATTTTCCATTCTTGTAGTCTTCTGTTGAAATGGCTTTTAGCAAAATGAATGATCTTCACTTGTCTGGATGTTAACACCTTTACTCCATTTTCCTTGTTTTGACCATGAAGGAAGTAACTTCTCTCTTCATGGCCACCTGCTGTCCTTGTGCTGCTGTAGTGCTTTTGCCACTGCACAATGAATCATATTGGGGAATTGGTCTGACTGAAAAGTAATTTTGCCAAATTTGTGTTGCTTCTTATTTCTCCAGTCCGGTTTACCATATGGCTGTACAAATGGCTGTGTCAGCAGTAGGGAGAGGATGATGCAAGGCTGGAAGTGAGAGGCCAGACTCAGGAGTGGGTCAGCAATGCTCTGTTAGCTAGCACTGCCAGGTTGTGTCAAAATAAAGTTCATTAGAGTAAAGTCTAGTTTTCTTGGTGTTGTCACAACCTACTTCTGGAAATCCTGATATCTGCTCTTTTTTTCCTTAGCCTCTCTTTCCCTCTCCCTTATTGCTTGACATGTTTTCCAAAGCTGTTTGCTTACCTCTTTTAGTAAGTGATCAATAGCATCAGTAGAAGCCACCATCTCTCGGTGTGTACAGGAGGTGGAGCCTGTTGTCCTCAGGATATGTTGAAAACTTCCTATTGAAATCATTTGGGCGGGCATGGTTAGTCAAACCTGTACCATCATTTGGACATACCCATAAAATAATTAGTGAGGTTTAGACTGATAAGCTTGTTGGAGTTAGATATGTATAAGTTTCAAAAAAATTATTTATATCAGTAGTGTTCCAAATCACTACAGTATGATACCTCCTTAGTGTGAAATTTTAAAGACTTAAGCCATTTTGGTAGAATCATTGGCAATAAAAAAGATGCAGTGCACCAAACAATTTTGTCTTTTATGTCTGTGAAATCACAAGGTGATCTTTGTGAACAAATGAACTAAATAATCCCATCCTTTTTCCTAAGTGTGCAGAGATGCACTTCATTGGTTTGCAGTGAAGTTACTAACAGTAGCATAGAAGTGTTTGGGGGATGGGGAGAGTTTATTTATTTTTTGTTGATTATTTTTTTATGGGGGATGTTTGTTTTATTCTACAGATATTAAACTGATTTTGAAATATACGGTGAAATATACATCTGAATTTAAGTTACTTGCAAAGATGGTAATTTTCAAATCTGAGCATAGGTTTAAGGCCCACAAAGAATATTAATTCACTTCTAAATCCAATTTTGCATGCTTCCATGTAAATAGACTTGAGCCAAACCTATATCTAATGGTGTCTGCATGTGTTTAAGCCTCAGAATGTCTCAGCTAGTGTAAGAATATCTTTTTGTTGTTCTTAA
Source organism: Xenops minutus (assembly GCA_035221455.1). NCBI lineage: Eukaryota > Metazoa > Chordata > Aves > Passeriformes > Furnariidae > Xenops > Xenops minutus. The sequence goes on along the minus strand of JAWWEE010000162.1, from coordinate 12,165,227 downwards.
AAATTCATGTAAATTACATCCCCTATATTTCTGTATTTACTTGGAAGGAAAAAGAGAAACAGAAAAGTGGCATTGTTTAACAGTGTGATGCACACTGTTGAGACAGTTTCTGAAATTCGGCGTTGATACTCAACCATGTACATCCTTTCAGAAAGGAATATTAATTACCCTCTGGTCACTCGTATGAACTGTAGTTCATTGTCTTGTCCTTGCCATCTTTCTGGCTATCATTGCCTTGATTATTGACTTTCCAAATTTCCATTTGTTTCTACCAAAAAAAGGATCCATCTTTGGTTCTTTCAAAGATCAAACCATGAAGTTAAGAATCTGAGCTTAATGCACTGAAACAAATGTGAGCTCACTCAGGTTTCAGATGATCCTTAGTACTGGGATTTTTTTAAAATAAGTAATTTTCCAAAGTTTAGTACTAGGAATTGATGCACTGCCCTGATGGCATGAACCGCTGAATTCCAGTCTCTTGAAAAGGAAAGCAAACTGTTCTATGGCACATAAAGTGTAAATAAATATGACTTATTGTGAGTTTTTCTCTAGACCTTGTCCCAAAATATCCTGTGGCCTTATTATGTGTGCACTTGGGGATCTGATGCCCATATCCTCAGGCTGGCAACACTCCTCTGGCTGGGGGCTCTTACCATTGCCTTCCTCCTATTCTCAGTAGTGGTATAATTTCTTTTTAGCCTGTATCTGTTTTGTATTGCTGGTACCTGCTGATAACATGGATCCTACTGCTTGCTCTTTTCCATAAGTCCTTGAATGCTGTTCATTTTTCCCTGCTGAAAGGAAGGCATGATCCTCATTCAGCATTTGCTCTTGGATTTCTGAGGTAATATTTTTCTTGAATTGCTGCCAGTGGAGATAGTGGTTGTGTTCTGTTTACCTAAATGGTGCTTACAAATAGTCAGCTTTCTGTTTGTCCCCTGTTGCCTTGCCTGGATTTCATATACTTTCCATAGTGATGTGTTTTTATCTGTAAGTGTTCTGGAAACGGTAATTTAAGTAATGACTCTCTGATCATCCTTAACTCTGATATAGTTACTCTGTTTATTCTCTTAAATTCTCAATCATATTCAATAGAAAACTGAAAGGAACTTCTTAGTGAAGCAAACAAAATGGAAAAACAAGCAAGCTACACAAGGAAATTTTAGATAAATGTTCAAACAGCTATTATTTTAACACTTTTCTTATCCCTTGTGGCTGAGACTAAAAATGTATCAGTCCACGAACTGCAAGATGAGATCAAGAACCAGATTTGTAACGTATTAAACATTTACATGTAATGGTGGCATGGCTACTCCTACTCCAGTGTCTTTCCATTTCGTGTTTCAAAAGACTGTTGCAGTAAGTGTACAAAATGGCTTAACAAAACATGTAGTGGCAAAAATACTAGTGGTTGGTTGTAGATGTTTTGAGTTATTTTGCCATAGTGACCACCATGTGACAGAGGTGTACATCTAACGTAGCCTATATATCTGTTAAAAAACAAAGCCTACCACAAGGTATGCATAAGCTGTAGTTTGGGTGTATGTGCTCTTGAATTACTTATTTTGGATTTCTTGAGAGCTAGATGAGATTTTTCTGCACTTTCATGAGCTCTGTCAGCACTTGTTCAGTCTAGTTGGCACCTCTTCATTTCTCTCTGTTTTTTTCAGCAGATTTTCTTACAGAAAGGCGGATGATCTAAGACTGTGAAGAAATTCTAATTTGTGTTTCTCTTTATATACTTCCAGAGGACAGATGGACACGTCTGTTATTTAATAATGCTCATGTTACATCTTTCATAAAGAATCAGAATAGCTCCTAGCAGTCTGCCTGCCTGTCAGTAGCAGACACAAGCTTCTTGCTGATTTTGTGTTAAATAACAGGGATTTCTGCTCTCTGGGCACCAGCTTTCAGAGTTTGAGAACAGCACTTTCTCAGATGGGTGTTGTAGATTCTTCATGCTCTTGACTGCTGAGAAGTTCTCTTCGAGAGATTTTTGGGTGACCTGGTAAATAAGCATGCTGTGCAGTTCTTGGAGAGTGGGAGCTCCTTTTCAAAAGGATAATGTGGTGGTCATGGTAATAAACTCTTTACCCTTGCCTCTCTTTCTGATGCATCATGTAACATCATGCTCATCATTTTTAAGAAGTTGCTACAGCATCCTGACACCAGCTCCTGTATTGAAGCTAAAAAGGACAGGCCTTGTTACGTTTCTCTCCTCTCAATAGTCAGAAGAGGAGAACACTTCAGATATTCTTTGTTTTGCCTTCTGAGACACCCCACCACTGACTAATGCTGAAGGAGTGTTATGGTGCATGGCACTGGCTACCCATAGTCCCGTGAGTAGTGGGTAATATTCCTGGAAGCCTCAGTTCAGTAATTTGTATGATCCATCTGGAACTGCATCTTTTGTTCTCTGGTTTCACAGACTTCATTTTTGGACCTGCTAACACTGACTTTGTAGCAGAGGACCTTTTCCAGCACTGGACAAAGCTGAGACTTTGCAAACCTTTATGGAAGTGTAAAGGGATCCATTCATCTGTGTGTTTCCAGTCTCTTCAACTTCCAGGAGCCACCAAAGCATTTTCAGTCATGGGTCACCAGGATCTCCTTCTTGTGATCAAAGGAATAAATTGTATGCTGTTGTCACATCTTTCTACAGAAGGAATCAACAATTTCAGGTAGGCTAGGATGTTACCAGTGTTAGTGTGCTGACAGTTCTGAGACTGTTGAACTCTGTTATTGGCAGCTTGTTTCAACAACTGCACGGTTGTGCCTAGATGAGTAGTGAGTATTTGTCAACCCATAGTGACAAACACTTGAAGTGATGCTTGTTCTGAAGTCAGCATTGCTAATGCCAGCATGGTGGCTGGAATTCAGAAGGATCAATTCAATTCAGTCTGGACTTTGTCAGCTGGAGTGCTCTGCATGATCATAATGGAAATGTAATGTATTCAGATCTCCCTTGAATGCCACTAAAGAATGTAGGTTTTATATCTGTTCCCTGCTTTATTGTTCTGTAATTGGAAAAGGATCCTTTCCATTTTTTGAGTTGAAGTTTTTTGCCTCTCTGTAATACAGAAAGTTTGTTCATCTCTGTTGCAGATCCACTAAGTATTTCAGAAAGGACATAACTGAGAAAACGGAACTAAATGGCTGGTGGTTTGGTTTTGGTTTGGCTTCTGCATCTTCATGGGCCTGACTATTCTGGGCTGTCTTACATCTTTGTTAAGATGAAACTTGTTGTTAACTCAGTTTACCAACACAGTTTTGAAAATACTGAATTTCCTAAGAAGGTCTTATTTAAAGAACTTCTTGTAGTAAAAGACCTGGTCCCCCAGAAGAGCTGAAACTGATCTGTGATACTCTGATGAGAACATCTTGCTATTTTAGAGAGAAAGTTACTGCATGTCATTGGCAAATGTCACCATTGCTTGTGTGACACAGGCGTCTTCATTTTGGGAAAGTATCTCTTCTGAGCATCTGTGGGAGCATGGGAAGAGCTTTGTGCCCTCAGCTGAGCATGGTACCCCCATGCAGAGAGGCCCTCTCTACAGAACAACACTTCCACCCCTGGCTCCTGCAGGTTCCAGCAGGGAAAAGTGCATGTGCATACACATTGGCAAATAGAAGAAGCTGGTTGGTTGGCTTCTTTGTTAATGTGCACATTTCATATCCTGCCATATGTCCCTCTTCTTTAGCCTTTTAATTCTGGGATGTTCTAAATGTAAATAGTTTGGGGAGGCTGAGTTTAATTACAGAAGAGTGCCTAAAGGATGTAAGAAACCGAATGGGCTTGACTACAAGGGTACATGAATTAATGGAGTTGTTAAGCAGTGCCCAAGAGGAGCTGTGCGGGTGTGCTGACTCAGAGGGTCAGCCTTTTAGTGCCATTTTCTTTGGCATGTTAGACTGTTCCTTCTCGATGTACTTTGTACAATATTTCCACTTTAAAGAAAAAATTATTGTAATCATTTATTTTCTGAGTCTCTTCACACTTAGACCTGGAGAATCATTTAAGTTGGAAAAGGCCTCTTTAAATCATTGAGTCCAACCATTAGATATCCAAGTCCAGGTTGATAGAGACAAAGTTCCCTTTTCTTTTTAGGTATCAGAAAACTTAGTTACTGGAAAGCTTTATCATGTCACTGTCAACATGTTTGTGCATGTTGAGAATAAACTTGTACTTAATCAGTTTTTCTGCTGGGTCTTCTGTTCGGAAAGTCTTTTTTTGAAGGAGGTTGTCCCTAAGCATTGCAGGTGTTGAATTTTGCTGGTGAAGATGGTAGAAAAGTGAGGCAGGACAAAGTTCTGAAACACAGATTTACCTCAAAATTTTTGCATTTGGGAGACTCTTAGGGGGAAGTAACTTAACTGTGTAGGTACTTTATGGCTTTTTCTAATGGTGTGGAAATCTTTCTCTACCTTATGTTAAAATCTGTGAAATTTAAAAGCCATTTAAATGATTTTTGGTAATGCCCTGTAGGTGGTTATGTTGCCATTCATCCTTTCCATTCATAGCTATGAGGAAAGCATCTCAGTAGAGTGCATCAGGCACTTTACACTTGTGCTATTGCTCTGACTGTGGATGTATCTGGCATCTCTGTTTTAAGCTTGGGAGCAGACTTGGGCATGGTTCTTGTTTCTTGCCTACAGTTTTTCTTCTTGCCTCCAGGTGGAACCTGTTTGATTTTCAGTGAGTTTGGGGGACATTATTGTGATTTTTGTTGCTGCTCCATCCTCTGTACCCACCCCAAAGGAGTAGGCCAAGGGAGTGGCAAAAGGGAAGTTGAAGCATGATGAGAGGAATGAACGAAATGTAGGGAAGGATCTGAATGGTGAAGGGAATTGAACAGTTAGAAGGGGGACTATTAGAGCCCTGAGAAGCAATGAAGGTACATGGAAGGAGATCTGGAATACCTGAATGAAGTGAATGGTACATAACTGATGGTTTCAGTGATGAATAATTATCTTCGTAATTTCAGCATGGCTACCACATCAACCTGTGACTCTGTAGCCATCAGCTTATGAACCTGACCCACGTTTGTACCTGCCATTCCAGGGAAAACAAAAGGAGCAAGAGCCAGGCTATTTTAAGATTTCTTAATTAGTATATTATTTAAATTGCCTAATTACTAATAAATGAGCCATGTTTAAATGTCTGAAAACATAACCTTAACAGTTTTATGTTTTATCCTAAACTTAACAATGTGCTATTTTCACTGTCCACTGTTATCTATTATTTCTGTAAAGAATCATAACATACTTAGTAAGACAAAATCTGGCATTTGATGTCAAACATTCATGGAAGTATGATTCTCCCAAGAGAAACAACATTTGTCTTTATAAAAGAAGAAAGTATATTGAGAAAATTGTATTGTTTTTATTACCAACTTGATAAGATTTCTTTTGATATAAAAGTAACTCAAATATTCATTATTGTAACTTGTGTTTATTTCTGTGCAAGTCTGTGCTGATACCTTTGAGCTTTTAATTGTGACTTAATGAACTCTGAATGTAAGTAAGAACTGTAGTAGGAAATTTTAGAACTGCATTTTCTAAGTAAAGCGTAAATGTCTTGAGTAAGCTCTTTTGGAACACCAAGCTAGATTTTTCATAAAACTTGCTTCATTCACTGTTTTTGAGATTTGCTTACTGAATTGATGTTGTAGGTACAGTTTCTCATTTGTGCAAATTAACACTAGTGGAGACTAATCACACCTGGTCTAGCTATGAACTTTCTTATGAGGATTGCCTGTAATTTTGGGATGGCTGACATCAGGTTTGAATTCTAGACAGTCTTTCCACTCTCTCTGCACATGGCATTATTTGGAGGGAGGCATTGGACAGATATTCATTTGCCCTTTGTATTTTGAGAGGTTGTGGCTTTTTTTTTTCTCTCACAGTAGCTTCTGTTCTCTTTTAAAAATGGGAAATGAATCTGTCCCAAAATGTTGACTGTTTGGCAGCTAAAGAGAAAAAAATGGTTTAAAAAGGGTTTAATGATGGCTTTAAAGCAAAGATATTTAAAGAAGGGATGATTTTACTTGCTGGCAGCTTCCCTTCCAGCAAAAAATTTTGATTCTCTCCTTTACCAAAAGGATAAGAAGCTGGGAAACTTAGGTACATTCTGCAAATCTTTTTTTTCTTTAGGGACACATACATTTACAATTTCAGTTAAAAAACTTAAAGGTTTTTGGCTCTACAGGAGTTCATTTGTCAGAGATTCACTTCTCCCCTGCCACTGCATGCTGGAAATATGGGTCACCTGGATCCTTGGGAACCGAAATCTTGGGCAGAAGTTTGCCAGCTTACTAAGTCCTCTACTGCATTTGGCATAAGCCACAATTACACCTGATGAAGTAGTTACATCCTGGATTTAAGGGCTGCAGCATCATTTCCATGCTTAGCTTTGACTGAAGAGTTCCTGCCCTGTCTTTGACAGGGGCTGAGTGTCCGCTGTCTACATAATAGCTAGTACAAATCCCCAATTATTAAAGATCTGTTATAAAAATGTGTTGACTTTTTGTCTTACTAAGATGCTCATCAGGTAGCCCTGGGGACGGAATGCTGCCCCTTACTTAGAAATAATGAATATGGAGCAGGGTTAGTTTTACCCTGGACTGTTGTTTACACTGTCATAGCAGATCAGCTACTTAAAATGTGTGTTCCTCTCGTGCTTTTGGAAACCATGATATGTTTGTTTTTTCCTGCAGATGTTCATTACCTTTTTATTTTGACTACGAAGTCCCCTTCTGGCATTTATAGCATGCCAATTTTGCTGCAGACATGCTCACTAAGCCTTGTATTAGGTCTCCACTGTCAGGTTTTCATAGACTACCACATGGTTGCAATGCTTGTTACAAATCTGAAACAGATAAACATTCAACGTAATCATTATTATTTAAAGTGCTTTTCCAGTAGAATGAAAGGAGAACTGAGAGCACTGAGAAAGTTTGTTCCAGTCTGTCATTCCGACCTGCTATCTTGTGTAGCCCCTGGCTCAGCAGAGGTGGGGCTTGGGAGTTGAGCACTTGCCTGGAGGAGGAGAGAGAACTGACTGCAGTGAAGATGGGGCAGCCTTGCAAACTTGTGGTTTCTAACAGCCTGGGGACTATAACTGGTTGTGTTCTCTTAAAATAGTATCAGTTAAGTGCAGTATAGTGGAAGAAACAATCCAAATGGGGATTTTGCTAATCACTTTGTAAAGCTGTTGTGTATTGAAAGGTGAATTAGTTTGCATATAACGATCTTAAATCAAGTCTGCAGCTTCAGTCCTTTGGCTTCAAATAGAAAATGCTATGTCCTTAGTTTTCATATAGTGGGTGAAGATAGTTCAGGGTTAGGATGTCACAGATTCTGCTGTATACAGTTGAGCAATAAAGTATTATCCATTCCTTTTTAACAGTGGTTTTTTGCACAAGTATTGTGAACTTCTGTGGCATAGAAAACTAAATTAATCACTGGATTAAGACTTCTGTTAAGAATAACCATTATGGTTGGATTATTATATTATGATAAGTAGATGCCTGGTATAGGTAATGTAGTGGAAAAGTTCATTTGTGTTACACTTACTCAGGATATAGTGACTAGATATATAACCATCCCTTGCAACATGATTTTAGAATTAGGCTTTGTTGGGGGGAGGGGGAATTGATCCAGTCTTTCATACCACCAGTTGGAGAAGGTTTGCTGTGATGATGTGTGAACTTCTGTATTGGTCTGTGACTGGAATCAAGTTGGCATTTATAGTTCTACTAGAGGAAAAAAAAAAAAAACAAACTTGCCCCCAGGCTGTCAGCTAAAGCATAACTGTGTGCTCTCAGCTGAAGCACAGTGAAGAGGCTCAGAGTGGGGATTTGAACCATCCTATCGTTTTAGTGACAGAGAACATACTTTCACAGGGTACTTCCAGACCTCTTACAAAGAAGAGGTAATTTGATACTGTCAAGGTATCGTCAGGAGCAATGGGCTCTTCCTGTGTTGGTTTCTGGCAGGAGGTATGTGCTGGCTTCCTACCAGGGAGTCGATTTGGCCAGATGCAAGTTCTTGGGAGCAGCAGAGAAGTAAGTAAATGAAACTGAAGACCCTGTGATATGCAGGTGAATAAACTGCAGTGGGGGTTTTGTTCTTGCTTAAAAGTGGTAAATACATGAGGGAAAGCATAAATAGCAGTGTGATAAATAGTAGCATGACACGAAGCCTGTAAATAGCCTTTTATAATTTTGTAGTAGTTTCTCCTTTTAATAGCCTTTTGCTCTTTTAACTTCTGCACACACAAACTCAGTGTGTGGGTTCATTTGCCCCTCTTGGCAGTGCTTTATTACAATGGAGTTGTGATGTTTCTTTTATCGCTTTTTTTGAATACTGGCTCGTAACAAAGTTACGTGCCTGGTTTTTTTTTTGCGGATGTGAAACTTGATACTGAACTGAGCCAAAACGATAAACAAGCATTAAAGCCTCTGTGTCTTCCTGAACATGAATGCTTTAGAAGAGATGGTAGAAGTTATTTTCCTACTAAAAATAAACTTAGTAAATAGTAGAATAATTTAATTAATCTCAGACCATCAGTATTGAAAGCTTCTTGCTGGTTCTGAATGGCAGCTGATTTTCGAAGTGTTCAACTCCAAGCAAAATAGTCTGAAAATTTTTCTCTGATGTTTTATTAAATGCAAGGACACTAGATGTTTTTGTATTAAAAAAAATGTATACCCTGTACCTGGAAACTGATTTGCTATTACGTTGGTAAAAGGACTCTTAACTTCTGATTCAAGGTTTGAGGTTTAATAGATGAGATGAGTAGTACATAAATACAGAGCTTATCACTGAATTTTAGTTTTCCCTGGGTAACATGGTGACTTCATTTTGGTACTGTACTCCATTAAAAAATTCTGTCCTGTTGTGGGTTTTGTGCCTTTTCCAGTTGGGTATCTTCAACTTTGTGCTGTTACTTTTTGGATGCAAGAGTTATAGGGATTTCTGCTCCCTGCCTCCCTCCCCAGTATATTCATAGTTAGCCTTTGCAGTGTTATGTTGCTTTTCATACCATTAATAGCATCTGCTATTTTTGTGAAGTTAATTTTGTGGAAAAGTCCATGTATTACTGTATAATTCTATAAAAAACAAAAGCTAAAGGAAAGAAAACAGTTGTATTCAGAAACAACAGAAAATAATGCTCTAAGTTTTTTTCAAAAGTCTAGTTTCATGAACCCTGGTAAGAATTATAAACTTTTATGTAAGTTTGGATCTTGTCTTTCTTCTTGCATTATGTTTTCTTCCAATACATTTTTTTACAGATGCTTCTGTAAGTTTGTCAATTTAGTTTCAGAGGAAGAAAGTGAATCCCAAAAGGAAAAGCATTTTTAGATACTCTTAGAAATACACATGAGGATAATTTATCCTTTTACTCATTTATGTACAAAGTTGATTGTAGTTTAGCAATATACAAAACTGTAATGTTTGAAGATAAGTGCAGGGGGTCTGCAGGCTGACCTTGACATTTAATAACCCCTGACTGAGTGCTACTGTGGAGGTCAGTATGTGCCACAATTTTGGAAAACTTTTTGTTTGGCTTTGAGTTTTACTTTGTAAGAAGTACCGATAAAATTGTTGCAAGGAAGGTTTGTATAATTTACAAATACGGGAAATGTAGACTTTGTTTTTTTGTTTGTTTTTTTTGTGTGTGTGTTTTGTTTTTTGTATGTTTTTTAAATTGCAGTGCAGGTGAATGATTACGAGATTTAATTGCTTAATCATTTCAACGCAAGTGATATTTTCAATGTCAGATTCACTCAAATAATTTTGAATTTCTGGTGTTGAGCTGGTTTAAAAATGGAAATTGTTTCCTATAAGGAAAATTTTGGAGAGGAGGCAGCGGCAAGCCAGAAAAATATTTACTTGAACTGCGTTGAAATAGTAAAATTGTGAGAACTATTAATATTAAATATAGAAATAAATACAAGGAGGCCTTAAAATTTGGGATTATATGAAATTGGATGGTTATTTCGCTACTGGACAGGTCTGCCAGCAAAACTGATCTTCTCCTGTGCAGAGATCTTTCTTTTCTGGTGCCCAGACATGCTTTGGGGGCTCTATAGTGCACACCCCAAGACCAGCCAAAGAAGCAACTTACTCTGCTCTCATACTCCACAGCCAAAATGCTGTGGAGAGGCTGAGTATCTGGATGCTCAGAAAGGAGTGCAAGGCAGGATGGCTGAAAGCCAAGGGCATGGATGGAGTGAGGTCACTTCTCTGGGCAGCACTGCCAGAAGACTTCCCTTGGTTTGTTTTCTGTTGGAGGAAGAAGCAGAGTTGACAAGCGTTTTCCAGGCAGGTAGCCAGACAGGCATTATTTTAGTGTTTCCAGCAGAAAATCGGTGGGTTTTGGCAAAAATGAAATTTTCCATGTGAAAATTTCTATTTTGTGTAAATGGCATTTCTGATTAAAAATTAATGTTGATGGAAAGTGTCCAGTTGGTTATACTGAGCCTTAGAATTAGCATCTGCTATGTTTAAGTCTATTGAAGATAATTTGGCTTAGGTTTAGCAACTCTGAACAAAATATACACAGACAACTTTTCCTCCCTCTGTCTAATACCTCAGTTCTAGTGCCAGCCAAAATTCAACTTGAAGTTGGCTATGAGTGGAAGAAAAGCTTTTTCTGAATTTTGCCAGTTTGTTTTCAATTCAAACTGCCTTAACTTCAAAGGCTTCGCAACACAGATGCCACGGCTGGAACTACAGCTGCCAATTCCACTGGCTGCTCTGCACTGGAAGGTGCTGCTGTGTGCACCAGTATTGATTTGTGGGTTCTCAAGTGGCTAATAGCTAGCCCACAGATTTTCTCCACTGGTATGTTTTCTGTCGATGATGTGTTCAGATAATTGTGGTTGAGGCTTGTACGGTGCACAGGATGTGGGACTTGAATTTAGTTACAGTCACACAAAGTTAGAACATGTAACTTTGCAGCATTTGGTGTTTTACCTTTGTTTTATCTGCTTAGTTGTGTACAGCTGTTGAAGACTGGCAGTTATTATTTGCTTGTAACTTCTTTCTCTCTTTGAATTTGTAAATTCATTAGAAAAAATCCTCCTGTTTGTAGATGGAAAAGCTGGAATCAAAACCTAATTCTCACAGGCTAAATTTCCTATTTAGTGTGTGTAGTCAGGCTGTTGCTCAAGTTTAGAGCTGTTAATAATTAGTGTCATGAAAGGACCGTACTAGGTTATTCTAGCTACAGGCAGTTGTGCATTGTCATTAAAAGCTCAAAAATGTAACACTCTTTTTAAATACTAAAGAGCTTTTGGGTTCTACTGGGTCTGTAGATAACTGTCAACTACTTTTTTAATAGGTAAAGAAATCTTTTTTTTAAAGTCATATATAGCAAAGGGGAATCAAATTTAGTTAGCCCTTGATACTTTTGAGGAAAATTGTAGGAAGAAGTTTGGATTTTGGAGGTTTAGTGATGGCTTCCCCTCCTGTCCCCCCTGCTTTCTTAAGTAAGATATAAAATAGTAACTTACTACAATCACCTGGTACTTATGGTTATAGTTTTTCTTAACTTGCACTGATTTCAAGCCTTTTTTCTTTTCCTAAGTAAATATTTAGGCTTCCTAATCTTAGAGTTGTATCAGAGCCAGAATTTCCTTGTAACAAAAGATCTATTTAAATCTATTTAACCTGGTTTAAGTACATATTTTAAAAAATATGGCACATTTATTTTGAGAAGCTTCTCTCAAGATATTTTAGTAATATTTCGTTATAGTCTTCATTGATCACATCTTATTATAGCATTGAGTCATAAAAGCAAGAATAAGATATCCAGTTCTAGGATTGGGAAGAGCTAGATGTAGTAATCATCTGCATGAGGGTCATGGATTGCTGTTTTTAACACTGTTTTCAAACAAGGGCAGGTTATGGATAGAATTGAGTTTAAAATAATGGAGATCAAATTCACTTGGAAAACTTTTCTATTTATTCCGTGTAATCTTTACACATGATAAACACCTCCAAATATCATGAGGTGACACCTGTGTACTAGGAAACAAGGTGGGTTTATGTCTTATAAATACATTTGTACATTTGTTTAATTATTGTTATTTTTTAAATATAGGATAGTTAAAGTCACCATTTAGTGGTATTTAAATGGTGCTCCTCTTCCTGGTTTTTTTTCCTGGCAGCTTTATTCTTTGCTGACTGCTTCAGCCATCTGCCCTTCTACAGAGATTCACTGACTTTTTTTTAAGTAAAGTTAGATTTATTTTTTTTCGCCTGCTAGCTTTGCCATTTCCATCCTGAATTGCCTATTCCAGGAGTGTGGGCAGCGGCTCACTCAGTGCCTGTGTGTGTGTTTGCTGCCCGTCGCTCCAGCTGAAGTGGTGTGAGCGGTGCAGTGACCACAGCTGTGCCCTCGAGGCCTCTGACCTCACTGTGTCCTTGCTGGCTCACAAACAGGCACTGCTCTAGCTGGTGATTGCCATCAACCTCCTTTTCCATATGACAGGCCTTAAATGATACCAAGTATCATTACCTTAAAGGCATTTCTAGCTTCAGCTGCCTCTTCGCTGCTTCTTGGCACCATGGTTTGGCTTTCCTCAACCATTCAGTAAAGCAGTCACACTGTGATCCAGGTGACTCCTGAAGATCAATTATAGTCCACTGCTTAATAAGGGGATAGATGGGGTGGCGGTGTTTCTGCTTTGTTACGATGCGTATAGGGTTTGCTATTACATGTATATAGGGATAGCTCTTGCTATCATAGAGAGATTTTCTACACTTATGCTCAATGTAATCTCTGAAACCCCACATAAGCTTCTTCACACGTCTTGTTCAAATGTGTATGTGGCTGTTGTTTCATAAAACTTCTCTAACCCCAGAGCAGCACCTGGAAATGAAGGGTCCCTGGGTCAGAAACAGTATGGCTGCACACATTCATATGAAGTTTCTAGTCTGATTGTGGTTTCAGTGTGTCACTTGCAGGACACATGGATTTGTATTTGTTGTGAATAACCATAAGTACTTGCTACGAAGTCTTTGCCTAAAGGCACATGCACTCTGGATGTTTTTCTTGTATCATTTGGAAGTGATGTAAAGGTCTTGTATCTTCTGGAGTACTGTTACCATCTGGTCAATGAGTACTGAGCCATGAGCTGACAGGAACTAGCTGGAAGGAGGTTTTCTGTTGTCTTTGCATTCATTCGCCTCTGACCTGTAGGACTGTTGAAGTGAAAAGGGAACCAGGTGCCCTGCTGACATAGGATGGGGGGGGGAAATGGTCCAATTGTTTTAATTCTAGATGTCTCTTAGCTGCAGACTTAGCGTATTTGGTATATTTTTTCAGCCTCTCTGAAGCTCTGAAGTTGTGATGTGGTTTGGACAGGTGTTTACTAAGAATAAATTTGAAACTTAAAAATGGATTTACAATTAACCGTCTTGAGCTGTTTGGAATTTAGAAGTCCCTTTGTCTTTTTTTTTGGTTGTTTTTTTTCACCAAAAAAAATGTTAATATCTTCTCAAGTTTTATCTCATCTAGTGTCTTAGATAGTGGAGATGGAATGTTTACTTTCTCCATACGAAACACAACTGAGCATAGAAAGGGAGAATGTAAAGGTTTTAGATTCAAAATAATTGGCAGTGTTGATGGCATGGTTTCTAGGAACTATTTATTTTTTTATTAGTATTGCTTCTAAACTGTGCCAATAGGTATTGTGATCTCAAACTAATGGATGTCATGTTGCCATTTTGTTTCCTGAAATGCTACTATAGGAGTGAAGCAAAGCAGATACCAGTCTTCCTGCACTGTCCTACTTCGGACCCAAAGTAGCGAAAAGAAGCAGCTGAATTCGAGAGGCTTTTTTTGTGAGCATAGTGCATGCAGTTCAAGCATAATGAATATTGACATTTAATTAGAATGAAGTGTCACTTATAATAGGCTTCTCTGTTAGCTGTGCCCTTATTCTTGGGGTCAGGGAGGAGCAAGGGAGGGAATTGTCAAATTGTCAAAATAGTTTATTTTTTAGATGAAATAGTAGCTTGCTGCAGTACTATCTCACTAATTTGCTGTGTTCTGGTATACAGCCTCCAGCTGTCTAACAACTTTGCCACTATCCTATGTAGATGGACCAAACACTCATTAATTATTATTCTTATGTTAGAAAGTATGAAATTCTGGGAGTGACAGAGCAAGGTGTTTCATCTCTAACTTTTGTCTCTATTACTAATTTTGTAATTATCACATTGAAAATCTTGCTTGAGATCACACATCAGTTGTTTGAATTTGAAACCCCTTTCCAAAGAAGTTGTTAAAAAGCATTATTCAAGGAGGTCTTAATTTAAAAAGAAGTCCTCAAGTGATTTTTTTTTTTTAACTGAGAGTACTTATTAATTTAGGCATCAAGCCTGTACTGAAATATACAGCTAACCTCATGAAATCCCATGTTCATAAAATGAGATGAATTAGCAATCTTAGAAACTTATCTAAGTGGCTAGAATATTAAATTAATTCTCTGCTACTGCTTCATATGTAGGAGAAGCTGATGGTGGAGGAGAGAGACTAAATTCAACTTCTTTTCTTTCAGCTGTTGAACTTCAGGCCCCAAATTTTCAGAAACTGTCAGATTTAAAAACGAATGCATTTTCGGTTAGATTTGGCTCTTCATGTGATGAAGATGTAGAAAAGGATGGTATAAGAGTAGCTCATTCATTGGAATGCAGGTGAGGAAGCCAGATAGGAATTTCTTTTGTTGCTCTGTACTTCTGATAGCTGTGAGGGATTTAATCAAGCAGATGAGTGTCTGCAGGTCATAGAAGTCTTGGAGGAACATGTAGAAGCAGCTGGAGATCAGGTAAACTTGTTCACCATTTTCACATAGGAAATGTGGAGGCTGCTCAGGGCCAGGCTGTAACAAAGGGAGCAGGAAAACGAGAGCAGGGAGCAGGAGAATTTGGAGTCTTGGAGCTGCCAGCCTTGCGCTGAAACCAGGGCTAAAGAGAGCAGTCTGGTTACCCACCAGTGAAGAGAAGTTACTGAGGTTTTGGAAACTTTACCTTCCTGACTTTGAAAGCTGGTGTCTCCTTGTATCCAGTGCTCTCTTTTGACAACTGACTGGGAATGTATTAGCACTGAAGGACTTGTGCTTGTAGTTACATTGCACAGTCACAGTAATTGTCCCCATTTTGTCAGCAATAAAAATGATATCACTCTTTTCCCGATAAGTTTTAGGAAAAGTTTAATAAGCGGCCATATGATAACTTTTCAGGAGTATATTATTTTCCTTAAGCAAAATGAATTTGATTAATTTATATTTTAAAGATAATTAATAAACTTTGAAATTAAACAGAAGGTTTTGATAGAGCCCAGAATCAATAATGATGCTGTTGCCTGACTAGAAGTCTTGCTGAAAACTTTGCCCCTGGTGACTGCAAAGTGTAATGAGCCAATGTTTACATATCATCTTTAAAGATTGATGGATACTTTCCATTGTTTAGTCAGCAGAAAGCAGGAAGAAATGAATGAAATATGAATAGTTGGAGTGAGTTCAGGATTGTAGTGCATGGGTCGATTCACTTAAATGAAAATGCATTTCTACTCTGATTTTATTTATAAGGAATGTCCTGAAGCTCTGTGCTACATCAGAATTGCTGAAAGCTTTCAAAACAAATATTTGAAAGATAAAAAATTTGAACTTTTTTGTTGGACTAAAGTGGAATTCCCTCAAATAGTGCACAATCAATTAATGTTTAGCATTTTCAAACTGGTATGGATTAAAAGATTTAATATAACTTCATTAACGTTTTTTCAATAAACATATATGAAGATGGACTCTAGATATAACTGTTAGTTTGAAATGCAATTGGTTGTATTACTCTGTTTAAAGCTTCAAAATTGTCTTTGTGTTTTTAATAGTTTTTTTTCCTCATACTTAGATTGTCTGCATAATTTTACTAACAATGGGGCCTGCATTTTACTTAATGTATTCAAGCTGCATCATGTTGTAAGGATACGGGTCTTCTGTTACTCTGTCCTACTTTTCCACCTCTTGTAGCAAATTCATGTACTGTGGTGGCCTCAAGTGCAGAGGTGGGCCACAGTGAAAATACATGCCTTACAGGTTGCTAAAATATGAGCTTATAAACAAATGGATATGTGGTGATGCATTAGCTTTTTATCTGCCCCAGAGAAGCCATGAAAAATGAAATTTCTCGTGTCCTTTCATGCACATGTGCATAGGGCAGTATGTTTTTTTTTTTTACAGTACTTGAAGAGTTCTTTTAAAGAAAGTTTGCATCAAGTCAGCAAAGTGGTTGCACTCTTGGATAAATTAAATTTCAGTTAATTACATGCTTAACCAACTGCTTATTTATTAAGCTGCTTAAGATCAGTTAGTTTATTGTAAGCCCAAGCAAATTATCATTTTACTGTAGACGTTTACATAAAAGAATAAAGGATGCCGAAAATTCACGTGGAGCTTTTGTATGCTCTTCAGTGTCCTAACCAAGCCAGTATTGCAGGAATGTTCTGCCCTTTGATAGGGAACACTCCCTTGAATTGCTTCATCGCTTGAAACCTGAGCTCAGGCAGGAAATGTGCAACTTACTCCCTCCACAGACCTGAGAGGTAAGTGGAGTTTCATTGCACAAGTTCTGTCCTTCTCCAGTTGCTGTAGCAGCACGTACTTTGGATTGTTAATTCACGTATTTAAATATTACATGATCAGCAGAAGCCACTGAAAAAATTATTAGCAGAAAGCATCATATGCAAAGATTAATCTGAGTCCAATTTAAATAATCTACTTGGATATATAAAAATATTTTAATGTAAGTGGCCATGGCACTGGCCATGACAGTAGTACCTTAAGTTAACCTGCTGTTTAAACCTGTTTTCTCAAACCTTTATTTTGTTGTATCTCAGCTTTTGTTTTTAGTTGTACTTCTTTTGAGGATGCAGATTTTACTTTGGAGCGTACATAAGTCCTCTGTTCCGTAATAACTTTAGGTATAACATGTTTTTGTTGCAGAAGTATGTAACAAGTGTAGCTGAATTTTTATCAGTTTTTGTCATTTTAAATATGAACATTTGTTGGGAAATCAGATAGCTATGATTTATAACTGTATAAGCAATAGGTAGCCATCCTACTATTATGTTAGGAAGTTTTCAAAATGTATAGCAAGAATGGCAATATATGGTCAGGAGAAATTATACCATCTGTGTTCCTGGTGCATGTATTTCTGGAAGAAAGGAGTAGTGAAGATGATATAGATACAATTCAGGTCCATTTATCATGTAAAATAAGTGTGGCAGAGTAAGACCAGTAATTGCAGGGTCTTTCTGTACTTAACAACTGTATCCTTTTTGTAAAATATACATGGGCTGATAGAGGTTTAAATGTGGGTTGTGTGTGTATAATTGGCCACAAAGCACCTATATGGAATAGCCCTGCAGGCCTTAGAAGGAGTATTTTTTAGAGTGCATGTGATGGTGAAGGCTTTTTAACACATTCTCTATGTGCTTCCATGATTTCTTTGCTGACATATGGGAAAGAGTAACTTTCAATGTGGTTTGCAGAAAATAGTTGATCGTTTATCACCATCCTCTCTATTGCTTTCGCATGACTGTTGTAGTATTTCCACTTTGTAGAATTATTTCAGGATTTCAGTCGTCGTATTTAGTTGTAAAATTATGTTCTGTAATTGCAAAAGCCTGTTGGTTTCATGCAAGAAACTTGTCTGCTATGAGACGGTGATTTAAGCTACTATGCATTTTATGTGGGACAGGGAATGTAATGTTTCACTGCCTAATATGAAAGTACAAAACATGGTTTCATAAGTCCACGAACAAACATTCATCAATGTCCAACGTGGTGGGAATGTGAGCTTCACACCAAGAAGATGCTAAACTGCAGAACAGCATGAGAGAAATGTGTGTGTCCTGTTTGCTCCTTTCTTCCTTCCTTAAAGAGAGCAGAGGTGTTGCCCTTTCAGTGTGAGAGCTAAATGAACTGTTGTTCTGACCCAGTACAGGCGGTACTGCTTCCACAGCAAACTCATAATACGGTGCTTTCTTTCATGAATTTGATAATTTCATTTGTTTACATTGAGAAAGACCCAAATCATTACCTGTGAGTATTCAGTGCTTTTTGTTTGGTTGGAGCAAAGATGACCTGTGTTACAGAAGGAACCTCGAGAGACCTTTTGGTTTGGTTTTTCAAAGGAACAGAATGAAAGGTTGCTTGGTGTTAAAGGATTTGATTTTGAGAGTCACTGAGGGCAGATTTTCTCCTTGCTCGCTCTTAGGGATTTGTTGCTGTGTTTGAAACTCAGAAGTTTTCTGTCTAGGTTAAGGTAGCAATGAAAAAGAAAGAAATACTGTTGGCCTTGTCTTGGTCAGCAAATAAGACAAAAGTAGAGGAAAGAACAGGGGGAAAGTGAGACTTGCCTTTTTCTTCCTTTATAGCATGATGGTTTCTGGCCTTTAGCAAGTATTTTTTTTTCCCCCCCTCCTTTCCTTCTGCTGCAAAATTGTGGATTGTTGAGATCCTCCAAACTCACTACCAAGTGGATTTTGTGAGGACCGCAGTACTCATTTGGAAGCTAAACAGTCCTACTTTGAGCCCTGGTGTTTGTATTTGTGGAAAAGGACTCTGGAGATAACCCTCATGGTTTCTTGGTTGATGTGTTACTTTTTCAAATCCTTTTAAAATATGCCTGTCAAAGAGTTGTTTCTGTGGAATGAAGAATTAATCAAACCGCATGCTCTTCTGGTACCTTCTTGGATTTAGCTCACAGGCAAATAGCATCCTAAAGTCTTGGTTGTTGTTATCAGTTGTGTAGGTGCACTGATAGAGACTCCAGTCTTTAGGCCATTATGACTCATAGGGAGTCAGCTTTTAGATTGTGTCTGTGTGAGAAATACTGTTTGGGAATAAAAAATACTTTTGGTTCAGATCACTGGCATGAAGGTTCAGTTGTTCTTCTCTGTTAAAGGTTCGCTCCTGCTTTTTATTTTTGAGAAACTGTAGAAGGCATAACAGAAGCAGCTTCTCAATGAGAAGTTGTCAGACATACTTTGTTCTTTGGCTTTTCAATGTTTTAATGTTTGTGACACAATTTTTCATTAATTTATCATTAAGAGAAAGTCATGAGATTAGCAGCTGGTGGTTTATCTGGTGTCTGTATCTTTCAGTTTGTCATGTTGGTTTAGCAAAACAAAAATAAACTTGCTGTACTTCTTCTACATGAATGCAGCGTTGCAGTTCTGAAGCCTGAGTGACGGAGTAACCAAAATAAAAAAGCTGTCTCCTAAGGAAGCAAGTACTTGTTAATATGAAAATGCTGGTTAAGTCCAAACTGAAACATTTTGCAAGGATGGATCAAGAAGATTTTTTATGTCTCAGATGTGTGGTCATGCTTAAAGAGCTGAAGATGTGATTTAGAAAAGCAAAATACCTCAAGGATTTTTAGGGCAGTTGCTCAGGAGGTTGGCTGTACAGTGGAAAGATGGTTAAACTGCAAAGTCTCAGCAGATCTTGATCTTCCGCTTTCCCATGAGAGCCTGTGTATCTAAGTTAACAACTATTTAGGAGGGGATTGCTCTTTCACTTCTTACCCCTATTCATTTGTGTATGTTGGAATACAAATACCTTTTACAATCCATGCATGTATCATGATACGTGCCACCCCCCAAATGCAAAGCTAGCATGTAAATGTTTTTGAAGTCTTCATAATTGTATGCAGAATAAGGAATAATCTTTCATTTTGTATTCAGTTTTGAGAATACCTATTTTCTTTTACTACTCTTTAAGGTATTTTAATTTTACATCTCAATATATTCTCTGCTTAAGTTATGAAACTTCATTTGCTTATGCCCTTGTCAAAGGATGTGGAAATCATTTGCTGAGTGTGTAATTAGGTGAATCACAGGCCCTGATCCTGTGAAGTACTTGAGAAAGTAGCTGGTATCATTGGACAGGGCCAATAGCTTCAGGTGGGCACATAAGTACTTTGCTGGACCAGGGCAGGATGATAATCATCAGAATCTTAGATCTGAAAAGTGAAAGTCAGTTCTTGCATTTAATTTATTGGCTCTCAGTGCAGGGTGTGGACTTGTCACGGTTCCTTACTCAGAGAATAAGAATTGTTTGTGCTCCCAAACTAGATGTGTCCAATCAAATTGACAGAGCTGGAAGATTCATTAGTTTGATCAATCTTAAACTATTCATATTGTAATTTATACAAAGAAAAAAAGGGAAAGAAACAATGCTACTATTTTTGTTATTACTCTGCATTCTTATGTCTGATGATTACACTGTCAATGCACAGGCCTTGCAGAATAGTGCATCAAAGTCTTGTATGTTTGCTGTTTTCTTTTCTCTGTGCTTTTTTTCCGTAAAGCTTTTTATCTAAGCGTATTTCTTTTTGCTGTGTTGCACTGAAATTAATTACTTAATTACATCTAATGTTGGGGCCTAGTAGCTATGATGCCCAGCACTTTTTTAATTGAAAATGCTGTTCTGAATCTTAAAAAAAACAACAACAAAACAACCAAAGCCAAAAAAAAAGCAAACATACAAAACAACCTTAAAATAGAGAGGGTGTGGACAATGGGCAGAAAGTAAAGGACTGAGTATTTTCATATAAGGTTGTGTTGTAACTTGTAAGACATAGCTTTGTTATTGACTACCATGAATTTAGTATTCACTTTTCTTTTGTCTGTAATACAGTTTTTAAGTAATGGAGTTGCTGTTTGTTCACAGTTTTTTGAAGTATGGCATTCTTGCATTTGCATGTTGTTGATCTTTTTAAATTCTGTGTTTGTTTTGCCTGAAGACCCTGTGTGGACAGTAATGACCGCACGTTTCCGATTGCCTGCTGGCAGAACCTACAATGTACGAGCGTCTGAGCTGGCACGAGACAGGCAGCATACGGAGGTGGTCTGCAACATTCTTCTCCTGGACAACACTGTACAAGCTTTCAGAGTTAATGTAAGTAATTGGCTTGCTGCAAATCAATAACCCAAGCCTGCTTTCCTTTGCTGAGTTTGTATGGCTAGAGGTTGACTTTCAAAAGAGAGTTAGGTACAGAATAGAAGGGGAAGTTGTGTTCAGGCAGGCGTGCTTGTACAGGTGCGTGCTGTGTTACGTGAACTTAGTCATTCTGGCAGCCTCTACAGCACTAACACATCACCATTTCAAAATCAAATATACAAAGCATAATTTATTTCTAGTAATTCTCCTTACGGATTCCAGTTTTCTAGTAGGAATGGAGGATGGTTTTGCCATTGAGTTGAATGAGAAGCTTTTGTTCAGCTGCATTGTGTTTTTTGCATTTTGAGCATGAGTAAGATGTAATGGTAACTCTTCCCCTGGCTGTGTACCTGACTGTGTTCAATCGTCTGTATGGTTACATTTGGTCACAGCAGTCATCTTAAAGTGTCTCCCTGCTTTTTTCTTTTCTTGTCCTGTGATTTCCCTCACTTAGGCTCACAGCCTTCTATTACACTACTGAGTATGGGAGGAAAGAAAATAGAAAGCTGGTTTCCAAATACTTAAGACTGTTAATGGAAAAATCAATAACTTTGACACATGAACCTGGACTTTAAAATAGATTATTCATCCCATTTTCTAATCTGTAATCCTTGATAAGGAGTTAAATGAAATGTTCATGGCTTTGTGTATGTTCATGGAAATGCAACCCTTACTTTCAGCTTCCTGCAGGAAAAAAACCATGAAAAATAGGCAAGGACCTCACAAGACAACTTTAAAGCATTTAAAAAGTTCTTTGTATGACAAAATTCAGAACGCTACAGGAAAGAAGCTGTAGGTTGTCCTGGGGCAGTAGAACTCTGCTTTTACTTTATAAGCTGTAGAATTGCTGACTTGTATGGAGAAAGGTTGAATAATGTGAAAGTTACTAAAATTTTTCAAGAGAAAATTAAATTTCAGCAAGTGGAGTGAGGGAGTAGCTCAGTATCAAATAAGGCTGTGAGACTTCAGCTGGGAAGTGAAGAATAAACTGAAGCAGTTGTCAAATCTATGTAGATAAGTTTAATTCAGACTATTTGAAAAAGTTCTAGTGCTCTGTAATTATACTGAATTGTGATTTCTGGTGTTCAGTAAGGATATTGATGCATTTCAATGTTTTACGGAAAATTTGAGAGAAGGATTGCATTTCTCTGTTCTCCATTCAGTGGTTAGAGCTTGTGCAGCCTTTAGCTGCCTATCAGAAAAGTGAAATCTCTTATCTAGCAAAAGCTTGCAAGGAACCATTGTCAAGTGGATAAAGGATTAGAGATAGACCTCGTGGTTATTTGTTTTAGACAGTTCAATCAAGATGGAAGAGTTTAGGGTGTTCTACTGAGGTATTTTTTGTAGTACATTCAGAAAATATTTAACTTTTCAGGACTTCTGAGTAGTAAATTATGGGAATTTTGAATGATGGAGCTGGGGGAAGGATACTCCAAGATTTTAATTGATTAGCATTAAACCCCATTTCCCTTCTGGGATTGTTTTTCCTGTATCCCTTTTCCCTCTTCTGTATCTCTTGTCATCCCTGCTGAGAGTTTCCCAGTCTATACTGCCTGCCAAAAAGCAGTATGTGCAAAATGTAGTTTGATGCAAAGCATTAGAAGTCCATAAGAAATGGTGAATGCTGCTGTCTTTGCTTTCAGGTGCATGAGTCCTCCATTAAAGTGTCTGTCTTTCAGGGGTTTTTTAGTTTGTTTATAAGAACTAGGTAAAATAAGGAATGATTGTTGTATAATAGGTATGGGAGAGTGCGTTCTTTTTGCTCTAGGTGTTAAAAAGCTGTATGTTTTTAGAGAATGCCAATAACTCTCTTGAGCAGAATCACCAGGTATAAAACCTCAAATGTCTATTCTGTCTCTCCCAAGAAAAATTTATGTAATATGTTCTCACCACCTCCCTAGTGTACTAAATATTTTAGTTGCATGGATCACGCTTTATTGCTTATACAGATCAGCCTGCAAGTTTGTCTATTAAAACTGAGTCTAGGGAATAAAAAGTTCCTTGGTGCTGAATATTTTGATCTCATGCCTTAGTCTCAATCTGCTTTTTCACAAATAGGGAGTAATAAAGTATTCAACTCTAGCAAATGTAACCTACATGGTATACAGGTTTTCAGATTTTATAGCTTTGTTTTACTTTATTGTGGTTGACACTGTACTTAGCAATAAATATTTATGGGAATTGTTTTCAAAATAGGAAGAACAAAGATAACATCAAATGAATTAGCACGTTTGTTTTCTCCTGGTGATTGCTATAGGTATTCTGTATGCTAATGATTGTAACGCTTAATCATCTGGAGTATGCAGTGCTGCATTAATAAAAATGTACTCAAGTGCTGTTTCTTCTCCAGCAGCAAAATACTGATCACAGACAGTGTCTCTTGATAATTTATGTGACATATTCTAAGTTCACATTTCAGCCAGTCCTTTCCATTGATCTGCAAAATAGTCACCTTTGTGCTAAGATTTACCTTGTATAGAGCATACCAAATCAAACGAAATAATCCCTGTGGATTGTAGGCAGACAAAGGTTATATTGGTTGCAGGCAAAAGATTCAGTTGGAACTAACCTATGCATATGTTTGAAGAGTAGAAATCCTTTCTATAAAATGCTCTGCCTACCAAGTTGAAGAAATCCTACTTCGATCCTGAAAAGCAGGCTTCAGTTGAACAGAACTGGAAGAAAGGAGGCTGACAAGTTAATAATGTGATCAGAGTGATTTACATTACCATAAAACTGCTTCTTCAAGATTAATTTGTTTTAATTACTTATTTAAATTCCTCAAATTATATATTTCCCATGCAGACTGATTTACTTGTAGTCCCTGGAAGCCAGTACATAGATACGGAGATCACACTAAACTTGAGGGAAAACTAAGTCCAGGGAGATGGGATGGGTTGTACTGTGAGCAGAGTTAGTGGTCATGGACAAATGTTTCACTGTGGAGCCCTTATTATCCCAGAACTCTCTTCAAACTTAATGCATTTACACTCTAATGTAAGTAAAATCTAAAACCCTATTAAAATAGCCTAAATGAAACAAGAAATAAAAAACAAAAAAACTCAAACCCCACCACCACGTCCTGTAATTTTAGGAGTAAAAATTTCAGTAATTTAATCTTCTTCATTACTTAGTTACTTGCCCTTTTTTCTTTGACCAGAAAAAAAAAAAAGTATCAGCTGTAGGTTGCAAGCAGACAGTTGTTTTGTGTTAGGAAATGCACTTCCTGGCGCTGCAGCCCAGGCACTGCTGTGAGCCATGGGAGCAGAGGTTTCCATCTTGTCAGCAGTGGAGGAGCAGCACAGCCTCCCACACAGCTGTGAGCAGCAGAGCTGTCCAACCCCCTCCAGGAAAGCCTGGAACCTGTCATACCATTCCTCTGTCATCAGGAGTCCATATTTGTTTAGGTTGACACTACAGTGATACCTCGTGGTGTTTGCCATTGATGCGCTGGTTCTGTTGGCCAGTGGCAATGTCTGAATGTCAGAAATACAGAGTGAGAAGGTGGTGGTGGTCAGTACGCAGCCATTAAACCTGTGTAACTGCAGGTGCTTGCCTACCTTTTCGAACATGGGTGTTTGTGAACAGGTAACAATCATTGTGCAGTTAGAAATTAATCTGTATGTATCTAGTGGTACTAGATGATAGATAGTTCATAAAGTGCAGTTAAGGTATTGATGTCTAGTGTTTATGCCAAATCTGTCCCGACAGGCCAAAATTTGTGAGATGTTTTTGCCTCCAGCAATGACTGATAAGTACAAATAACCTTTTAATACTTGAGGTCAAAAAATATATTGATGTGTTTTGTGTCTAACTAGTGCACTTTTGTGTTAGATGGTTCCTATTTTTCATATCTTTCCATTATTTCCTGGTTTATGAGGAAATAATAATGTTTAACTTGCATCTGTAGCAACAAAGCAAGTTTCTTTTTATGCTAATCTACATTATTGGTTGTGCTTTATTTAAAAATAAAATCAAATTTTTAAACCTGCTATCATGCTTTTTTTATCATTTCGAGCAGCTATTCAGTGTTATGATAGTATTACAAATATTTTGTACCTTTCTCAACAAGTAGGATTGTGACCTTCACCTGCTTTGGCAAGCTGCAACATCATTATATAAATATCAGAGATGGGTTAAACTGAGGTCTGGTTTTGCTAGATACTTATCTGTAGTTTGCACTGAGAGTAAAACATTGTGATCCAAACAAATGCTTCATGTTGAAACTAGTCTTCTCTTAACAAATTGTTGTTCAGTTGCAGAAGTACCTTCCTTGCAGTCGTGTAATGATGTTCTGTATTTCTTAATTCAAACTGATCGGCAACTTCTCAGCTTTTTCATTAGGAAACTCTATTCAGATATTTAAGAAACAGTATACATTGTCAGGATTAGATTGGAAAAAAGCTACAGAGATGGTACCTGCAAGTTACTTAAAGAAGTAACATGTCGGCTGTGGAAATTGTAAGCCTAAACTTGGGTTCCAGACGTCTCCTATTTTCTGGTAGTTACCGTCATAAGTTCTCAGTTTGAGTTCTTATTTAAATCTACATGGGAAAAATGCCAAGAGGCAATTAGTGTTGCTATGTAATTTTAAAATTAGTTTTATTTGCTGTAAAAATTCTACTGATTACTGGTTTATTTCAAAATATAGCAGAAACTCCTAATTTAGTAAAAATTAAAGTGACTATTTTTGGATTGATTGTATATAAAAAAGCCTTATGCATTTATGCTATTGTACATCTATTATGTTAACATCTGGGTTTTTTCCTTGCTTGTTCTTAGTAATTTGGAAAATAAATCTTTCTAGTAGTGAACTTTTAACAATAGTGTTTCGGCATTTCATTAAACATCAAGAAATTTTCTTGGTAGCATTTTTTCTAAATAAGATCTTTTTTAAAAGTAAATATAGCTATTCTTAGATCGCTTCAACTTAGCAAAATTTTGTGGGTCCTGAAATACATGCCTTACATAATTTCAAGTTAAATGTCCAGAGCTATGGGAATGATTGTCCTCCTGAGATTATTTCAAGCATAATTTATAAATAACTATTATCTACTTCTTTTTAATTATTATTAAATAAATTATCATGTTTCTTGGAATTTTTAGCCCAAATAATTGCCAGTGACAGTTTGTTCAACTTCAGTGTAATTTCATCTGATAAAAAAATTAATTGATAGGATGCCCTTAGATGTTAAAAAATGTCTCAATGTGAATTTGTAGATTTGTCTCTTATATAGGTATTAGTGAAATTCTTGCAACCTTATTTTAACCTTTTAGCTGCATACTTCTGTTTTAACAGCTGTAAAAGTAAACTTATATAATCTCAGTGGGAAGTGAGGTCATTTGGGAGCAGAACAGCAGGGTTTTTTTGGTTTAAAACTGTAAAAATATCTTACTGCCTACAGTAAACAAGGCAAGATGTATGAAATCCACTGCAGCATCAATAATTCTTGGCACTTAAAAGATTATTAGAAGCTTCTCTGCTTGGTGCCAGAGCAGTAGAAAATCTGGGTGGAAAATGTATCAATCATCTCTTTCTTATTTCTTTTTGTTTGACAGTTATTCTTGCAGAATTTTGCTTGTCTCTTATATTTCAAGAAGCTATGACACTTTAACTTCTTTGGGAAACTCCTTTCAGATTTCACCAAATGTGTTTATTGAGTCCTGTCATAATGACAGACTCAGCGTTTCAATTACTGTGTTTGCAGCATTTTCAGGTTAGGCAAAAAATTGCTAGGTACTAACTACAGATTCTTTTTATATCATTGTGAGGGTAAGCTTTGTCCCTGGAGTAAAAATCAAGTTTGTTCACTTGTCTCTGCAAAACAATGTTACTGTTTCTCAGCTTATTTGAATTAGTTCATTTAGAGTGAAGCAGTATCTTAGATAGAACATGTTTTAATGACACTTCCCTGTTAGATATTTGGCTGCTTCAGTTGCCTATGCCATTAAACTTTGGAAACATTTTCAATATGCTGGTTCATTTAGAGTCAAGAATAGATTTTCAGATAAAATAAGGAAGAATAACTTGTACAGACATGTTCATTCGAATTCAGTGACCCAAACAAGACTCTTTTATTTGTACTAAATTTTTTATTAAATCCTAACCTTTTTTTCTTATCTGTGTTTCAGTACTTCTCTTAAATATAAAATTTGGCTAATGAATGGTTTTCAGAAATAATCATGTAGCTAGCTGAGAAGTGAGAAATTCTTACTGTCAGAGAATGACAGAGAAGAAAAGTTATTTCCTTACATATGTTTCGAAAAGAGAGATGAAGCTCATTTAAAAATAGTGCTCCTGGGATACACTGCGTGATATTTAAGATTTAGGTTGCTAAAGCACATCTGAAAGAATGTGTATGTTCTCTACCTGCCTGAAGTGTTTGTGTCCAATTTATATATTTGTTCATTAAAAAAAAGGTATGTATTTGTTCTCTGCAGAAACATGATCAGGGCCAAGTTCTGTTGGATGTAGTCTTCAAGCATCTCGATTTGACAGAGAGAGATTACTTTGGTTTACAGGTGGCTGATGAATCTACTGATAACCCTGTAAGTTGACTCTGGTTTATAAGTACAATTTTAAAAATCATAATTGTTTATCAGTGTACTGGGTTATTTACAGAGAAGTAAATTGAAATTGTTGCAATTTTGTGCCATTTTTCCCAGCTGTGTAATTTGTAGTTATAACTACATATTAATAGTCACAAACTTGGAGTAAAATGTTGAGATCTCTGCTTATGAAATAACACCTTAAAAGGATACTGTTTGTTTTATTGTTTCTGTTTGCTAGACTGCATGATCATTGTCAGAAATAGTAAATATTTAATTTTGTTTTCTTGTTGTTTTTGTCATTAGTGCTTACAAAATACTAAGGTGTTTTAGATTGTCTTGTATGGTGTTTCTGTTTCAAGCCCAGATACCTGGTGGCCTTTTAATAGTGTTTCATACAGTCCCACTCTGACAAGGACTGTCAGCTGATCACCTAAACAAGGAAGAGACTCCTTTGAACATGAGTGTTTATAATAATTCATGGGCTTTAATTGCAAGGAAATTCTATACAACTGAAACTTTGTAAATCACCAGTAGAATCAGAGATCCAGATGTACCATTCACTGAAATAGTTACAGTGGTACTGCTGAGATCATGATTGCGTGAAGAATGCTTCTTGAATTCTTTCTTTTAGAGGCATCAATTGTTCAATACTTGTTTTAAAGTGCAATTTAGCTAAGTATTATTCCTTATAATACAGTTCTTCATGTTACTCCTATTATATGTGCAACACAGTGATGGGGTCTAAATTTATCTCCCAACTTCTGTGTCAAAAATCATCTACATTCACTTGTGGGTAGTTCTGCTAAGACATTGGTGGGCTGGCCTCATTTAATATTTTTATTCTAAATTTTGTTTCTAGGCTGAAAAGACATAGGCATGCTGAAGAAAAGGCTGAATTTTTTTTTAGCTTTGTTTAAGAAGTATTTAATTGAATACCACTCAACATTTTATTTAACATTCAGAAATTTTTAGTAGTTCTCTTTTATCTGGCTTTCCAATGCATAGACCTCTAAGCTCTCTGTTTTCTAATTTATCTATCTGGAAGCAGATGAACACAACACTATAATAGAAGGATCTGGTTAAAAGTTAGTCTGAAAGAAAGACTTCACAACTATTTGATGCACACACACACACGCCTTTAAAGGTTTGGTATTCTTTTGGCTTCTAAATATTGTGTCTTTTCAGCACGTATCTAGTTGCCATGAAAACAATGTTTCAGAGCTGAATAGAAATGTTACCAGTATTAGTCATCTAAGCTCGAAGAATTTATGGGTTTGATTAATTCCAGTTTTTGATATCCACTTCCACTTGGTTAATTTGGACAGAAACCATATTGGATTGACAAATCCAATCCTAGTTACTTGTGAAATAACACAGCAGAATGTTGGTAAGGTACAGTTAATAACAGCAGGAGGTAAAGATGGTGGGGAAAAGGGGATTCTGCTAATTCAGTGGGAAACCTCCAGCATTGTATCTAAACATGGATCTCATAAACTGAAAAAGCTTTATGTTCTTGTATAATAACAATCTCACAGTAAAAATCGAATATTTTTCAACATGTTTTGAAAGATTTTTATATGAAATTCATATGTATCCCTGGCCAAGATGTCCTTTATTAAGCCTTTACATTTAGTCTTAAAAGTTAATTGATCCTTTATGAAGTTTTTGCATTTTTTTACATAATCACATTTTTGAAGCTGTATCAATCTGTCTCTTTGGTTCCTCTTAAGTCAACTACCACAAGGATACAGCATGTGAATCTAGTCATCATTATTTGTTATGCCTAATGAATAAAATGACTTAAGACTAACTTCAGATGCATAGTGTGTGTCAGGTAGCTCAGGTACCTCTGTGTGTTTGCTTCCTCCTCCCTCACCTGAAAAAAATAAAAAGCCTTGTGACAAATGTGAGGGAGTTGCATGCTGTACAGGGTTAGGTCTCTGTCACTTCATAGGAACTGTGCCCATAGAAGTGTTTCCTGAGGCTTTGGGGCTTGCTTTTCAAGGCAGCATGAGGAATCAAAATGTATTTATATCTGATAGACTTATGAGTTAACTGAACTGTGTTGGCTTGCACAGAGACTGCTGGGCTGCTGGTGGACAGTGGTTTAAACAACTTAGAGCTTTCCAGAGAGCCATACTTTTATCTGAAATTTGCCATGTTGATTTTTGTGAAGATCTGTCCTACACAGCAGTGTTCTTCTGTAAAGATGACCAAGATTGGGCACTGTTGGGTAAAATTGTTCTGTAGTCCTTAATCCAGTAGGCTGAGTGTTTCCAAGATCCCAGTCAGTGATGTACACTTAGGCTGACAATTTGAGGAGAATCTGTGAGCCATGGGGATCACTCTCTGGCTGTGTCAGATCTGTGGAATATAACGTCAGAAGTACTGGAAGTAGTTTAAGCAAACTAACTTCTGAGTTGGGTAAATTAGCCTGCTTGTGGCTCTTCACTGCTATGGGTAGTTCACCTTAGAGTAGCTGGAGGTTGTTAAATGTAGCATAGTTGGCTTCTAATGTCTCTCAGGCTCTTGTGACAATTGTAGACAAAAGTAGTACTGGAATTAGCACTGTAAGAGAAGATACCTGCACAACAAATGTTAGTTTTGGGAAAGCAACAGGAGCAACTGTTAGTGATAGAGTTGGTGCGTCCAGAATCACTAACAAGTCTTTGTTTGCCTGTGAGGCATTTTAGTAAAAGACCAAGTAAAAAAGTAATAGAATATTACATCTTTGTTTCTCTGAAGTTGGTGTTATAATTTATCTCTTTTCAGAGGTGGTTGGATCCAAACAAACCTATCAGGAAACAATTAAAAAGTGAGTAATGTATGTATTTCATCAATTCATCTATTGTTATTATGCTATTTTTCCAGGGTGCCCTGATTAATTAGAAATAACTTTTCTTGACCATAGGAGGATCTCCTCACAGTCTAAACTTCAGAGTTAAGTTTTTTGTAAGTGACCCAAACAAGCTCCAAGAAGAATATACAAGGTATGTCTGGTTACTTCATCAATAAAATATTTTCTAGAATGGTTATTAATTTTTTTTAAGATATAACACATTAATTTTCTTTAAATCATTCTTGGACATTCTATGGATAAGCTTCTAATTTTTGCCTAAAGATTACAGATATGGATTATATATACAGTTCCACCAAATCAATATAACAATTAGCCTTGTGAATAAACTTACAAATTTATACGCAAAGTGAAGTAACTACAAGAAGAAAATACTACCAAGTAGAAACAGAAAAGGGGAAGTGGAGAAGAGAGAAAAAACTTAATCCTACTGTTCACCAATGAATGCAAATTTAATTTTATACTTACTAAGCTTTCTGCATTCTTTTACACCACCCCCCAGTTTTCTGCTTAGCACTAAAAAGTCGTAGTCCTAGCTTGTATCTTTTACGTTTATTTTGATAGCAGTGTGTTGAAATCTGTTGAAGAAAATGCTCAATGTGAATCAAAATAAGAGCCTTGTGAGTTGCAATTAATCCCTGAAGAAATGCCTCAAATTTTCGTTATATTAATTACTTCTGGTCCTCTACATAAATGGCATGATTTGACAGATTCGAATTTTTGGATGTCAGCCATTCTGAAAACAGGTCAGCCCCTTTCAAAAAACAGTATTTAAATTATTGAGGACAGCTTTTGAAACCTAAGTACCAAAACTGTGAAATTTTGAGTCCAAATTTGTTTATAATTTCTTTTATTTGTCATATTTTGAATAAAATTTTGTACATATCAGTGCAGACAGAATTTACTCAAACGAGTCCCAGAGATCTTTGATGAGACTTTGTTTTATTGAAATATTTACTCTAGGAAAATTTGGCAATTTTCTACATCAGAATAATGAAAAATATGTGGAAAATGTTTTTTCAATTAAAGGAAAGTATGTAATATTCCTAAGGAGATGAAAAAAAGGGTAAATGTTCAATGATCAATGTGAAGTAAACCATAAAGGAAGAGCAAACTGTTTATTTTAAGTGCTATGCTCTAAAATACAAAGCTATAAATACAGCATTCTCTTAAATGAGCAATAATGTATGATTCCTCTACACAGGTCAGCTCTGTCTTTTTAATAGGCCTAACTGCCCTTGAAAAAACTCATTTGTATTTGTAATTATTAGAGAGGTACTGTCCGTGGGCATTTTTGGAGTGAAGTTATGATGCCATGTCACAAATACAGGTCCTTTCACATAATCAGTACTCCCACCTCAAGAAAAGAAAGTGCAAACTTCTGACAGTTCCAGCTCAAGCTAAGACTGTTCAAAAATGCTCTGTTTTTACAAAGTCCCTGAAAACAAGGGAATGGCTCAACACATGAGGCAGTATGAACAGATGCCAGGGAAAGATTCGGTGCAAGCTCGTGTCTTATTAAACCTCTGTGAATTCATGTGAGCAAGGCAGGTTATGAATGCCCCAGGTCAAGAGAGGTCAGTGGGAGCATACTGTATGTTGGAGAGCTTGGCTTTAGCAACTTGTCTTGATAGGGAATGAAGCTTCATTAATTCTTCACATGGCAGGAAGACTTCCTTATTAACGTTGGCTCCAGTTAGCGGTAATTCTGTCTTGCCCTTTTCTAGCTATATCTGTATAAGAAAGATGAAGACATGGCAGTGCAGTGCTGCCTTCTTTGTTTTAGCTGGGCCTTGTTGTGCAGGCCTTTGCAGGTCTACGTTGCTAAACTTCTATTGATTTCCCATTTTGCTCAATAATATGTGAGGCTTCAGTGTTCAGACTGGGGTGGTTGGCTAACAAACCATCAACCTCACTGTTCGCTGAAAATGGGGCAGAAAATGAACTCTGCTTGGTGTCCCTTAATTATGATCTCCTTAAAGTACCATGGAATATTTCTAGTAAAGCATTACACCAGAAAAAGTAAAATAAAATGGATGTGCAGCTATATATTTGTTGAAGAGATACTCAAGCAAAGCATGTGAAGCGTATTCCTATAATAGATAAATTTAACTTGTCCTTTATTACATTTTTTAACAGGTAAAGAAATTTTGCACTATATTGGTTTTGGTTTCAATATGTGGAAAACGAGAAAGCATTTTGAGGTCTCTAAAGCCTGGCCGACTTTTTTGTTTTAACTTCTTGAGCTTAATACCTTAGAATAAGCTTCTTCCCTCTCTGGTCAGTTCAAGAACCTCTAGGTGGTTTTCTAGGAGTTGAGAAAAAGGACTAATATCTTTGCTTGTCAGTTCACTTGTGTTTTGCCTCATTTTCTTTCAAGCATGGAATGTTTTACCTTTCCATTATGTTTAGCTTCTAAATAATTTGATTTCTGTGTGTATTTGTAAATCTTTGTGGAAGTTTTTAAAGTGATAGTTAATTCACTTTCTGAAGACTACCCAATTAAGAGAAGTCATAGTATGTGTAATAAAGTAATATATTTTGGGTTTCATTTCTTAGTGCAAGTTCCTGTTGAGAAGTATTTAATATTTAGTGGTTTTGATAAGTATTTTTGGTGAGTGTTTATAATGAATAGCTCACTCCCAGCTTTTGAGTCAGAGTTTCAAGGAGGAAACCAGATGATTATAGTAATAATATTAATGTAGAAGGTCCCAAACCAAAATAAATTTATAAGGAAGCAGGAATGATGCCTAAGTTTTCCATTCTTTTAAAAAATAAAAAAGCAATATAGACAAATTCTACAGCTGGTTTTACGCTCTGAAAGGTTAAGCTTGTGCCAACATCCTGCCATCCTGGTAAGTCTTGTTTGGTATCCCAGCTTTCTAGCAGGTGTGATTTAGCACTTGATATAAACATTTATAATTCTTTGAAATTGTCTAAATCCTGTGAGTGAAATATGAAGGAACTAAATTGAATGAACAAAAGATTCATTCTGAGATGTTAACAAAGTATTTGAGTTTTGTTGAAGAAACAAAAGAAGTAATTTAGAGGGAAATCTGTTTGCACTTTCAGGCTTGTTGGGGTTTTTAAGTCATAGTGTTTGTGCTGCCACTGTTTGGTGGGAAATAGTTCTTGTTTTAAAGTGTTTGTCTGTTCCTTTTACTGTATCCATCTCCTTCCTGACTTGAAAGAGTAGGCATGGGAAAGCTAGATGAATTTCTAAACCAAGCTTTTCTCACAGCATAATTAAAGCTTTAGAAGTTTGAAGGAAGTCAATTGAAAAGTGTTTGACATAGAAGTCCACAACTTTTATATTAACAATATAACTCCAAAATACTAAGAATAATTATTTTAATGTAAATTTAAACAGAGTAGTATCAAATACACAGAATAAATAAATTCTCTCTACCTGGAGTACAGATCATTCTTATGTGAGTACCTCCATACACAGATGAAAACTTAACCTTGTGGTTGCCATATAAAGCAGGCAGAATGTGAAATTTGTAGCCTCTTCATGAAACACAGTGTATAACTTCATAACCTATTTAATTTACCAAGTTGTATTATTATTTTACTAAGCAAAGTTTCATTTCTTTCCTGTAGGAGTTGAAGAAATAACATGCAGAAACTTTTAGTTTTGCACTAACTGAAAGCAAAATACATTAAGTTGTTGAAAAATTATGGAATAATTTTATTTTTAATGATAGTGTTTTTTGTTTGCTTCTTTAAATAAGGTACCAGTACTTTTTGCAAATTAAGCAGGACATTCTTACTGGAAGGTAAGAAATTTTTGTTGTGTTGAACGTTAAATGCAAATTCAGTTGAGAAAATAATGAGGGATGAGGGATTTTGCCTACAAAAATAAAAATATATTAAGAATAAATAACTGTGAGAGTAGAAGTTTTCGTAATAATTATCTGTCCGATTTGTTCATAGACTATAAAAGACTAGGGTTTTCAAAATAACCAAATTTCATATGAAATATGTAATTTTATTTATTTATTGTTTTAAAAATAAAACAGGTTGCCCTGTCCTTATAATACTGCTGCTCTTCTGGCTTCCTATGCTGTTCAATGTAAGTATAATTAGTATTCTTGTACCTGTTAGTACTGAAATATATGAAAAATAGTATTGACTAGTTTCTAAAGAATGTAGCTTATGTAGCATTATATTGTGATGTTTCTGGACATGATGCTAATTTTCTCATTATTAACAAATATATTTGATTGTTTTTCCTCCTCCAATATGTTTTGCTGAATTAAATGTGGGAAAAATACTGTAAGCCACAGTGTTAGAACACCCCAAATCAATACTCTTTTATTCCGGTGTATTCTGAGGCATGGGATTGTGCGTGTTTCCCTTAAGAATGATACTAAAAAACATTTCTTAAGACACTTAAACATTTTTAACATATCATACAGTGAACTTCCAAATAGGTGTGGGAATTCTGGTTATATCTGGCCAAAAAGTTCAATACCCATTTTGTCCATTTTTAGTAGTAAACTCTTCCGATTCTTTCTAAATATATATAAATAACAGCCATAGATCTCAGTCCTGTATTCTTGATAGTGTATTTTAGCAAGGAATGCATCTTGTTATAAAACCTGGTCCCATTTTCTAATTTTTAAATTATTTAAAATAGAATTTTTGGTGGTACACGTGCCCCAGAGTTCTTTCCTACCTTCCATTCCTTATCCTCCCACTCTGTGCAAGCCTTCATCCTTCCCAGTGCCACTAGGCCTGCCCAGGACCCCACACTAGGATATATTATGATCTTCCTAGTTTTCACATCATGTTTCTTGTCTGTCACTGTAGATCTGTTACACAGATTACAGATATTTAAAGCTGATTTTTTTTACTATTGTTAGAAAGCCTCAAAGCCTCTGTTTTTAGCAAATGTTGCTTATATGAAGTTTTCTGACAAATGTGATTTTAATTTATTTCTTACAACTTTAAGAAAGTGTTAGAAATTATTTAAGTGCACTTTTTAATAGTTTGAGTAGTTTGAATGTAGGTGTATGTATGTATGCTTTTTTCCATACATACAGTTGAATATGCAAAAAAATATTTTTCTAATGCTTCTGAATATATCTTGGTGCAGAATGAGTTGGTGGTTTTTGCAGATCTTCGTGAAGAAATAGCAGTTGTAGTATTAAAAATTACATAATCACATGAAAACAAGCTAAAGTAAAATAATAAAGGAAAAAATTGAATACTATCCTATATATACATGTTGATATCTATATAAATATATCCTATTTAGTGTTAGCCATTATGACAGCATTTATGAATTAATTTGTGTATTAAAAATTAAATACTTT
This sequence comes from Xenops minutus, assembly GCA_035221455.1. Taxonomy (NCBI): domain Eukaryota; kingdom Metazoa; phylum Chordata; class Aves; order Passeriformes; family Furnariidae; genus Xenops; species Xenops minutus. The sequence goes on along the minus strand of JAWWEE010000162.1, from coordinate 12,129,477 downwards.
ACAACTTCCTTCATAAGCACATAATCAAAGCTCTCACTAAATAATTTCCATGGTATTCACTGAGAATGTGACTGTTTATTCAAAAGGGAAAAGGGGAGTTCAAATGTCTTCTCTGTTTTTCTTTGCTGTAGATCATAAATTATGTGGGAGCAGACCCTTGTTAATGTGGGGGCATTGCACAATGCCAAGTACATCAGTGATAAACAATAACCTCTCTTTTTAATATTTTAGCCGAGCTGGGAGACTACAACCATTCAGAAAACTTGCCAGGCTACCTCTCAGAATATTCTTTCATCCCTAGCCAGCCTCAAGACTTTGAAAAAGAAATAGCAAAATTACATCAGCAGCACATGTAAGGATTTACATCAGAAGATACTGACTTTGTCAAATCCTGCCTGCTGATGCTGTGCTATTGTAAAAAAAAAATGAGTATTTTGTCTTAAAGGTTTCTGGTTTTTTTGGGGGGGGGGTTTTGTGTGGGGGTTTTGTTGTGTTTTGTTTTGGGTTGTTTTTTTTTAGTTTGTTCGGGCCTTTTTTAGGGTTTTTTAATATATGTTTAATGTAAATTTTTTTTTAGATTATAATAAAAATATCGCACCACTGATGACCTGCACAGTGTATCTGTGACAGAATGACAGGGAAAATTAGGGAAATAATAAACATCTTAAAGGTACTCTGAGAACAGTATTTGTGTAGGATATCAACTTAGCCAGATACATTTTCTTTAAGAGTTTTTTTCAGTTTTTGGGAATATTCTGAGCATAAAGGCTTTGTTTTCATGATGTTCTCACCAGTAAAAAGAGTTACTTTAGAAGTAACAAAGTACTTTTCTTCAATATCTACTCTGCTGTGTGTGTGTGACCTTTCACTAAAGAGGAAAAGGCAGTGAAGCAATGGAAAATATTTTTTTTTCAGTATGTTGCATTGTGTTACTTTTCAATGATTGTTCCTTCATATTTTAGAATTTAAGTGCCTTTTGTTGCAGTTTAACAAAATGTAAGCAGTATTTACAAAACATCTGCTTGATTGGGGTATGTTGTTTGCTTTAGAAACTACTGAATGTTATGTTACATATATTTCAGATAAAGGCTTAGCAAATTCTCTTAGGTAGGATAAAGACATTTAAGTGAGTTGATGGTAATTTAACTTGAAATTACCAGAGCAAAATACAGGATTGCAAAAGTAATTTCCAGATTCTAGGGCTCCATGGATATTTAAATGAAACAGTGCATTAGAGATAAAACAAGTGTCATGGACTCTTGTCAAGACTTTATCTGTGTGGATGCATGAGTTCTTTTTTTTTAAAATTTTTGGGTTACAGTCTGTTTATCATGAGAAAGGAAATTCAGATTTCAGAGTGAGGTAGAAGTAGTAAAACAAATGCAGATTTTCTGTTTGGACTCACTGGGAAGCTGGATGTGGGAGGTTGTCTGATTTAGCTGCTCTCTTTCAGAGGGTTGTCTCCTGCAGAAGCAGAATTCAATTATCTCAATACAGCACGTACCTTAGAACTTTATGGAGTTGAATTGCACTATGCAAGGGTAAGTTTGGATGAACTAGTATTATAATGTAAAAATGGATTCCTTTAAGATTTATGGAAAAATATATTCTTTTTAGTGAGCCTTCCTGGCTGCTGCTTACAAGAGAAAAAAAATGAGAACAATATTATCTTATTAGGTGCCTATGTGGGATTTACCAATCTAATATCCACTATTTCATTCCAGTGAGGATATTTTTTTTGCTTAAATTTGCACGGAGTTATCTGTGTGTTATTCAGCTTGAGCCTTGTTGGCTTGAATGCCAGTTCAGTTTGCTATTGATGAATAAGAAAAATATGCTTCTTGAATGTGCCTTTGATATTTAAGGATCTGTCAGCTTTGAAAATACTTAACTTGGTTCTTATTAGAACCAAATTATAAATCATTATCATGATATAGAATGAACTGTTAATGTAAGGCGACTACACTATAAGTTGATACAGTGTCAGTTTTACCTGGTAGGGCAAGTAGCTCGAGGTCTTGACTCAAATGATCTTAACCTGTCAGTACAATGCTAGCATTTCTGCAAAGCCTCTCAATAAAATTATTTGTAGTAACATCTCTCATTTTTAAATGTTATAGTCTTATTCCCTAAGATTAGAGAAACTTGGAATAGAATTTGAAATGTGCCCCACTTCATTGCTCACTGTATCTACCCACTGTTTTTGCACACATACTGAGAAATCTATAGCAGGTGTTTGATTAGAGTGCAAAGATATTTCAGGGAAAATGTGCTATCTAAATATGCTTACAATATTGTTTGTTTTAGAATCTCTCATCTCTATGTTCTGAGATTGCAATTTCCTTTCAGGTAGGAATTTAAGTTGCTGGTTGCTTTTAGCGTAGCAAACACTAAGCCAGTCTATTAGTGCTGCTGTGCGTAATAATCTGCTAGAATACACTGTTATGTGTTTCTTTGAAGTTGGTGAAGGACAGAAGAGCTAATTTAGGAAACTAAAATTTTGTGGTAGCTTATAGAGGACTCAGAGCAAGCATTCGCATTTGTCCTAAATAGGAGTGAATAATTGAATTTCTTACTTGTCTTATTAAAACACATTTCCTTCCATGTTAATTTGTGAAATTAGACAGAGATGAGAGTGAATATATATGAAGTTTCAAAAGGTATTTATATTGTTCTTCAAGTAATTTTTTTCTTTTCTTTGAAGGATCAGAGTAACAATGAAATAATGATTGGAGTGATGTCAGGTGGAATACTAATTTTTAAGAACAGAGTACGAATCAACACCTTTCAGTGGTAAGGATGGTTGCTTAATGATATTTTTCCTAGTAGCTGTGTCACACCCTGTAAAAAAGACTGAAACTTAGTTGTAACATATCAAATTGAAGTGATTTATCTCATGTGCTATGGGTAATTTTATGATGGGGTTTTGTTCTGGACTGCATGCTGGGCTGTGAAGTGATTTTGGTACTGTAATGAAACTGTAATGAATTTTAATACATTTTTTCTTCAGGAGTTTGTAAGCATATATTTCATTTGATTAACTATATAGCCAGGGCCAATGTGTCGATGTAGCTTACAGTCTTTAAAGAGATAGCTGAACTGAAAAATATTAACCTGGAGAGTGACTGCTCTTGTCTGTTTTGTCACCTATAAATTAATTGCTCTGTGTGTTTTAAATTTAATGTAGCTAAGGTACTTAAGGATAATTGAGGTGGAGCATTCGGGATATTGTCATATCTGCATCTACAGATAACCATTTTCATGATAGGATCAAGAAAGTACATTTACTGCAGAAAATGCTGACATTTATTCCTTCTCTTAACTAAAACAGTTTTTAAAGCTGTTCTGTAAAGATGCGGAGTTATCCCCATTAAATATCTTAATCTATTTATCAGTCTGCTTAAGTCTGGATCTTGTGCTTTATTCACATAAGAACAGGAATTATCTAAGAGAAATCCTGTTTTCTGCTATGACTTCTATAGTGCTCTGTAGAACTGCTGTATAACTTCTGTAGTGCTCTGTAGAAGTTATGTCAGCTTCCTCAATGCCTTTTTCAGTTCCTGCAGAAGTGACCTTCCCTTGGTTTCCTTTGCCTGCTTGGAATCCACTTTGACAGCCTTATTACAGGTGTTGCTGAGTTTGCTGTAGCAGCATTCTGAGTGACTGAAGTCAGTCATATTAGAGTGTCATGACAGGCATTAGTTAACCAGGCACAAATGCTGCTCATTCTAGAAAAATGATTTATGGTGTTCATTTGCTACTGATTCTGCATTTTTCTTTGCTGCTGGTGTGTGTGCTTGATCTTTTCTGCAACCCAGTTAATTTCTGAGACATTCTGGTTTTCAGTACTAAGCTTGACATTATAGGATGTTACATATTTTGTGGCTTACTATGTTGAGAAACAGTGTGAATGGTCAAATTTTAGTAGGTTTTCAAAGGTAAAGAAAAAACTAAGTTCTAATGTGTTATCTGCAGCCAGATAGAATTGAACATGGTAAACATTTTGCCTGTAAGTACTCAGAGAAAAATAAGTCTGAGACAATTACAAAGCATGTAAATTTGTGGTCTTCATGGTTATAGGGTAAATTAAAACTCATCTGGCAATGATAAGTCTGAAACTGCTGTATTGGTCAGTCAGATCTGCCTTTATAATAGTGACACATTCTAAGAAAGATATCCTTTGTGTGGTGAGAGTTTTGATGTGTTAGATCCATTTCTGGGCTAAGGCTGGTTTATGGAATGCTATAATAATCAAGCAGGATTTATTTCAGTCTGATTTTGCTGTTGTCATTTTTCTGAAAACAGCGATAGTGGGAATAGGTTCTATAAAACACACTGGTAAGTTACTGAGTACATACAATGTAAGTCATAATTAAGCAACGTGTCCCTAATGGAAGTTGGAGGTTTCTGTGAGTTCTGCTTCATATTGTTTGCGTGCCATGCATGCTGATCTAAATTCTTAGTGTGGTTTTTGCATGTGTGTAATTACCTAAACAGTTCCTCTTTGTATTCAGCCATATCAGCTGACATTAGGGTTATTCATTTTTTCCTGTGAAGACTATAGTCCCAATATAATCAGTCTTCACAAAAAAAACCCAAAAAAACAAAAAAACAAAAAAAAAAAAAAAACCAAAACAAAAAAAAAAAAACCCCACCAACCAAAACTACCCTTTCCCATTTCACTCTGTTATAGACTTTCTTGTGCTATGACTAAGAGTTTGAAATAGCAGTTCTCACAATACAGCTCAATAGTAGACCTATTACCTTTCCTTTTTATCCATAGTTGTGCTCCTGTTCCAGGGACACTAGTAGAGATACTTTTTCTTCTTGGTTCCACTTGTTCTTGCTCCTGTGCAACTGGATCTGTGTAATGTCTTCCCAATACTTTATATTTACTGTGAATGTCTAGATACCTGTTTTTGAGTATTCCTGAGCTCAGTTTTGAGACAAGTGAGAGAACAGACATGCATATATGTGGGAAGAAATAAATGTTTAACTGTATTGCTCAGAGAAGAATCAAGTAGAATGTCTTTGCCCTCTCCCTCTTAATTTGATGTTTTATCTAAATTGCTTATTACAAACCTTATGATCATGGGGAGAAATGAAACGGGAGGAAGACAAGTGAGGAATAAGGCAGAAAGGAAGAGATTGGCTTTTATCCTGTGTGTCCTAACTTGATCTTCCTGTATTGTGGGTTATTACTCTTTTCCCCAGACTTTGCTACCAGGCACAGAGACCTGGGAATCTGAGGACACCAAAGGAGAGAGCATGGAGTACCTCAGTCTTTCCTTTGTTACTAGACCATCTGTTCAGCAGTTGGACATGCTTTCCATCTCTTTTGTGGTTGATGTACCTCTGGAAAGCTTTGTTGCCTTTTGCATCCACTGCCTGTTGCAACTGCAGTTGCACTTTGGATTTCCTATTTTTATCCTTGAATGCCTGGGTAGTACTGTGTTCCTTCCTGGTCATCTGATCCTGCTTCCACATCCTGTAAACTTTTATTTTGTGTCTGAATCCAGTGAGCAGTTCTCAGTCTATGTAGGTTGGCCTCTTTTCATGCTTGCATGTTTTCTAGCACATCAGGATTGTTCTGATTTAGAATATTGTCCTTTAAGACTGACTATTTGTCCTCTGTTCCTGTGCCCCAAAGGCAGCTTCATGGGATTTTGCCTGCTAGAGCTCCAAACAAGCTGGAGTTTCTTTTCCTGAACTAGTGGTTTAGTGTGCTGCATCCCTCCACTTCCCTTAAGATCTTTAGCTTTGCCGTCTCACAGTTGCTGAAGCCAAGTTTGTCTTTGACTACTAAATCTGGACAATCCTTTCTTGTTTGGGAGTTAGGCTACCCAACACTTTTCCTTGGATATGCACCATTGCCAGCAGTCAGAGAAAGGGAATGTAGGCAGATGTGCCTTTTCCTTTGGCTGAGTATGGATGTGCTTATTCAATGACTAGCAGGGTATTTATTAGCAGTGCATAGGAACTCTCTGCTGTATTTTTTGGAAGTAGCTTGGAGAGTCAGCTTTGCTGAGTCATTTCTTTGTACTTGAATCACCATTCAAGTACTCTTTTGAGTTAGACGTTATTGCCTAATGTTAGAGTTTTGAGTCTGTTCCAAACAGTTTCAGGCTTAAAAGTCAGCTGATCTCACTCTGTTTAAAGCATGGGATGAGAATAAAACCTGGTATGTATAGATTTAATTCTTATTCTCCTTGAGTTTGTAAATCACCAAAGGCAGTAATTTCTTTTGCAGAAGAGGAAGCCCCAAGGAATAAAAGACAGTAGAATGTTTTTATAAACAGAGTAATTGTGATTTATTTTCAAGTGTTCTGTTGACATGCTAAACAAATCTGATATGCTGTAGAATATGTACAGTTCAGTTTTTACAAAGGGTATGTATTAAAATGTTCTTTTAATGGCCTTGTACTCCAAAATTAAAAAAAAAATTAATAATAACATACTTGTTGATTAACCGCAGCCTAAGTAGTTGAATAGATTTTTTTCTGTTTTTTCCACAGTCAGACTGATGTAATCACTAGTGTCTATCCCATCCAGCAACTTTAGGACCTATCCCACATTATTCTTAAGCAATTGTTTGTCATAGAAAATTGATGCATTACCAGTGGAATAATTTGATTTCAGTAGATAAGATGTAGCTCCCTTTATTGTTTCAAATCTTTGATAAACTAACTTTGAATTCTTAGCAAGAATTTTTTAAGATTTGATAAAAAACCCAACAGATAGGACAGTTACTGTTTTTTTATTGAACTACTAATGGCAAGCTAGGAAAGAAAAAAAGAAATGGGAAAATATTTAAATAAGCATAATTTAAAAGTTAATGTTCAGACTTCCTTTATGTTACTGCAGATAGAAACTCTCTCAAAAAATTAGGACTTTTAAGTTCCTCCTCTGAATAATCCCCTGGAGAAAAATGTCTTCGTTTGATTTTTTTAAGATGATAATTTCTATATATAGATAGCTAACTTAGGTGTCTGTTAATGTTTTGCTTCTTATCCTTCCTAGTCTAGAGGTTTTGATTCAACAAATGATAAATATGCAAGCTGTAATTCCATCCAGTTTGCTGTATTGTATCAATTGTTTCTTTTTAATGTCAAAAGGTTGCTGTTTTTCTTTTTAGAATTTGATCCTCACTGTTTTCCTTGGCCAAAATGATACTGTAGTATTTAGTAAAGAATGTGCACTATCCTAATATTACATTTCTTTGAACAAGTGTATAATTACATTGTGATGGAAATATGGCCTGTCATTTCTCATTTTGCATAACTAGTGCTAAAATGACCATCCAAGATTGTCTGGAATTACTGTCAGTATCTTGTATGTTTATAGATAACTTGCAAGGTGAAAAGATCTGTAGGCTGATTTTCCCCTGTCATTGATATTGTAAATGTTTTTTTTCTCCTCATAGTGTCATTTTTCACTTGATAAAAAACAAGATTGCAAGTCCTTATCTCTGTGCCTATATCCTGTCTTAGCTATTTTGCTAAAACTAGTTCTGGTTATATTTAAAGACATGTAAGAACATAGAGAAAAAATGTCTTTTGGGCATCAGGTGAAGTTCAAAGTATTTTTTCATATTCTAGATGATAATGAAAGCAGCCTCAGAAAAGAGAACATCTGTCTGGAATGACTTGGGGATAGAAAAGCTCTTTGGGATTTGTAATGCGGAAAAGATACTTAAATTAGCAACTGCCTTGGGTTTAGGATGGAAACAAGTGAATTTGATAGATAACTTAAATGTACAGCTCATACATTTCCAATTATACAAACTAATTCATATAATCTTTTGATATCTTTTGTCTATGGAAATTAATATTTTCACTATATTTTTAGTAGGTGTATTAAAGTCTTTAACCATGATTCATTATAATAAGTGTTTAAATATTGTGATTTTATTTTTCATTTAGGTTGAAGATTGTAAAAATTTCTTTTAAGTGCAAACAGTTTTTTATTCAACTTAGGAAAGAATTGGTGAGTACTGTCTTAAATTTCATCTCAAAAAACGTAAGCAATTAAATTTCTTCTACTGCACATCTGCATTATACTGCCTAAAGCTATGTTGATTCTTGCCTTTATCTGCAATTAAAATCCAGTTTTGTGAACATTCTGGCTATTTCAGATCTCAAATGGACCATCGCAATACTTTAAATAAGATTTTTTTGTCATTTGGTTTGCTTTATATTTTAGATACATTTAGTTTTACATTTGTATGCAGGAAATGTAACTTGCTTATGTAAGATAAATGTAAAAAAGGTTGAACATATATCAATATTAAATTTAAATTTCCTTTGAAACCAAATTAAAACTGAAAGTAAATGCCTAATGCTTCTTCAGTCGTATGTATGCTTGTATGTTAATGTTTGATAAAGTGCTGATTTGTATTATTCAGAGTTGGTAATAGAAATTGACTTTATTAAACAGAAGAGATAAGAATTTCCTTGCAGTTTTAAATTACATATGGCAATTTTTTATGCCTGCTTCAAAATTTCTTGGGGAAAGAGTTGAATCTGTACGTTTCAGTGCCTGTGGTGTGTGTTTGCTGCCGGGCGAAGCACCGCAGGACCACTATGCATTTAATTCAGCAAGAAATGGATTGTTCCATGCCTCCAAGAGATTAGCTTCCATCAGAGACCTATCACTGGGGAAAAATGGAGGAATTAATTAAAAATATGGCTATGTGATTAACTCATCAGATTAGTTAAAAGGTTCTATGCAAGTCTTAGAACTTAAGGGAATTATTGTAAGGGTGGTGACACGCAGGACCAGGTTGCCCAGGGAGGTTGTGGATGCCCCAACCCTGGCAGTGTTCAAGGACACGTTCGCTAAGGTCTTGAGCAACGTGGTCTAGTGAGAAGTGTCTCTGCCCATGGCAGGTGGATTGGGACTACATGATCTTTAAAATCCCTTCCAACCTTTAACATTCTATGATTTGAAGATCTGAAATGCGGAGTTACTGACAAGATAAGAGATGATTCTAGGCAGAAATGCATCTTGAGTACTGTAGGACTTTTTCAGGTTTAGAGGCAACATGGTTAAAAGTACAAGGAGGGTCATAACAGGACAATGGCTTGGGACTAGTACTAGTGCTGAGAACAGGAGTCAAACTGTGTGCCTTAAAAGTAGATCCCTTAAAATGAGGCCCAGGAGTTTGCAGTTTGCACAGATGGAACTACCTGACCACATGCAGACACTTTGTTGTGCACTAGTTGTCAGGAGAAGTTTACCTCATGTGCTTGGAGCAGTGTGAGTAGCTATCAGTTCAGAAGCAGCATAACAGGGCTTAAGAGTTTGGAGTAATTAAGTGTAGAAAGTAATGAACTTTGGCTGTTACATGAAAGAACTGGGAGTATCTGTCAACATGAGCAGACATCATGCAAGATGATCAGAAAAATGGTAATGATACAAAAAAAGGTGGTGGGGGAATGTTGCATCATGGTGACACAATTTTTTTTAATACCCTGCAGGAGCTACACTTCTGAAAAGTCAAACTGATCTCTGACAGCCCGGAGCTCAGATTTTGTCTTGATACCAGTGTGTGTAACTTCAATTACAGTTGCAAGAATGTTGTATTTGGATCTGAAATGAGAATTTGGGGTTTTATTTGGAATTCAGAAATTGAGTTTGCTAAATCAGACCTTGAGGAAAAGACTGTGGTAGCAGAGTTCAGGACCTTGAAGACTGAGATGCCCAAATATAAAATTGGGTTGGTTATTGTACTGGAGTGTTTCCTCTATTTTCTGCAGAAAAGAAATCTGCTTATAATAGAAGGTTATAAAAGGGACCTTTCGCATCTTTTTTGTTGCTTTTTAATACTCTGCATATTGTTACTCGCACCAGAATGTAGTATATATAATTCATGTAATTTCTCTTCTGAGACATCATATCCAAGCCAACAATTTAAAAAGCCTTGTACTGTTTTTCTTTAAACTCTATGTACCGGATGAAAACTGATGGCAAGAAGTTAATTTTCATTCATTCAAAGTCATGAATGTCTTAAGATCAAAGCTCAAATTTGGCTCCCAAAGAAGGCATACTTAAACTAATTTTTTAATCACAGCTAATATTAAAATTATTTTTCCCAGAATTACTTTCCCTGAGTAGATTCGTAGGATTAAAGATGCATCTCACCTATATTCAGCTTCAGTTTGGTTAAAAGAGCATATTTTCTGTCATGGTAATTAGCTCACCAAAGAAAATCATCAGACTTCTTCTATAGTAATCAGACACAAAGATGCAAAGGCTGAAGCATCTTGCATGAATTGGAAGCTCATTTTAGGATGGATTCAGTTGCTCTCTGGTGGTATATGCTTGCTTTTGCTCCCATTAACAATAAAGGGAGTCCAAATGACTCTCTTTAGGCAGCAAAACTAGGTGAGGTGACTGTGATTGCACATTTGGTATGTAAAATATCTCGTCTGGTGCTTTGAGTGCGTATTTTAAATCACCTATTTACAATATGGCAGTGAAAGTACATTCATGGTATGCTGATGATGTGTTTCAAAATTGTGTGCAAATATATAACAAACTGTACATCTGAGTAACTGTATTTATTTGGATGCAAAGCTGAGACACTAGAATATTGAGTTAGTGGACTTGGGAAAGGTATTTTCCACTGTTTTTATTTTGTCCCAACTGAGCTACATACGCTTTTAAGTAGTCGTAAACAGAAATATTTCAAATACTGCTAATGAGTGTTGAGAGCTTTTCATTGCAACTGTCCTCAAAAGTGCAAGTGCCTTATCTTTTAATTGCCTATTAAATTTATTCCCTTACTTGGCATTGCTAAAAGGCATCAACATAAGTAAAGAATTATTTGCCTACTTTTATTAGATTATATCTGTGTTTAAATAAATCACTTGAAGGAAGTGAGATGAAGCAGTTTAGTGTCAAAGTTGTTTTCTACTGGTAGTATAATATAATCTTGAATGGAAGCTGGTTGAGTATTCTGAAAAGCATATAGCTGGAGCGTGCATCCACTGCAATAGGTCGTCTTTCTAATGTTCCTTTATGATTTTGTCAGGGAAAAGAATGTTGTATGTAGGACTTCACTCCACATTAGAAGCCCCCTGAGCCATAGCTTCAGTGGCAGGTTTTTCCTCCGCATCTTTCTTTGTTCTGTATGTTCTCAATGTTGTTTTCCTTACATGCTTTGCAGCTGTGCAAATAATCCAGTACTTTCCTTTTTCTGGATGTTTCCCTAAGCTTCTCTGGTTTTAGTTAGTCACATATTTGGCTATTGTGAAATCAATAGTCAGCATAAAGCTTGTAATGCCATCCAGCATGTTTTAGTGGTCTTGAGTCTTTGACAGCCAAAGAAGCTGTCCAGCGTGTTCTTTTGTTCTTTTAGAGATCAAATGTATTTGAGTTTGAAACAAAACAATATCCTAAGTTTTGTCCATAACCAAGACCTGTTTTCAGTGAGTGGCCATGACCAAAATAATTTTTTTTTTTTCAATGAGGGGTTATGCATCTGAAGTTCATGCTTTGAATTTTTTCTTTTTTTTCTTTACTGACTTTTGTAAAGAACTTGGTCTAAAATCATAAGGTGATGCATAGGCTTATCTGCCCCAGTGCCCATGTGACCTTAAGTAACACTGATGTTCATTAGATGCCTAATTGATTGCTGCCTAATCCTATCGAAGTTTCTGCTGTTGCATTTTTTTTGTAAAGAGCAAATGCTGCTGTCAGAATCTGTGTTGCATTTAAGCTTTCAATTTTTTGGTCACTCTTTCTAGAGAATTTACTGAGTCTGTGTAGCATCTGCCACTTAAAAAGCACAAGACCTTTTGTCTCTCTGACATGGGGTAGGGAATTTGTGCTTTCTTCTGGGATTTTTTCACGTTTAACCAAAGTGAAAGAGAGTCAATTGAGAAGTTTTTCAACCCAGTTCCTCTCCTGAGCAGCGAGATCTGCTCTGAAGCCATGGTTTCAAGTCAGGCAAAGGTGGAAATGGCCCAACCCAAGGTACTTGTTCAAGCACTGAGCTTTTCTGTAAGACAGGGGCACCAATATCCAGTCTGCTTTTTTTGTTCGGTTTGTCTTTTTAATAAAGATGACTTGGACTTGACTTTACCCTCTCCCTGTTCGTCTTACGTGTAGTTTTGTGCTTGAGCTCCAAGTATTGTATCCCAGTTGTTTCATTCTTCCCTTCCATAGCAAGCAGACTGTTTTCCTCTCTCTAACAGGAACCATGGACGCAATAAGGTAATTTTGGAGCAGAACTCAGCTGTGACTCCCTGAGTAGTCTTCTAACACTGCTCTCAGCAGACCTAAACCCCTGAAATGCCTGTATGTCATGGTCATACTGTAGAGCATTTTGTATCTTCCTGGAGCCTCGTGCTGTAAAAGCATTCTGTAGTGTGCAGTGTAACTCTCCTGTTACTTTATGCCCATTTGGCTGAAGTACCATGGACGTTGGAAGTGTTGCCCTGGGGCCTTGTTCTGAGCCCACACTGATTCAAGCCTATTTTCAGGGAATACAGAGGCAATCTTATGCTAAATCCAGCAGCAGAACCAGATCTTGCACCCCAGATTCATCATCCAAGATGCATTTCAAGGTCCCAAGTTATGTTTGGATATTACAGAACCTGCAAGGTTCTGTAATACCCTAATAATTACCCTGTAATAATTCTGAAAAGGGAAAGGATGGGTGCACTTAGAAGCCAATATCCTATATTATTCTATACATTCAATGATGTTTCCTAGCTGTAATTGAGATAAAGGGGTAGAGTTTGAGAATCATTTTTTTCTGCACTGCATTGAAAGCCTTAAGAGCTATGATTAGAACTATTGTTAAGGTATCTTTAAAGCTCTAGCACACCAAGTTCCTGTGAAAGTGCTGTTTCGCATTACAATTAAGTTGATGTAGCTGCAGCTCCTTCTCATCCTGCCATACCAGCTCCTCCTTCATGGCTTCATATCTGATCTAGTGATCAGGTGGTGGCATGAGATTCAGATCAGCTTGTTTTATGGAATACAAACAAGGGGAAAGAGAAGGATGTATTTTTTTTTCTCCAACCCATAATTGTAATGCTTTGAATGATATTAAAATGCATGATCGTCAGCTCGTATAACTTGTCAAATTCTCTTTTCCAGCTGATTAAAAGACTTAAAGAACATGAAAATTTGCTACTTCATAGGAACTTCTTGTTGGACTCTAAAATCTTAGGTGGTTTGTCCTTCACTGGACCTAGATGAGGGCAGTCCATAATTTTGCATAGTTGCTCTCTTGCAGAATAGTAATCTATCTTGTTTATATTGTTGTACTTTTGCATTGTTGGTAAAGCCTTTTATAAGTGCATAGGTAATGGATTTAATTTCTGTTACCTTGTTTCTGACTTCCAGCTTTTACATACCTCTGTTAATGTGTCTAGAAAATACAGGGAACAGTTGGCAATACTTGGAAATTAAGAAGATGTAGCAGTCATTTTTGTAAATTAAATTAAAATACTCCATTTTAGTTTCTTGAATATAATTTTTTAAATTTTACCAAGAAATACTCAGAATTTGGTATTTACTTTTTTTAGTCCATTTTATTTTACCCTGAACTCATCATGTGTCTGAAAATACAGTATCATTCTTAGCTATTGGTCACGGTGTCTTCCTGAATACAACACAGGGGGAAGAGTTGAGTGTCTGTGCCTTGGTATCTCAGCAGATCTAAAGATGAGCAGGCTAACAAAAGTTTAACTTGGAAAAAGGTTTTACTGCTAAGTGAAATCAGTTAGGGTGTAATGTGAAGAAAAAGAAAACTGAATATCATCAGATGTTTCCTGGCTTACAAAAGTTGCCATCCAGCTCTCTCAACAGGCAGAATAGCTTAGTTTGCTGTGCCATTTTGCTTCTTACTTTTACCAAGAACCTAATTAATCATGTAGAAGTTGCTGTTGAGATCCATACCTGTTTCCAATAACAACTGTAGTAATTTTCCAACAGAGAGGCATGTTGTCTTTGAACTCTCAAATCACAGAATTTTTTTAATGGAGTTTGGGTCCTTTTGGGACTGTTTCTTCCCGTCTAGACTTGTTTCAATATCACTAAACAGACTGTTAATCTTTGAGCAGACTCTTTTAAAAATAAAAAACAAACAAGGGAACAAAAAAAATCTTTTAAAGAAAATGCAAAGGTATTTTAAAAATATTTGTTTTACATGAATTTAGTGTAAAATTAGAGAAGCACTTCAAAAAGCATGATTTTTAAAAAAATATCTTCAAGCCCAAAATATTTCTTAGTTTCAAAAGTAACTTGGAATAATTTTTATCTGAAATACATTTTTCTCATTTTTTTAGCATGAATCTAGAGAAACATTATTGGGATTCAATATGGTGAATTACCGAGCATGTAAGAATTTGTGGAAAGCTTGTGTTGAACACCACACGTTCTTCCGTTTGGACAGACCACTCCCTCCTCAGAAGAACTTTTTTGCACATTATTTCACTTTGGGTTCCAAGTTCCGGTACTGGTAAGTGCTGACTTGAAATTTATGGGAAAGAATATGAGAGAATAGGCAGATCATCAATAAATACAGGGAATTACTTAGAATCTATACTAAAATGTACCATAATTCAAGTAGGTTTTGAATCCTGCAAGTGTTCCCCCTTCCTGTTGGCTTAAGCTTCAAATGTCAGTAATTTTCTAAGATAGCTTGAAAATATAATTATTGTATTATTAGTGGTTGTTACTGCACTATACTCTGAGATTGCCTCCCAGGCTGCATTTCTTGGCCTGCTTACCTGCTGGTTCTGTTTATCTTAAAAATGTTGTCTCGAAACTTCAAAGTCTTTGACCAGGTGTTTTTGAAAACTGTTGGTCTCAGATATTGTTTGCAGCAATGGCAACCAAACAGACCTAAATAAAGATCAAATAGAAATCAGTGAAAAGAAGCTTGTATGGGTAAAGCCCACTTAAACTTGGTGTATACAAATAGGAACTAGGTAAAGACCAAACACGTATATGTTCTGCATCAAAATCAGAACTTTAGAAAACAAAGACAAAATCTATAAGTTTTGAGGATGAACTTAACAATATAGGCAAAAAGCTTGGAAGTGCACAGAGTGACTGTGGAATAACTATAATACCGTTAGTGCTGGAGTGTGTGGTGTTGACGTTTGCTCGTTTATGCTTTTTATTTAAGAAATATATTTCAGTTCAGTGACTGATTTAACTGTCTTTGCAAATAATGCAGAATTGCCAGTGGTTTAGATCTGGCCTGAAATAGAGAATAACAGAGCTACTACTAATCATCCATCTAGAATGGTAGCAAGTGTCTGTGACGTACAAAGGGAGATGATGAAAAGCTAGAAAACACAATAACAGGCTATTTCTGTCACACTTGTGAATTGCATAAATGTAAAAAGAGGAAAGAAATTCAGTGGCTAACTGTTTATAGCATCTGGTTTTTGACCAGCATTCACAGTAACCATTTGAGAAACAGCATTCTATGATCCTGAACAGTGTTTGAGACATGGTTCAATGTTGCTGTAGTGAATTTGGGGGTGCCTTTTCATTTCTCTAAAGTTTTTGAATCTGAATCCCTGTGGTGGTTATTATTAAGTGGGGAAACTTTGCACCATGTCTGAGCAACCTGGTCTGGTGTTAGACTATCTTCAGAGTAAAAACTTGGTTTTGTTTTGTTTAGATGGGTGATGATGAGGTTGTTTTGTTACCCCATCCTCACCATCCACCTCAATTAAGTAGGACACCTCATATTTCTGTGCCCATTGCCTCTGGTTCTGTCTCTGGGCTCCCTTAAAAAGTGTCTGGTTGTATGTTTTACTTTCCCCTTCTGGCATTTCTACACACTCATTTGATTCTGCTAAGCCTTCTGTTGCTGAGGCCCAGCTCTCTCAGCCTCTCCCCATATATCAGATGCTCCAGACCCGTAGTAGTCTTTGTGGACCTGCTTTCCAGTCGGTTGACACTTAGGGGGTTATTCCTTCTCAGGTGTGGGTCTTTGCATTTCCCTTCATTGAATTTTGTGAAATTTTACTTGGCCTGTTTCTCAGGGCTTCTTATGCTACTACATCCAGTAGTTCTGTAATATGAATGTGGAAATAAGTAATTATTCTTTGCTTTCATAGTGTAAATGTTCCTGTAAGGGACTCAGTGCCTTGGTTCTGAAGTTATTAATGAAGAAGTAGCTGCAAGAAGGAGTGTTGCCGGTAGCTTATCCCCAGTTTTTAACTGCTGATAGATACTCAAAAAAAAATTGTATTTTTTTTCCTAAAAGAAAAATTATGAAATACTATAAAGAATCTTTGATTTGACACAAGACATCTGGTCTTATATGAAAAGTCAGCAAGTTCCAAGATCTAATCTTGGTTTTCACAAGTTGAATAGAAGAATGCAATCCTGATCTGCTTATCATTTAATTTCTTTGTGATATTTTGCTGAACTAAATAGCTACTAAGTTATTAGCAATTCAGGGAATAGTTTAGGGGGAGTATGGAGGAGATGCTGTAAGTTTTCGACAGTGGCTATAAAAGAAAATATTATGATGTTAAGTGTTTTTCAAAGATTCAACAAGAAATTTCTTACCTCTTTGGAAAAAAAGGCAAAAATAGCTTTGTTACATCTAAAATTAATTGGAAAAAAGTCCTACACTTCTATTAAATGCTTTTTAAGGTTCCACTGTACTACTTGCTTTAGCATGACTGGAGACAGAATTTAGGCTTTTTAGGTTCAATTTTAAATAAGAAATTGTTATTTAATTGCGTTAGACTTAGTGATTTGATTTTGTTTTGTTTTCCAGTGGAAGAACAGAGGTCCAATCTGTGCAGTATGGTAAAGAAAGAGCAAACAAAGACAGGGTATTTGCAAGGTAAGTAATTTATATTCTTTAATATTTCCCCCCTTTATATATTTTCAAAATTCAGAGTAGCCTTCAGTCTGTGTAGCTTGTTACATGTATTAGCCCTCTTTGTGCTGTCATTATTGCAAAGAATGATATCCTGCTATTAAAATAATCCATTAAAATATTGAATTAATGGGTATGTTTTATCCATAGTAACAACCTACAACTGTACCTATGTATTTCCTCTAGAATAAGGCACAGTGGATGTCTTACTTGGTGAGAACAGCTTTATCACTATAGTCCCAACGAGGTATTTTACTGTGAAAAAGTTGACTGGGAGTGAGCCACTTCTGAAGGTATTTGGTCACAGAGTAGTTGGCTAATTGAGAATATATTACTTGTGTTTCAGACTCCTAACAAGCCATGGGTTTAGTTCTTCCTTCAGAAATTATGATACAGTATTCAAATTCAAATGGCTGCTGCATCCATCTGGCAGTCTGCTCCAATCATTAATAGAATCTTTATTGGGAGGGGACATCCTCTGTGCCTTTTTTATGTTTCTGTTTTTACTGAGATCAGAGATGTCTTTTTGCATGGTTGCCCTGTAAGGAAGTCTAAAGTTAAAATTTATGCTTTCAGACTTCTAGTAATAACCTAAGCAACCTTACTGAGTGACTGCAAAGACTGTTTTTCTGAGCATTGGTGAATTCTGCTTTGATTTCCAGCCCTGTTTCCACCCTTCCAACCACCCTATGTTTTCTTTTTCCCTGGGCATTATGATATAATTTGGGGTTTTAGCTGGGCCATGCCATAGATAGGCAGCTCCGTATTAGAAAAATTGGGGAGCAGAAGTGCTGTGACCTGTTGGTTCAACAGGTAGATTTTATAAAATCAATTTCTTCTGTGTAAAATTATTTTTTACTCTATTTAATTTACTTTGGTAATCTGGTTAGATTTTTCCTTGGGAGCAACTTTTTTTAGTACGCAGGAGACTCAACACTGTGACAGCTGAGTTTGGTTTCTCTAAAGGACAGTTATGAATCAGTTAACAACTATTTTTCTTCTTGTAGTCTGAACTTGGCAACTCCCCAGAAGTCACTAGAATGGAGACGAGCTGATACTTGGTTTTGAGGAGTATTTTTATCATTTCAGAAACTCTTATGCAGTAGATGGCACTCTTCTCTTTGCATCAAAACCAAACAAGTGCTGCTGGGGTCACTTGTATTTTGTAATATTTAGTTGGATAAAATTGATAAAGTCAGTAAATAGAAAGCCATGGCTACAGCTGCTCTGATTTTCATAAATCTTTTTGGCCTTTTTTAGTTAATAAAATACTTGGTTCTTCCATCCTCAGTAATTTTATTTTCTACTGTTGCTTTTTGATTAGGGAGTGGAACATTCATCCTTACATTTTGAGTTTCCTAGAAATGTTGATGGCTGTTACATGTCTGATGTATATTTGTGTACATCAGTGAACTGAAGTTAATGGCCTATTGGAACAAATACACCTTGGAAGGCTTTTAATAAATCAGCTGCTTCTTCCTCTGTCCTCCTCATCACGGTGTGCAGTTACTGTATTTTCAATTGTAAGGACCTTTAGTCTTTTCAAGAGTGAAAAAGCTTGAAACAAGACATTTCTAGAACACTGTGTGGTTCAAGAAGTTTCATCTAAGAACATAATCTTCAGCTCTTTGTCTTCTAAACATTTACATTTCAAGTTGAAATGCTGAGTAGATGTTAGCCCTTTTGTATTCATACAGAGGATAAATTCTGGGGGTTAAGATTTTCCTGGTAAAATGTGGATTTTGTTCCTGGCATCGGTCTTTCTCTTTTATGGTGTGTCTTTCTCAGACAAAGTCATGGTGTTGAACAGCTTTTGAAGCTCTCAAGCTTGTTTAGGTTGCTCTTGGAAGTTCTACTAGGTGTTGGTTGCCTTTAGCTATGAAACCAGGTACAGTCAGGTCTTTCTTAAGAATTAAGTGGGCACATAAAACAGGTTTGGATAATTGCTTTTATTATTGTTGCATCAGAAGATTTATTCAAAATCGATTATAAGAAATGTTTTCAGGGGGGTTTTGTAGCATTATCCAGGTTTACACTCGGTTGTCTTAACAATATCTCATTAGAAACTGCCTTATTTGAGCAAATACTATCTAAGCAAACCTTTGAATCATTTCTTAGTAAGAAAATAACACCAAGAGTTACTGAGATGTTACTTGAATGATCTGTTTTTTATAAGTTAGGAAATAGTGATTGCCATGAGTAATGATCAGCTAGTCCAGCCTTTGCATGCTGAGCAGAACAAAGCCCAAGACATGGAAATAAAATTTCTTAACATTTGAATAAAACAAGTGATTATAACCAGTACCATTTAAATTTAATTTTTAAAATGGAATTATTACTGTGAAGGATATATTCTGTAATAAATTTGATAAATTATGTAGATGCTGTTTTCTTAATCTTTGTGCAGCACTATGTTCAACATGTAGAAGACTGTTGCTGCAGTTGTTTAGGTTTTGGGTTGGTGTTTTTTATCATTTTCATTACAGCTGTTCTCTTGGCCTCATTTGTTGCAGCATATTCACAACCCACAAAACCCCAAAAGAATTCCCAGAAACTTAATAAATGTAGATAGTAAGAGTTAAAAATGTTCGGTGAAGTATTAAATTGAGAGAATTCTTATAGGGCACTGCTCTCTCTTAGAGTCCTTGCAAAATACTCTATTTTTGTTCCGTTCCACTGGTCTGCACCAGGGCTGAGAGAAGGTACTTTGTGCTCGTTGTGTGACAGTGAGTGGGTGTCAGTCACTTGTGTGTGCAAACTCCTTATCATTAAGTTGCAATGTCTTGTTTTTTCGAAAAATTCATTCTCTCTTCAACTATGCACTTATTCAGGTTATTTAAATAATTTGAGGCGCTTTAAATTCCATGTCGTTTGAGATGTACCTTGCAAGATTTGTGTATAGTTTCAGTCTCTTGGTCTGAAGCAGTAGTTGCTGGTTTTGCTGAGGAATGCATTCTCTGTACTCCTTCGCAAAATATGAAGAAATGCTGTGACCTCAGGTTATATTTCGTTTCAGGACAGAAATTATTTTAAAGATTCCCACCTGTATTCCCAAGCAATACCCTTGTTCTTTCCCAGCTCCTGCAAGAATTTAGCCCTTCAGCTGTGGGATGCCAAACAAATTCTGTCTTCAAAAGCTTTTATCTACTGTAGCTGAGCTAACAGAATGTTGTGCTTTTTTTTTTAGTTGCATTATGTAATTTCATCCCTACTACTCAGTTGTGGGGTTTGGGGTTTTTTGTATTTGCTGTAGCATTGCAGCTCATAAGATTATTTTTGATTTTGGGAGCAGGTAAAGTTTTCAGTTTCTATCCCTACTCAAGTAAGATGGGACTGCCTCCAACTCTTTTAGGAATGTCTCTGCAGATACACCAAAAATTAAGTCTGAAAACAGCTTATTCTTTTAACTATCAGTGCCCCGTGCTGGATGCAATAGAAGCATATCCAGGCTGAACAAAGCTGGAATTCAGAATTCCAAAATTTATCAAAGCACTTCAAAGTTTTTAACAGCTTCCTTCCTCCCTCCCATCTCCTTAGCTCCACTTTAGCATGAGGAAATTATTTTAATATTGTAAGAAATTAGTGATACAAGAGAAATTCATGGGAATATTTCACAGAGTATCTTAAATGTTAATAAAAAACTAACTTAGTGTTAGATTTAGCAGTGTTGACAGAAGAACCAAAATCAAAAAGCCACAGCACTGAGAAGTTTGGTACTGCAGTGTGGTAATTTTTTCTTTGAAATTTCTGCAAAGACAGGAAATTGAGGCAACAAACATGAGTGGGTGGGACTCTGAGGTTAGAGCTGTTAATAAAATAATCGAAACAAACCTTTGCTGATAAATGCTGCAGCTGTTTATCATGATAGTAACGTATTACTCCTGAAAGATCAGACTCTATCCACTGTAAAAGGTGAGTTTTCTTGACATTGGATGTTGTAAAATTTTGGAGTTGTGTTTGTTTGATGTATAGATTGAGGAAGTTTGCATAAACATAGTTACAAACTGTGACTAAAGATAAAATGAGTAGGGGTTTTTGAAGTAGTCAAAAATGGAATTTTTGGGAATACTTGGACTTTTCCCCCCATCCTGTACACTTTTGTGTCTCTCTTTGTAGTTTATTTAGTTTCGCATGGGCAAGGATGGTGCACTTTTATGCACTTGTACTGTTGTTGCATGTTAAAATAAGAAAAGCTCCTCACCAGCTTTCCTATGTTCCACTTGTTGCTTTTTCACTGAAGGTGAATAAGGTTCAGTAGTTGCCATTATATATCAGAAAATCCTGTGTCTGCAGTCCTATATTTACTGAATTCAGCATTGGATATATATAGTATGGTCCTCTGCATTTTTCTCCCAGCCTGTTCTTCATTAGTAGAATCCCCTTCTTGGCAGAGCTGGTGCTCATCTGCTGGCTGCAAACCTGCTGTCGGTGGAGTCCAGCTAATCACGGCTTGGATTAATAAAAGAATAGGGAAAGGGTAGAATCAGACATGCATTTCAGTTCTGCTAATTTCTTGTTCTTTTACCTGGTCAGAACTGCTCACATTTATATGTTTGGGAAGAAAAATACTTAAGTGGTTAGAGTTGCTCACATTACAGAAATTGGAATGTTGGTTTAATTGATGATATCAAGCTAATTATTTTTTGAATCAAATTAATACTCCTTAAATACCATGAAGCATGCTAAGAACCTGGATGTGTTTTTCCTGAGGAATTAAATAATTGATATTTTCCTGTTTTCAAATATCAATATACTATTAGATTTTTTTCCCCCAGGTGGAGTAACAGGGGAAACAATACTATTTAGAAATACCCATCTCGCTTAACTGTCTGAAATTTGTCATCTGTTATTCTGTAAGTCTCTACAGCACCAAAGCAGAATGCAACATATGTTCAGAACTGCTTGGTGGGGTAAAGATAAAACCTCCACACACAGACCATCACTCCTTTAGTATCAAACAGTGTTGACATGTTACATATTTCTAAATGTGAGGACAGATAATTCAATATAATGCGTGGTTAGTTTTTGTTGTGGACTGTTTTGATAATATTGAGGACAGCCTGCTCAAGGTAGTGGCTTGCATTGAGTTTTAAGTTCCATGAGAGGCAAAAATATATTTGTAACCAAGTTTCTCATTTTCAGAAGATGTAATTTGTGTGCAAGTAGTTCCTTAATTTCTCAAAGTTCCTTCTTTCTTGCATTGCACTTTCAGTAAATCAGTTAAGGGATAACGGTGAAGATAAAAAACAGTTACCGTGTGTCCCAAGAACAGTATAGGCAAATTATTTTGAGATTATGGGTGTATGAAGCTGTACTGCTGATACAACAATATGTTGTCACCTCAGTGTGCAAAGCCAGAGAATAGGGAAGAGTCTATTGATAGAATATGAGGGCAGTTGGAAGTGAAATAATCATGTCACAAAAGACAAGTATCACTGGAACAAGAGAGAGTTGGCTAATGATAGAGGAGAAATTTGAACTATAGAGCACCATCAAAGTAGCAGAAGTAAAGTAAAAATCCTGTAACAAAACATATGCAGGACATAAAAGGATTGTTTAGAAGTATTTTTGTTGTTAACTGAAGAATTCTCAATTAAAACAGCAAAAGTCTGGGTATGTTTAGTTACAGGGTGACTGAGCCATCCAATGCGATGCTGAGGAAAAAAGCAACCGTGGTTCTTGGATGATTAATTTGATGATTTCCAGTATAAAAGGGAAATATAATATCTCATGAGAGATTGCAAGTATGGTCTCATTTGTGACAAGAAATAGGTGAAAGAAAGAGCAGGAGATTGTAGGCATCCTGGGATGACTGGAGAATGGGAAGAAAATATTTCCTTAATATCAAGAAAGGGCAGCAAGCAGAAAATGCAATTCTTTTTGTATAAAAACAGCAGTGATAATGACCTTTAACCTGAAAAATTTCTAGCACAAAACCAAATGAAGTGCCGTTATTCACAAAGCATTTTAAACAGTATTACTGCATCTGCCTTCACAAATGACAAAACATGTTCTGTAAGAAAGCGTGTCATCTTGATGGAAATCCTTGATGTGTAAACAAAACTTAGTAGCTTGCTTGCCATGTTGATGATTACCCCATTTCAGTTCTTCAAAGTCTTCAGAAGGCTTTTTGGACTGATTTTTTTTCACTGCTTTATTTTTCCTGAGATGGCTAAATAGTTGTGTTACTTAGAGGAGGGAAGGTTGGTTTGTTTAATTTTTTAGACTTCTCAATGATTATTGTGGTTTGAGTTGGATTGTCTTTGAGGCTTTAGAAGTTTAGTGAGGTCATTCCATCTTGCCTGTCTCCCTCACAGCCAGCAGTAGTTTATGACTATTTCCTTGGCATTCTTTTCAAAGTACAGAAAATGAAGTACGGAAGATGGAGAAAATACAGAACAGCCCATGTAAATATAATGTTGAATTATTACATTTCCTGTCATACATATAATTTGGTTTCCTATGATAGAACATCAGTTTCATTGTGGTGAATTTTATGTAATTTTGTTTTTGCATCATGTAATTTTTGGCTAGTCATTTTACATTCTTCTTCTAGATCCCCCAGTAAACCCTTGGCACGGAAATTAATGAGTGGCATGGACTGGGAAGTAGTGAGTAGGAACTCACTGTCTGATGATAGGCTGGAAACACAGAGCCTACCATCACGGTCTCCACCTGGAACCCCAAATCAGTAAGTAGCTTCAAATCCTCTCTTCCTAGAAATAACTGTCTACCTCTATTATGAGTGACCTACTTGTGTAATAAAAGGATTGATGCAGACAAATAGATTCAAGAATTCTGTGCTCAGTGATTCCCTGGAACATTTAGCTTCAGATAAAACAAAGTGTTTAGGGATGAATTTTAGGTGCTTCTCAATTGACCTATAAAAAGTTTAAGATGTATCATAGTACCCTAAACTTCAGAGCTTGAGTTTTCTCAAGCACAATTAAAACTAAATTATTAATTTGGCAAGAAAAATATCCTGATAATACAATTTTGTGATATTTTAAAAATAAATCATTTTAGTTAATACCACTTCTCAAAACATTGGAGAAAATTACTTAATTGGACATCCTTGCAAGTTTATTCCTCTTCATTTTTCTGCATTTCCCTTCAGTGTTCACTCTTCACATGATAGAGCTTTCTGTTATGTTTACAGCTAGTGAAAAAACATTCCTGATTTCCTCCGGAAGGTGACCAGTTTTTTCAGTGTGCTGAAACTAGCTTAAGAATCAGTGTTACCCAATTTGTGTTGCATGAAATATAAGACTTCAAGATTCTTTAATTTTGCAGCATATTATTCAAAAGTTCATTGTTCTAAATACCCGTAGCATCTAAAAATTGCTAAGAAAATTTTGTAATAATGAACCTTTAAGCATAACAAACTTAATCATGCAAATTTAAAAGAATTTTAAGATGCCTGTATCACTGTGCTAGTTTTCAAAGGGGAAAATTTGGGTCACAGAAATAAGACTCTCAGTGCAAAGTTCATGATTCTTCTAGGAGAAGATGTGGGGGATAAAATACTTGTCTTAATAAACTCAGGTTAAGTTCTGCTGCAAACATAGTCAGGATTTGTCGTCTTGGGAATCCATCTTTATTCTTGTTGACTGGACTGTCAGTCTGTTGATTGGACCATAATGTTTTCAGGCTTCTTTAATTAAAAATAAATAAATTTAAGAAAGAGGCATTTAGTGTTCATTGAAATCATTTTTGAACACTTTCAAAAATAAAATTATGAAATATGTTGATCCAACAGCATAATTGTTTTGGTGAAACCTTAATTTAATAACTTAATAATTTAATAAAAATATGCCCATGAACATGTACTTAGACTGAGAGGAAATAATTTTTTTAGCATTATTTTCTAGTGGGTCGTGTCAGAAATGTAGGTTAACAGTAATATTCTTGTAACATTGTACTGCCCTGCTTTCCAGTCGCAACTCTGCCTTCACTCAAGAAGGGGCCCGGTTACGACCCTCATCAGTTGGACATTTAGTGGACCATGTAGTTCACACGTCCCCGAGTGAAGTATTTGTAAATCACAGATCTCCATCGTCCACCCAGGCAAACAGCATCATACTGGAATCATCACCGTGAGTTCTTATCGTGCTGCTGTTTGGTAGTGTGCAGGGCATCTGAACAGAGGTCAGAAATCCTGGCCTGTAGGAATTTACTGTTAAATGCTGAGGTCAGGGAGAACCAGGCAATATAATAAAAAGGTGGCTGTTCTTTGGGGAGGACCAGTATAGGTCTTATTGTGAAAATTAAATGATACAACACTGAAGACCTATGTCTGACGTATTCTAGGCTCAGGATTTCAATACCATCCCTACCCGCCCACCCACCCACACTGTGGGTTTGCTGGGATGTGACCATCAGTGTCTGGATGTGGAAGTGAAAGCTGTGTTTTTGGTAGAATTGAAGTCTGTTGTTTTGTGATAAAAGTTTTGAAGTGTTCTTTTTGTCAAGGCACAGAAGTATGAGGTTGCTGGTATGTTTTGTATGTTGTTACAGAGCTTATCTATTTTTTTTAAGATAGCACTAGCAGGCTTTTTTCTTTTCAATTATGCTGAATATTCTTGATATTGCAAGCTTATTATGCTATGGTGGGTAAAATAAAAACTATTATTGTGTGTTAGGAAGACAAACAAGTGTTGAGTTGTTCAACAACTTGACAACTTGTGTCTAGAGTACAGATGAATTGGGGAAAAAGGTGCAACATACACCTTATTATCAGTGCCACTGTATGCTTTTATGTATAGCTATTCTTGTAATGCCATGTGTGCCCTCATCTTGTACAATCTCTGTTAACAGAGAAATTGTGCAAATGATTTCAGAATGACTTGAGAACTGTAAAATAGCACATATATAATCACATGTTTATAAACAAATGGTATGTCTCAAGAAAAATTAGTCTGGGAAAGCATGTAAATACAATTTTAACACCTTGCTTGGAGTATATTTTCAGTTTTAACAACTATGTGTAAGTTTGGGGAGGGAAATAGAATGTAACATTTTTAAAGTTTTGCAAATTAGCACATGACACTTATTATAATTGGCTACACTAGTTATAATTTCACCCTCAGCTAGTTATTCAACTTTCAGGCTTATATAATAATAGTAATTTGACCTAATAATATAAAAATATCTCTTTTTTTGGTGGGCTTTTTAACCTGTGCATGTCAAGGCACTCTCAAAACTGGAACACATCAATCTTTATTCATATTAGAGTTTTATTGTACAAAGGCCACACAGGGCCAGGTTCCAAGACTTACAACTGAAGTCAGTTACAAGAAATGCTCACTGAATGGCAGAGTGATACAGTGAAGTAAGCACAATTATTAAATATTCTCTTTCAGTCAGGTGCCTTCACTTTTATGTTGTACAGTCTTCCTGAGTGTTCTTAGGATTTGTTTATTTATTACCTGATTTCTTGTGTAAATCACCATAGAAATGACTCTTAAAAAGAGAGGAAGTGGTTTTGTACATTAGTTGTGCAACTATGGCTGTTGTCTTTCATGATTTTGCACTTCTTATACCCAAGCAGAAAAAGTATTGCTCATCCATAACTAAGTTTTAGGGGGATTGATTTTGGGGTTTTGTTTTTTTCCCCTTGATGGAAGTATAAAAGTGGAATTTAATCTCCCAGTATAGAAATCTAGAGTAAGAGATTTCTAAGAATGAGGATGCTGACTGTCAAAAATACATGAACCCCCATTAGGGTCTTCTGAGGGTTTCAGGTGATGTTGCTATTTCAAGATTTTTGATTTATGAAGGAAAGGAGTAGATATGAAGCTCGTATTAACTATATAATTTTAAATTATACTGTTCTACAGTCCAAAAAGCTATTTCTTAAACAGTTTGATCTTTCTAAGTGAAAATATTTGAGTAGCCTATCTGCTAATTTGTTGGAAACTTATTTATTGGTCAAATTTACATATGTAAGAAAGTCAGGTGGGCTAACCTGACAGGCAATGGGTTTAGTGATCTTTTTGAGTTTGGAGTCAACATAGCAAAAGAAATTACAGTTTCTGTGCAGTTCAGAAGGATATTATAGCTTAGCTAATACAACCTTTAATGGCATATCTTCATCTGCATGTGCTATTCAAAACTAAATTGAGAGATTCGTGCTTGTAGTTCCCTAAAGTAATTATAACCTTAAATTCCACAAGAACATGATAAGTGTTTAGTTTAATAAATGTATGGGGATGTGTATTAAACTTTTGCAAAATATATTAAAAAGATCAGACCGGATATCTGTAACAAAAATACCCAAAGCTTGTCAGTGCTAGGGTTTGTGTGTTATTTTATTATTATGTAAATTGCTGAATTCAGTAACAGAGAGCTGCTTTGCCTGCAAAATAGGCTGCTTTCACTGCCATTGTCTGAGCATTCATAAGGAAATTCAAAGCTGACTGGGCAAATATAAAGCAGTGAAGTTTTTGCCCAAGGCTTGATTGTTCGTTCTCACAATTCATTATGCTAATACATTACAGTACTTGCATCGCTGCTTGCAAAACGCTCATTTAAGTAACTTTTGAAATCTTTTCTCTAAGTTTGTATTTTCGATAGGAATTTATTTGTGTTTGTTGACATGTATGTACAGACGTGTAATCAAACATAAGATCCATCTTTTACTTTTATCAGAATTACTTCTTTTGTGCTACTCGTGTTTTCTGTTACTTTTTTTATTCAGTTTAAAACTCTCAGGCGTAATTATTTGCAGGAAAATACATAACTATGTTGCCCTTCACTTAAAAGGCTGAATAATCTGTGCTGGCCAGACTTGAATGAATGAATACAGAGGCAGCTAAAAATCTCTGGGTGACCTTTGTAAGCTAATGTCTAAGTAGTTTATAGCTGCCTTGAAGATTTGTTTTGTAAATGTTGACAATCAGCATATTTTTCTCTCCACGAAAATGAGTTTAGAAAAGCTGCTTATCCTGAAAAATAAAATGTGCTCTTTTTTCCTGTTACTTGCATTGAAACGTATTAAGAAATATTATTTTTCTTCCCTAGTGTTTTTTTTTCTTTTTAATACTTCATGGAACAGAATATTTTCTGAAAGTTAAAATTAAGGAAAAATATGTGAAAAATGTTGTTAGGTTATTTTCAAATGTGCTGTTTTCATACACTGACAAAAAATGTTACCATTTTTATTTTCTGAGAATATTGACTAGTTTTTTTTAAAACTGAAACAGAAAATACGTGGTGTTTCAAAGCGAAGCGTTCCATTTCCCATTTTTTGTGGGTTTTGAAAGAGATTGATCCTTTAATTTGAAATCACTATGGCAAATTTTGCTCAGATTTTTTTTTTTTTAATTTTAAAAACCTGTATCTGGGAACTGCCTTTCTTGAATTGCGTAGACACAAATTACATGGTGTGGAATTTGATGTGTGACTTAGGTTTTCTAACTTGCAGCAACTTGAAATGTCGTGCAGCCTCATACTGAGAGTCTTGCCCTCTGAGAGTTCACTGAGACGAGACCAGTGAGTGCAGTAGTGCTGCTCATGTGGCTGCCTGTGCTCTGGAGGGAGGCTGTGCCCTGAGATACCGCTGCAGCTTCCTCAGAAGGGAAGGAGCAGTGTCCTGCTTTTGGCTCTGGGAGTGTCCTTTCCTCTCTGCAAGGTGGTCGACCCTGTGATAAACCAGTTCACCTTGTTGAACCAGCAGAGAAGCCAGGCTTGTCCAAAAAGTCAGTGAATTTTTGGTTGCTTGGTGTAAGCTGCCTTAGCCAAGGGAGGAGCACCAGTTCTTCAAGGAAGCAGCTATGGGTGTGGGTGGAAAAACAGAGGCACCCATTTTTGGTGATAGCATCCTCTTTAGATTTAGCTGTAACCTGTAACTTCGTTCTTGGTGGTTTGTCACTAGTATCAATGGGCTGGGTTTTTTAAGCTGTTAAATTACTTAATAGCACCTTTTAATGGGGTACCTGTGGAGGAAGGCATGTATCCTTGCTGGTATTTAGAAACAGGCATTCAAGCCATGTTAATGGGAACTGTGAGTTAGCTACCCTTTTGGGCCTTTCCAAACGTTCTTAATTCTTAAATATAAATCCATATAATGAAAGATGAATCATATATTTATGTAATGCAAATTATACAGTTACACTTTTATTCCAAAAGGACTAATAAAGGAAATCCTCCATATTATACAAGAACACAGAGAACATTTTTATTAATCTATAACAGAGGGCTTGCAGCCCTAAATCAGAAGTAGAACTTTCTTGTATTTCACTTCAGCAACAGTGCTGTAATTCAACTAAAAAAATGCATGCAATTAGTGCCATTTTTACAAGTGTTTCAAAGCTGCACATGTTTCAAAGGGGGAATATGTTCAAGAGGGGGGAATAGACAAAATGTATCCATATACTTTTAAATTGAAAAATTAAAAGGTAACACAGTCATCTCCATTGGGCTTTTCCAATAAACATGGGGGCTCAGTTGAGTTATCTTCAACTTGCACTCCTATTTTTAAGATCAAAACCCAAAAAGTGGTGTGGTATCACTGTAATATGCTCCCTGTGTCTGTTTATGATTTAAATTGCAGGCATTAATTTAAGGTGCGAACTATTTGATTTTATTAATGATGGAAAAATACTAAGTGACATATCAATTTCAGAGGTTTCTTTTTAACAAGAGTGCAAGGTATAAATACAGTGAATTTTACAATACACCCATATAAAGTGGATTAAATATTAAGGGAGTTAAGCATGCTAAAACTATTTTTAAAAAAAGTCATGGGTAGAAGATGAACTTACTGGTTCTGCGTACAGTTGTTTGTCCAGAAAAAAAGCAGTAACGTCTTCAAACATACACTCCCAATATATTCTATCACACTACATTTTTGAGATTCTAAAAATACACACAGATATTCATGTCTCAAACTCTTTGAGTTTCGTCTAACAGTTTCAGTTTATTTGAAGCCTTGAAAAGAACTGTCAATATCTCATGATTGTTCCACTCTATACTTCTATTTTGGTATTTAGATCTCAAGAGACTCCTATAGATGGGCAGCCTCCTGCATTACCACCCAAACAATTTAAAAAGAACAGTTGGAACCAAATTCATCATTCACACTCACAGCAAGAACTGGATAACCATATTAATGAAACATTTGATGTTCCTTCATCACCAGAAAAATCCACAGTAAGTTTTTGAATCCATTTGAACCATTATGCTTTTTATCTGAATGATAATCCTGTTTTCCCTGATTGTAGTTCTGATGCATTTCAGAGAGTTGCTGTGTTTGTGCATTACCTTGCAGCATTTCCATTAGGCATGCTGTCCCTTCACTAGCTCCTGTTGGTTTCTCCACCTACTGGAGTAGTCGTTTGTCAGCTGTCAACAAATCACTACCTTTGGAGGGTTATGCAAACATTTTGAGCATCAGCTTTTCAGCACATGCAGAAATTTCTATATAAACCCTTCTCTGAGAAGCCATTTGCCACCAATTTTAAAGACATTGCAGATGCTACTGCTGGTGTTTAATCTAGCTTTTATCAAAAAAGCTAAACCTGAAAGTGGCTACCAGCTTCTGGAGTGGTTTTATCAGGAGCAGCTTCTTGATTCTGTGGTTGCATTTCTTACCAGAATTTCCAAGAAGGGGACTCTAGCAAGAGGCCTGTGATAGCAAATGAAAAAATGAGCAAACATTCTTTTCCCACATTCAGACATGTCTGAGATGAGTAAGCTGGTCCATTGATTACTGTCTCACTGAGGTGAGATCTCACTGACCATTTTTGTGATTTTTGTATTTCCAAAAGTTTTCCAGTGGTTCCTGGGTTTATACTGACTTGGGACAAGCAATGTTTTGTAGCATGGGAGAACTGCTCAGATACAGTAGCAATACCGTGTAAACAGTTCTGTCAACCTCTGGCCTTCAAATTCTGAGTCAACTCCCCAAACTGATATTTAGACATGCCTTTGGTTTATTTTTATTTGCATTTTGAACACTAAGCCTAGAGTGTTCTCTCAGGTCTTATAAAAAAGTTAAGATTCCCATAAAACCCCTCTTTAAGTTCATAGCTGGGGTTTTATTAAAAGACTCAAAAGCGAAACTTACATTTTTGAGCATTTTGGGAATGTCGTAAAACTTTGTTTTAATTAAATAATGAAACAGAATTTTAACATTTAAATAGTATTTAACATTAATAATATTCACATTTAATAATAATTTGTTGTTGGCCAGTGCTTTACCTGAGTCATTGTAAAGTAATGTAATGTTTTGAAAGATAGCACTACTTTAGTCATCAAGTTTTTCTGCTCTGTATTCAGTTGTCTTTACCAAATTGACAAAAATAACTTTCAGTTGTTTTTTTAACTCTGAAAAACCAACACAGCTGTGTGAGAATGAGATTCTTTTTTCTCTGTGCATTGTCAGAGTGATTGTTTGCTGTGCTCCAATTTAGGCTGCTTCACTTAAAGCAGTTCACTGTTGTAATTGTAGATCTAATTTGGTGTGCTGATGACTTTTTATTTTGGGGATGAGAGAAGAAGGAACACAGAATGACTGAAATTTTGTGGAACTGGAAGTTTAGGATTTGGAATGTGGTTTTGTTTCAAAGTTGCTTTTCTGTCCAGAATACAGATTCCTGCACCACTGAAGTCTCCTGCTGCTTCATCTCAAATATATTTAAAAAAAACCCTCACCATTTTGACTTCATATAGCTATGAAATTTCCTTTGTCTGCTGTACGTATGAGAAGTCAATTTAAAAAGGTAGCAGGATGGGTGTGGGAGTTTTTTTTCCATCTGCAATCCCTAAGTATTCAGTCTGAGATGACAGAAGTATTTGAAAAGAGGTGTGGCTGAGGCTGTTCAGTCAGGCAGGTCAGTGATGAAATACAGTGCTCTCTCTATATTTTTCATTATAAACTGTGGCTCAAAATATCCTCTTAAAGCAGGAAATTAGTATTTCCTTTCTGTCTGGGAAATGCAATGAGAAGCTGCCAAACGCTGCAGGTGAGCACTTGATTCATGTTCATTCTGTCTGATCTCTCACACCAGTGAGCACAGGATGAACTGATTGACACTCGATCAGGCTTCCTAAGCACCCTTCCTTCTCATTAATGCTGCTACTTTCCTCTCCTTCCCCAAATTTTCATTTTTGCATTACTATGTGAATGTGTTTGGGGAATTTGTTTGGGTTTTTTTAAAACCCAAGAACAAGAACTTAAAATACCTGGAATTGAGTTAACTTTTAATGAGCCAAGTTGTGCAGACTTTCTTAACCTATTGAAGTGCAGGTTTGAAACTTTATTGCATACAAAGATGTTTGCTTTAATAAGTTCTGGGTTGTTTTTTTTTTTCTCAGTATGAGTCGTATGCTTTGGTTAAAATTGGTAACATTGAAAATTTTCTTGAAACAGTTCTCTTCAATACTTTGCATCCTCACTCTAAAACTATAGAAATACTAGCTGATACTGAGTCTTTGAAATAAATATTGATGGGAACAAACTAAAAATCACTGCAATTGTACTGAATTGAAGTTTTTAAGTTTAAAAAAGTATCTAGCATCCTTCAGCTTAATGGTATTTTCTTTAACAGTGTTGTGATTTGAATAAAACCAAGAAGAAAGTAACTAAAGTTCTCAGAGTTGTCATGTGCAGTGCATATGTCACAATTCATACTCCACTACACTGGAAGTGGAATTAGGGATATGGAACCAAGATTTGCTGCCAAAGTTGTTCTTGCTTACTGTTGGCCTATTGTTGTTAAAAGACACCTGCAATTATCTTATTTTTCATCAAATTATATTCTAATAGCAGCTCCTGCCTGTGGTCTTAATTAAAACGAATTTAAGGAGTTTCAGTTCCATAAGCTGTTTCTCTTAAGACTACATGAAGCCATTAGTCTTTTCTAATCATCTTTCTTACTTTGAGTTTGCTTTGACAGAACACACCTTTAACTCAGTTATGTCCAAGGCCTTTAAATCTGTAGCTTTTCCTTTTTCTGCAAAATTCAAGACGTTTGTTTAATTACTTGATTTCCTCTCAAGTGTCCAGGAGCAATTATTTGGTGAGGAAACTGCAGAATTTATTAGATAGAATATCCTCAAAGGTCTAACTGTGAACAAAATGTATAATAATATAATGTAATATAATAAAATTTTTGTTTACTAGCCCAATGGTGGTGTCCCCCATGACAATCTTGTTATGATCAGAATGAAACCAGATGAAAATGGGAGGTTTGGCTTCAATGTAAAGGTACCAGTACATTTATTTCCTTCATGTTTTTTAAGGTTTTTTTTCTGATATTTGTGATCTATTACTAATTTAATTTGTTTTTAAAGGGTGGATATGATCAGAAGATGCCAGTAATAGTGTCCAGGGTAGCTCCAGGAACACCTGTAAGTTATCAAAAAGCAAATTTCATAGAAATGTGTGTGTATCTTGAAGGATGTATTCAAAATGCTAAATTAATTTGTAGCAGCCTATGAAAATTTGCTTTTGCTGTAACATTATTGTAACAAAGCAAATGATGTGCAGTAAGAATTTGATGCATAACATACTTCTTTAAAATTCTTCAATCCTCAGAAGTAATTTTTTCCTAGTGAAACAAAGTTTAATTTCTGAAAATTACAGGGCATGCTCAGTATGCACTGTTTCTTGAGCAATGTCATCCTAAAAATACATTTACTTTATTACTTTTTTAAATATAGACTTCAGTAATTTCACATAAATTACATATTGAAAGAGTGTTAAAAATAACTAAAATAGCAAATCTCCTACTTTAGTGACAGATGTAGCTGAGTAAAGCCAAGATGTAGATTAAAATCAGACATCACGAATCATTCATCAGGTCTGATTGTCTGTTGTTACTGATGTTTCATGACTATCAATAGTGTCTTCAAAGTAGGCACAATATTTTATCATTTACTGCCAGAAATACTGACCTGGTATTCAACTGACTGGAGTCAGCTCTGTCCATACCTTTTAGAGTAAGCAAAGAGTGAGCTTTTTTGCTGACATTTAAGAAATACAGCTTTCTCTCCCCATTTTTAGTTTTTGGTTTGGACTATTTGAAACTACTGAAATGTTTGCCAGAATAATTTTTCTAGTTCCTGTTAAATATTATCCCTGAAATATTTCATAGCATGAGTAATTCTGGCTTTAAATATTCATTCTGAAAGGAGAAGACATTTGATGATGGTTTGTGCCCTTGCTTTTCTGCAACAATGTTTACACTGTGATTACAGTAACAATTTTTATGAACTGGTTGCCCTCTCTGGCATTACTGGTAGTGGTGCATCGTCTTCACTCCTTCTTTTACTCTTCCCATTACCACTGTGGTGTTTTACACCTGAAGCATTTAACCCTTTGAAATTGATTTGCACAAGGATTTACCATGTTACTGCCTTTCCTTCAAAGATAAGAACATCCTGCTTTTTAAGTGCTTATACAAAGTGTGATTCAAACAGGAGCTTTCTACTTCAGCTGAGTAGTAGAGGAACAGCTGCCAAAAGACACGTTACAATGACAGTCACCTCCCAGCTGCAAATGGGTGTTCATGTGAATGGTACTGCCTGTGTGTTGTGTAACACATTTATCATTTGAATATGGAGCAGCAACCATAGCAACTAGGCTGTTAGGATTCAAGTCTTCAAGTATAGTTCCTTTAAGTTGTTACTTTAAGGTAAGAAATTGATAATGGCTTGTGTTACAGGTGGTTTTGTTTTGTTCCCCCCAACTTGCAGGCTGATCTCTGTGTCCCTCGTTTGAATGAAGGGGACCAGGTTGTACTGATTAACGGCAGGGATATAGCAGAACACACCCATGATCAAGTTGTGATGTTTATTAAAGCTAGCTGTGAGAGACACTCAGGGGAACTTGTGCTCCTAGTTCGACCCAATGGTGAGTGGTTTGTACGTCATCATAAAAAAGAATCTACACCTTGCTCTCATTTCCTAACCTCCATTTTGTGTCCTAGGTTGGAATGCTTAGTATATAAGAAAGAACTCCCTTCCTTGAAAAGGAATTGCAGCAACACAGTGTATTTGATCCCATACTCTAAGGAGCTGTGTATAACTAAGATTTGAAAACTAATCAAAAAGTCAGAGATTAAATATTTCTAACAGAGAGCTAATTTAAATTTTGTTCTCACTCTCATTGATAAAAATGTCCAGAAAGCTATATGGATATTGAATGTATTTTTTGATGTTGTTGTTATTCCCTTAAGGAAAATAAAAAACAAGCACAAACAAAACCCTCTTACCAAATACTCTGTTTGGATTATTTTAGAGGTCGATATATGCAAAATCCTTCCATACTTTTTTAAAAGAATGCAAAACCAGTGGTAACAGTTCTACTTGAGGAGGCTTAATGGAAGTGCTAAAATGCAGTCTAAATAAAAGCGTGTGCAATATATTTGTGAAATACACTGCTGGACCATAGACAGCAGATGGACACTGGATTTAATTCTGCTGCACGTCCCAATTATAATACAGTTGGAGACAAAAAAGCAAAATGAGAAACAGTGATGTTTAATTGGAGTAGTTGAAATCACTTCAGCAGAATACCTCAGCCACCTCATAAAAAGTTTTCCTTTATTCACTTATTTGCACTCCCCACTTACTTGTGCTTTCATTCTGTGTGTAAGTTCTCTTGCAGCTCTTGTGTGCTTACTTTCTGTCTCAGATAAAATCACTAGCTCTGTTTGCAAATTCACTAAAACAGTTTCCCCTTGTGTGTGTTGATTAATTTTGTATTCTGTATAAAAACATGTGAGTTGCAGAAGTGAGGAGTTACAGTTTCCTCCTTTGTAGTCATTGGATATAATTTAAAAACAGGCTTTCAAACAAAAAAAATTAGTTTTAATGTGGATTATAATGATGAGCAAAGGCTACTTGTCCTTGCTGGTGGCAACTAAAATCAGTGTGCTAATAAATGTGGATATTTCTACAGAAGAAACATTTGAGGGGTTTTCTGTTTTAAATAAATGCCTTAGAGCTAATTTTACTAGTCAAACAGCATGTTCAGTCAGAGCATTCATACCTTTTCTTGTTCTAGCTGTCTATGATGTTGTGGAAGAGAAGCTGGAGAGTGAGCCTGACTTCCAGTACATCCCTGAGAAATCTCCACTTGATGGTGTCCATCAAGATGATAATGCTCTGAGGGAATCCATGATTCAGCTGGCAGAGGGGCTCATCACTGGAACTGTCTTGGCTCAGTTTGATGTGAGTACCATGCTGCCTGTACCTGTGTGCAAATTCCAAGTCTTTTGGGATAGTAATTATTTTAAACAGAGTGCATTTTAGTTAAATTTCAGTAGTGTCAGCATCTTTTAGGAAAACAATTGTCCTACACTCTCAAAAAGAAAAATAACCAAAGGAAAAAATCAATCCTGTATTCTATGTGCAGACTTACCAATATCTAATACTAGTTTTTAGTGCTATAAATAGGTTTGTTAATTAGTTACACTTTTTGTGGGTATCAGGAACATGCTAATAAAATACTTTCATATTGATGAAGACTGAAGCATGTCTACAAAAATATGTGTTCTGCACTCAGGCTTTCACTCCATATCTGAGTTGCTGTAGAAACTGAATGGCACCTGAGCTGTTGACATTTTATGGGCATTCTCAATGAGGGAAGGTAAAATAACCAATGGAAAATACAGCTCTAATCTTAAGGGTTAATGTAACTATGTCTTTTATAAATAGTTGGGTTTTAATGATGTATTTCAGAACAGTGGTGCACTTCCTGTGAGGCCTTAAAGCACTGATAGCCACAGTCTTTCTTTAGCACCAGCTTGTCCCTGATGATAGTCCATCTCTAAAGCATGAGATCAAGTGGCCTAAAGCAGGAAACCAGGTCTGCAAAGCACAGCAATGTGAATTCCTCACCAAATGGAGACCTAGCATTTTGTTTTGCAATATATTTTTATGAATATAGTTATATTAAGAACTCTGGTAACTTACTTTTATATATAAAAAGAACAGATTTTTTCAAAGGTATTTAAAATTCTTCTTTAAACTTATGTTTTCAGTTTCCCTAGCAGGTACAATGTTCAAAAGTTTTTAAAAAGCTTTTTATTGAACCTGGATCGTTGTACTGATATTGCTTGTAGCACAAGGGCTGAGGCAGTGCATGACTGAGGCACAAGGGGAACCTCTCAAAGGAGGTTTTGTGCAGGAAAAGCACGAGGTAACCCAGGATTTGCTCTATAGTTATTGTAATACATGGGGAGGGGAAAAAAGGCAAAAGCCCAAGTGAAAAAACTGCAATGTAGGTAGATACACATTGTGCCTGTACTTGCCCCAAATCACCAAATGGGATGTCACTATCAATCAGTTCCCTTACCAGTACACAATATTATTTTTCCTCTGGATCATGTTTTTATGAAAGCTTGAAATACAATGTTCAGTTTGTCTTTAAACAATTTGTGGCTACATCCTGATCATTTTCAGTGATCTCACAGCATACCTAAATTTGTAGTGCTTTCTTTTTAAAAGTATTTTTGTGTTTGTTGAGGCTACTGTTGCTGAGTAGTTTATGGTCTAATATCTGTTTTTAGAACAAGTTTTGTAGTAATAGGTCTATTGCATCTGTTATGTTCTGACCATCAGTTTTGTCTTTTAGCAATTGTATAGGAAAAAGCCTGGAATGACAATGTCTTGTGCCAGATTACCTCAAAACATTTCCAAAAATAGATACAGAGACATTTCGCCTTGTAAGTATGTCTGTTCGTGTATGTGCTCTAACAGTATTTTACTGTGGTTAGTAAATAAGTAACATATATCTAAAATTCTTTTTAGATGATGCTACACGGGTTATTTTAAAAAGTAATGAAGATTACATCAATGCAAATTATATAAATGTGAGTAGTATTTTTCAAAAGCACTTCTGACACTAACTTTGCAGTTTTCCAATGAAAAAGTTGATTTAAAATTTCTTTTTCTTCATAAATCTAGTTCAGCCTAGAATGGCTGCTAAACTTGTAGTCAGAGGGTTTGAAATTCATTGCAGATATAGTTACTTCTTAATGTTTTGTGGCAGGTGTCTTCATAAATGCTAAAGTCTGGTCCTGCATTTGAATGTAAAAAACATTGTGTAGCCCTCTCTAGAGGAATTAATTCTTCTTTTCTGATTACTTTTGTGACAGTAGTGTTCAACATCAGTGAAGTTTAATCTGGCAGCACTTTCTTTTGCATGTTTTTTTTTTCATTTTTAGTAACAACAAAATTACAGCTAATTACTGTAAAGAAAAAAAAGCTCACATTAAATTCTGAGATCAGTGTTTTAAAAGCAAGCATCAAAATCCCACAGAGCATGAGACCTTTGCACCTTAATTATTTGCCAACTGCTCTGTCATTTCTTTTTTCAACCATTAATCTTGATTATGGCAACTACATAACTGTCAGTATGTAAGTGTACTTGAGTCTTTGTAGTAATTCTTCAAGTGAAACACTTGAATTTTTATCTGTGCCAGTCCATATTTACTAGCCTTTAAGAAATGGAATTAAGGTCAGGGACACTTTTTTAATGTATTAGTTACTAAACAGTGAATGTCTGATGCCTGATTTCCATTTGCTGTAGGAATTGAAATAATGGTTTTGTCTTCTCTTAGATGGAAATCCCTTCTTCCACAATAATAAACCAGTACATTGCTTGTCAAGGTCCATTACCGAACACTTGTCCTGATTTTTGGCAGATGACTTGGGAGCAAGGCTCATCTATGGTTGTAATGTTAACAACTCAAGTTGAACGGGGCAGAGTAAGTAAAACATTTCCTTAAATACCACCGGCATAATCTTCAAAAAAACTGTTGGTAATTAGCCATTTCCAGATTAGAGGAATATACTATTATGGCATATAATATGACAATGGAATAAGAGGAAATGGTTTTAAACTAAAAGGGTGTAGATTTAGACCAGATATAAGGAAGAGATTTTTTTACAATGAGGATGGTGAGACACTGGCACACGTTGCACAGGGAGGTGGTGGATGCCCAATGCCTGGAAACATTCAGGGCTGGATTAGATGGGGCTCTGAACAACCTGATGTAGTTGGAGATGCCCCTGCTCATTGAGGCGGGGTTGGACTGGGTGCCTTTAAAGGTCCCATCCAACCCAAACTGTTCTAGGATTCTAGGACTTTTTTTCTTAAGGGCAATGCATTTCTAGTACTTCTGTAATGATGACTCTTATATTTTAAGCTTTCTGATGTTGTTACCAAAGCTAATATTTAAGCTTTCTTCAGTTCTGAAATGCATTGAAGTCATCATGTATTTCTTAAAATATTTTTAGCTTGCTTTGTTTGATTTTTTTGTTGTAAATTAAAAAGCAACTATAATTTACCTTCATAGATTTTTTTGTTTTCTAAACTTCAAATGAAGGAACCCCAAGGAGTTTCATCAGTTTTTGTAGTTTAGTTCTTCGATAAGTAGAGAAATTAAATTTTTAAGACAACCTAACACAGTGTTGTAGTGTTATGATCCCATGCCTGGACGGCTGTCTTATCAAGGATTCTCTTAAAACTTGAAATCTAAGATTTTCCTTAAAATGTCATTCTGTGGCTATAACCACTTGTTTAATCATGTGCAAGAATCATTGTCCTTTAATTCCCATATAAAATGTGTAAAAATAGGGTACTACTAATAAAGTAATTAGAGCTATAAATTACTAAAAATAATTGTGTATGGTGCTGTAAAAGGCCTCAGGTGTATTTTGTGGTTTCTTTGGTTTCATTTTAAGGTATAGCTTCTCCTTAATAGCTTTGGTTTTTATGCAGCTTTATCCTTTGGAGACAGGAAAAGCAATCAAGTCTGGTCATACACACCGTGTAATTCCAGAATTATTGGGTTTATATTCGGGAATATTCACAGTAGCACTGCCTGGTTATGTGCACGGACAGAAATGACAGTCTGGAATAACAGTGTAGTGGAATTCCTCCACACTCAGGATTTCTTTTGAAAATAGTTTTGTAGTAGGTTTTGGCTGTTCTGATCAACTCAGACTGTAGTTCAGATGTCTGTATGTATTCTGAGTTTTGAATAGCCATATATTTGCTGGGAGGTCAGGCCTATAAATATAATTAAAATAATTGAAGGGTAGTTGCAGCATTTTTAAACCATTTTTCAGTGACTCATTGTTTGGATGATGCTGCCTGCTCCCAAATAAACATGATTAGAGGGAATTTCAGTACAAGTGCCCTTTTAATTTGAGTTTTCTTTGCAGATCTGCTAAGAACAGACTTGCAACAGCAGTTCTCTGAGGTTTCCCCACCCCTTCAATAATGATATTTGTGGAGTTCTTTGGAGAGCTGCTTAATAATGAAATAAAAGGACTTATCTGTCTTATACCCATAGGCAGACTCCCTGCTCTAAAGCTGATCATGAGGCTACTGACATCACTATCACTGCATGCCGGGATGTCTCAGTGGAGCAGGAAGTCTGCAAATCTGGCTGCTCTTAAAGAATCGCCAGGTGGGTTGGAAACACAAAAGTACACTTGAGCTGAAATGACCTCTGTAATTAGGCATTTAAGCCATTTATCAGGAAATCATAGTGTTTGAAGTTTTCATTCACATTTGATGACTTGATCAGGAGTCTTTGAAGTCCACCATCTTCATCCCCCCTAATTTCTGCTTTAGCTTAGCAACTTTTTTGTTGCTTATCTCTTTTTTTATTATTTGTCCTTTTCGCATATAATTGTGCTTTGAGAAGGTCAGATTAGGATTTTGAAGGTCAGGAATGTTTACAAAGCAGCATCTTTGTCACTCAAGTGTTAAGATAGAATATTTGTACGTAAGTATTTTAACAATTGTAATGAAAGTTAAAGGCATCCATCTTCAGTTAAACTAACTGCAAGATCTGGTGCGTGAGTCCCCTTGAAAAGAGAATCAGGAAATCTCTGTGATACCTTATTTTATACTGTAATTAGGTAACAGTCTACTTGGTAAGTAAATTAATAGTGATTACAAAATTATCAAAATAATCTTTAATGTAAACAAAGGTATGAAAACACTACTATGAATTTAAACGCAGGCATCTCTAAAAATGTGTTGACCTTAGGTTAAATGCCATCAGTACTGGCCAGAGCCATCAGGAAGCTCATCATATGGGAATTTCCAGATTACCTGCCATTCAGAAGAAGGAAATCCTGCTTATGTCTTTCGAGAAATGACATTGACTAATCTGGAGGTAAAATCATGATTTATTTTTACATATTAATGTGCATTATCCTTGCATACTAGCTACAACATACTTAATTAGACTTTCTCTTCAACATGGTAGCATATTTGTGTAAATAGAGCTGTTTATTTCTATAAGCCTTCAGAAAACTACTCATATTGTCATGTACTTACCTAGTATAAATTCTGCTTTAGAAAGATAACACACCTTTCATCATTTTCCATAATCATATTAATTGGTTTTAAATCACATAAAAGATATATTGTTTGTCTTAAAAGTCTTTACTGGTGTCTCTCATGCCCTGGCCAAAGAAAAAGAGTAATTAAAGAAGTTGAGAAACTTGTTATTCCCTTGATGTTTTCTGAACATGAGACACTAGAGGTATTTCATCATCACAAATGAAAGTCTGTCTTTGTAGAGGCAAACAGTCCTCAGTAATTCCATCTGGAAGAATATGTGCAAGTAGATGGATGATAAATCCTGCTGAGAGAAAGATGAATTGGGATTGGTGACTACATGTAAACAAGGACCTTTTTGAACATGCATTGCATGATTTTCAGTACATGAGTAGTTTTCAGAGCCTCCTCAGCTAGCATTTCAATCTCAGAAATGTTTGGAAATGAGTATCTGGAATTATCATTTCTAACTGCTTGGGTTACCAGATGAGAGTATGGTTTTATGGAGCTGCCTTTTAGTTGATTTGCAGTTAGAATTCCTTCTCTGTGTCCTGTTGAGGCAATTGCTCATCTGTTATCAGCAATGGAACCTCTGTAAATGATTCAGTGCCTAAAGGCTGTTTAAAGTGAAGTAACTCCTGTTCTTTGAAATGCTGTTCTTACTGTGGTTGTCCAGCCTGTCTCCTCCACTAAGCAGAGGCCGACTGATCATACTTGTGATATTAGACCAAGGGGCAGGAGGGAGTGGGAAACAAAATCATTCTGCATCGTAGTAGTAGTATGCTGGATAAAAATAAGAGGTGCAGATAAAGCAAAAACAATGCTGCTGTTCACGTAGGGTCTGAAGGAAAGCTTTTGTCAGAAGGTCCTGCCTCTCCCCTCCCTATCCCAGTTCTGACATTTGATCTAGATAGTACCTCTTTCTGTTAAATTTGGTTGGCTCAGAATTTGACCACCTCTTGTACATCTAGTGATAAGTTGGGTTGTTGGTATCCTTGAACTGCTTTGCTATTACATGGCATGTAATTTTTTGACCTGCTGAAGATGTATTGTGGACTGCCTTGTTTGTTTTTAAGAAAAGAAAAAAAAAGTAATTATAAAATCCAGAAATGACAAATGCTTAATAAAGTGCTGCTAGTTTCCTGAAGCCAACTTTTATTGTGGGTAAAAGTTGCTATAAATGTGCTATTGTTTTTTTTACTTATTATTTTTGGCTTTTTTTTTTATTGGGACCTGAATTACCCTTGAATAAACTTTGCATTTCTGATTAGAAAGAGGAAAGCCGCCAGCTAACCCAAATCCAGTATATAGCGTGGCCTGATCATGGGGTTCCTGATGATTCCAGTGATTTCCTAGATTTCGTGTGTCTTGTGCGAAAGAAGAGAGCTGGCAGAGAAGAACCTGTTGTTGTTCACTGCAGGTATCATAGTTTCTTTTCTCACTTTATTAAATCATCAAACTGAACTTATCACCAAATGCTTTGTTGTTGGAGTAAACATTTATTTGTATCTGCTTTGAGGAGGACAGGAGAACTCAACATTGAAATTAAACAAATATTTAACATGGTAATCACGTTTCAATAAGCAAAATTTTGAGTATCTACATGCGTTATTTGATGCAGGGATTTTACTGGGGTGTTTTCTTTTGTTTACAGTTTAAATGCTTGTGTTAACAGTCTACAAAATAGAAATGGCAAAAGGTACTTGGTGACCATGAGGAATAGGTTCCTGTTCTACAAAGCTCCAGAATAGCACTATAAATGATCCATGCTAAAATGTGGGTTGTTTATGCAATGATCAATTCAAAGATATTTTCTCTCAAGTCTGCGTTCTTAGGCCACGTGATATTTTGATACCTACATTAAGATGAGACATTTTTCCTCCACCATTTACTTTTGTCATGAATTAAAATAACTGTTACTCAGATCTTTATGTACTCATGAAATGTGGATTTTGTGAAATAGTTTTTAATAGCATTCTACATTTCTGTAGTGAATTTCAAAATCTTAATCATTTAAAATAGTAATTATCAAACTAAAATAACATATAATGCCAGCTGTTTTCAAATGAGTATGTGGTGTCACAAGTCTTGGTGAACAGTTTTGTGAATAATATTTGACCTCTAAATTCCCAAATACTCTGTCCTGAGTCAGGTGTGCATTCCTGTTTCAGAGAGAAGCTGAGAAGTGTAAGCAATAAAATAACTTTAAAGACTACAAGTAAACTAGATGTTTATTGAAGAAGATGGAAGAAAAAAAAGATTTTCTCTTTTTAACACTTTATGTATCAGAAATTGTATTACATTAGTTTTGCTCTCTTCTGCTTCTTTGATGTGGAGCAGGGTGAATCTTACTGACTAGGGAAATTAGTACCAGCATGACACTGTCTTAATTGATACTGTTTCTTAGTGGCCATTATTGATATATATATCTTGTTAATGTGGTTATGAAAAAGTAGCAAAAATAGCAGCCAAATACAACTTCTGTGATACAAAGTGTGCAAGTCTGCAGGGACACTGGAACAACAAGGCTGGAGAGTAGGAACAGTTTCATTCATCTCAAGGAGGAACCAGTGCAGTTCCACAATGATAATTTCAATGTATAGTTGAAACTTGTATGAAAGTTTTATGTTTCACAGAAGAGAAGAGATGGAATATCCCAGTTCAACATAATTTACTTAATTGGCCCACCTTGGTGGGTCTTGGGAAGTATAACCAAATTCCAGCAGGGAGTCAAGCAGAAGGAGCCCAGGTGTTCCTCCATATGGTGTGTGCACACTATTTTTAGCATCTATTCAGTGTAATCGGACAAGGCATTAGTGAAACAAAATTTGTTTTCAGAACTAAGCCACCAGCTTTAGTGTGAGGAATCCAAGAGCAGTTTTTGTACAATAATAATTTAAAAACCAAATGGTCCAAACCCACAGAGTTTGTAAGGCGACAAAAACCTTAAGAAATATGAAAGGTTTTTGTTATATTGAGTTACTTAGAACACAGTTACTGAGATTGTGTCATGTAGTTCTTTTTATTTTTAGAGGGTCCTGCTAGTTTTGTTGACCAGTTTCTAGTTCTTGTTTTAGGTGAGATGGTGAGCCACCCATCCTGTCCATGCCCTTCATGATTTTCATATCTTGTCTCATGTTCCACTCCATCAGTCAGTGATTTCTTTTTCCAAGCTGAAGAGTCCTATCCTACCTTATATTTACGACAGGGAAAATATGACATTATTCATCATTGTTGCTGCCCTTCTCTGAATCTTTTGAAGCTGTAAAATGACTCATTGGGTTCTTTGACATATACTGTTCCTGTTTGGATGTGGTAAAGCATTCTGCATATAAATTCTATATGTATAAATTCTAGAAATATAAAATGCTCTTGAATCGCTTTATATAACCAACATATTTACATCTTGTCCTAAAATTCTCATGACATCACTGAAATATATAGTAGCTTTAATGCCAC
The DNA here is from genome assembly GCA_035221455.1 of Xenops minutus. Taxonomy (NCBI): domain Eukaryota; kingdom Metazoa; phylum Chordata; class Aves; order Passeriformes; family Furnariidae; genus Xenops; species Xenops minutus. The sequence goes on along the minus strand of JAWWEE010000162.1, from coordinate 12,084,835 downwards.
CTCCTGGACAAAAATTTAAATAGTAGTTTGGCCAGACTTAGCTTGAAGCTGTGCTTCAAAATCAGAACAACAGTCAAGTTTGGAATGTTTATATTAACTAATTTAGAAGCAAATAGTTTCATTTATTGACTGAAATATTAGTTGTTTGAGTTGAGATAATGCTGACATTTTAAAAATATGTATTTGGTCCTGTATTCCAATATAGAGGAACACTGATTTTCTATTTCAAAAGTGCAAGATTAATTAAAAAGTATTGAATTTGAAACTGATTATCAAGTTTAAGGTTAAATAGTCTTTAAGGCTTGCTGTTTGTGGAAAAGTATATGCCTATATAAAACAATACAGATAAATCATTAGATTTATTTTATTTTTAAGCTAAATATGATTGTCTGTAAGCTCTGTTAACAGTTTTGCCATTCTGAAATGTGTATGTTATGGTCCTTCCTTGTCTTGAAAGGATTGCTACTGTGTATTCCTTTTCAATCTATAAAGTGAGATCTCTATTGTACTTTCTATTACTGAAATACCATCATCCTACAGAGGTTTCTAGTAATTGTTCTTTTCCTTATTCTGAAATAGGAAGGTATGGATCACTTCAAGAACATGAGCATGATTTTGTCATAATGATGAATCCTGAGAATCCATGAGAAGGAAGGTCTGCAAGTATGAACTATACTCCAGACGGTTTGTTTAATTTTGCATTTTGTGTTGTTGCTGTTTTCAGTGCTGGGATTGGACGGACAGGGGTTCTGATCACTATGGAGACAGCCATGTGTCTCATTGAGTGCAATCAGCCTGTTTATCCATTGGATATTGTAAGAACCATGAGAGATCAAAGAGCCATGATGATCCAAACACCTGTGAGTATCATCCTTGCTGTTCTGTGTTGCAGAATAATTTCTTATGATCTAGTCATATTAGATGGATTTTTAATACACTTGCTTGTGATCATATTGCAGAGATCGCCTTTACACAATGTACCTCTACCCTTAGCTCCAGGTAGGAATAAATTTTTAAGGCTATTGGTAAGGAGCAAGAGAATTTGGGAGGAAAAAAAAAGGCAGCAGCTGTTTCAGGGATACCTGACATTTAATGAGAAAAAGGGTCAGTTTTCAGCAGTGTAAAAATCAGGCAGTGGAGAAAGCAGGAGCCTAATTCTTGGGAGTAGTATAAAAGGTAAACATAGAAAGAGCCAAGACATGCAAGAAAACCTTCAGGGATGGAATTCAGTGATTTTATGTTGCCTTAGCTGTAGTGGCAACAAGCCTTAACTATGCCCTTGTACTGACTCAAAGTGAAATAATCAGAGAAATAATATTTTTAAAAATCAGTGTACTTAAATCTGATGCAAGATGTATAAAATTAATTCTGAGTGTATCTAGTCTAAAAAAAAGTAACTTGCTACCAGAACTCTTTTTAAGCTTTCTTGGCATTTGATGTATTTTAAGATACCAGAACTTTTCCTGCATCTGTAGTACTTGGGATTTTTGAGATAACGATGATATTCCTTCCATGTATTATATTTCAGATTTGCAAAAGTTTTAGAACAGATTTAGAAGCATTTTATTTATATCAGTCAGGTATTGCTCATCTCTTTTTGGGTTTGGGGGTTTTTTGTTTGGTTTGGGTTTTTTTCATGAGTAGTCAGTTATATAGTTTAGTATATAGCATTTAAGGAGAAAAGGCACTAGTTCCAGTATCAAATCACAATTACCTTAAGATAATTACTCACTGTAGTAATTTTCATGTCCTTACTGGTGTTCCTCTAATCAAATAAAATAAACCTTTTCTGTTCTTCAGAGAGTATTGAGGCTCACAAAAAGTATGTATGTGTCTCCATTTCTAGGTCATCAGTCATTCAGAGCTGCTGAATTCATGTTCCACTAAGAAAAAGTTGTATTATTCAGGTAGCACAGAAAGGATGAGGAAGGTGATCATACATGAAAAATAATAAAGGATGGCTCTTGCTGTTTGTGACAGTTCTGTGAATAGCTATGTCTCTAGCATATTCAGAGAGGAAGAAAGTTTTATTAGTAAAGGTAGGAGTTGCAGTGGTGGTAAGGGTTTTAACTATTTTTTTCACAGGATGTGCTAAATATCATTTGATCTCATTTTTCTTAGACAAACTAAAATTTTCAAGATGCAATGACAAGCAGGTGTTTAGTGCGTCTGAGGGGTAAGGGGCAATAAAAGAATTGGGGTGTTTTTTTGGAGGTTTCATAGACATGAGCTGTTCCAATTTCTCCTCCTCATCCTGGGTTCGTACGTCCTGAAGGATTCCCTCGGTGTCCGCACGAGGGCGCTGCGGGAGGCGAGCTCAGGTTCCTCTGGGAGCGCTGCCGGCAAAACACACTTTTTACCAAAATGCATATAAATTCAACTATTTAATTAATATACACTCGACAGTACAGTAAATAATGATTCTAGTATTAAATATGTTAATGCTGCCATTCAAGATCTGACATGACTAATTGCTGCATAGAGAGGGCTGTTCTGACCAGACATTTACAGTGCTGGTGTTCTGAGCAGCAGATACACATTGTGCAGGAGTCAGCGTTAGTTTTGGTGCTTTGCATTTAGTTCATTTTGTTTTCCTTATATTCTACTTTGCTTACTGTTGAGGTTTTTTTAACTATTATTTGTTTAAAACAAACTGTTAGTGGCCTCTGTGTATGCAGGTGCTAGACTTGAATGCATTGAAGAGTTAGACATTATATAATGTTAAGAAACAGGAGTTCTGGCTTTTTAAACATGGAACAGTTTTCATTTTTGTCAAATTCTGAGAGGGAGGTGTCAGTAATGTGCTAGAATCAGTGTAAGCATGAAAAAGCACTTTGAAACTATAGTTTCTAAATCCAAGGGTGTGAAAACCTCAGGTCATAGAAACTTCAGCAAGGAAATAAAGAGTAGAAAATTAGTAAATAGGTGATGTAATAATAGTACTGGGTTTGTGGGTATGATTTTTGGCATATATTTCAAAGTTCTAGTCATTGTATTCTTTGGTTGAGAAACAGAATGCTCTGATACAAAATTCTTGTTGTATTTCCTAAACTAACTTTGAAGCACAGTTCAAGCCTCTCAAGAGAATGGGATAGGGAAATCCTAGAGGCCTTTTCTGCTTCCAAATGACATTTTTCAATTACATTTCTTTGCAATTTACTGAATCTACTTTTTTTTTTTCAGAGTCAGTACAGATTTGTATGTGAAGCTATTTTGAAGGTGTATGAAGAAGGATTTATTAAACCTTTACCAAGCATCACTGCATAAGTAAAGAGCAAAAAACCTATGATATCAATTGAGGAGTCCTGTCCTCTATAATGAACTGGCAGCATTCTTTATGCCATAATACTGCTTGCAGGAAATGATAGTGAAGTACAGCAAAGAATTGACAAAGGACTTTGAAAACTTCAGCACTGTTGCACTTTACGTTGAAACAAAATCAGTCTCTGAAACTCTTCTAACCTTCATCTGTTTGAAGACTTTATTTTCCTGATTTGCTCCGAACAAACCATAAACTGAAAGAACTAATTGTGTTCAGGGTAATCTACGATATTTCATTGTAGTGCCATATACTGCGCTTCTGGTTGAATTGCTACAAACAAGGCTTGGAATTACTTCACTCTGTTTTACACTCATGTCTCTTAAAATGAAAAACAAATGAAAAAATACACTAAGCCATGGTCTTTTTCCAGTGCTAGATTTATTTACTATGTACAGACTCTCACTGTTTTGTTTTTTACAACATTAGCAATATTGCCAATACTAGATAGATACACACTGCCTACTGATGCAGCACACTTTGTCCTACACCCTTACTAGAGACCAGCTGGTTGTTAGAGGAGAGCTGGCGTCTGTGTTAACCCAGCAGTAGCTGCATAATGCCCACTTACCAGCATCTTGTACAAAATAATAACAATAAAAATTTAAAAAACCCCAACATATAAATAAACAGCATTTCTTTGACACAGCTTGTGTGTCATACACTGGTGTATTCTGGTTCATGTGACTTAAGATTACGTGATGGGAACTAGTGCATGCATTATGTCTTAACCCCTTAAGTGCCTTGAGACTTACAGCGTACATCCAGTGAAAGGCACTCATGATTCCATGGGGGTGGTATTGTCCTGTCATATTTATCTTAATGGGTTCAGATTTTTAAAACAGCCCTTGGTGCTTGGAATGTGTTACCGCAAGGGGTCATGGAAATACCATTCCCTCTTTCCTTATACAAGTACCTGTGTGCTATTCTTGGTAGCCAAAGCACCTCTGCCAATTTAATGAATGAGCATTGTATGCTGCTGTGTTGTAATTATGTGAAAAATCTGACACATTCCTTCATTCCTTCCAACTAGTAACTTACTAGCATCTTGCTATGAAGTGCTGGTGTATCATTAGAAGCTGATACTTTGTTTTATCCTATAATTGAGATAGCTGTCTTTTTCAATTATACATAACTCTTTAATAGCACTGATAATTAAGTTGAATTTACAATCAGATGTGATTTAATTCCATTATCTGCTAACTAATTTGTTAAGTCTTCATAGTTGATTTCAAGCCGTGTTCGTACAGGTCTGCCTTTTTTTTTTCAATTAATTTGTCTGGGGTTGGGGGAGAGGGAGGAGAACACTATGAAGTTATCCCAGAACTTAATTTTAATTTCATGATGACCCCAGTCGCCTTCTGTTATGCTTGTGCAAAATTGTTCCAGTTGGTATGGGTTGCTTCTTATTTAAGTAGATAAAAGATTTGTAAGAAATGTCTGTCTGATACAGTATCTGAGCTCATTCTAAAGATGCATAAATGTCCCCATTTTTTAATATTTTTTCCAGTATAGGAGAAACCAAGTCAGAAGCAAGGTATCCAGTGTAATATACTGTAAGAAAAAAATCAGTCATTTCTTTGACTGTCCTATGACAACACAACTTTGTGCCCTCTATTTAAAAGTTTTAATTTATTGTATTGGTTTCCTAAAAATGTTTATCCAGTAAATTTTGTTTTAAGCTATATAGAGCATAGAATTAAAATGGAAAGTTCTACTCTAAATAATTTTTAACTATTGAAGAATTATATTGTATAATATACTGTGTTCTATGGACATTTGAAACAGATCAGCTATGAACTATTAAGTAAAAAGGGATTCAGGCAAAGTGAAATCCTAGCTTATGACTTAGTAATAACCATGAACCACAATGCCAAATGGAAGAGAGAGTTTTAAATATTTTTAGAAAACAAAATAATATTAGGAGGGCTGTGGCCCTGTTACTTATATTTCTAGATTTGATGCCTAATATTATCCCTCGGTAAAAAATAAATTTTACAAGAGTCTCTGGATCTGATAAACTGAAAATGAGTAACATGGTAGCTTTAATCTCAGTTATATTCTAAGCCATTTGCAACAAGAGAAAATTCTTAGAATTCTTCTGTAACTTCCTTGTGATGAGGTTATTAGCTGAGTTGCTGGATAGTTAGAAGGTTATATTAAACTCAGCACTTAATGTCCAAAAAGTAAAATAATTCATCCGTTACATTGAAGGAAATTTTCTTCCTATTCAAGTTGTAAACAAAAATAGCATTTGCCCTGTTATTCTAAGGGAAATCAGAAATGGAGTTTATAGCAACATTATATAGTGTTGGAATGTCACATATTTAAATATTCTTATGTAAAGTTGCCAAAGCAGTTCAAGTTCAAAAGTCCCATTTATACCACAATTAAGTGTGGGATATGTATTAGTCATCTGTCATTCCTATTTTGATTACAGACACAGGCAAGAATCATGGGTCTCTTCAAATCTTCCTCTGCACTGACTTGTAGCATATTAAAGAGTTGCATTGGGGAAAAAAATACCTATTCTTAGTTAATTGGCCATCAGTGGGCTCGGTGGCTTTTTGGCTTCTCCAAAGCCAGGATAATGGTAACCAAAAACTGATTGGGAAAGAGAATAGCACTGAAGCCTTTCTGCACCATAAATCAGTTGTTTAAATGTTTCTACCTGTTGTGGTATAAATGGCCTTTAAAATATTTTTATATGGCCAAAAAAAGCAAAACTGCTTAATATTTTACTTTGAGTTATGAAGATCTGTATCATCCTGAAAAGTTTTTTAAAGAAGTTTTTGTATGTTTCATGCTGTACAAAACATGAATGTATCTTTCAGACATAATGACTTATAGACCTATATGTGATTGGTGTTATGACTGTTGGATTTTATGAATAATTATTTTCATACCATTTGACTAGGAAAAATGTTGGGTGGATGTGGGAAAGAGTATGTTTGTAACGCTTCCATGATACAAATCCAGTTTTAAAAAAAAAAAAAAAGGTAGTTTTCATTGTAAATAAGAGCAATATTATGACAAATTTGTGCCAATGTAAAATGTTAAGAGTTTTGTTTTTCCTTTTAGGTTCAGACTGAAAACTACCACTACCATCTTGTTTAAAGTGGATTTGAAGGGGTTTTTTTAGTGGAAAGATATGGGGCTCTGTGGGGGGCTTTTGATTGTTTGGGGGGCATTTTTTATTTTTGCTAAATATGAAACAAGTTGCAGATATTGCTTAATGAACGACCTACAGATTGTCAGCCAGCCCACTTTGAGAAATGTTGCTTTAAGGTATCACAGATAATTGAGAGCTGAAGAATTAATTTATCCTGAAATTGGAAGCATTTGGTATTTTCAATCACTTGAAAGTCTTAAGCAGTAGAATACTGCTTTTATGCATTTTATTTTTATCTATTCTTTCCCAGTTATGAAAAAGAGAAAGCCTGATTTTTTTTTAATTCACTATAATTAATGCTAACTGACATTTCTTCCATGTTTCTCTGTTGAATCTTGAAAGCTTATATGCCATATAGATAAAGCAATAATACTTTAGAATATCTGATTACAGTTTGGCACACTATTAAAGACAGGGTGAGAAGGCAGTTGGGAGATTAAGGAGCATGAGGAGTTTGTTATGGAACTTGTGTAGCTGGCAACTTTCCGTGGAGACCTTCCAGAAAGCTTCATGGTACCTGTGGAAGGGCCAAACTGCAGCAGACCTGCTGCAGTTGCACTGCCCAGGGAGACGGGAAGAAGGGAAGGTATGGCATAGAGGTGTTGGAGCTCCAGGTATGCTGTGGAGCTGAATCGTGATATTTTTATGCTTATGCAGTGTGTGTGCAGGTGTGTGGGGGATGTTTGATGGCTCAGGGAATTAGCGTGAGCATGAAAAACTCTACAGATCCACCAATTTCCAAGCAAAAAGCAGTTTGTCCAGTAGTTTTGACTGTAGAGCCACTGTACAGGCAATCTTCAAGTCCCTCAGCCCTGAGGATAAAGGGAGGCATTTGGTTATGGTCCAGATGAAAAATTTGCATATTTAGACTTCTACCAAGTATAGGACTGATGCAATCTAAAGTCAGTTGCAGTCTTTTTTTAGGTTGCTTCTCAGGTCCCCAGTTTGCTGGCTTGAGTGTATTTGCCAATTTTAGTGCCCATCTTTTGTCTTGAAACTGGAAAAGTTCTTTTCCATTGCTACTTTTAGTGCTAGGATCCAGTATTAAAATCTGGTAAAAGCATATTCATTGATTAGCTGTGGATCTTGCATGAAATTGTGGGGATTTATAATTAGTGGTGATTGGGAAGCTGTTAGAAGGGGGAAATGGTTGGTTTGTTTCAGTGTAACTGTTCTGTCCAGTCTCTGTTATCCCACTGCAGTTAGAAATGAAAACTCAGTTGGTTTAGCAATCTGCAAAGGAAGCCAGTTCTTTATTACTGGGTTTTATCTCTGTGCTTGTTGCCCCCACAAGTGTCCATCTTTTCAGTTCATAAGGCTTTTACAGCTACAAGTTTTAATCTGGTACGCAGAGCTGGAAGCTTGTTTTGCATGTTTTGCTCATTGAATGCCCGATGGGAAAAAAGAAAAGATAAATCTCTTACTTTTAAATAAAATGTGAAATTTTCAATTTAAAAAATTTAAACTTTTCAATTAGTAGCATCATTAAAAGCCACTAAAATATCTCTGATTCTAGTGTGCTGTAGCATCAACTATGGTTCCAGGGACTGGCTGACATCTTGTTGGTCGTATTTTGTATTTAGCAAACTTACACATTTTAAGGGGTAATTTTTCTCAAAGTGTTTTGATGTTTGAATAGTAGCACTTTATCTCATGCTTACTACTGACTGAACTATTGGACAAAATAAATTGGGTTTGGAGAGAGATGCTTAATGGATTTCTGTACAGAGATGATTTGGATTACACCCTGGTACGAATGCTTTCTGTTGTTCCAGCCATTTCTTGTTATTGTTCATATGTTTCTGAGGGACTTTCAGAAAATAGGTATTAATAACATAATTCTATCATCTCAATTTTCCTGTCTTAAAAAGAATATGAAGCCTGCATTTGGGAAAAGAAAAAGGAAAAAAAAAAAAGGTGCAAATAGAAACCTACAGGGTACTTGTAAATTTATCTCTGTGATCTCTCTCAGCAAGCTGCAGATTAGCTATGTTTACTGTAAATGTCTCTGCTAAGCATTATTTTTAACATTAGATCAATTACTTGGAAATCAGTATTTTTTTTTACTTAACTTATTTGAATTTCGGTAACTAAAGATAATGCACAACAAAGTTTAAAGAAGTTGTCACCCTTTTACACCTAGGCCAGGGGCCTGAGACATGAGTGAAAGGGTTAAACAGTTTATGTTGAGCTGTTGTTTTCTTAAACTAGAATATATCCACAAAGACTAGACTATAAACGATCCAGTGCAATTATCTCGGTACATTGGGGCAGCACAGTAACAACCCATAATAATCTTACAGGAAAATTAAGGTAAGAGAGTGAAGGTTTTATTTTATCCAGTGTATCCAGATTTGTTTTCCATTTGGTTTGCTTCATTTACCAGTGATCCCATTTTAATCAGTCAACTTAGCAGGGCTGTTTGTGTAAGGTTTGGGGGTTTTTTTTCTGTAACAGGTGCTATACTATGTGTAAATACAAAGGGAAGAATATTATTTAGATCATTATTAACAATCAGATGGTGGCAATATTTTGCTAGTTAATTCTGGTAATTAATTTGCATTTCCAGCTGTGGCTTTCAGTTGTCAAATTTCATCTCAGTTTCATACTGCTGAATGATGGACTGCAAGTGTGGAGTAAATCATCTCAGAGTTGTATAGCTCTTGTTGTTTAGACTAACTCTTGTGTATCTTTATTAATGGGGGGGGGGGTGCGAAGGTTCTTCCCATAAGTAGGCTTTTGCCTATAAATTTGTTTAAAAGCACATGAGGGGGAGGAAAAAAACAAACCAACAACCTAAATGCACCATCTTGGCTAAGCAGCCAGGGTGGTTGATGGAAAACGATGGAAACTTGAAATTGGTCAACACTGGACAATGTGAAAATAAATTCAGCTTTTGTCACTGCAGCTACTGTATGCTTTAAAGGGCCTTATGTATTTGTCCTCATTTTGATAAAATGAAATTTCTTGCCATTAAAATGATACACTAACTTTTACTGAAAACCAGCAGTTCCCAGGATAAATATGCTAATTAACATTTAACAAGTCTTGTTTTAGTCTTAAGTAAAATTTCATTCTATTATGTGAAAAAATGCTGTTTTGCATATTTTGTGGATATATTTAATTTCAGTTGACAAATAGTTGTCTAGGTACAGACTTGAAAATTATATATATAGTTTACTTGTGGATCTTAATTGTTTAATTGCAAAATAAAGATGTGCTTTAGTAATTTAAAGTTTAATATTTTTTTGTGATTTTCTTGCTACTGTACACGATTTTGCTGTGCTATATTTATGTGCCCAATGCCTGATAATGTCACCTTTGTGACATTGTATGACATAGATACATCCCTATGGATTGAGCAGTAGAAGAGGATGCTGAATTATCAGGAATTAAATTGCTTGTTTACAGTAACAGCCCACTTTTTTACCTGAAAGTTTGTCTCTAAGGGAAGAATAAGGTTGTAATTCTCTTTTATACATTGAGTGTTTTGGAGACAGTGTTCAACAGAGATTATAGTCTGATCACAAAATTGAGGGTATGAGGAATGCTGATGCAAAGAACAAAAATTTCCAGACGGAAGTTCGTGATGAAATAATTGCTGCCAAAAAGTGAGGGAATGTTCAGAGCAAAAGTGAGAAAAGATGATAAAAGGACTTACGAGGCAAGACAAAAATCTCAGAAAGGAAGAGATCCCCGTATGTACTTAATTTCACTGATTAATGTAGGACTTGAAAGTGAGGACAAGGTGTTTGAAGTACAAAAACATAAACTAGTGGAAAAGCATTTAAAGGAGCAAAACAGAAGTAAGAAGAGGCATTCAATAGGAAGAGATTTGTTTAAACTTGGAATAGAAAGCCTGGATAGAAGACAAGTCACAGATAGCACAGCTGAATGTGCATATACTTGAACTGTATTTGAGTAGCAAAGAGGAGGAAGGAGCAGACTAATTACATGAAGAGTAACAACAGGCAGTGTGAAGTAGGAAGCACAAAAATGAGCCAAAGTTTTTGTGTCACTGAAGCTACAGGAAGGAAATAAAGGAGTATTTCATGGCAGCATGGGAGCTTGTGAATGACTGAGCGGAAAGAACCTCAGTTTGAGGAAATAGTTGAAGATGGTTAGAAAATTTAGGGACAACCTCCAAGAATTAGGAAATGACCCAGAATGCTTTGTCTAATAGGAAAACATGAATTGGTGTAGAAAAAATAGCAAGGAGACTCCCATTGATCTGACATATCTCCACTACAAACTAAGCATCTTTGATATGCAAACGTTTGGTGGTTAATCTGTGCTGAGAATTCATCAGAAACCCCCAAAATAAATTATTTTTTCCACTTTAAATATAGTAAGATTTTGTTTGTCTTCTTTGGGAACTTCACTGCAAGATCCCACATTGTATTTCATGACAGACTACCAGGAGCAAACATCATCTTTAATCCTCTGATAAAAATTATCTAAATTTCCCCCATTTTCCGATTTATATTCCTGAATAAATAACCAGGCACAAACCTGAATCTCACCCTTCCCCAAGCTCGCCTTTCTCCTGCTTGTGGCAGGATTACTCTGTTGTCAACACAGGCATTTAACATTAAAATCAGCCTGTTGCTTCATCAGCAAATTGTGGGCAATTACCTGGCAGCTTTATTTCCAGCCCCCTCCCATTTCAGCAAATGACACGACTGTGCCATTTGTATATATTGTCACTGGTGTTTATTCGGGCACAGGAGCCGGGTTTGCCATGGTAAGGTACCGGTGTGTGTTCCATCATGCGTGGCAGGTGAGTGACCGACTATCTCAGCCCGGGATTCAGAGCTGAGTGCGGAAAATGTTGTGTTATCATGAGCCAAAGTCTCTGCTTTCCCGGACTGTTCCGTAGGCTGGATTCCCGATTATCCTGGGATTTTGAAGGAGTCTGACTCCCCTTTACTCAGAGCTTTGTCGCTGTTCCCTGGTAGTGTGCACGCAGAGTCTGTATTGCCTTTCCCGAGGTTTTCCATTTGGAGATCTCGAATACCTGGACACAAACACAGATGGGGTAAGGACAGGGTGAAGGATGGCTGCAGGAGCGGGCACGGCGCGCCGACACCAGCCCCGTGCCTTGTTCAGCGCGCTGCTCCGCTCCCCGTCCGGGCACTGTTGGACACACGGTCTTCTTCCAAACTTAAATGTCTTAGGCGCACATTTGCCCAAGGTTCCCGTTCCCGCCGGGCAGCGCGGGCTGGTCACGGGCCCGGCGGAGCCGCCTTGGCAGAGACTGCGCGAACCGGGAGAAATGCCCCATTCCCGGGGGGCCGCCCCCATTCCCAGCAGCGCCCCCATTCCCGGGGGGCTGCCCCCATTCCCAGCAGCGCCCCCATTCCCGGGGGGCCGCCCCCATTCCCAGCAGCGCCCCCATTCCCGGCACTGCCCCATCGCTCCCACCCATACACTCACTCACTCACACACAAACTCCCCCGCCCCGCGTGTGGTCCGCGCCGCGCCCCCCCCCACCCCCGCTGCGCTGGGCGAAACCACCTGGCACGGGCGGGGGGCGCCCCTTCTGGCCGGGCTCCGCCCCGTTAAAAGGGCGATTCCGCCCGGCGCGGCGAGGAGCGCCGCATCCCCTCTCCTGTCCGGCTGCCGCCTCCCCTGCCTTGCCCTGCCCTCCCTTCCTCTCCTCTCCGCCCTCCTCCCCATCTCCGCGCCGCGGCCGAGCGGGACAGCGCTGCCTGGGGAGCCCGGTGAGTGAGCGGGCCGGGCCGGGCCCGGGAGGGAGGCGCTGCCCCTTTAAGGGCCTCTCGGGTCGCTCCGCCATGTCCGGGCCCGGCCCCGCCCGGGGCTCCCTCGGCGGCGCCGCCCGGCTGGGACGGACGGACAGGGGGACAAGGGGCAGCCTGAGGGACAGCCTGAGGGACACCCCGCGGGCCCCGGGGCGGGTGCGAGCCGGGCGGTCAGTGTGGGATTGCTGCACCGTCCCGGGGGGCTGGGGGGCCCTGAGCGCCCTTCGAGGCCGCCCCGCGGAATCCCCCGAGCCGGGTGTCCCCTCGGGGCACCGCGCTGCGGGGCGTTCGCACCGGGGCGGGGCGGCTCCCTGTCCCTCTGAGCCTTCTGTGTCGCAGCCCCGCGTTCTCTGAGAACTTCCCGCGCAGGTTGTTTGCTGTCTGCCTGTCTGTTTGTCTGTTTGTTCGTTTGTTTGTTTGTTCGTTTGTTTGTTTGCCGGGTGTTTGCTCTCCCGTGGAAAGCTAACGCGGTGTGTTTCCCGCAGCGAGGATGCTGAGCTTTCTGCGGCGCACGCTGGGCCGGCGGTCCCTGCGGCGGCAGGCGGAGCGGGAGCGGCTGCGGGAGGCGCAGCGGGCGGCCACGCACATCCCCGCGGCCGGCGACAGCAGGGCCGTCATCACCTGCCGCGTGGCGCTGCTGGACGGCACCGATGTCAGCGTGGACCTCCCGGTACGGCACACACACATACACAGACACGGACACACACACACGGACACACACACAGAGACACAGAGACACACACAGACACACACACGGACACACACACACACAGACACACAGACACACACACACACAGACACACACACACACACACACACACACACACACACACACACACACACACACACA
>JAWWEE010000162.1:11965557-12071604 GCA_035221455.1 Xenops minutus | reverse complement strand
CACACACAGACACACACACACACACACGGACACACACACACACAGACAGACAGACACAGACACACACACACACACGGACACACACACACACACACACAGCACAGACACACACACACACACAGACACACACACACACACACATCCCCATCCCTCCCTCCCGCTCGGTGCTCGGCGCTGCCCCTGCCCGCGGGGAGGCAAAGGCAGCGCTGCCCGCACCGCGTCCCGGTGTTCGCTGTGTTACTGCTCTGGAAAGGCGCGGGGAGAATGGCGAACCTCGCCGTGAGCTGGAGGTGGAGGGCGTTCTGTTCATCTGGCATTATACGTTCAATGTTTTCTGTGGTGCTCGTGTAATTGTTGTGCCAACTTAGAGAGGGCAGCCGTCGGGTGGTTTGGATTTCCTTTCTAGCCAGCTGTGCGCCTTGAGAAGAAGGGCAAATCTCTCAGTGAAGAGGAGGGATGAGCAGAAGTACGAGCAGTAATTTGTGTGGCTTTTGTTTGGCTTGGTTTTGTGTCAGAGATGGATGCATTTTTTAACGCTAACTTGAGAGGGGAGGGGAAGAGGAAAAAAATCTATTTCCTTCCCCTCCTCGAGGCAGATTATAAAGCAGGGATTGTCTCATAGCATAGTGTTTTATTGGGCGTGAGGTGTTAGCCACTATTTTACATTTCTAAAGTTTCCTTAATATGCACGTGCCTGTTCTGCTTGCCTAATTACATACCTGGTTTTGGCCAACAGGATGAACAGTAGCAACAGAAGCCATGTGCTCTGTTTTTCCATTACCATGTGTTGTAGTTGTTAGTGACTTGTTTTGAGCTTGCAGAGCTGAGCAGTAGGAAGTTAGGAAACTGTGGATCTGACTAGTTCCATAGAACTTTGGCTGCAGTCACAGTGGTGCTGGTGTTGGAACTGCTGACTAGAAAGAGCATGGGGGACAGCCAGTCTTGAAATGGCTTTTCTCTCTCTGCTCTTTCTTATTTTAAGCACAGTTGTGGAGTGTTTAGGTAGTGTGAGGAAGTTAGCTTTTTTGATTGAGCAGTATTGTTGACATAGGAAGCAGAAATAACTTGTGATATCCAGAACCCCAAGTAATCTAGAGTTAGAGAAGCCCTTTGGCATCTTTATTTGCAAAACGACTACACAGATAGGTGTTTATAGAGGGCAGTAAAACTAATTTGTACATCTCTGAAGCAATGTAATGAACATATCTAGTGCTTCTTAGTGCCTCAGATGTTTGATTTGCAGCCAGGAATGCCCACAAACACTTTATAGCAAGAATTAACACTTAAAAAGTACTCAAGTTTAAATTGGTGTGTCTACATAACCAGAGCAATAACCTTTGGAGCTGGAGTTGGCTCTGTAGGCAAATTCCTGGCGGCTCTAACAACATTGCTAAGGCTTTGAGGAGCATGAATTGAACCTGAAGAGGTGTCACGACCTGCCACCTGGACGATAAAACTTAGACCAGCGTGCAATAGTAACTATTTATTTCTACCGGAAACTGTTGTCACTCTTGCTTTTTCTTTATAAGCCAATATAAAGCCTTGACTGTGGACATTAAGTTAGGAGAAACAGTAGCCAAATATGCTAAATCAACATAGCTAGATGCTGTAATTACAGTGCATTGTCAGCGGCTGACATGCACCAGTTTCTTCGGTGATTAAAACAAAATAAATTAAAAGCAGATTTAATGTTTTATTTCAAACTCCTTAAAGTGTTTATTCTTGTTTCTCCACTTGCATTTTTCGTATTTTGGGCTGATTCTTAAAGAGAAAAGGAAAAAAAAAGGGTAGGGGAGACAGGGGATGAAGTAGGGGTACAAAATCTTAGTAAAGCAACATTGCTTTTTAAAATCTAAAGCATAAATTAAAAATACATTTGTATATATATTTTCTTCTTTTACAAAAACTTTCTTTGAGAATCTTCATCCTCTTTGAGCTAAGACCTTTTCCAAGACTGGTTCTGTTACTTTGCTGGCAGTAGATTTGCTTTAAAATGAGCTCCTTATCTCAAAGAGGTGCTCTCTGGTCTACCACTTCAGCTGTGCATAGTCCCATTGTCTACCTAAGTACTGCGAAATTGTTTTATTAAAGAAAATAAATAACAAAGTTTTCCCTAAGACTGAATCATTTAGCAAACAGGTTAATTCACAGCCAGAGAAAGAGTTGCCTTGGCAGGAGTGAATGCCATACCTTTTTGAATCCATGGCTACACAAATACTTTACAGTGGCATAAGTTGTTGGTGGCGCAGGAAGAAAAGATGTTCCTTTCGTTATTCCGTTTGTCCTTGTTTTCATGTACCCCTTGGCAGAAGAAACAGTTTTTTGGCAGCCAGGCAGTAAGTGAAGTCAAGAAAATGCTGTGGCTGAAAATAATCGGTATAATTTTGTTATGTTAGTTTCCAGCTGGAGTGCTTCTCCAATCTGGTTCCCCATGTGCCTCCCCAAATGTGGTGAAGAAGCATTTAGAGGTGATATCAGGCTTAAGTTTGCTTAAAATGCTCTTTAGCTGTATCCCTACAGCGAATTTGCTACTGAGAAGAGTATTCTGGATTTACAGTCGTTTATGTAATTGAACCTGAGATTGCTGAATTTTTATTTAAATTAAAAAAAAAATAAAAGGAAAGGAAAAAAAACCCAACAGCAAGGACTGTGTAAGCCAAACATGCTTCAGAGTCTTCAAGCACCCAAGAAGGATGTTTTATGAATACTGACAATGAGACAGAAGGGACATGTTATAAATGATGCGGTTGAGATTTAATTTATTAAACACAGAGCCAGGATTTGAGCAGTAACTCTGCTTTTTGTCCACTGATCTTATCTCTGGTATCTGTCAAGCCACTTAATCTGTCTGCCTTTCTATTTTTTCTGTCGTTTTTAATTACAAAATTGCCTGGCTTGAACCATTCATCAAAGCTGCAGATGTACACAGTACACAGAATGGGTTCTTTTTAAGAATCTACTCATTCTGTGGCCATGTCAATGACTGAAGAATATCAGTGTCATGTATACTATTTACTGACACTTTGGTATGTTCAAAATGGGAGGCATGAACTTCATGTGAGTTATCAGTGTTCTTTTGCGGCAGAAAGGTGTCAGGTTTTTTCCCACACCTTCATCTCAGATTAAAGTTGTGCTTTTCCTCATCTGTTACCACTCTTTTGAAGCTTTATGTTTTTCCAAATGCATTCAGTGATTTTGACAGACTTATCTGCTTAGTGAAACTCTAAGAAACTTACTATTAATCTATAAAAGGTCTATATAAAATAGTTTTTGTCTGTAACTGCTGTTGTTGATGTTGCTCATTATACATTATGCTTTACTGTTAACTTGCCTCGAGTTCAACTTGGATAAAAGTTAGGGTGTGCTTTTTCTTCCAATTGTTTAAGATCCATGGGTGGAATGTTTGCTGAGTGGCGAGAGGGGTGAGAGGACAAGAACTGGTTTGCTAACATCCCTTATCTTACTTTTAATCCTGTTCCCATGTGAAACTAAACTCCACTGCACCTCTGGAATTCCCAAAATTCAAAAGCCATGAACAGCCTTGGTTTGCTACCTGAAAACTCCCATCAGCTCAGTCATACCAATGTGGGCTCCCAAGGGAAGCCCTCAACAGCTGGAGTACTGGTTCTTCTGGCAGTCATGCTTTGTGAGGAAACACAGGTTAGAGGGGAAGCTCATAGCAGTGGTTTTCCCTGAAAGCTGTTTTTAACTGGGGTCACCAACAGCTTATGAAACACTTGGGAACAAAAACATTTGTCAAGAATTTCAAATAAAGTGATGTGTTGAGTCCTAGAGAGCTCCAGAGGATTTTTAAATCAAAATATCTAAAAATTGAGTATTTGTTGTAGAGACGGTCGATTCTTGCTATTCATGACACTAACTGGGGGAGGGAAAAGATAATGCAGATAGAGGGGAGAAAATAATAATGTAATAATGTAAATACATGCACTTGGAATATGCACCTTTTTTTTAAATTAGTGGACTGCTTTCTGTGGAGAAATAAGGTCAGCCTTACCGTAGGGACAGATAGTAAGTACGGGGTCTTACAGAAGCAGCACTGTACTTTGTGGAAGTCAGGGGTGTTTCAGTAAAAGAAACTAACCCTGCTTAATCCACAATTTACATAATCTTCTCGTGGATAATAGAGTGTTAATTGTATTCCAGTATCTGTATGTACAAACTAAGTTTTAAGTAAAAGCTTTCTAGTGGCATAAGATGAAAGACACAAATTATGAGAATAGATGCTCCCTGAGTAGTTTTTCATCTTGGAATATTCCTTATTTATGCATGCATGAAATTTGATATGGGGGATTGCAAAATGAGATGGTTTTGTCCTTATGACAATGAAGTATCATTAAAACAAGGTCTTGTATAAATCAGTCTAAGAGCTCTGAAGTAGTGGAAATGGATTAAGCTGTCTAGAGTTTTGGAGTGCAGAATAAGATAAAAAAAGGATTGTATTTGTAGTGATTATTTTAAATTAATAAATGGATCTAGAATGCAAAAATCATTAACGAGAGCCAGTGGCTTTTTGTTTGGAGATCAATGATCTATGTTGATCCAAATACAAGATCAGAGATGTACTCTGATACTTTACTTAGTAATCCACTCTGTTTTTCTAAAAAGCTTTTAGAATACCTGTGACCACTTGCTGAATATTTGTAGCTGTAAATAAGAAGTACATAATGCTGTTTGTGGCACAGATGCTAATTAAAAAGAAAATGTAATACTACAAAAAATATTAGAAAACCAATCATCAAATAAAATTACTACTCTGAGTATTCAAAGCTGGCTTTTAAATTTTTGAAATAGAGTTCAGCATACAAAAGTAGTCAGGACATAAACATTTGAACGTGCTCCTATGTGTGTGTGTGTGCATGTGTGTTAAGGCTATAACTCTTTGGATTCAAACTTCTTTTCCAGATGGTCGTTTGTCTGAAGCTATTGATATGCTTTTGAGTATTTGATTAACTACTGAAAGACCTTTAGGGGACTGAAACTGGACAAATCAGTCCTGAGCCAAGTATTCCAAAGCAGGGATGCTGCCCTGTGTGGTGTAGGGGGCTCCACCCATAGTGCAGGGTGATCTCTTGCTTCCTGGGGTACCAGATATTTGATTGCATGGTGATGCACATTGATAGACAGGACATGCTTAGTCGTTCTGGCAGATGAGAGCAGCAGCAGAGCCACAGACTGCCTGCACTGAGTCCAGTCATTTTGGGTCAATGGCAGGGGGACAATGTCAGCCTTGCTGTGATGCTCAATGCCCTGGCACGGTTGGAAGGGGAGGAAAGAAGCAGCTGGAAGCAAGCTGGGGCTGCTGTCAGAGTTGCTTGTTTGGCCTGCAGTGTGCTGCCAGAGTGTTTCTGGGGATGGTGCCGCAGGCTGGTTTAGTTGCAGAAGGTTCAGTGTTCTTAATTCACAGTGTAACAGTGAATTTTGTCTGCAGCCCTGCTTTGCTGCTGAACTCCCCTTGCAAAGAGCTCAAAGGCTTGAGACTCTGGGATGCTCTTAATCAGAGTGCTCCTGAGAAAGCTTCAGGTGGAAACCGAATAAAACTGAAGTGTTTGAGATTATACTGAGGGGAGGCATTTAATCTGTAAACCTTAATGCTAGATGAGCAATATAGATATATTCTGTATCAGAAAGAATTCAGAAACGGGGTAAATCAAATTTGTAGCTAGAACATACAAACCTTCAGGGACATAAAACAGAGACTTCCACAAAACAAACTGACAAGTATGAATGTTTTGAGTCTTTGTCTTTTTATGTAATAGGCTCAATAAGCCTGAGCACAGTACATTAAGATCCTTCTACATGACACTCTTAATAAACGCACAGTAATGATGGGAATCAATTCTTTATAAAGATTTTTTGGAAATGCCCTTTTCTTTCTCCAGAGAATAACAGAATAAAATGTTTAATCCCAAATAGTTGTCTTCCTATATTTGTGAGACATTGAGTAAATAGAAGAATTGATAAGCTGTGTCTCTGGAGGTAGAATTTCTCTGCAGCTTTCCAGCCTGCAGGGCTTTATATTCACAAGAGTATATGGCTCATGTTGTCAAAGACAGGGGATAAACTAGAGAGAGAAGCAGAACTGGTGTTTTGATGCCAGTGGCATCTTTAGATGAAGGAGAAAATTGATTGGGGAGTTTGGAAAAGTTATTTGAAAGACTGGTGCTTGGAGCAGCTCCATTTGTAGGTCAGTACTTAAAGCCCTAAGAAGATCAGGGTGATACAAATAATGTGTACTTCTAACACTGCCTTTGTAAAGATAAGGGGGGTTTAACCCTCCAATTCTCCAGCAAACCTTAATGCTGTTAACTATAGACACCGTTTACATGATGTTAAGATGAAATCTTTTTCCTTTAAAGCTTAGGCTTGGAGCTTTGTCATGGCTTATTTTTTCAAAACGTGCCGTTTGGGAGAAGGAGATTTACTTCATTTAAAAAATGGACAGGCTCATCTGCTGTTTCCACACTGCTCTGGTCTGCAAACATGAGTAGGTGACATCCTAGCAACTGGGTAGCTGTAAATCCTGAATGGGGATCCATCTCTGCTCTGGGGGGATGTGTGTGTAAACAGTGTATTTCTAAGGAAACTGGTATGCATGTGAATAGTAACCCTCCCGATGAGCTGACAAAAACCAGGAAGGGAGGCTTTTGGTCTTCCCCTGCTACTGGATGCCATGGCTACAGTTAGTTATTGTTAATGAAAAATACTAACATAATCATTTGAAGATATCTTCTGAATTAAAAGAATGTTGCAAAGACACAAGGGGTAATAAGTCCCGTGAAAGTAATGCCTATGGACCTCCATTTCTTCACATAGAAAAGAAATAAACGAGAGATTTTCTGATAAGCATTTTAATAGTAAACGCATTAGGTGGGCGTTTTTGTTTTGGGGTTTTTCCCAAGTTTTGGAAAAATAAGAACTACTCTGCTGTGATTTAAAAACTGATAAAACCCTTAAGAATTGAGCCACTGAGCTGGTGCCCACCCAGCACAAGCTCTCATCCCCAGCTGCTGTGAGCCCGTGTTGCTCCACCAGTGCTGGTCTGTAGTAATGCTCTGGTACTGAAAATGGCTTTTCCATCACCAGGCGGGTTGTGGAGCACCTGGCTGGCTTCTCGTGGAGGGTGTGTGTCCGTGAG
Source organism: Xenops minutus (assembly GCA_035221455.1). Taxonomy (NCBI): domain Eukaryota; kingdom Metazoa; phylum Chordata; class Aves; order Passeriformes; family Furnariidae; genus Xenops; species Xenops minutus. Next base: position 12,064,448 of record JAWWEE010000162.1, on the reverse strand, counting down.
ATAACCGGTGCCTCTGAGACCGTGAGAAGAGGCTGTAAATGCTGCCTTTCAAGTGTTGGGCAGTGGCTGAGGCTCCTGAGCCCAGGTGGGTGGGTGGGTGTCTTCAAACCACCCTTTCCCGGCAGTGAAGGGACAAACCAGCATGCCGAGGCGAACACCAGCCTTGCTGCCGAGCTGCCGGGGTTAAAAGCCCAGCCTTTGTCACACCTACTCAGCCAGCAATTGCAGTTATTAGGAGCAGCAGGAGGTGTCATTAGGACATAGTTGGAGCATCCCTTTCATTCGGGAAAGAGGGGGAGGGGGGAGGGGGCCATGTGATTCATGCCAAAGTGATCAGAAGATGCTTTTATCTCGTTCCAGAGTGTGGCAAAACCTCTAGATGCCGTGCCTTCTGTGATATATTTTATTAAAGTTTTCCTGTTGTTGATTCTCCTGCTGTTGCTTCCTGCAGAGAATCTCAAACTGTGTAAATCAAGTAGTCAGGTTTTACTGAATTGCAAACCCATGAGCAGTTTAATTTGTGCCCAGAAGGCAGGGCCAGCCATGACTGGGCTGTTTGTGAGTATAGTCATTAATAGTGCATCGCTAACCATTAAGCAGTTTGAAAATATTTGTCCTTCGAGAGTAACCTGAGCTCTGCTGAAAAGAAAAGAGGGTGGAAAAGCGTGGGATAGCAGCAGGGTAACAATGTCACTGAAATTGACTGTTGACATTAGAAAGTTAGAGCGATTTTTCACAAGAAAATGTAACGAAAGTGTATCTGTGCTATTTGAAAACAGTGAGATCACGGTTTTACTGAATACAAAGAAATTAATTTTGTTTCCTAAAAGTTGACTGGTTACAAAGCAGTTATATTTTTGGTTGGTGTTTGAATATAAGGAGGAAGGACTTTAGTAAGTAAAGCATGTGTGACACTTCTGCTGACTTGCACCAAATACAGCTGGTGATGATTTAATTCACATGCAGAGTAGTACATAATTAATTCCACGTTGACAGCCCTGGTGATTTAAGTGAGAAAACAAGGAGTAGCCCTGCACAGCCACTGCACTGCTTCTTCAGGGACTCTTTCCCACATTAGCCATTCTGGGTCCACTTAATCTTCAAGTCCTCTGCGGAGAAGACCAAAATGGTGAACACACTGTGAAACTAACTTGGTGCTGCAGAAATTTGGTTTTAGTTGTTGGTAGTCTGAGATAGTATGTGCAGTATTCCAGGCTGGAGTCAAAGCGCTTCTGTCACCGACAGGGAATTTGGCTGAGATAATTGGTTAATTACAGTTTTAAAAGAGGACCTACTGAGGAATTGAGAAGGATCTAAAACGTTCTGCTCAATAACATTTTTTTCCACTAGTTTTAGACTAGCTGCAGAAAGCTTCATGCAAAAGAGAATGTTATTCTAGGTTTACTGTGGCAAGTGCTGAATTGAATTCACTTGCATTAATATGTATTACTGTTTAAGCAGAAGATATCCTACTGATGAGAAATATCAGCAGTTCAATGTGCCTTGGCCTCATGAGGCAGGGGCTACAGACTCAAATAGTGGAAGTGTGGCTTTACAGATAGAGATGGTTTGCCTTAAGGCTTGTTAGGAGGCTCTTGCTGGTGTTTACTAAATCTACTGTTGCCTGAGAAGTACTTTGCTCCTTAGGTCAACAGAAAAAGCTTGCCCTGAATGAATTTGATGAGGTCAACATCTCAGTATTTTCATTACACAATGTGTTCTGGGTGCTGTGTGTATGTGAGGTGCCCTGCTTGCCTTCCATTCTCCCTGTTCTCACCAATTCTTGGAAATAAGTAATTCCATGAGATTGCTTAGCCACGTTCAGTTCACAGACTTCTTTTTATATTTTGATTGGAACTGTGATATATCATGTTAGATACAAGTAACGCATCAAGTAAAGGAATGATTAGGATTGCAAATTTGAATATAAAGTATTTGAAGATCAGGGTAGAGGAAGGTAGTAAAAATTATGCATGTAGCTTTACTTACTTTGTTATTACTTGCTGATTAAACCAGATTATTTCTGAGAATATCAGTTTAACTGACCCAGAATTTTGAGAGGTGGACTAAATCTACTAATTAGTAGCTCACTAAGAATATGCTTAGAAAGTTAGCCCATTTCTCAAGTTGTGAATGTATAAATATTAAGATAAAAGATTGAAAGATGATAGCATTATGGAAATAAATCCTTAAGCCGCTTGCAGAGTAAGCATAAATCCTTTCTGCATTTCTTTGCATTTAAAAATACTTCTTTTCAATGCCATGGCTTGTACTTCAACTTACTAATTTATTAATGTATTGTGTTACATTTAGGCATCTTAGGTATAACTGTTAAGCTATTCTTTTTGTTTATTACTATAAAGGAGTTCATAGCATGAAAAATGCATGTTGTGTAGAAACTGCTCAGTGCTACTTATGTGCCTTCTCTTTAAAAAGAACTGTTTAATTTTTTAGATCATCACTATAAAAATTATGTTTCCTTGAGGCCAAGTCTAAGTTTTTTCATAAATTATATATGAGCATGTGTGGTGGCTTTTTGCACCTTGAAGTGAGTTTTATAAACTTACTTTTGTAAATGTGTTATCTAGGTACTATTTGTTCAAGTTGCTTGGCACAGACTATTTCCTAGTAGCTGTTAAAAGCACTTGTTAGTGGAATGCTATATCCTAATTCAATAGGCTTTACTACCTGCATCAAAACTGATGAATCACCTAGATATCAAACAGTAGTAAATTCATAAGCAATTTGCTGTACTTGGCTCTGCAAATTTTCCGGTGCATTAGTTACTGCAATTCTACTAGCAGTGTTTTCAGTTCTGATGAACCTAAGTGAGTAAGGAGATCCTAAAAGGGAAAATGAAAAAATGACATTTTAACACTTTGTTGTGCTTCTCATGGGGTGTACATTTGCACTTAAGAAAAACAGCCATCAATAAATATGAGGGGAAAAAAAGGTTTATATTTTCAGAAGCTAAATTTTGGGATTCTTCTACTTTTGGAATTAGAATATAAAGTATGCTTAGAAGAAGGTAGATAGTACAATAAATCCATTTATATTTTCAGAAAAAAGCCAAAGGCCAGCTGCTGTTTGAACAGATCATGTATCATCTGGACCTCATAGAAAGCGATTACTTTGGATTAAGGTTCATGGATTCTGCACAAGTGGCGGTGAGTAGCAACGCTCTTTTTTTAAGCAACAGTCTAAAATTAATCTTAATATTGACAGAAATGCTACAAGAAAGCTGCGTTTTGCGAGTTTTGTGCAGAAGCTCTGTGGTGTGTTAGCATCAGTGTCCCTGAGTTAAGTTCCACCTCCAACACTAACACATTATAATGCTCTTGTTTCTTCCTTTCTTGTCTTTCATATGTTCTGTCACACCTCCTGTTGTCACAAGACAGACTGGTCCAGTAGGACCCCAGGGTCTGGCAGGTCCTCTGGAAACTCTTGGTGCTGCTGATGCAGAGAGGAAGAGCAAAGCTAGAGTGTGTGCTTGGCCCTTCATTGTTCTGTAGAGTGGAGAAAGTTTTCCTTTGCCAATGCTGTCAACTTTCTCATCAGCAGGAGTCATCTTGTTAATGGCTGCTTGCAAGAGGAGTATATCTTTGATTTGTTCGAATTAGTTGTAACTCAGACCTGCAGCTAGAAAATTTTTGGGAGGATATAGGTCTGTTTGTGTGTACCAGACAGTCTGAGTAAAGGGTTCTTCCAAACTCTTTCAAAAGAGTTCTTTATTGTGTGTTTGTGAAAAGGTGATGGCTTTTGAAAACAGAGCCAGAGCATTGTTTATCAGAAGCAACCACATTTCTGTCACTTGGGGGCTGTGCAGTTTTGTACAGATTCTTCTTACAGTCAAGTACTTAATCCTGCTCACAAGGATAGCTTCAAGTTAAGTGAGCTGTTAGACAAGAAGTGTTTTTTTCTCTGTCCTGCATCCCTGTAACTTAAGCCTGTATTCACTTAGCCTAACATCCCCAGCTAGAATGAGATCTGAGTTTTCATACTGCATATGTCAGTCTTATTTGTTAGATATATGACATAATTGTTTCTGTGTTTCAAAGCCACTTCAGAATTATTTCGTTATTAGGTTGGCAAAGGGGAAGCACAGACAGTTGCTGCTGAACTAAATATCTGAATTGTTCAAGGTCAGCATAGAAAATAGAGGTAGTGACTTGGATTCCTTTTACTGATGTGAAGGTCCATGGCCAGAACAATTTGAAGGTGATCTCGCAAGTGTTACAGCTTTGTACCATGGCAAAAAGCTCCACAAACTTGAATCTTTGAAAGAAGCTTTGGATGCAGTTCACCACCCTAAAACACATTTATAACCTGATGGCTTCTTTTCAAAGAAGCGAGCAGATTTTGTATTTAACTTGTAATTGTAGAGCATATTCTCTTCAGCGAAATCATCGGTGTTTGGGATCTGAAGGATCAGGATCTGAAGCAAACTTCATGGCTAGTGGGATTAGCTGTTGCTGGGCTGGAGTTCCCAGTAGTGAAAAGTGGTCTTAAACCTCTTGCAGGATGTTTAACACTAAGGAGGAAAAGACCATTACAGCAGTGCAGGGATGGCATTCAGAACCATACATACCAACAGAAAAGAGAAAACAGCCCATTGCATCCCATTTTATATTTATAAAAATCATGTTAGCTATGTTAAACTTGTGCTGTCCAGGATGCTGGGTATTGATCGTGAATGACTGTTGCATTTATCTTTTTGTATCAGGAAAACAATAATCTCTATGTTGTAGGTATGCCAACTGAGTTTCTGCTATCTGGCTTCTAATATATTTCCATGTCTCTAGGATCTCATCAGAGTTCACAGTGGGTTAGTTTTAATAGGTGAAACTGTATGTATGAAAACCTTTTTTCTCTTATTGATCTGTTAGCAAATAAGGCCATTTCGTCTTGAAATGGGGAAATAAGAGTTAATCTTTTCTGCCTCTACAAAGGCTGATGGCTTGCCTTTGTCCAGCAAATTTTTACTTCCAGTCCAGTCAGCACCTGATTAAGTATTTGGTACTGCACAATCTGCCAGGTACAGGGGATTTTGAGCCTGGTTTCCTTCCTTTTCTTAGCTAACTGTGACTGAAAAGCAGCAGAGATAACAATCTGTTTAAAGTGGACCTTAATGATGCACTGTGTATAATGAAGCAGAAAAGACTGGGTTTTGCCAGAAGAGCTGAATGCAACAGCCAGAGATAATTAATTGCTTTAAGAAATGAAGAACTGTTGCGATAGCAGCCATTCCTGCAAAGAGGAGCTGGCGAGTTCTAGCAGAAACCCAATCTGCAGCTGGAAACAAAGACAGACACTAATCAAGTGACTTGTCAAAGATTATTCAGGAGACCTATTAAATAAACAGTGTAAGAATCCAGTCTCTTACTATGGACAGAATTGTCCACTAACTCTGAAGGAGATAATCTTCCTGCTATGCAATTTAAATCTAAGTATATTGTGGTACTGGCTAGTTACACTTATTGACATAAACTAGCAACATGTAGTTAAGCAAAACTTTGAGAGTTTTCCCACTTATTTTTAACTACAAATGAATTTTCAATAGATTAATTTTGAAAGACTGAAGGATTGGTATTTTTCTTCTTTTCTGCTGCTGAAGTGATCACTAGTTGGGTGTTTGAGTTTATGATGTACTGGGGTGCGGAGGGAACCCAGATAATATAAACTCTTCCTGACATTTTGGATTTTAGTATTCAAATAATAGCTTCTTAAAAGAAGTTCTTGAAACAATTAGTTGAATGAAAGAATTGTCATTTTCATGTGATTGCTGTGTTCTTTGTAGTCTGATGGTTAGGAATGTATTCCTCCTTCCAAGTAATGGGCAGGAGACAGCAAAAAGAATTGTTTGCAAGGTTATCCACCATATATTAGACTTGGTCTGGCTGCCAAGGGAGCAGGCTATTGTTAATTTGAGTAACAGTGAACAGTGCAGCATGTCCAGTGATGCAAAAATGAAGATTCCTGGGAACTTGTTGGTCTTTTGGACTTTTCCTCCAGCAATGCTAGAGAGGTGCTTCTAGTAAGGAGGCACTGAACGATTAAGCAAATTTCTAATGCTAACCTAGAGGTTGCAAGCATCAAGTACTTGCTCTTCTTAATGGAATTCTACAACACATTGATTTGTTACTCTGGCAGTTTTATCTGATGTCAAGCTTAATGCTGAAAATTATTTGCATAGCATTGCACTAAGTATGAACCCATTAATTCCATAATGTATGGGACCAGTTTTAGTCTCACTGTCTTATTAAACAAAGCTCACACATATAAACTTCTTGAAAACCCTTGCTGGGTTGGGATTTTTATTTTATAATATGTGTTTTGTTTTTAATTTCTGCAGCAGCAAACTATTCTGGTAAGGACTTCCAGTACTTTGTGCAGTCTGTTGTTCATATTGCCTTCTGTTTAGCAAACTTTATCTCTGAATTTCAGCAGTAGACTGTTCTGAGCAAACTCTCGTCAAAAGTAAACTTTTTTGCCAGGTCCACTTGAATTCCATTTTAATCACTTGGAATAGATCTCAACTTTCTTGACGTCTGTGTCTGTTCATTTATGTGTTGGTGTGGTGGTTTGATTCTTTTTTTGTTTGTTTTACCCCCGCCCCCATTTAAAATCAGTTCTGTTTCCCTTCTTCCATGCACACCCTCACCATTCAGACAGAGCTCCTGTGAGCAGCAGTAGGAGCTGAGCAGAATGAAATCTATCGGTGCCTGTCATGGGCCTCTCGGTTGCCTTCCCATGGAATGTGGAGGAGATGAGAGAAAACAGGAGGGAGATGAAACAGGCGGGCACAGCCAGTCCTGCAGCCTAGAAAGGGCTCTCTTTGCCATTCCTGTGTCTAAATCACCTGCAAGCCTCCAAGTGGGTAGTTTGTGTATTTTTTTGATGGAGGAAGGAGTAAGTAAACTGTCTCTTACAACAAGTTCATGGAACAGGAAAAAGGGTTATGATTTTCTTGAAGAGAAAAAAAATTGCTTGACTCCATTTTGCTGGTTGTATAAGCAAAATAGACATAAATATTGTCTTCATTCTTCCTTTCGCTCCCTGCTTGATTTTAAAAAATGTATTAGATACATTTCAGATAGCTTTCTGTAGCTACTTTGTTTTAATAGATAATGAGAGCATTTTCAGCTGTGTGCACAGCAGCAGCAGATGGTTCAGTTGTTCTGATCTGCAGCTAATAGAGCAATCACTGCACATCACGGCTGTGTTACAGGCTGCCTTCATGCGCTCTCTGCAGAAGGCAGGGCTGTTATGAAGGCAGGAATGTGTTTGCACTTGGCACTGCAACCTGAAAATACCGGTTCTTTTTAATACTCCTGTTGCTTTTCTGTCCTCTGGGAGGCCCTCTGTGAACTTCATGGCACATAGTTTAACAAAAGGAGTGTTGCGTATATAATTTCTCTGTATTAGTTGCAAGGTGACATTTGGGATTGATCAGATGAGGTGCTGTTCTCTGGGCATGGTGAACCATGCAGGACATGGTGTGTTAGGTAGTTTGCTCTGGCTCTTGAGTCAGTGCAATTATGTTGAATAGGGTACCGTGTTTCCTGTTTGAGTCACCTCCTTTGGAGGAGGGACCTGTTGGCCATGCAAGGAGAACTCTCCCAGGAGCGCGTCTTAGAGTTCCAGCTTTAACTTCTGGTATAAACTCTTCAGCACTGTGATTATATGCAATTATTTTGAGAAGCATAGTGTGTATGGGTAGGTGTTTTTCTCAATCTGCCATCTATAGCTTCTTTTTCACGTGCTGTTGACACTGAGTATAACTGAGGCCATTGTTTTGGTTTCATGTCTAGTATATAGCTTATAATTAGCATTAGTAGGTGAGGCAGTAACTTCTGTCCTCTCATGTGACAATTGCTAAAATGTCATCTGTGAATAGATTTTTGAGAACTGGGTAGAGCTGACCCTGATGTTGAGACATAGACAGCCTTGCTGTTACTGCACTTGAGTCATCTGAAGAAAATGCCTGGAAGCCAACAATATTTATTTTGTTTCTCCCCTTCCTGCCCCAAGTAAACATAACACACAACTGAGTGCCAGAGTCTTCAGCTATGATTTATGCCTCTCTGGCACATTGTCACTGGCTGACCTACTAGTGTGTGAATTAAGTGTTTGTTTGGAGAGGATGAAAATTTCAGTGAAGTAGTTTGTTATAAAGTGGTGGTTTTTTCTTTTAAGTAGATAATGCATCTTTGAAGATTGGCTTTAAATAAGGTACTTCAGGATGTTCATTCTGCACTACGAATTCTGAGCGGAAGGATCTTCAGTGAGCACAGAGAGAGATTTGGATTAGATTGTTTTAACAAACTACTTGTTATTCCAAGATGGTCTTCGCTAATAAATAGGTCTTTTTTCTTTTTTGTTCTTTCTGGGAGATTTCTTTATTGATAATTAAATGCAATTAATTTCTTTTTCAGCATTGGCTGGACAACACAAAAAGCATTAAAAAGCAAGTTAAAAGTAAGTGTCCCTTCCATTTTCTCTTGGGATCTTGACATCCAGAAAGCACAGAGAGTTGGAATGGGTGGTGGGGGGCAGAGTCATGTGAGGGGTGACAAGACCCAGTGACAAAAGCTCCACTTGGGCTACTGATTGTTTAATGACCTCTTCCCTCTGTAGCTCATATTACTTTATTTTAATGTTCTTAATTAAACATGTTATAGGCTCATTAATTATAGTTAAAGTGGAGTCAAGGCAGCTGAAGATGTTTTAGTGTTATAGATCATTATCCTGACTAGAGGAAAATGTGACTTGAAGCCTCCATCCCTTGGGGCAGTGCTGAATGCCCCAATCTGTGTTCAGTCCACCAAGTTCTTACCTGCTTTAGTGTGGCCTGGTTGATATAGTGGTGTGTGCTGGGGTAAGCTGTGGCATTGGCTGGTTGTTATTTAGCAGCTTCCTTGCTCTGCACTGTGGGAAGTCTTCAGGGATTTGTGGTGCTGTGCTAATACCACAGAGGTTTTGGAAGCACTGAGAGAGAGAAAATTCCTCCTGTCAAATGCAAGAATCAGCACAGCACTGCACATTTTTAAAGAACTGTTAATCCATCCTTTTGCTGAATTAACTCTTTGCTTTCCAGAAAGGATGATTCTTCAATAGAAGGGTTTCTTAAGTCCCAATAAAATATATCTAAACTTTTGTGAAATAGAAGGGCTTGAATTGCAAGCAGTGAGTATTTCCCAGAGCCCTGGGAAGGTGTTGCAGAAACCAACAGCATGCCAACTGCAGAGCCAAGATGCACAGCTTTCTTGGTGATGGGTTGTCCTTAAATATAGGGATTAACCTAGATTCATGTGCTCTTGGCAGGATGAGTCAAGTTAATGTGATATGACTGTTGGGTTGACTTGTAACATATAAAACTATTTTTTGTGCATATTTGTGTCCTTTCACCCTGCTGTTCTTCACGGATTTCCCTGTCACAAAGAAATTCCTGCCTTAAGACCTTGTGATAGGACATAGCCAACCAATTTCAGTCAAGTTTTGTGATGTCATTGTGTGATAAAAAAATTAGGTGTCTCATCCAGTAACGGTTACTGCTGTCTTGAATAAATTCTGCTTTGCAGTTGGCCCTCCATATTGTCTCCATTTTCGTGTGAAGTTTTACTCATCAGAGCCCAATAATCTACGTGAAGAGCTAACAAGGTAAGAGGGATTTTGTACGAGAGAGAGAGAGGTACCCAAATAAGGCCAGGGAAGTGTTTTTGTGGTACTTACTTAAACAGTTGTATGATGTTTCAGAGAATTCCTTAGGGCTGCTTGCTAACTTGACTTTATGTAAATGCAGCTCTCTTTTTGTAATGTAGCTGTCTTGAAATGAATGAGATCTAAATATTTATATATTACTTAATGCATCCTTTTTCATTAGACAATTCTGGCAGCTGATCTGAGTGGCTTATACATGATGGACAGAGGTTTTTACTGCAGAGAACAGACATTATGCCTCTGTCTTTATTCTTCTTAAGCTGTATTTAGTTTCAACTGCATGCATCCTGTCTCTAGGCAGAAAAGCATTGAATTGCAAGTTAGAGGTTCTCTTTGGCAAAAAAGAAGTTCAGTGAGCATTTCATTACTTGTGTGGTCTTTGCAGAGTTTATGGAAAGGAAAAATTATATTTTGCTGCCATGTTGGGATGTGAGTTGACAGTACAATATGTATAGGATTGTAGTATCAGGTGAGCAGCAGCTTCTCTTGATTAAAGCATTTCACAGATCCATTCACAGTACTGCATTTCTTGTTGGGCTGAGACACACTTGGGGTATTTTCAAAGAGAATACAACAACCTACCATCTGTCAGTAGTATAAATCTGTTAAAAAGTCAGTGTTTCCTTGTGCTGTCACCACTGCTGCTGATCCCTTTTGGGGGGTAAACAAAGTTGTGTTTTCACGGTAGCTGTGGACATTTAATACCCTCAACCATTTGTAAGGGCATGAAGTGCATTTGCTTGTTGTTTAGGTTTATGTCTGTGTGGATCTTCGATCTGCACTGTAGCCAAATCCCTGGGAGTGCTACCAGCAAGATTATAGTAGCATTACCACTTACAGCCATATGTACCCTGTGCAGCTTCATATTTACATGTGGTAACATAATGTGATAATTGCTGCTTTTTAATACTTTCCTGCTGATCTGGGAACAATGTTTTACCTTCCCATTCATGTTCCTCAATAAACATTTAGCTCTCTTTAAAAACAGTAACTGTAAACAAAATTCAGACCTAAGTCTGTATCTACCACTGTGAAACGTTTTCATTCATCTTGACTGAATTCTGCCAGTCAGACCTTGCTATACAGGTTTTAGCAGGGCAGATCTGAAACCTGAGGGCTTTAAAACCCTGTCTGCCTGCTTAGCTAATCCCCCTAGAAGAGGAGAGCAGCAAGTCTTCCTTCTGTGTTGAGACAGTTTGACACCTGAAAGAAGCAGAAGCAGTAGAAAGAGGAACTTTGCTATGGGTTATCAGTGTCATTGGGGGCCTTCGGAGGGTTCCACCTTTGTGCAGCAGGGCACCCAGCTGGAGCCACTTTTCAGCTTCCACCAGTGCAGCTTGCTCACGTTGTCTGCCAGCTTCCCATCAGATGCCACTAGTCAGAGGTCATGTAACACAGCATGGGAAGTGCTTGAATTGTTTGCAAGTGTTATGTGGCTGATAACCACAGACTGGTCGCACCCACTGTACACTGGAGGCCTGTGCTCATTCTTTTGGTATCTATGGTCAGTACCAAACAAATATTGTAGGGCTAACCTTTGAAAGGCTTTGGGTAATAAATTGTTTGGCAAAGTATTGGTGGATTTCTGTGGGACCTGTGGGAAAAACACCTGCATCTGTTTTGTGTCTGTGTATGTCAATATGAGGAGACAGGGGCACATGTTGAAGCAGAAGTGTTGTCTTTGGTGTTGTGTAAGGCTTCTGGGCATCTGTGCTAGAATTCAAACCAGATACCATCACAGATGCCAGTGCTTTATACTTGATGAGAACTCTCTTGTCAGAGGAAAGCTGCATACTGTAGTGGAGCAAGGGGGCTGCTCTTCGTGGGTATTGGATTGGAAGAATTGGTGTTGCACACGAAAGGGATTTGTATTCAATATTTACCCAATTTGTAAGCAAGAAGAGCACAGAATAAGCGAGGCAGTGAAGGAAAGCTGGCTCTGACCAGTAAACAAGTTGGAAAGGCCACAGCTTACTGTTTATTTTTTGTCACTTTGCAGTCAGTTTTCTGGGTTAGGTTTTAACTAAGGAATCCATATTAGAAGCATTTATTTTTGTGAGACTTTAAAATAACCATCCTCTTATGAGATTGATGTGTCTATGAATAATGAAGGAAATGTGGAAGATGCAAGTTGTTTTTTGTCCAGATAGGAACAGAAGAGAAAAAAATTAGCTTGGGTATCCTTTCTGTTTTTCCATGCAGCACTGTAATTCAGCTTTTGACAGCTTCTGGTTTTGGGTTTGCTTCATTTGAAGTCTGTGCAAAACACACAAACTCAACTGATAAAGCCTTGAAAGATCATAGTGCAGTTTCTTTAGTCTTGAAAAACAATGAAAAGAGTAGAAAACATTTTTATTTGTTAAGCTCTAACTTATTCCTGTTGGCTGAGTGACATACTATTAGTCAATGACTTATTTCTTATTTAATCCTACAGGTATTTATTTGTTCTACAGCTGAAACTGGATATTCTTAGTGGAAAGTAAGCATCCTTTTAAACAATTACAATGTGTTTAGTGTGGAATTTATTAAACTTTTATTTGGATAATTAGTAAGTTTTTCTTAGTATTGTTATTTTTGCTCTAAATTACTACTTGTCGATGCATGAGTATCAGCAGAGGAAAGCATAAATAATGTAATGCTTATCTGTTAAAAATTTGTTGAAAATTTTTTGAAAATCTACCAATTCTTTTTTTTTTCTTATCCCAAACATTTGCAGTTTCTTACTGTCAGTTATATAAGTTGTCTGCTAAATAGTGTCAGTTCAGGTTTTAACAGTGTATTTTTCTTATGGCAGGTTGGAATGTCCTTTTGACACAGCCGTCCAGTTGGCAGCTTATAACATGCAAGGTGAGTAGGTGCGAGAGGGGAGGGATGAAGTTTCATGAACAGCGTTGTGTAAACTCTTATTTACTTTTTTAGTCTGCCCTTGTTACGCCCAGAAAATAGATTCTGCCCAGATGATGGTAATCCAGGGTGAAACATAGCTCTTTTTGATTGTAGTTGTGCTGAGAGCATATAAGAAAATTACTCAGTTTTTCAGGAAATAGAACTAGGAGGTTCTGAACATAAACAGCTTTGCCCTAAACTTGTTTTCTCAGGTGCTTATGTGCAAACCTGTCCACTTTCACACGAGATACGAGATCTGTAGTCTTCCTGAAATGCTTTGATGTAGAAACACAGCTCATTTTTTTTCCTTTGTATCGTTTCTGCCAAATAAGGTGCAAAATTGGTTTTGTTCTGCACTTGGTTGAAAAGTGCTGTATATGAAATATCAGCTTTTGACTTCAGCTTATTTGTAATGCCCCATGTCTTATACTCACACATGAAGATTCATGGTTGAACTGCTCTTGTTGGTATTTCACATCCTTGTTCAGCCACAAAGTATGACATACTATCCTTTTTCTCAGCTATACGGAACTATACGCAAGTCACCTGAGATTTTATTATTGAGTTATCTTTAACTTTTGATTCCATCTGGGAATCCAGCATCTATGGCTTTGCTGAGAGCTGTGTCTGACCCTAAGTTGCTTGTATAGGTTGTACATCACTGATTTTCCTGGCCAATGTCTTCTGTTGTTTGGATGAGGATGTGATCTTAACAAATGTGAAGTTTGCTGTGGTTTCAAGCAGGGGAGCTCACAAAAGAAAGAGCAGATGATTGAAGTTTTAGAAATGTCTGCTAGAGTTTGCCTTATTCAACCCAGTTTATGAGTCTGCAAAAAATCCTGGAGCCTCTGCTGTAAAGCTGATGTACAGTCCTCTCTGATGAAGAGGCAATTTGGAGATGTGCCATGTGTTTGTGCTGCACAAATTCTCTACACAACATTCATCTGATAAATCAATGCACTGTTGTATTTACTCTGCAGGAGTTAGGTAGCAGAACTAAGACTGAAATTCTTTCTCGTACAAATATTTTCCAAAATACATTTTGTTTTTCAGGCAGGAACTCTTAATGGCCCTAGTCATATGTAGGTATAGAGAGCTGGAATTAAACTCTGAAGCCACCTGCCTTTTTAACCTGCTCTTTTGTGTGGAAGAAAAACAGTTAGAGTACATTCCATAGTTAAACGTACTAGTATTGCTAGAGCCTTGAGATACAGGTTCAGTGAATAAGTTTTTGGAAAACAAAAGGATATAATTAGGCTGTATATCCATTGCTTTTTGTGCTGGTCTTCTCTTTTCCTCTCTCCACAATGAGGTCCCTGGCAAGGCTTTAATCTTACTGTCTGACAGCTGTGTACTTTTATTTAAATCAGCTGGAACCTAAGCTGGCATTGACAGCATTCCTTTCAACAGAGGCAGGCGTTTTAGTGGGAGTAAATTATTGTAAAACTACAGGCTTCCTCAGTCAGCATTTAAAAAAAAGAGGGTGAAAAGACTACTGTTATGCTTGCAGTGTTCAGAAATCCAAGAAACAGCTTTTTAGATCATATGTTGTTTTCGTACCTACAGAATACTGTGTGCATTTATTTGGCTTCTCCAGGTCTTTGCAAAGGTGTCTGTTTTTTTCCTCCACAAATGTCTGTAGTTTCTTTCTTCAGACAGAGCAGTTACTGGCCTGTATCAGTCTCCCAAGGTCTGAGTTACAGAACCAACTTCAAGTGAGTGGGAGGAGCAAGTACTTACTGACTCTGAAAATCAGAACTTTTTTTAAGGGTTTCTATCTGTGAGTTTCAGCATTTAGGCAGATATCTGTCTTTCCAAGCTGGACTTGTTAGCATCTGTGGAAAATGGAGGCTGCACTTTTGATGTGGCACATCCATTGACTAGTATGTTCCAGTATGCTCTTGAGGTAGCATTTCTTACTGCCCCTCTGAGCATGCAGCACTGGACTAGATAAGCCATTTGGCTGACACAGTAGGGTATTTATTATGGTCTTAGATGAAAAGGAGAGCCACAAATAACAGCTGCATGATTGTGCTCTGACACAGAGTAATTTTAGCAGGACAGGGGGATATAGAGTCATAAAACTAGAAACTGATTTTTAGAATGGACAAATAGCTTTATGAAAAGTGTCAGAACTGGTTTTGCTTTTTACAAATCTCAAGAGATGTTTTAATAATTTAAGGCAAAATTCTGTTGTAACTATAGTCAGCTATTCATCTCAGTAGATTGTTCAGTGATAAAAATGCTGAAAACTTTCAGCAGGAAGGAAAAAAAAGCAAGTTTCAAGGATGTGACTACATTTCCTTTATAGGAAGCTTGTTAAGGAATATGTCAATAGCACTTTGTAAAAATTAATACAAGGCTTTCACACAGATGACACAAACATTTCTTCAGTGTCCGTAATTTCCCTGTCAAAAAAGGTGACACTTCAAAAATAGGGAGAACTGGAGGAGAAGGAGGAATACAAAATGAAATTTAGTGCTTGACTAGAAAAGTATGCAGAAGTTCCTCTGTATGCAAAAATGTCCACTGTGTCTATTAGGAACAGTGCTTAACATTGCTGTTCTTTTGTAGCTGAACTTGGAGATTATGATCCTGCTGAACATGTCCCTGAATTGGTGTCTGAGTTCAGGTTTGTTCCCACTCAGACTGAAGAAATGGAATTAGCTGTTTTTGAGAAGTGGAAGGAATGCAGGTACTAGATCTTCCAGCGAATGCTACCCAGCTGTTTGCACTGATCTTTCTGTGAAAAGAATGTATTAAAAAGATGCTGCTGACAATTCTTCTGCGGTTTTGTTCAGAAATATAATTTTAATATGATTCTGTCACATTTTTAAGAGGATATAGTTTGAAAAATGAAGCTTTTCAAAGGTCTGAGTAAAATGATGAAGTACCAAATCTTGAAATGCAGTAATTTTTGCAGCAGTGGTTTCAGATTAAAACTTATAAAAGTGACCTTGATATTCATGAGAACGAAGAAGTGTCAGCAGTGTTTAGGATGTTCACAAAGTTCTTTCCCTTTCCACATATGCAATTTTTCTTTCTGGCTTTTTCAGGCATCTGTCTAACAGCAAAAATTTTATTTCAGGGGGCAAACACCAGCACAGGCTGAAACTAACTACTTAAACAAAGCTAAGTGGCTGGAAATGTATGGTGTAGACATGCACATAGTCAAGGTATGTTTAACCACAGCATGATGACCTTTGGAAATGACAATGTTAGCTTTGTGCTGCATTTCAACACAGGTTTTACTTTGAGGAGGGGAAATAAAAGGAATATTGTACTCCTGCAATCTCTGTAACAAGTGATGTGGCTTTGTGTCAAATTGCACTCTTTGGTATACATTTCTAGAAGGTATAACTTTAATCCAGGCATATCTGCTACGTGTTAAATATGTGATTGGTGTGGCAACATGTACTACAGTTTGCATTTAGACTTAGAGTTTTGTGAAAAATTATAGTAATTAAAATTGGCTGGGGTCCAGTTATCTGCCAGCTGAAGAACTACAAGTAAAAATAGATCTCCTGTGGAGAAGGAAGTGCAGTGAACTGCATAAGGAGGTCCTTATTACACAGACAAATCAAAAAACTTTAATTTTCCACTTTAATCAGTCTTATTGAAGAGTTGTAAACAAGAGAAATGGATTTCATAAGATCATCAAAACACGAGAGTTTTGTTGTATAAGATAAGCAGATAGGTGTGAAATTGTAACACTGGGAAAATAAACTACATGAATCACTGTAAATTGGATAAAGGGTCAAACACCAAAATGAATATAATTTTTTTTTTTTTGTGGCAATTAGGCAAGAGATGGCAATGATTACAGCCTGGGACTAACACCTACAGGAGTTCTTGTCTTCGAAGGAGACACCAAGATTGGTTTGTTTTTCTGGTAAGTTCTCTGTACCTTAAAATGGATTTTAGATTTTTTACTGTTGTGTCTTTTACAATAACAAAAATAAAATTTGTTTGCGATATGAGAGCACTGTGAATATTATATACCTTCTTAGTGAGTTGCTAAGAGTTACGACAGTGATTAGACATAACCTGCACTTTCTGTTCATTTTCCAGGCCAAAGATAACAAGGCTTGACTTCAAGAAGAACAAACTCACTCTGGTGGTTGTTGAAGATGATGAACAGGTAGATAAATATCTGTTTCGTTCCATCTCAGTCTTGGTTATACAGTACTAGTTTATGTACTCCTGATTTTTTCCTTTATATTTAATTTCTGAGAATTAACCTGGATGCCTGCAAGATTTTTGTTGTGACTTGAAGGCAAGGAGGGAAATAAAGGAACTTAAATAAAAAATAAGTGGGCTTAATTAGTTTTTTTTCCTCACCCATTTTTAAAAGCAGATTGCCTTGTGAAACTAGGCCAGATACTTTGGTAACAGTGTGCATTGCACAAGAAAGCTTAGAAAACAGCCATGTACCACATTTAGTGGAATGAATTCCTTAAGCAGGTTCCAGAATTGTTCCCAGAGGAGAGAAATTGCTTAGAGTTGAGACTAATAAAAAAGTGAACATTGGTAATTTGAGGATATCCGATTTGGAAATGAAAACATGTTAGCTTGATTGCAAAGTACCTTCCTATTGTAACGGTGTCTTTATTTGTAATTATTCAGAGGTTTGTTAAACATATGGGCTCTAGCCCTTTCCAACTGTAGACAGCAGAACAGTTGTTCATTAAAACTTCTGAAAAGGTTGATTTTTCTGCCTAAAATATTTTTAAACATACATTTCAGTATTCATAGAACCCAAATTTTATTTGGGTTGCATGGAATAGTAGCTTTGACTTATTTAGGCCCCTTGTAAGTTGTCAGTGTGCTTTGTGTTCTTTAAGGGAAAGGAGCAGGAGCACACTTTTGTCTTTAGACTGGATCATCCCAAAGCCTGCAAACACTTGTGGAAATGTGCAGTGGAACATCATGCCTTCTTCCGGCTCCGAGGTCCTGTCCAAAAGAGCTCAAGTCGGTCAGGCTTCATCCGGTTGGGATCTCGGTTCCGATACAGGTCAGTGTCATCTGTCATTTAGCAGATGTCAGGTATTGCTGTTCCTGGATTATGCACTGAAACAGGAGAGAACTTGGTTTTCTTTCGTCTGGGACAGTGAAACTTGCAAGCTAAGTGAGTTGCATTATTGGTTTTATTAAATCATATGGATTTCCCTCCAGCATTTTCTGATTTATCTTGGTGATTTTGGTCTGTGCAGTAGGAAACCAAAGGTTTCTCAAGGTTTACATTCCTTACATAGCATATTTAGTACATTGTGTTTTATAGATCATTTTATCTTAAAAGGCCACACTTTTTTAAACCTACCATAGAGGATGGATGATTGACTTGCACAGTTGGGAACATTACAGGTTTTTTGACTCGAGTTCCTGGCTGTTTCAGTGGTGGTAATGCTTTGGAAGCCTCACATAATGCCTGTTCTGTGTTAGGCACTACCAGTGTTGGTCTTCCAGATGGGTTGTGCTTCCAGAGTAGCCTGCAGGATGGTTCCCCACCAGATCTGGTGAGAACATGTAGAATGGGAAGGGATATGACCCCAGACACTGTGCATATGTTTTTCTTCCATTTCCAGCAACTGTAGTAGTACCATGTAGTCTCCTTCAGAAAAGGTCAGTGGTACCAAGGAGTCAGCAGAATGTGAGGTTGCCACTGCCATGGGGGTACAGTCTGGCCAGAGTTGGGGAAAAAATACTTATCTGGGAACAAGAGCATCTAGATGCTGGTTTTTAGTCCTGTTATCATCTTTCTCTGTGACCTTCAGCATCACTGCTTAAGCTTTGCTCTTCTAGCATTTTCAGCCTCTCCCAAATCTCATGCACTGTGACCACAGGAATATGCAAAGGGCAGGTGTGCTTCTGTCAGCAGCTTAATGTTTAAGGAGTCATTGCTTTAGCCATTTGTCTTGGAAAAATGGGGTGAAGATTAGAATGTATGTAAAACTCTTTTCCTCTTTTGTGAAAGACCTTTTGAAGTGTGAATAGAACTGAGATCAGATATTAAGCTATGAATTTAAAATAGAAGTGTGATATTTTGTTGAGCAGTGTCTCTATTCTATAATTAAAAATGAGTGATTTATTGCTTTTTACTTTTACATGGCATTGTTAGTGGGAAAACAGAATATCAAACCACCAAGACCAACAAAGCCAGGAGATCAGCATCCTTTGAAAGACGGCCCAGCAAGAGATATTCAAGACGAACACTGCAAATGAAAGGTGAAAGAACTTCCATTCTGAGAAGTATAATCCAATATGAGAATCAAATCATCATCTCCTTTAAAAATTCTGTGTAGAAATTCTTCTGTAGCTATTTGCCCTTCTTTTAAATTTTCAAAATTAGGTTTCCTTTTATTATTTAGGAGACAACATGCATTTATTAGAAAAAGCTTGTGTCCAAAGCCTGTCATTCTAGCTTGTCTTGCAGGTAAATCACCTGTGAAGATTGCACAGTAGGTCTCAGTATGAAGATGGAAAACTTGGGTCCAGGAAACAGTGTTATATTAATGATGATATTTGAAATTTGTGAATAGAGTTAAAAATTTTTGTCATTGAGATTTTTTCATTGTTGGGAGTTGCACTCTGTTGTCACAACCTGACAGCATGTGATATCTTGTCTCTTATTTCCACTCTTGCACGGGTCAAGTGTGACCAACCGTGTCTGCTTTCAGATACTTGCCTCAACTTGACTCTTTCATTTGCTCTTCAGATTTTTTAATATTATTTTCCAATTCAGCATTTTGTTTTTCAGACATTATACATGGGATGCATGCAACTTTTGCTCTTTTGGTTGCTTGCTTTTAAACAATGCTAGGCTATTTTTATTAAACATATACTTAGTATTTAACTGATAACATAATTATAAATTAAATTGTAATTGACACTTTATATTTTTGCAGCCCCTACTACTAAACTGGAAGAAACAAGGTAAGATGCATTTCAGTATTTGAATTTCTCTCTTTGATGTTTGCCACCTGTACTTGACTATGTGTCAGCAGAAGGATATAGAGAGTGATAGCCTCTTAACTGTGGTTTTGCCATGGGTATTATGTTTGTTTGCGTTACATAAAACTTAACTGTTCAAAGCAAAGATCCTATGTTGTTGTCACATGGACAATTTTGCCAGACTTGCTTACTAGCAGGCAGGGAAGTTTGTTAATGACTAGCTACGATTCTTGCTGTATGTAAGCTGTAGTTTTGTGTGTTGCCATGTAAAGAGATCAGGTAAAAGCATGTAGGGATGTCTTCCTTCTGAAATCTGCCTACTCTGGCTGTGTTACTGAAATACATCATCAAGTGAAGGTCACAAGGAGAAGACAGTAAAATAAATATTTGAAATAGGGTAATGATTTTATATTCCGTACAATACTTGCATTTACTTTTATATGCTTGAGCATTTATTTTTATTCATGATCAACACTGAAAGGGGGAGACCTTTTGGTTCTTTATTTTTATACCAAAAGTCTTCCTGATGCATAGGTTCATACTTGCTGTTGCAATGTATATTACTCATATGTATCTGAATCATACAGTTTTCTTACCCTTCCTTAAGGAAAGAGAGGAGACCAGCCTGGTAGGGAAGGAACTAAGTCACTCAGTTCTGGTTTCTGTCCTTTGCCCTAATAGAATGTGGATATCACAATGATCAGTTGCAACCATAGTGTTTTTTTAAAAGTAGATGGTCGTGGATGTTAAGCAGCATGGCGAGCTGGGTAAGGAATATTGAAATAACATTTCAAAACAACATGCTTAATACAGCTGTACATTTTCTGTTTGTAGCAGCAGGGATGGTTCTTGCATGAGAAGGGGAGAAGTGTAGGGACAAGGCTGCAGTTAACTCTGTGGCCTCCTGTATTGTTTTTTTATTTTTATGAAATGGGAAAGTACTCTTCTAAAGTGGTTGTCATTAAAGTGCTTAACGATCCTCCGTGTGCAAAATGTGACTGTGTGATTAATGAGTACGCTCATCATGCCGTGTTGTCATGCCCTTCTCCCAGTTTCAGGCTGCTTAGGTCATTCTGAGAGTGGGAAGAGAAACTTCATGTGCAGTTTCTCCTGATAAGACTGCAGTCTCCTGATCTGCACCTAGGTGTGGCACTGTTGTTAGTCTCCACAGCAAGCTATGCCATTTCTGAAACTCTACACTCCAGTGTTGCTAATTGAAATGCATCATGAAAGATGTATGTTGTTCCATTCTTTTGTGTTAACTCAGCACAGGGGAATGTACTACCCAGAAGGTATTCCTTAATATTTCTGTTAAATGTGCACTATTGTGTGGTAGCCTCCACATTTTCTCAGTAGAGAAGGGATGAAGTGGGGAGCAGGCAAGGAACAGCTTGTTCAGTGTTGACATTATGGTATTTTAAATAAAATCATTCTGAAGAGTCACTGAAGTAGATACAGAAATCTGTTTGAATTGTCAGCTTGCCAGGTTGGATAGCTATTGTCCAGACCATAAATCAGCAGATTAATGGGTCGTAGGAGACTGGAATCTTTTAAAAAAAGATTAGAAGTCTGGGGGAAAAGTTTGCTTTGCATGAGATTTGTAATGCCTAGTTATTGTATAGGGTATAATGCTTTTAAGTCTTTCAAAAATATGAAATGTCTTTTGCAGATTCAGAAACCATCAAGAATTGAGATATGGGTCTTATTTAATTTATCAAATACAATAAATAATATAAAATTATTATTAATTATGTGCTGAGCTGCTGTGCACATAAATTTGAATAGCTGCTGTAAGTCCATTAGAGGTTGTATGCAGAAGAAACTCATTAATTTTTCTGATAAACTTTGTGATGTGAAACTTCAAATCAGAAGGCTTTTAGTTATGGAAGAAATGTAGTATTCACAGCATAAAGGTGAACTTCCAACAATATTGGATTTTGCTGGGTGTTTAAGTAAAACTATATAATTTTTACTTTAAAAGTACCCCACTTCTCTGCTGTATTAGGAAGATTTTTTAAACCAAACTAGTTTAGGAAAGGAAGAGGAAATACCAGAAGAGTTACAGATAAACTACAGCTTGAACAAATTAAAAATAATGTGGTACCCTTAGTTACCTAGAATGAGTAAGCTGACCTAAAGCATATGTTTTTAAGTTTTCTTCTTGAGAACAGTTAAATACTTTGGAAACGTCTTTGTTAGACTTTGTGTTTCTTTTTGAAAGTCCTTACAGTTCCACCAGCCTACAAAAGCAGTTGATCTGATTCAGTTTTAAATTGTTCTTGTCTTTCAGTACTGCAAACAATGCTGTTATCAGCCAAACTAATGGATCACAAGTAAGAGTTCTCTCTTTCATTAATTCTAAAGGTAGTTTTATCATGTTTCAGTAGATATGAGAATTTTGTTATTTGCTCTTGAAATCCAGTGATTGACCAATTGAAAATTACAAATTGTTAACCACTAAATGGCACATGAAGAAATGACTGCTAATTGACAAGCAAGGTAATTGCTTAATTTGGCTGGAGTGAGGCCCAGTACCCTAGAAACTATGCTATCTATAGACACAGATTTTCACCTTCGTGTGAGAGTAGTTATTATCCAAAGCACATTAATTTCTATATGCTAATAAAAATAAGAAAAAAAGGAGGGGCACAGTTCATCAGCACCTATGTTGTTCCTGGTGACTATTTTTTTCTCTGAAAGAGGGGAATGCACCTATAAATGAAAGAATACCTTCTTAGCAAAAATTCTTTGTTTTCTGTAGTTGAGAAGAGATATCTGTCTCTTCAATACTTGTACACAGAATATCCTGTTTCACTGAAAGGGGATGATAGTGTAAAGTAACTCTGAGTTTAAAAAAAAACAAAACAGGACATGAAGTTTGGAAAGACAATGTCATGCTTTCTGGAGCATTTGAGATGGAGAGCACACATCTGGGTCACATATTGGTGGAAATGAGATTTTTGGGTTGTTTTAACATTAAAATACTCAATCTTCACTGATAGATTGCTACTCTGCCCAGTCTTTTGTCTTCTATGCAAAAGGAGTGTGTTTTTTTCAGGAGTTGTTATGCTTCAAATGGCAGCCCAAAGGCCTGAAACACAAAGGTGCCCGTCTTTATTGCAGAGGTTTCTACATAAGGAAAGCATTACTGTATGAATTTAAGAAGGGCACAGCAGGCCATAGCTCTTGATTGGAATCTTTGAGTAACCTTAGATTCACTATGATCCTCCCCCTCACTGTGTACAGTACTGGAAAAGACTGGGCATAGGTATTCAGTGCTATGAAACTCAGGGAAGACAATGGCCTTGCTTTAGCTTTGTGCTTAAGAGGAAGTGGTGATATGTTTTCTTCTCTTTAATGTGTCATCCTTTCATTAATGTGTGTGTAATAACTTGTTTATATTCTGTCTCCAAAGAGCTGGAATGCAAAACCAAACCTACCTGTCCTAACAGCGGTTCCTTCTGCCCCAGTCTTAGTGGAAATAGAAAACCTCCCAAGGAGCCCAGGAGCCAGCCAGCAAGACAAGAAGTGGTATGTTCTGCTTTTCTGGGAAATTAACTTTGTTTGCTTATGCGTGATTCAGCTAGCTGTTCCTTTATCTGTACTTAAATAAGCTGCTATCCTTGTATCTTTAAGTAAGTTGAGAATCAAGTCAGTGATCATGCAGCTGATTTTTTCCTAAGAATTGTGTGTGTCTGAGTCACTGCCAACCAAAAGAAAATTTATTTAGGGACTGAAGAAATTATTAAATTAGGAGTAGCATTTCCAAGTCTTGGAGAGATCTGGGTCCTTCTCATTTGCCACAATACCCTTTGTAACCCTTTGCTTGGTGTCATGGGACCCAGGGGCTTATCTTGATCCTTAGGATAACACAGAATCTTGTAAACTGGTATCATTGTGAATCATCTTTTGAACCTTTTGAAATAATCAATCTGACTTTTCTCATGATCTTGGGAAGAATGGGAGCTTGAGGAAAATGACACAAGCTGAAGATAAGAGCTTTGATTTCATGTAATCAGAGTATTTGTTTTATGGATTGGATGCATCTCAAAATGCGGATGATTTGTTTGAAGATAGATAAATGTACATATCATTTATCTTTTCTTAAACTAATTCTATATCACAAAGCTATTTTCAAACCAAAGCTGACATATATCAACCCAGTACTTGTGCACGTCATCTTAATTTTTCAACTTCTTGTGCCTTCAGAGGCAGTATGGCTTATCCTAGAAGGATAATTCTGGCTTCTGCCACACATCAGGAGCAGTAGCAGTGGAATGGAGTGACACAAAAGCTCTTATCCTAAGCAGTTTCATCCCTCAAGAGAAAAAAGTCTTTCTGCCATTTTCAGTCATATGAACTTGCTTTGTTTCAGTATCCCTTAGAGGTAGATGATACCTGTTCCTAGCAGTGCGATGACAAATGTATTTTAATTTCGTAAACTGTATTCATTTAAAGACTTTTAATGCTAACCATTTTGGATGATAAGGGGGATGGAAATTCTGCTTTGAGTTGCATTTTACTGAAATTTCAATCAGAACATATGATCAATGCTGTTTTTCTTTCTTTTGCCCTTGATTTATCTAGTATCTGAAATCTGTGCTTGTCTATGGTGGGATCCTGTTGATCGCTCGATTCCTTCCGTGGTGGTGGGTGAAAGGTGGTGGTCTCTTTATTCTTCAGCATCCTCAATATGGTTTTATTGTTATTATTTTGACCTAATTGCAAGATGAGTGCTAGAAACCTGTATTTCCTTTGGTGGAAACGTTTGACTCTTGCTCCAAGCAGCTCTCCTTGGGTATCTGACTGGTGCTACTGTTCCTGCTCGTATTTGCAAGGCTGCTCTTGCTTATTGAAATACCGCTGCTTTTGTTCTGAAGCAGAGAGGGCTCTAGGGCCAATCTGCTTCAGTTTGGGGTTTGGTATGCCTGTTTTAGGATTAAGAACTTGAGTCTGTCATAATATTGTCAAGGAATCTAAGTTAATGTGCCAGCTGCTGCAGGATGTAGCCTTTGTACAGAGGAGTGGGAGTGAATGCGAAATACACCTGCATGTAACCCAAACCAGCATGTCATAAAGAAGACAAGCTTTTTGGCAATTGATGCATTTTAATTGATGTGTAGTGCTTGTCCTGCAAATGTGTGTCTTTGAGACATATAATTATTATTGAAGGTAGTTGTCTTCTGGTTTTATTATGTTCACTGGAAACAGTACTGCCTATAATAAAGGGCAAATCCAACTGTAGGAAGAAGACAACAGTTTGGACTTGAGTCAGCAACATTCTGATTTCCTAGATGGGAAGTGGGGTTAGGTTAATATAATTGCCAGAACATATGTACTTACTGCCGAGGGCTGTAACTTGGCTGTTGCACCTGCAAGGGTGTCTTGGTGCTGCTAACAAGATCTCCTTTCAACTGCTACTGTCTTTAATTGGCCTATTTCTGCATGAATTATCTTTGCTTTCTGTCAGAAAAATAGTCTTCTTTTAGAGAGAGCTTGCCAATGATTGTCGAGAACACCAAAATCTTTTGGACTGTGGATTTTCTAGATAGTTAAATTGAAGGGGTTTAGAAGTAAGGTCCCGACCTCGTGGGTTTCTGTACTTTGCTTGGCAGATGCCCATACTGGCTACCTTGCAGCTTAGATCTCTTATAATGTCAATGTTTCCTTTAATTTAAAATGTTAATGCTGCAGCTGCCAACACCAATCGTGCCAGATTGTAGAAAGTACTTTGCCAGATAGGAAGGATTTTAGTAGTTTGTTTTTGAGGTTTTGGGTTTTTTTTCCATTTTGCTCCATTCCTGTAAAATTGTCAGTACAGGAAAGCTGTACTGGTCTACAGGATCTGAAAGTGATCTGGAATATTAGATGCAAGTCTGGGAAGCCTAAAACATGATCTATGTCATTCTAAGTTTAGTCTTTTCCAAAGAATCTCTTTCTGGGCCAAGATGGGGCAGGAAGCAAAGGTTTAATAGCGTGTTCCTTGTTGTGGAATAAGTAGGGAATTTTTTTCTTTTTTTTTTTTCTTTTTTTCCTGCTGGTGGATGTAGCTTTCCCTGAACCACATAAGTGACAGAAGTGGGAATATAATGTAATAAACTGTTGAAGATTGGAGCCCTCAGTATTGATGGGTCACTTCCTCATCATATTTGACAAAAAACAAAATTTCAATTTGCCCATGGGTGACCTTTATATAAATTCTGTCTCTTTTCTAAAGGAGGACTATCCTTGAACGTTAATCATTTACTGCTGTTGTGAATCCTGCATGCTTTCCTGCTTCCCTGCCTTTACACATGTGATCTTCCAGCTTATGCTCTGGCTGCTTGGCTGTTCTGGAACATGAGAAGGTGGAATTTGAGCTGGTCTGTCTGCCTCTCCATGTGAACAGCAACAATCTTTCCACTTTGTTTAGATTTGGCTCATTAAGTAGAGTCTTTCACATTAAACTGAAGGAATACCTTTGTTTTAGGAGTGTCCTTGCTTCACTAGTTTGTGAAGTGCTTTTTTCCAAGCACTTTTTTGATACCTGTCTGTACCTTTGCATCAGCCTCTCCTAAAATATTCCAGTGAAGGATCCTAGTGCTACACAGACAGCAGATAACAGATCACTGCCCATTTTTTAAGTATTTTAAAATTCAGCTGTTGCAGTAAATTGTGTATTCTTGCTGCTTTGGAAGGTCTTCCAGTTTTCTGGCTAAGGGCTCCTGCATAAAAATTTTTCAAAACACTGTTGAAAATGATCAGTGTTCTCCCTTGCTCTTTTTTCTAGGTTTTGGAGGACTTATTCCAGCTGTGGTATAGATTGGCCATAACTGTGCATGGCATTTCTGTGGATTTTATTTTAAGAATTCAAAATTTAAAATTCGCTAACCATTATGCTTTCATATGCAAAATTAGAAAGCAAGGTCTTAGTTTTTATTGTGATCTTTTGTAAAATGGTCCTTTTCCAACTAAATTTTTTATGTTAATCCAAGTCATAGCTGCAGTCAGCTTCTTCAGTAGTGTTAGTCCCTTAGTCTCCTTAATTTTGAATGATTCGTGTTCGCTCTACTGTTTTTTCCTGAACAGTAATGCTCATTTTTCTGATTTTCTATTTTCTTCTCCTTTTTTTTAAACTTGGATTTTCCAGTGACTTTGAAAACGGGTATTCCTTGTAGATGTCTGTTTCAGGTGTACATTTAGACCTGCCACTTAAACTAGTTTTCTGCGAATAAAACATGCTGTATACTTGGGAGGTCTCTCCCTCCATCATATTATTTTCTCCTATCTGTAAAATGCACACGGCTCTTGCTCATTTTTGTGAAGTGCTTTGAAACACAAAGTGCTTTTCATTTTGTAAGTGTAGGCAATGTATACATGAGAGCTTAACTTGTCATTTCAGAGTTGTGCAAAAATATGCATGATACTGTGCAGAAAAGGGGTTTCTTTGGCAGTGTCCTCATGTGCACGTACACTCGCATGCTCTTCCTCCAGCGTTTTCCTCCCAGCAATGCCTTTTTTCCTCATCTTTTCGCACCAATCTACATGTCTTTACTTCTGCTTTACTTTTCCACCCCCCTCCTCCTCTGTGCCCGTTTACTAATTGTGCCCCCTCCCGCTCCCCAACACTCCAGGCCCTTTGACGCTGCCGACCGGTGTCTCCGTGGTGGAAGCCCGTGGGACACGTGGGCCCCGCCGAGGACCCGCGCCGCGGACGGACGGTGCCCCGCGCTCGTCCCCGAGCGCAGCGCGAGGAACGCGGGGATGCACAGCGCTGCTGCTGCCTGTGCTGTGCGAGCCACCATGACCAGCCTCTGAGATCTGGGCCGTGCTGGAGCTTGGGACTGCGCCCCAGCACAGGCTGGGAGTTGCCGCTTGAGCTGTCTCTGAGATGAGGACAACGGACCCAAAGCTGACTATACAGGGGGGAAAAGCTTTCTGACAAAGGCTCTGCACATTGTGCTGTTGGTATTTAGTCTTTAAAGAAAAAAATAACGTAGAGACCAGAAGCCACATGTCACTCTTACATTAAAAACAGTATATATCCAGCTATATACAGATAGATAGATAGATCTTTTAAATTGTGTTAAGGTTTTTCTTAACAGTTGAAAGATCTATTTTTTTGGCTCGGTTGATCATTGAGAGCCATGAAGGAAGTCACATTTGTTGTAAAACAGCACATGAAACTAGTGGGTTATAATGTGGTTTCAAAACTCTAAGAGAAATAGAGGATGTAACTGCTCCTCCTTTTGAACCATTATTGTGTGAAAATATCTAAGATACATGGTTGATCTGAAAACTAACCTTTTTTTTTCAATAAGGCCTCTTCTGAAAAATATTGTTCAGAAATGGAATAGAATTATTTTCGTTTCTTAAGAATAAAGTTATCAGAATTCCCTACAAGGCAAAGAGTAATTTTTCTTTTTCTCTTTTTCTTTTTTTTTCTTTGCTTTCTAGAAAACTTTCTTTTTTTTTTGCTGCTGTGCTCCGTTTGAAAAGAAACAGATGTATTTCCTGACAGACACCAGTTCTACCATATGATTCACGAGGTTAATTGTTAAGTCAGAGGTTAAGACTCCAGCTTTATGGCTCATTGGTGTTCTTGGGGGCCTTTAACCACATGAAGAACAAACCTTTACCCTTGAACACACTGTTTTCACGTGTTTTCTGAAGTTAGCTGCTTTTAAATTGCAATATTCTTTACCTATTAAAAGGAAAAAAGATGAAAAGTTGCAGTAGATGGCTTTTAAAATTAATTTATATGTGGCTTTTAGGATAAAGAAGGTTGTTTGAATGATTTTCAAATTGTTTCACTACATTTCAAATTGCCACAGAGCCCAGAAATACAAAAACACTGTTTTCAGGTATCCAGCCCTGAAGAACCAAGAAAGTGTCAGTCAGGACATAACTTAATATTGCCTGTGATATTTTGGCCTCCTTGCCCCTATATCTGACAGGGGGAAAGAGACTGCTAATGAAAAACAAGTCTCTATTTTACAACTCTACTTAAAAGAAAAGGATTTGCACTGTGCATTGAAGATCTGTGAGATCTGACAAGGTGATAGGAGCAATCTGTTGTGGTATTTTTAGTTTTGGATTTTGTGTAGTGGATGTTGTAAACCTCTGGAGTGAAGCAAATCCATGTTTCTGTATTATCTGTAAAGTTGCATAAGAACATGCAAATGAAAAGAGGTGTTTTAACTTTGCAATATCTTATAATGCCTGTGTAGTTGAGGGAGAAGAAGCCACTCATTTGAATGAATGAATTTGGAATTATTTTGTATTTTAAATGCAAGAACAGGTCACTGTCTTATTGCAGTTTTAAGCTGAGATGGGCTTATGTAGAGGTCAGGCCACTGCAAGTAGTGTCTGACTCCTTGGGTATCAAAGAAGTTTCCTGTGGCTATCAAAGAATTAAAGAATAGTTGAGCTGGAAGATGCCTCTGGAAATTATATAGTCCACCCCCATGCTAAGAGCAGGGTTGAGCAGAGCAGGTTCCTCAGGACCATGCCAGCCAGGTTTTGAGTATCTACAAGGATGGAGATTTCACACCCTCTGTGAGAGACCTGTTTCACCAACCTCACAGGAAGAAAAGTTGGGGTTTTTTCTTGTGTTTAAGTGGAATTTCCTCTATTTCAGATTGTGCCTCTTGTCCCTTCTTTGGGGTCCATTGGAGAAGAGTTTGCCTGTTGGTTTTAATTCCTCCATCAGGTTTTTATAAACACTGCTGAGATCCTCCTGAGCTTTCTCTTCCCCAGGCTGAACAATCCCAGCTCTCTCAGCCTCTCTTCCTATGTCAGATGCTTCAGCCCCTTTGCTGTCTTTGCGGCCCTTTGCTGCACTCCAGTATATCCATGTTTCTCTTGTCCTGGGAAGCCCAAACCTGGCACTCTGGGGTGTCTCACCAGTACTGAGCAAAGGGCTGGCAACCCTCCTGATGGTCGTGGGCTGCCCTGGAATTAACTGTCAGTTTGGAAATTAAAGCTGTGGCTAAGGTTTTTGTAGTGGATTTTTTGCATCACAGATTCAGGTTAGGGGAAGCAGCCCTGATTGCCTGAAATCCATGTATCTTTAAGATTGAATTGTTTCAATGTGGTGTACGTTGCATGCTTTGAATCTTGCATACATCCTGAGGGTCGATTTTACTCTGTGCTGGGCTTATTTTGGAGTGACTTCCTTGACTTAAGGAGAATTACAATCCTGGTATCCATTAGGGTGAGCGACGGCTCTCAGTAGCAGACAGAGAAATTGAACCATGTTGATACCAACAGCACCAAGGTGCCTTTTTACAGGGACAGGTCAGGAGCTCTAGGAATTGCAATGAGGAAGCATAGGGTAGTGGTGACTTTTTTTTTTTGCTTGATATCCCTGAAGGTTCTGCATCAGCACCTTTTCCTAAGGGTGTTTTCTATCCTTTCCTGTAGTGGTTGACTTACATATATTATGCTATGTCAGTATTTGGAATTATCTTCAAACAAATGGGAGACAACAGAAATCTTGGAATGTGGGACTTGCTTGATTAGAAACTGAATTTGTTGTCTCTGTAGGATCTTACATCCTCAGGATTTTTACTGCTGCTTTCCACATTTTAATGGGAAAAGGAAGCTCTTTTTTCTCCTGAATATTTTGCATTTTTGTTTAGGGGAAAAAAATCTGAAAATACTTAAATTCACTACTCTTCTTACCTTCAGGTGAAACATTGGATGCACCAAAATTAAGAAAACTAACAGAGGATTTCATACTGTTGTACTACCTTGCAGAGTCTTGAGAGACTATTTTGTGTCACTACCAGTTTGAAAAAATAAATGAACTTGCATGGTACTCCATGCTGTTCGAAATCAGATTGTTTGCAAGAGAAGTACCTCTTTTGTAACATACTCAGTTACTGTATTTTGCAGATTGTATTTCACAAACTAGCAGGAACTGTTGTTTCGCTTTTCAACTAGGAAATTAAAACCCACACCCCTTGTAACTGACAGCTTTCTCAGTCACCTTATGCATTGAATGCTGTGTGGTACATACTAATATCGATGTATTTGTCAGGAAAAAAGAAGAGATAATGCAGTAGCTATTCGCTTAACTGTGCGAAATCCCTCAGCATGTAATGACTTCTCTATGATTTATTACTTGGTTGACAAACCTTTTCGTGCACTACAACCCTTCATTATTCCTATATTCATGATTATTTGTATGGCTTGAATTCCTGGTATCTTTTATTTGCATTTCCCTCAGTGCATTTCTTAAAATATGCTGGTAGAAGTTGATTCTGAAGGCACAAAACCTGGCGCTTACTCCTATGCAGAGTTCAAAATATTCCTTTGTATGTGGGTAAATACAGGACCATAGAGAGCTAATGCCCTTTTCATTCTTGAGAATGGCAGGCTGACTGTCATAGAAGTCCTGCTTTTCCTGGCAGGCCTTTGGCTTTTTCCCTTATGATTGTTGGGACAATTCATCAGTGGTTTTGTTAAGAGATGTCAGAAATTCTGTGCAGTGATTCAAGTAGTATCTTACACTTTTTATTTCTGTAGTTTGGCTGTTTATGAAGCCTGCATGGTATTCTTCCTGCAGGTGCTCTGAAGAGAGCGAAGAGTCTGGGTGTCCTTGAGTGATTTAATGCTATTTGGAGAACTTGTCCTATGTGCCTGCAAATTCCAGTGCCTGAGGATCTCCCTAGTGTGACTTCCCTCTTATTCACTACCTATCTCAGGGTGGCTGAGTAGGTGTTTTGGTGGGTCTGAAGGCAAGATGGGATCAATTTCTACTTGAATCTTGGCTTCCTTGAGTCCACCTAAAATTCCTTCAGTTTCACTGAGGCCCTGCCATGATGCAGGAATGAAGCTGCAGTGTCTCCCTCTGGTTGTCCTTGCTACCTCAGCCAGTTCTGCATCCCATGGCACAAATGCCAGTAAGTTTTTGTAGAAACTGTGGTTGTACCTCAGTGTAAGCAGTTTGCAGGTTCTGGAGCACAGCAGATACTGAATGTGCCATTTGAATATGTTGTCACGTTTTAAGACTACAGTTATCTGTAGCAGGCAAGATTTTGAATCAACTCTTGTTTGTCTAGTAAATATTACTACAGTTGTCATAGGGAGAAAAAGGCTAGTATAATTATTCTAGCAATTTTCTAATTAAGATAAATTTCATTTTTCATTCTTTTTCTCCCCACTGTGCTACAATGCTAAGAAAATAATCAGAAGGTTTAAGCACAAAAGTGTTACTGGTGTTCTACATCACCTCTGATGTGGAGTTCATGGGAACTTAGGCGAAGTTTCTTCAACATGTCATAGTGTCAGCACCTCTCTGTGCTGCAGGCAAAATCCAAGCTGTCATATTAAACAATTGAGATGATATTTAGAAAAGCTGTCAGAAAATAGGAAGAAAACTGTTGCCTTCATGTGAAGATTAGAAAACATTTTCACTCTCATGCATCAGCATTCCCTGATAGTAAGGTACAGGATTCAGTCTCATTTCCTTTGTTGCCTTAGCTGAAAGGGCATCTATTCCTGTCTGTTACTTCTAATAGTTGAAAGTCTCTGTATCCACCTTTTGCCCTTTGCAACACTATCTGCTGCTTGTCATGTCCGTGGTGCAGAGAGGCTGCACAGTAGGTTGAAAAGCTTCCTATTATTTACATTGCTCGTAGCTTCTTATCCCACTGCTTTAAGAGAATCAAGCAAGTGACCTCAGTTTGCCTCTCAGCAATTAATTGTCTTAAGATGATTCATATGTTATTAGCACTAAAACGGTGGTATCCTGTAATCTGTTTCAGAGGTGTATATTTAACATTGGAAGGATTCTTTTGGGTGCTTGAGCTGTAGGGGGAGGAGTTTTTTCCTGGAGCCTCCAGTGACAACAGGGTTCTGCTTCCAGAATCCAGGGACTGGAGAGAGGCATGGGGCATTAAAGTGATAGTGGTAAGGGAGAAACTGGTCTGAACTGTCCAGTAGGAAGTGTCTCTTGTCTGTGCTTAAGGGTAAATTCTGTGTTGGTGACTACTTGCTTGGTACCATTCTTCTCGTATTTGGGTCAAAAGTGCTAGATTTTTCTTCTTAAGCTAATATACAAAACTGTATGTAAGGTAATTGTTGATTGAAATGGGCAACAATCAAGCTGCAGTTGTGTGCACAGGCTGTCTGATTAACCCTCGTGTTCTGCAGCAGTTGTTCCTGTGTTTGTTAGTTTGCTGTTAGGAGAGTTTTAGCTGCTCCCAAACTTGGAAGGGATGTATGAATTCATGAGTGCTTGCATAACATAAACATCATAATAAAATTTTTCTTTTTGTAATTGTTTTTCTTTGTCTATTGAAAGTACAGCTTGTAGGGCAAAATATAATGGAGACATTTCTATCAGAAGGCAAAGGAGGTGAAACAAGTGATCCTGGCAGGGTACAGAGTGTACATGCTGTGGTTCACTTAAAATACTGTGACTACTATGGTTTCATTCACATCTCTGCTTAAGTTAACTGAAACTAGGTATATGTGTGCCTGACAGTGTCAGTGCAGATCTGTGCAGTGCAAGTGTTGGGTGAAGTGCTGCACAAACAGTTCTATGTGAGACCACCTTCCCTCCCCCTAATTTTCTTTTTCTCATGCAAAAGCCATAAAGGGTCTCTTGATTTTGTTAGAAAAACTTAAAATGTTTGTTACGCAAAGTGTATTTAATGGATAAAAATTGCCCTTCTCTCTTCACTTTTTCCACTGCTATGTGATGACACAGCAGTCAACATGGACCTGTTCTGTTATGAACTCACTTATGCAGACATAAAATGTTCCCTTTTTCATGATTTTAAGCTGACTGAGAGCCAATATCTATTTAGTTACCCAAAACAGCTTTTACGGACTGTGTCTGGTTAGCAGAAGACAGCTTGAAAAAAGGGATAGCCTGTGTTAAAGGCTTTTCTTGTTACAGGAAGAGTGGTAACATGGTTCTGCATCTCTCTGCCCTTGCAGCATCCCTCTTGTTGATTTGCTGGACAGCACGGAGCTGCCAGAAACTTGTGTTGATGATGCCGTAGGCCGTCCAGTTGTTGGCTTGGCAACAGGAGATTCAGAAGAGGCTGTTGGTTGCCCTCACCCTGGCACAAAGGAAACTGCTGCTGAAAAAGCAGACTCTGATCGTAAGCAAATTTACAGATTTTTATCGTGTGTGGGGTCAGAATTAAATAATTAGGTTGCTATGAGGTTGTTTCCTTAAAAAATGCAGAACTGTCTTAGGAAGCTCCCTTAGATTACATGATATGCATAAGGGCAGTTCTACCCACCACTGGGACAACAAAGCAGCTTATTTACCAGGACAGAGGTACAGCGGAAAACTCAGATCTGTGTTGAATCTGACTTTAGCCACAAATACAGTGAAGTGCAACCATAAAGGCAATTAACTCCATGTGCTTTCTCATTCACTGTGAGGATGGCTGGGTAAATGAATTTGTGGGAGTGCATAGTGCTGTGATGAGGTACACACAGTCTGTAGGACTGAAACCTGCACTGGAGCTTGGGCAAGTAGATCCTCCCCTCCCTGTGTTTTTTTGCACAACTTCAAAGCCAGGTACTTAGTATTCAGGAAGAATGCAAGTTAGGAGTCAAATAACTCCACAGTAACATTAGGAAGATGATCTCTTTTCTCTCTTTTTCAGCATTTGAGGACACATTCCTAAAACTGAAACAGCTGGAGACGGAGTGCAGCAGCCCAGCGCCCACTGAGCGTCCCAATGTAAACATAAACATACAGGTATCTGGGCTTTGTTCCCCTGGCAGCGCCACTGTACATTGGCAAAATTTTTAGGAATATGAGTGAGTAATATTGGGGGATAGTAAAGGAAATGCAAATTCTTTATTATATGTAAACCTGTGCGTGACAGGGCAGTGAGATAAAGATGGGGGGCAGAGGTGTGTGTATGCAGACTGCAGCCTGGTGACATTTTCTAATATCAATGGGAGTAAAAGGTGTAAACGGATGAAATGTTTCTCATTTGTCTTTACCTGTAGGTTACTGCCCGTATGGTGTTGTGTAGTCCACCCTCTTTTTGAAGGGGTGAGCTGTTTTCCTGGCGTTTTTCAGTTGCCTTAGTTAACCTTCCCAGAAGGGTTTTTTTGAGGTATTTTTTGCATCAGGTTTGCTGATAATCTGTCCCTCCTGTTAAGTAACCAGTTTGTACTCCCTGAAGTAGGTGGTAGTGCTCTCTGTTTACATAGAGAAGAGTGATGTGATTTGATTAAATTCTCTCAAATCCTTCTGAGCGAGTCAGGCTGCACATTCATAGGCAGCTGAGCCAAAGTACAAGCTTCACTGCCCTGAACAGGGTGGGGGCTCTCTTCTCCCTCCCTTCTCTTTGTTCTTTCCTCCCCAGCCTCCCCCTGTCCTCTGTCACTTCCAGGAATTGTTGCATGTTTGAGTGAACAAATGTAGCCTACAAAATGGCAAACAAAATTTCTTTTGCTGCCTTTGTTTTGAACTTTTTGTTAAGGTGTTGTGTTTCTTTAAGTTTTTGGTTTGTTTTTTAAGTTGGTAAATAGTGAGTTAAATAGGGTCATGGAAAGGATCAAAGAAATGCCAGAGCCACAGTGAAAATAAGTAGTGTTGCTAGAAGAGTTGGAGAGAACAGGATCCTCCCTTACAACAGCAGTGAAATTTGATAGATTTACTGGTTATCAGACAAGTGCACCCGTGGAGGATATTCTTCTGGTTTTTTAATGAGCTTTAAAAAAATGTGGAAATTAGATTTCCCTTACTCTGCTTTCCCTGATGTTAAAGCTTTAGATGCTTTATTGCATTTTGGGCAAGCAGAGAGAGTAAGACACCTGGCACTGTTATCTCTGTTTGGGCTACTCTCCCTTCCAGCGAAGCCTGAGGATTTATCTAACTTCGAGTGAAACAGCTGTGATTTTTCTTGCTCCCTCAATAGTAAAAGGAACCAGGTGCCAAGAGAGGTGTTTAGCAGTATGTGTGTGAGCTAAGCCCATTCCTAAGTCTCCACCTCGATGTGAGAGAAGGCTGCTGTGGGTGGTGCTGCAGGCTCTTTGGCTTATGTCCCCTTTAAGGACTGCTGTCAGGGATGCCTTGTGCACCTCTCTGCTTGGTGAGTGCATTACAAAGATTACCAGGTCTGTAAGAAGATTAGTCAGTAGCCTGTAGGTCCTGTTATGCTGAAACACTGCTTCTGCATAAACTAAAGCAAATGAACACAGTTTATTTAAGAATATTTTGGCCTGTTGAGCTCTGCTTTTGTTCTGACAGAAAGGGGAAAAATGCTTAATTGGTTAATTGGAGAGAACAGATCAAAAGTGTCTCAGTGGTTTTTAAATTGTGGCTGATATATAATAAGCAAGCTAAGATTCCTGTGATGAGTTAATCTAACAAACAGCTGCCATACAGAATAGTCAGTTATCCAGCTGCTGTCAGTCATATGAGGTGCCATGTAATTTCAGAGGTTACAGACACCGGGGTGGTAGTAACCAGATTAGAGAGCAGGAACATTTGCATGACAGGGAATTACGTGATGTATGGATCAGCACTCTGCCAATATGGGTCTTTCACTGGATTAAAGAGACTTCAACTTTCAAGAAGGAAGTGCAAATTGTATTAAGAAAATGTAAGAGTAGATCATCAGTTTTTTTTCCTAGGGTAGAAGAGATTGAGTAAAACTTTTCAGCCTATGATGTAGCTGACCAAGAAGTCATTTTAGAGTGGTTCTTTAAAAAAGATAGACATAGATTAGATACTCTCCACATGCTTTAAATTCTCTGTGTTTCAAATTGCAAAGACATGTAGGTTACGGTAGCACCAAATGAGCACACCTTTCAGAGAGGAAGGTTAATGGTTTGGAAATGAGTCCTGAAAAGATTGACCTAAGAATAGCTATTAAAAACACTTTGTTTTCTGCCTTTGAAGGCTGCTTGAGGAAAAATATTAATTTCCACTTACAATGTTTGTTACAAAATATACCTATTGGCTCTTCTCCTGCACTCACTTTTGTTCTTAATCTGTTAGTGAAAGACATGCTTGTGGGATCCTCTTCAGACTGAACTGCACGGGACTGCAATATATCCACTAAAGCCTTGCAGTAAGCTTAGATCCTGGAGCTTGCTGTTACTTCAGAGGAATGCAGTGTTCTCTCTGAAAGTGTGTGATTACAAATTTCAGCGTCTCTCTTAAAGTTTACCAGTGCATAAGATACTTACTTATGTATAAACAGTTGCAGAACATGTGAGATTTGGTAAAATGCATTGGGGCAAAGCATTCTCTTTCTGCTTATGAAGGCAGAGCTGCATCCTGAACTCATTTCAGCCTTGTTAATTAAAAATCTTTAACTGTTTTCCACCAGGGGTCATAGATAGGCTCTGACAGTCATCTTTATGTAATTCTATACTTGTAATCAATCAGTCTTGATTGATTTCTTCGATAGGGAAATATTTATCTAGCTATCCCTATTCTTCTAGAGAAAAAGAAAAATCTTTCCAGAATGAGATCTAGGAGGGAATGAATGCCTTCATTCTTCACTGCTGCTCACTGCCAAAATCTGTTGGGATGGAAGAATGCAACTTTGTCCTTTCCCAGCTTTCACCAGTGCAGTGACCAGATCTGACAAAAGCAAGTAAATAGTTTTAAATACACCAGTGCTCTGCTTTCATCAG
This sequence comes from Xenops minutus, assembly GCA_035221455.1. Taxonomy (NCBI): domain Eukaryota; kingdom Metazoa; phylum Chordata; class Aves; order Passeriformes; family Furnariidae; genus Xenops; species Xenops minutus. The sequence goes on along the minus strand of JAWWEE010000162.1, from coordinate 12,027,278 downwards.
CTTCTGAAATTAAATGAACAATAAAAAGTTCACCCTGTTTGCCTGTCTGTTCAAAGTCTACTCCAGAGTCAGAAAAGCAAGGACATGAGGGTTTACTCTTCCTGAATTTGTTGTGGTCTGTACATACATGGAAGTTGCTCTAAAACGTGCCTGTATTAGACTCCACCTTCCTGCACAAAGTGATTTTCAGTGGCACCAGGAACTCTGCTCAAAAGCAGAAAGGATTGGGATCACATGCCTTACTACCGCCTTTAATCTTTCCTTTCCTTTTTACCTCGCTGCCTAACTCTGTATTTTGATTGAAGAATACCATTTGTCTAGTCAGTGGAAATAACAAATATTCATAACAAGCTAGAATAATGACAAACCCTAGCAGCTTTCCTGTTTTGTGTGAACAACTGAATTGTCTTGTCATTTAGACATCTTGAGTCTCTCTCAGGTGCTGGATGCTTTTTCCCTCTAGCTACATGTTTTTTTCAAGCACAAAATAGAAAGGATTGAGAAAAATGGATCACTGATGCTGATGGAAATAGTTCCTTAGTGGTATGAAACTTACACGCAATTACACTAACATATTGTTTAACAGTACTAAACTTTTCAAAAGTAGGGAATCTAATCGTTAATAGACTAGAGTGACCTAATTAAATTGGTTGTTCAGGTGGAGGAAGCTGAGAGGAAGTTAAATGGCAAAATGGTACTTCAAGCACCAGTGTACTGATGTGCTCGTTTAAAATGATAAGATTTCCTGTATTAGTGGAATAATGCATTCGAAATTCTGTGCAGGATCTGTTACAGCATCTGGTTCAGTGAGGTCCCGTGTAAGGCTTTAAGGATTATCACAGTTTGGTACTGCAACTGTGCAAATAATAGTAATAATTTCATTGCAATTATTCCAGACTTCTGGCAACAGCTTCTCTAAAATGAAAATACTTAAATGCTTAATAATTGTTCATCTTCCTGAATTGTGTGAGTGTGCATCTCTTGGTATCTGCTAGCAATAATCATTAGCAGCACTTGGTTGTTGGTCCTCATACCTTTTTATGTTGACAGTGACCCTTGAATATTTTGTGAAGTTCATTGCTGACTGCAGCCAAAATTTTAAAAGGGATTATCCTTTAGATAGTCTCATATGATCCTGTTTGGATATTCAGAACAGTCATTTGGGGGGAGGCAAGAAAAGGAAATGCTTTTCCCCCTCTCCAAAGACCAAATACCAACAAGTTCTCACCAGCGTTTCCAGTGAGTGGGAAAAGCTGAAAGTGGATGGAGGGCTGTGGGGGGACAGATATTCGCCTCTTTTTAACTTCTCTCCCAGCATTCTGTCTATGCAATGGGCTTCATTCCTTCTGGACATGCTGCAGTTGGTGCAAGTAAGACTGCAGCAGGATTGTCCCTGCTCCGGGGAGCACTGCAGAAATGCAGCACTTGACTCCAGGCAAGAGCCTGCCTAGACAGTGGCATATGGTGAGGAAAGCAGGACTCTGTCTCCCCCTGCTGAGTCATACCCTGAGAAGGAAGGTCATAAGGTTTAGTTTCACTCAGTTAATTAACTTCTGCCACTAATCAAATAGCAATTAGTAGATTGAATGCTTAATTAACATTTTTTAATTAAGAAACACAATTCACATAATGAAATATATATTGTAGTGAAAGGTATCTCATTTTTATTTGTCTTCATTGTGTATCTGGCAGCCAGTTTGCTCTGATATAATCAGTGGTGGGAGAGGTAGCTAATAGCACATTAATTAAACTGTTGTTCTAATTTATAAGTGGATTTTAAAGTAAAAATCTTCCTAATTTGCATTCAAGAGTAAATTATCAACTTTTGCTTATTGCTATTACTTATACCATACTTTACTTATGCTATACTGATATGATATATAATGGCTGCTATATTGACCTCCTATCAGTAAACTAGGCTGCAGTTTAGGATCCACTTTTCTTGCACACTGTGTTTTTAGGACAGCATTTTTCATCTCCACATTTAAGCATTGTGCTTTTTTTACTTTGTGTTGCTGTGACTTCAAAACTGAGTTCCAAAATAAAGGAAAAAAATTGCCTTTTCATTTCAATATAAATCTGCTGACTTTCCTCATGCTCAGAGCCTTGTTATTTAGAGATGTTGATAAACTTCAGCCCAGACATTTTCATGTAAGAACTGCTTCTAATAAAGATCTTTTTGTGTCTAGGATGAAGTGGTGAAGTTGACAGATAAATGCCTTAACAATGCAATCGAGAGTCCAATTGTAGCAGTGAAGTGGCTTCCAGCAGATCTCAAGAGCAATATCCTGAAGGCCCAGGCAGAAGCAGGGCACAAGGTAAGTACTCAACTGAGCAGGACTGTGACGCTCTCAAATGTTTTATTTCACTTCAATTGCCTGATGATAGAGAAGGTGCCTTGCAGATAAGGGTGTCCAAGAGCCTTGTCCAAGGTAGTCAGAGAGCTTTTCAGCCTTTCTTCACAGTGGTCCTGTACTGGAACTGTTGCCCAAAGAGGAATCTCCATTCTTGGTGATACTCAACAAGTAACTGGACAAGACCCTGGTTTGAGTGGTTATTGAGCCAGATATCCTCCAAAGGTTGCTTTCTAACCAAGCAATTATTCCATGATTCTGTGACTAAGACTGTTCTTCTTGCATGTTGTTGTAAACATAGCAAATAATAGAATTTTATTTGGCTATCTTGGTGAATTATATTTATTTCTGCACTGAAGTTTTCACACAGAATTGATGTTTTAAGCCTCTGAGCTGTAGATGAACAGCACATTTTTGTGCTGGAACAGACACTCTGCTCTACTGTGAAACTCAAAACAGACACAAGATGGAAGCAGGTATCAGAAATGTCTCTGTTCATTTTTTCCTCTTAGGTTGTAAAAGATGACAACATGACAGGTGTCAAGAATTCTAATATTCAAGATGCTGCTGCCAGGTACTGAACAGATTTTAAAGAAACGTGTTCTAACTACCCAAGTACAGCACTGAGAACCTGCAGTTCAGCGGGATCTGTCAGTGGCTCAGTGATAGTTGCATTTTACCTTGCATAGTGTGGTTTAACCTGCTGAGGGTAAAATGTTTGTAAAATGAAAAGGAGGACTGTGGTTTTATTATGTTCAAGGTAATTCAGATGCTCTTTATTCTCCCATGCTTTAATTTGATGAACATTGTTGCAACAGCACATTCAATCACTATAGTTACTGCTGACATGTGAACACCTTCAGTGTGGGGAGAGGGGCTGGATCTGCTTACAGTAGCTGTTTTCTAGTGGAGAAAAAAATTGTGTACAAACCCCTGGCAATGACAGTTGTTTTCTTGAGAATTACTGAATCTCAAATGATTGCTGGGTCCAGTGGAATTGCAGGCATTGAAAAAGTTTAAAGGGTGACAACATCTAATTTCTTGACCATTTGTGAAGGTATGCATGTCAGACCATAAGAGCACGTGGTGATACTGAATAAAATGTACATCTAGCAATCCCCAAACTATGCTGTAACAAGTGATTCATGAAGAGCTTTCCATGGAGGGTTATACCTCGTTTTTGTTTTGCTTGTTTTTTGTTGGTTTGTGCCAGGAACATTCTCCTGTCAGGCAAATCACAGCATAGTCCCCCAGCAGCCAGTCCAGTATTTCCAGATCCAAGGGAGCTTCTGAAAGCAATCCCTGCTTCAAACACCTTTGTTCTGTAAGTGATTATGGAGAAACATGTTTTTGGGGTAAGGGAAACCATGTGGAGTTTATCATGAATAGATCTGAAAAGATGAGGAACAGTTGCTGAGCATTTAGGCTACATCTAACTAAGCAGGTTTACCAATACATCTTTAATTACTGTTGCAGCAGTTAATCAGTGTAGGCCAGGCCTGGGGGTGAGTATCCTTGCAAACAGTAAGAGAATCTCTCTGATCTTCTGAAAAGACTCAGAAACCTGACATCCTGCTGCCCCTGGCTCTAAATAGGAAGATAAGAGGATGACAGGAAAGGCTTCAGGCAAATTAGACACAGGGCTGAAGAAACTCCTCTGAGACAGAAGACATCAATACTGTTGGGTCTATACACAGCTGTAGTTGAAACTGTGAGAGAGCAGTGATCTGTAGAGGTAGTTGGAAGGCATTTACATTAACATACAAACATCAGTCTTTTGTCTGCCTCTATGGAGCTGGTGTCAAGATTTTGGGCTATCTGGGTAGCAGTACTATTTCATGCTACCCAGGCAGGGTGCTAATGAGAATGTTTTCTCTTTTCAGTAATACATTGAATGAGGACAATGCTGCCTCTAACCACGAGGATCTGCTAATTCCAGCTAATCTGGCTGCGGCTGAGGAGGCTGCTGTTTCAAAGGTATCACCACCTGCCAGCCTGGAAGGTTTCTGTGTCACGTTCTGAGCTGCTGATGCCTCCAGGCAAGCCCAGCAGACCTTGCTGCATGCCTGTCATAACTCAGTGAATACCAGGCGGTGGTGAACGCCAAAGAGTGCTTTCTGGAGAATGCAGGGACACTGCACAGATCTCTCCAAAGGGCATTTCTGCGTGTCCTTTCAGGTTCTTGGCCTGACACTATTTTTTTCTAAACTGATTGTTTTTCTGACGCTGGTGAGGAGCCCAGTACATCCCAATGATTTGATGCTCCAGGAAAGAGACTGTAGGGATGGAATTCTGACAAAGGCAGTTCCTATCAAAATAACCACAGAGAGAAGAATTTGTGTTGAAATGTTTAATATATTCTAATTACCTTAAGGATAAGCTGATTTTTAACTGCATTCCATGAAATGCACAAAGTAAGTCAGGGGTCAACTTTCCTTTGTCCCTCTCCAAAAGAGGAGTCCAACAGTGGACTCTGCTATTACTTCAGCAGACTGACAGGTTGTTCTGGATGACTAAAGCAGCATGCCCTGTAGCTGTTGTGCCTCTAAACCAGTATTATGTAGTTGATCCCTCTGAATAATTATCCATTTCATCTTCTGAGTTCAAAAACAGCTCACAGACCTTGCTGACCTTGTTGAATGGTGCAGTACCCTACCTTTGCATAGGAGGATGGGACAGTTTCACTGCTTGCTTACAATGCCAATGATGTTGTTTCCAGTACTTTGATGGGAACAATTGAAATTAAAAGGCTATTAAAAAAGATCACGTGGAAAGATTTGAGAAGACAGGCCTGATAAACAGTGGCATTCATTAAAGACACTGGTCTATAAGTTGGGAAGCCACCAGAGTATTCAACAGACCTATGTGGTTACTACTGGGAATTCAATTCAAAACTGATTTATTCCATAGAGCACTCCAGATGACCAGGACGTTTCCTTAACATCACTGACAGAGAATCTAATTGACTTTACAGAAGCCACACCTCGGGTAAATGTCTTTCAAAACCAAAATTCTTCCTTCACACATACAGTGGTTTTTACTCATAAACTCTCCTCTGGCTTTAGTATCTGTCTGCCAGGCTTGGATCTGCTGCAGTGGAATGAAGTGGTGGTGGACCTGGATCACTGCATATATGGCCCCCCACTTTTGCAGGGTGGCTGATGTAGGGCTTTAGACCTTACAGCTTTGTAAGGGAAGTGAGGGAACCTGAAGAGTGAATTTGTATCTGTGCCACAGGAACCTCTAATCTTATTTTAGTAGACCTGCAAATGCCAGCCTCCTTCTCAGGCTTTTGGGTATACATAATACTTCAGAAATTATATGTAAATGTGTATACACGCATATATGAGCATGTGTGTATATATATATATGAAATAAATACTTGAAAATTAAACTTTAGTACAAGTCAACCTTTTCATATAGATAAAAACAATCTCTTGCAATCTGTGCTGGCAAAATGGAGTTACAGTGCATGCACCAAAAAAAAACAAAACTAGGGAAGAAGTAGAACGTTTAAATTACTCACAGAAGTGTGCTCTGGGTTAATGTTGTCCACAAAGCACTAAACAGTGATGGGTTCTTTGGCCCTTTGGAAGGGAGGGCTGAGCTGACCCTGCTCCCAGTGTGTCTGTGAGTGAGTGGGATGGCTGAGTGGGTGCCACACCATTAGTGTGCTCACCATTAGTTAGTGTGGTGCAAAGACTAACAAGGGGCAAATATCCAAGATTGTTTTGGAGGGAAATGTTATTTAGGGAGACACTATTATTTTGAGAATGTTCTCTGCTACTTCCAACCTTTTCATTGACCTTTTGTTTGCTTTTTTGTAGGTGCCTTCCCAGCCCATCATAGCACCGAGGTGGATAGTGCCAGTGAGTTATTTGACCATTCCTTAACAACCAAATTTAAAAAAAATAGCTTTTGTCTTCATTAAGAAAAAGGTGTTCAAGTAAAATATTAAAATACAATAATTTTTAATAATTTTAAAGTCTATAAAATAAGGTACCAGTCCAGAAACAGAGCAAACTAATTCAGCTGGAGTAAATCAGACAATATTGCACTGCAGGTAAATGCCATGACATTTCCTTAAGAATTTGCATTTAATGTAGCCCAAACCTGGAGGTTGATGAATTTTATTTTTTCCAGTTACAAATAAATCATATTGAAAAATTAGCTTGTCTTGTCCTGGCAGGTGTTTATTTCAGTTTCTTGTTTCATTCTCCCTCATTCAGACGGGACTGATTTCCAACGGGCCTTTGGGAAATGATTTTGCCTTATCTATGAAGGCATTGAAAGGCAGCACGGAGACTCTGCTGTCAGCTGGTCTGCCACCATCCCAGCAGACATCCGAAGTCCTTGCCAGGTAAGGTCTCCTCAGCACTCCAGATATCTGTATGGGTTGGAAAGGAAATCTGTGCTCTTACTGCTTCCACTGGTCATTTAGACACAGTGCCTAGTTTTGCTGTGCTTATAAACTTTAGTTTCTGTCTCACTTTATAGCATTTGAAATATTACAAATAAGTAGAACAGCTGATACTTGTATATTATCATTTCACTTCAGTTTCTTATTTGCTAATATGTTCTAGTACTGGATTAAAATTATGGTACAGAGAAATCTTTTTACAGTGTTTCAGTACCTGTCAGAGGATTGGTGGGGGTGGAGAGGGATGTCTCCCAGTTACTTCCAAGCTGTAAGGGTGTCAGAAAACCAAACTGGTAGAAGCCTTTCCCCTTGCTGTTCCATTCTGCCACACTGCTGAGGGACAACGATGGCAGCAATGATATGGCTATCAGTGAAGTCCCTAAAAGAATGGCAGTGATGCTGCTGCTGCTGCACTGACTTAATTTGATTTATTTTGCTTTTCTGCAATTGTCCATTAGAAAGGTTTGTCCATTGATCTCATTAAATTACAAGGGAAACAGCTATTAGTGCTCATCTTTTTCAATCCGTCATGGCAGACCTTTTTGGAGGAGTGTATTTACAGAACCTCATTTTTTTCCCCCTTTTAGCCCAGTTACTGAAGACACTACAGTAAGAACGAAATGTTTACTCACCACTGAACTCTAGAAGAAGGAGTTTCTGAACTTCTCACCTGGTAAAAACTCAAATCTTCTAACATATCTCCAAGGGATCCTTCCAAAAGACTTGCTTGCGATCAAACTCATGCTGAACGGGAGTCAAACAGCCATCTGGTTTGCTAGGATCCAGGAAGAGACTCCAACATTTATTGCAATCTAACTGGAATTGCAGTCTGAACCGGGATGTAAAACCACATACACGTTTGATCTTCTCCCTCGGGAGGAGTGAAATGCCACACTGGAGCTAGTGCTGAACTGAGGAACAGAAGGCTGCTGTGTTCTGCTCATGCTGGGTTTATTGTTACGTACCCTGTGCAGGGTCTCGGTGCGGTCCCTGCAAGGCTTTCTCTGCGGTGTGGGGGGTGAGCGCAGTGACCGCTCCAGAGGGAGTGATGATATCGCAGGGATTGGGAGAGCTCGTAGGGCCACCTCGTGGCCATGCTGTGTACAGGGGCGCACAGCGGTGATCAGTGGTTCATGTGGCCAAGGACACTTCTTCTGTGTGATTATTCCCTCTGTTTTTCCTTTGTTTTACCAGCACATACTCTCCTTTTTGGCCTTAAACCTCTTAATAATCCTTGCAACCCCTTGTTACAGCACCTGGAAAGCATGAAAATCTAGTCCATCTAGTCCATCAGCTACATTGACTGGATTTGCACTGCTGCTCGTTGCAATCAGGAAAATCAAAATTAACCTGCCAAACAGCTTGTAGCATTAGCAGACTACAGCAGAGGTCCCACGTTTGACACTGATTATTTCATTTCCTACATGACTCAAATACATGCATTTTAGGCTGGAGATGTGTATGTTTTACATGCCAAAGCAGGGAGGGTATGAGCACAGCTTACTGTAGGAACTGCTTATTGATTAGTTTTGTTGTCTTGTACGACTAGAAAGGAAAAGAATTTCCTTGTTTCTCTTCATACTAAGTCTGGGTGTTTTTTCCAGATGCTGTGCTTCAGGAATACCTGCCAGGTATTTTTGCAGCAGGAGTGTACAACTAGATCAGTTCTTAACACTTCCTTGAATCCTGTTTCAAGTGTTATCTAATAGTTTTATGTGGAACAAAGAATAGAAAGAATTTGGTGAAAACAGGAAAAAAAGATGAAAAATTCCCATAAGCAGTTCACATCTCAGTAGAAGGAAAGTAAGAGCACACACCCCACATTGCTGGCAAAGGCCTTTTGGTGCTCAGGTGAAGTACAGAGTACGGTACGTACAGTTCAGAGATCATTGGAGCCCTGGGCAGCAATATCCTCACGTGGACATGTAGAGATGAGCACATGGACCCTGGGGATACAGCCTGTCAATGCAGAGTCAGTGGGAGGAGAAATAAAGATGATCATGAATTCCACATCTAACAGGGAAGCAGAGATGAAACAACTGGGATCTTCCTTGGGAAGAGGTTTGTACATACACTGGGGTTGGAGGATGTTTTCTGCATAGTGCTGCTGTTTATAAATATTTATATGCAAGTAGTTCTTAGAAACAAACTTAAATGTGAAAGTTGTTTCTGGAACCTGTATGCACAACTTCATTTCTGCCCATTGGCTGCGTGCTCATGTCTCAGCATAAACCAAGACTTGGACCAAACCACTATGGGTTGTGCAAGTAAGCTGGTGCCCAGTGAGGCTGCTTCATTCAGAGCAAGGCATTCTTGCTGCTGTTCCTCTTGTGCTCTTCATTGCAAGATGCCGAATGAGAGTGGTAAGGGAGAAGCCACTTGGATTTTATGTGGCCCACTGCCACTTGTCAAAACCCCCAAGGCCTTAATAGAGAAATGTAGGAACCAGAGAAAGCTCTTAGGACTGACATACCAGAGTGACTTTGCAGACAATGATTTGCAGCCATTGCCTCAAGAATCAGGAGTCAAAATTGGTGTCAGGTGCTGCAGGTCCCCCTCCAGCCAGCACCTGAAGCATGGGCAGGTCCCCACTCCCCTCTCTGCCAGAGGAGAGCCCCTATTCTGGACCAGGCACAGGGTTCCTGCCCACCAGCCCTTCCGCTCTTGTCATTGCTACTTCCCATTCAGTATTGGCTTCTTTTACACTTTTAAGTCTGAGCCTTACTGCTTATTAAAATGTAGAAGATTCCCGATTCAAATATCAAATGTCTTAGTGTGGATTAATAATGCAGTTGCCAGCAAAGTTCCTGCAGGAAAAGGGAAGCTATGGCTGCAACAGTCTGCTTCCTGCACAAAGCCAGGACTGTGTGGGGAAACTTGGCACTTGCTATTGATCTGTTTGCTCAGCAGCTGAGCTGGCATTCGCCAGCTACATGTGTTGGGTTTGTAAATAGACAGAATGAAGTAGCATTTTCTTAGGCATGTTTGATATTTGACTCTTCCCATTGGGTTCAGGAGCTCTGCGAACTGTCAGCTTGAATCCCTCCCAAAAGTGGAATAACAGAAGTTTACAGTTTTACAGCACTGCATGTTGAATACTATCCTTGGATTCCTCCCGGGCAATCACATGCAGCAAATAACAAGTAAATAATGTGTGGTGAGTGTGTCCCCCTAAAATCTAAATGGTTCCAAGCAGCCAACTGTTACTTCAGCATGGTTGGGATAGTGGTGATTGGAGGGGAATGTTGTAATTACACACATGCACACACACACACACAGATTTCAAAGGGCAAGGCTTTCTCAATTTTCAGAGGACTCAATTTTTATATTTGAAATTTTTTTATTTCTAAATTCAAACATTTCAACTTCTAAAATTGGAAATTTGCAATTTCTGATAGATTTGGAGCTGCAAACCCAACTCTTTTCAGTGATATCTGCTGTTACTTTGAGCAGATATTCACTCCATTTAAGTCAGTGTAGCTTACTTAGCTAACCCAAGTCATTGCTTATACAGGGAGCCTGGCAAGACCAAGGTCACAGGTTTGTGACTTGAAGAGACACGGAAATGGGCATCTGAACATCCTGCAGTTTGGCATCACTGTTTTGCTTTGAAACTAGAGGTATTATGTTGTATCATGACTGGCTGGCAGGTAACACAGCGTAGCTCATCTCCTGCATTTTATCACACACAAGTAGGGCAATAGTTCCTACAGTTAGTGTTATAAAGTATTAATTAGTGTTTTTGTGCTACTGAGAAGAAAGGATTTTCTTACTATTTCTGTGCTATTGATTGATTGGCTACAGAGTCCAAGCATTCTCTTAAAGTTTATTTTTTGGTATTTATTTAAAGAGATTTATAAATAAAACTTCTGTGTGAATCTGGTATCAGGATGTTGGCAGGTCTGCTAGCCACTTAAAAGCTTCAGGAGTTGACAGGAATTAATTTAATGCATGTTAATTCACTGGATCTAGATGTGATTTTACTCCAGTCACACTCTGTGATTGGAATAAAAGGTTTTATAGAAATGTTAATGTTTATAGTAACAACACCCCAGCCCATATCTCAGACTGATTAACCTCAGGGAGATGCAATTCAGTCTCACCCATTTGGTCCATCAGTCTGCATGTGCTGCATGCATTTACAGACTTTTGAATATTAGAATGTGGGAGTTCAGGCTCTCTTACACTGGAATTAAGGGAATCTCTTCATAAATTCAGTGGTAACAGGGTTTAATATTAGGTAAGTTATATGACATAATACATCTACTTACCTGGTAATCAGTCATGGCTAATGAATTAGCTGGAATTGGTTTGATTTTAAACTTAAATTCCACTCCTACTTTGTCAAAGACAGCTGTATAACAGCTATGTTTTGGACAATTTTTTTGAACGCAACTTTGGCAAGAAAATTTGCAGCCCTGTTAGAGGAGCTCAGGTGAACATTCCAGCCACATTTGGGTCTCTCTCTACAAACTGTTCCCAGTCCTTGCCTGCTGTCTCTTTGTCTGCACTCTGCTCATTCTTGTCTCATGAAGCAGAGACATACTGTTGGGAGCATGTCTTTCACAAGCAGCACTTGGGTGTATTTTTCACATTGTGAACATGTTCTGGTACAACCCAAATCTACTGATGAATTATTAGCACCTCTGTTTCATGGCCAGCTAGCATTTAAAGCTCTATCTGGGCACATAAAGTTAGTTAACATAAGTTCTTTCTTAGTTTGGAAAGATATAGTATTTGTATGTATATATATAGCTGTTAGACATAGTAACATCACTGCTTTCAAATGCAGCTGGAAAATCATAACTTTTAAACCAAAAAATAGAAACAATCCATGGTAATGGCCTTTCAGTGATGCAGGTGTAATCTGTGTGTGTTTGGTGTGAGTGTTGGCACCACAGATGTGAGTCGAGGGGCCTCCCCAAGCTGCCCTCGCGGAGGCAGAGCTGGTGGGATCCCACTGGGTGCTGCAGTGGCTCATTGCAGTGCTCGGGGGGTTGATCCAGGTTGTCAGCATAGCCTGGTGAAAGCCAGTGAGGGGTGGGCACTGTCCCTGCAGCGCTACCAGACCCACACAGCAGGAAGCTGCAAGATTCTCCTACAAAACTCGCCTCCTTTTGACTGCTTGGCTTGAGCACTCTGTTCCATAAACACACACACATCCCCTAACTGTAACTGGACAAACTTATTTTTAAAGTATGTAAGAATGAATATTTTTTTAGCTAGATATTTTTTGTTAAAGCGACACTAACTACTGTATTTTTACCTTTTATATGTAAAGCTTGGCAATAGCTCTCAATGTGTAATTTATTTGTTGGGTTTTTTTATAAAACAAAGTGCACCGTCTTGCTTCTGTTTCTTAACACTGGTGATGTATGAACTGTCTTAGGCACTGCACTGAGATCTGTATTGAAACTGTACATGGGAACAAGTAGATTAGTAGTCCATTCAACCCAGTCTTGAAATGTCTATACTGTAGTGTTGTCTTAAATATACCACATCAATGCAAAAGTCTTGCAGAGTCATCTTTAAGCACTGCTGTGGTACACTGGTGTGGCAGGAAGAGGTGGGTCGTCTGGGGCTGGGGACATGAGCTATGCGGGGAGGGCTGCTGGGCTGCTGCTGTAAACTTAATTTCTTGTCAGTTAAAGCATAGTTTAAGATGGCATCTAAACTTGCAGGTAGGTGCTAAAGAATGAAATGCCTTGTTTCCAACAGAGCTGAGATTGGCCAGCAGGACTGTCAGGATTTCAGTGGTTTTGAAAACCAGAGTACCGAGGTGTGTGCCTAGAGAAGAGGCTTGAGCTGCTGAGTGGTTCCACAGCATTCAGGCCAGTTAACTGAGCAAACCTGCTTTTATCTCCAGCAAGGGACTCCTTCATGTTTGAAGTACAGTAGTGCTAATGATTGTTTAAAGGAAACTGTCTATTTCCAAACCCTTTGGTGAAATGCTAAGAAGGCAGTAAAGGGCATTTGATAATCTTCCTTTCTCAACAATTAATAAATCTGGGAAAGTATCAAAAGGAAGAGGAAAAAATTCCAGCCAAATTACTAAGGTCATAGGAAGTCATTTCCCTTGTGGCATAATTGTTTGTGTAGATCAAACTGCGATCCACTGATAAGACACTGAATTCTTTAAATTCACTTATAACTCAAAACAATGAAATGTTTGGGGGTTTTTATTAATTGAAAAACCCTCTTTGACTACCTACATTTTAGAAGAAAATCCCTCTGCCATTCATGCATTTTAATTTTCGGAAACCAAATGGTAATTAAAGACAACGAGTTTGTTGCTGTGTTTGATCAGTTTGTTCTCTTACATATGTAATTTATGATACAACAGCACATCTTGTGTCTCAGATGAGATTACCAAGAATGCTGCATCTTTTTGCTTTTATTCTATGGATTGAATTACTCTGGGCATATCAGATATGTGCAAGCTTCCCTGTTTTTCAGACATTTTATAACAGTCAGCTTCCATGGCAGCCCCTTCAGTCCGTGCCCAGCCAAAAATGGTGTGTTTTGTTTTGTTTCTAAATATTTGCCACTAGCTGGAGTAATTCCATTCATTATTTCATGCAGGCCACCACTGAGCTTTCAGATGGCAGCAGTTTTTAATCACTTGCTTGGGCCTGGGATGGATTCTCATTAACTACAATTATGGAGAAATATCATAAGCACATTCACAAAGGCTTTTCTCTTCCTCTGAAAAGGTGACTGTGGTGTGAACACAGGAGTGAAACCACTTGAGGTGCTCCAAGATCCCTGTTGGTGTAGCTGATGGCACTGGCTGAGTTTTGAAAGGAGAGATGACCCAGGAAATGCCATACAGTGGTATGAGTAAGGATTGTGTGCCTAGGTCCTGACACTGGGTTTTGGGAGAGAACCTGAAATATGCATCATGCATGCTGAGAAGGGACTGAGGTGCCAAGCATTTTCAGTGGGCAGCTGTGGTATGCAGTCATTTTAAATCCCAAACCCCTTCCCTTCTAGCTCAGGCTCACTCTTGTTTTTAAAGACCTGTCAATGGGTCAGCAGGGGGAGAAAGAGCCTTCAGTGGCTTCAGCAAAGCTGCTGTAGCAGAGGGCCCTGTTTTCAGGATCAGAGCTCTCTTCCCTTCCACAGCATCGCTGGGGCCAACTATAGCTCAGCTTCCCATAGGCAAGCCCTGAGCCCACGTCTCTCCAGCCACAACCCCATCCCAAGCCCCTCCAGACCTCGTGTCCTGTGCAGAGGCAGGAACAGCAGGGCCCTTATGGCATTGGGCTGTCCTGAGAGGTTTAGGATCTCAGGTGAAGAAGTGGGCACAGTGCCCAAGGCAAGATGCTGGTGCAGCCACCTGACTTGGCACTCCAGCAGAGGCCAGGGGAGGAGACGGGGGAGATGGGCAAACTCTGCAAGCTGCTTTTTCCTCCCCATGCCAAGCCATTGCCTTTGGGCTGGCTCGTGTCCTGCTTGCGTTGGCTCTGAGTAAATGTTAAACCCTTTGTGGGGCTGCCAAAGGGAAGAGAGTTTGAGGGGGGGGGGAAGAAAGGAATGGCAGAGCCTGGATGGCATTTTCCTGGGGCTCTTGCACATCCCCAGGATACCTCTACCTGCCAGGAGGCCTTCACGTGACTTGGAAAAATCCCTCGTTTATTGTTGCCCTTTCCAGTTAAATTTCCTTCCCTTGTCAATACCAGATAAAAGCCCTGTATGTTATGGCAGCTCTCAGGATAATGCCAAAACAGACATGTCAGCCAGCAAAAGGAAAACAAGCTGCTGATTTAAGATTGCAGTGCTCAGTACACGCTTAGCTCAGTCACTATATTGAAGTCCTTTCCGAACAAAACTCCTCAAACTGGGAAATTCTTGTTCTTGGAGGAGAAATTCAAAGCCTGGGCAGCTCTCAAGGCTGGCCGAAGTGCTAGGTGATGACTGGAGCCTGTGGGATCATGTTCCTTCTTCAGAAAGGTAAGTTCTTTGTTCAGTTTGAAAATAAAAATACATATTTTAGATTCATGAAAGCAGAGAAAATGAGCACACAGTGATAGGAAACAGAGCAGGCTTTGTTGAAGTGGAAGAGTACAATTCTGTTTCCAAACAAGGGTCATGGATAACTCTTAAGTAGCTTTTTGTGAATTCATCTGTAATTTTCCTGTTGAATTCATGTGACAGCTACTTGTGAAGAGATGATGAAAGTATCTGTAAACATTCTCACTTGAAATTCCTTATTCCTATGAAACTTATGAAACTCTTTTGAAACTCTTTTGAAAGATGTATTAACTTGCACTTTGCAGTAGTTTAAGACATCAACATTTCTTACAGATGGCTGAAGTTCTATCAGACAACCAGTATCTTAGTAACTTCTATGGAGATAAATGCTTGGAACACTGGGCAATATTATCTCTCCAAAAAAGTGCTTTTTCTTTTCAGCAAAGAAAAATATACAT
Organism: Xenops minutus; assembly: GCA_035221455.1. Lineage (NCBI taxonomy): Eukaryota > Metazoa > Chordata > Aves > Passeriformes > Furnariidae > Xenops > Xenops minutus. Next base: position 12,012,072 of record JAWWEE010000162.1, on the reverse strand, counting down.
GAACTCAAGATTTACTTGTATAGAGGGGAAAGGTGTAACAAATAATACCTGAGCTGACAAAACAGAGTTTGATTTGGAAAAGCAGAAATCCCTTTGTGGCTAAAACATAAGTTACCAATCAGAGCAGCCCATGCTTTATGCCACTCCTGTTATGCCCTCCTCTTTCTGTCCCCCCACTCTGCCATAGGAAGGCAAACCTTTTTGATCCTTTGCTAAGTCATTAAAGCCAACATTCAGTTGGTAACTCCTTTGTTCTTCCAGATGTAATGTATTTCCTCTGGTCTAGTGCTGCAGATGATTTTCAGGGGGCACTCATGGTTTTAGTTTGTCAAGATTATACACAATCCCTGAGTATCTTCTAGATTTCACTCACTAATTTGTTGAGTTTCTGAGGTTTTACAGGCTATATCATGTTGCAAATATATGGTGCAAAGAATGCTCAAGAAAACAAAATCTTAAAAAGCTTAAGAGAATGTTGCCATTAAGATTAATCAAATCCTTCAAATGTGATTGTATTTTCTCTCTTATGCCCATGCAAAATGAGCAAGCTTTGACCCTGAAATGGCAGCTGTGGAGCCAGTAGGGGTTACTTGTACTTCTGATTTTCAAGACAGCATCAGCCACTGCAATCTGAAAGGATATGAGCTGACCAGAAGAAAAATAACAAAAAGAGCAGCATTCCAACAAGCTCTTCTCAGAAATCACAACTTACATGCGAGTTGTGACTTAAATATACGTCGGGTTTCGTTAACATTGTAAAAAATCTGTTCACAGCAAGTATGAGAAGGTTTAATTATTTTTTTTCCCAAGCATGCTGATAGGAAGCTGAAGACAGTTGCAAGCAGTTGGTTTTCCACCTACTGCTGTGGTGGTGGAAATTTATTCTTTCACTTTGCAATCAAAACGATCACAAGCTATCGAACTGCATTTGCCTGAACAAGATCTCAGTGAAGCCGGACAAAGGTTTGCCCCTGACGAGCAGCAGTGTGCTGGTACTGCTGCCGAGTTCATCCCCCGCCGGCGTGCACCCACAGTCACCTCCCTCCTCTTCACCCACAATCTGGGCTGCACCAAAAGTGGCAAACAGAGAGAGGGGCTGGTCCTCTGACAAAAGACTCGTGTCTCTGTTTGGGCCTAGCTCTGCCTCTGAGGTGGTCTGAAATGCAGAGCCAAGCTAAAGGTTTTCATTTCAATGGCACTGCTCTCCTCGCTGCTGAGAGCGCAGTCCACGGGCTGCTGGTGGAAGTAGTTCCTAAAGCGAGTGCACCTTGGGATGGGCACCAGCTGGCAGTGGTCCTTCTGCCCATTCTTCCAGTGGCTGAGGAATGTATCAGTAAGATCTGAGGTAGTTTGGAAATCAACGCCAATTCCTAAGAGGCAGTGTTACATTTTAGGAGGAAAGTTTGTCTTTGCAGTACTACTAAGCTTCTTCCATGTCTGTATATGGAAATGATACTTCCAGAGGTCATCATTAGGTCTGGAATGTGAAATCCCTCCACCAAAAATCAGCATAGAGTCTTTGCAGACTATTGAAGCATCACCTACCACTGGAGGAGGTCCTTAGCTAAATGTAAGAGAAACCAGCAGTTAAGGGGAGACCAACAAGAAACTTAATGCTGATTTTAGCCTTTATTTTCCTTTTGACTCAGAAGAATGACTGCTGAACAGCTGCATTGGGACATCAGAATTACACCGCTGACAGCTGCATCAATGCATTGCCAACAGCTCTTCCAAGCAAAAGCCAACTGGAGCCCCCAGGGATGGCAGCAGCACCATATCTTGATCTGAACAATTCCTACAATCGCCAAAAAGGCACTCTCTCCCCCTCCGCCTGCACACAGTACCAAATGGTAAGAGTAATTCTTTCTCTGCTCGTTTAGTGTAACAAATAGAATAGCTTACCTTGTTCTGATGCTGCTTACAAAGTCCCACTTCCATAAGTCCTTCTGTTCACTCAGCCCCATTGGTCCTCCGAAGAGGTACATTCCAGTATGATAAACCACTGCAGAATGGCCAAGCAGAGGTCCTGGGCTGGTGTCATGAGATGGGATGGAAACACACAACCACTTCCCTGTATCTCAAAGAAAAAATACTAATTTATAGATAGATCAAATTTGCCTGAGTATTAGAGAAGGAATTTATTTCAAGAGGAAAGTAACTATTCAGTTGGAGAATAAGGGTTTCTGCCCTAAGCTTATTTGAGTTAACAGCCAAAATTCTGACACTGAAAAAGTGCATTTAAAAGAATTAGTTTTGAAATAAACTTTTAATGAAAATGTCAGATGCTGCATGACAGATGCCATGGAAATTTTATTTACAGAGCAGTTTTCCTACGGCTTTGTCAATTCATTAACTCTGACACAGAAAGATACTTTCCTGGCTGAAAGAGGGGAAAAATCAGTCAACAAAAACTTCATTAATGTGCTTATTCTCCCCGTGAGGGAATGAAAGATGAGATAAACCCATCATTCATTTCAAAATAATGACAGAATGGCCACCAGATAACAAAAGTTATCCATTTAGGAAGGCTCTGGGAATCATCTGGTTTGCAATGCCAGATTGGTGATGAATATGCTAATGAAACTGTCTCCTGAAAGGTTTGGCTCCCCATGGTCAGTTCAAGATTTGAGACTCAAAAGATGGTATTAATGGGCTGAAGTCAGGGTCTCTCTTGCACCTGAAAGTTTAATTGAACAAAACATTCTCCCTGATTTTCAGCTCTAAAACTGGCAAATATTGCAAAACTTCTTCCAGTGTAGTAGTCTAATTAATTTCAGCTGGGTATTAATTGAATTGACAGAATTCATCATTAAATGCTGCTGAACAGCAGCCAAAACTAACTTACAGCATTTCTACTGATTAGAATTTTCTTAATAGACCTCTCCTGCAACAGTTGTGGTTTTACTCTGGATCAAAACCTTATCCTGCTTTAACTTACCGAAATGGAAAGTCCAAAGTTCCTGTGAAATGCCTTTGATGCCAAAATAGCCCCCGTAGATGTACATGCTGGAATGTGCACTACTGAACTGTGACCCTTTTTGTTACCTGGTGCCAAGCTCTAAAACAGTTTGAGAATGGGACAAAACCAGTTAAGTCATAACAGTAGCAATGTCTGTCTTGGAAATACACCTTTTTTTTGTTTTCCCACAAATTACCCTGCAGTCCCAAACTTTCCCTTGACACCTGCATCAAACACAGATAAGCAGAGAAGTAACTGTGTCACGTTACTAATTTTTTGCATGTAATTTTAAGGTGTAGAAACATTGTAAGGATGAAGTTTCAGTAGCAAAAAATGATTCTTTACATGTAGCTATATAAACCCATCTCAAAAGGTCAAGACATAAATGCTTCCACTCAGGTTTCAATTAGAAGTGGCAGTAACTTGGTGAGTCCACGTGTTCAGACTCAAGAAATGAAAAATGCTGCAGCACTTCATATTCCAAAATGTATTAGTGTGACTGCCAATCTGTTTTCACAACCCTACTTTTAAAAGCACAGGCTTCACGTATGGTTGCAATATCCCATTTAAAATTAGTTTTCTTGATAAGGATTTCAGAAAAACAGAAGCAGCAGCAGAGGAGAGGACTTAACTTCTTATATAGGACTTAAAATTTAAGAGCAGTATTTTTAAACACTGTTTTGAAGAAGGAAAAAGCCTTAGTTATTGAAAGTGCAAAGAAATAAAGTATAGCCACATGTCTCTGAAGAGATGAGATTGGAACTGTTTGGGGGAACATATTTCAAAGCAATCTGTTTAATCAACAAAGCAACAGGCATTTGATTCACACATTCCCCACTTCCTGGCTCCTTACCTCCGTCTCTGCTGGTACGTTACGGCACTCTGTCCATCTTGTGGAATCTAGGGGATTGATTTAATAAAGCGCAGTTTAGATCCTGGACCACAAGAGGACACTCCTCCAACAGTAATTTTTCAAATTACAGATCTAATTTTCAAGTAAGTCTCATCCTGCCGTTTTCTACTGACAACGCTGAAGAAATATGTTTCCCGCTAAGACGGCAGCACCAAGAGACTTGCAGGAGACACAGTTTGAATAGTTTTCCTGTATCCTTATCTGATATGAAATCACGGAGGCACCATCCTGTATTCCTGTCTCCTAAGGCTAAATTTCACAATGCAGAAACAACCAGTGATTTTCAGCATTTTCTGGACTTGCAGGATTCCCACATTTCCCGATAGATGTATGGCTCCTTCTACTTGTCCTGCACACCTTATGACAACAGCCTTATTTTTTCTTGTTCTTTGTTATAGACCCTTTAAGGGTAGCCCTCAAGTAAACAGTCAGAAATGACAGATCTGTGATCACCATGAAGGAGAGGAAATATCAGGTACCCAGCAGCAGAGGTAAAACGAGAAAGCAGTGCAAGCTTGCATTACTTAAAGCTATACTTGCCAAAAGATTTTAAATATTATGAAAAAGCCAGATACACAAACAATTTTGAATAACTCATTCCAAATTTTCACTGATAAATACTGTGAATAATAAGATGTTTCCTCCTTCAAAATATGTTCTGAGGCTCCCTATTCTTCCAGCAGTTATCTCAGACAAATGGTGGAAAACACGAAGGATTGAAAAAAGCACATTAAGGCTACACAGTGAAGTAGCAAAAGAAGCCAGAAAACTTAAATATTGGTCTGGTCACAAGATTTACTAGCTCAGAAAGAACTCAGTATCTCTCTCTTTGCTCCTCCATCTGACATCAAAATAAGCAGCCATTACTATGCACAGGATTTCCAAAGGGAGAATACATTGTGTATGACATTGCTATTAAATTCAAATGCTGCACTGCTTTTATTAGAATATACACTCAAGAGATCCCAAATGTTTGTTCTTAGAAGAAAAAAACCTGAGTTATGAAACATTGATGTTCATTTCCCACCTTCTTACTTAATTATACTTGATTTTTCCTGCTCCAGCTTACATGTTTCTTCAGTAAAATTACAAAATGAGATACACTTTACTGATCTGCTTTCTTCCATAATAAAACAAAGAACTTGGTTTTTAAAATGCATGTAATATTAAAAAATTAGGTAAATTATTGAGGTTTATGATCAAATAGTAAACTTCAGAAGGAGGGGGAGAAGAATGGAAATTTTGAAACTTAAAAATACATAAAAGTTTCCTATAAAATACACTCTAAGTGAAGTAAGAGCTGACTTTTTGACAGCTTAACAGCCTAATTTTCGGGGAAAATATGCACAGAGTTTTACACACATTACTTCTTGTAAAGCTTAGGGAAAGGCTATGCTACAGCAGCCGAAAACAGTTTGGTTCTTACTGTTTATTAGTACCTACGGACTTGGAATGTCCCACAGAAAAAACTGGTTATTGTGTATCATACCAGTGTCATATGTCCAGAGAGGAGTTTTTGCTTGAGTGAAAGCAGAATCCATCATTCCACCAAAAATACAGAGGTTGCCCTGCAAAATGAAAAAATACTTGTCACTTACATGTAAGCATGTAGCATGAAAATAATTTTAAAAACAATTCTTAAATGACAAGGCTTCTATCATCAAAATGTAATTATCAATAATATGTGTTATGATCTGTTAACAACTAAAGAGGCAATCCCAAAAAGCCACCAACTTTTAATTATGTCTTTATTCTCTCCCAGTAGGAAACCCTGATGAACATTCTGCTGTTCTAACGGGGACGGCATTCCAGAACCACTCACTGCCTTGTCAGCCCGGGGCAGCTTCAGGGATGAGGATCTGGAGCTCTCTGAGGCACTGCTCAGGTAATATTAGATTATGCATGTTTATAGAAATACTTCATTGCATTGCAGCTCCTGATACCCTAAATTCTGTTTTCCCTTCATAGGCAAGGCTGTAATTCTTATTTGCCTTCATTCCCCCATCCCTCTTCTCTGCGAGCTCTTAAGTGAATGTTTTTCTGCTGTAGCTGATCATGCAAATGAATGCAGAGCAACTGTTACAACCGTACAGTTAAGTCAAAGAATGTGCTGCCAAGGTCTTTATCTTGTATTACTGTTATGTACTGAGCACTGACTGAGGAAATTACTGTCACTTTATTCAGAAAGATTCCAAAACATTGGTACAGCAACATCCAGAACTGCACTGACACAAAAATATTTTGTGGGTACAGTATTTCAGTACATAATAATCTATGGCATTTTATTGCACTGTATAGTAGGAAATAAAATGTCAGGATATGGACAATATAAATCTTGCTCTATACCTTGTAAGCCACCACTGAATGTTCTTCCAATTCTTCTGGACCATCCCTGGAATAATCCAGCATTTCCCATTCATTTTTCACTATAAACCTAAGCTGAAGTTAAGAAAGTGGTGCACTCAATATAAACTGTAGGGAAAAGGTAAAAAGATAGGCTTTGAATGTGGCTGTGCTGCCAGTCAGTGAGGAAAATGAAGTGTTTTGTCATATTTTCTCTCTGTTAATTCAGAAAATAGAGGCACTTTCACAAAAATTAAACATGAATTTTTCTATTTGGCAAACCTAAATATAATAGAATTTGATCTTGCTATCGCTTGTATTTTAATTGTTGCCCACATCAAAAATCAAGAAGTCCATGAGCATAAACCTGAGCAAAATTCTGGTTTATTCTAGTAACAAAAACCAAACAGGGAAGACCACACATCAAGTTAAAGAATACAAAGTGTCGTATTTGATAGTGCATTGTTAATACAAACCTACAAGATGTTGTATTCATGTGTTCCCTTTGTGCACTTTTATATGCATAAACTATTTCTGTGTTAGAGAGTCAGAAAAGCTCTTTGATATCCCTTGCTAGAAAGAGGGTATTTTAAATGACTCAGTATTTCTGATCAATTAAAAAAAAAAAAAAAGTAATTGAACTGAAATCTAAACCCCTGAAACAAGAGCAAACACAAGCCATCTGCCCAATGAACAAAATGCAGTTTATCCACTGTTTTTACAGAGAGACTCTAAATGGGGATGATCTGATAACTACGAGGTATCCCCAATTTGTAGGATCTCTAATCCTGACATACAGGTGAAGGGGCCAACTCACCGATGTTGTAGCACCAAAAATCCCTCAGACTGGTGGTGTTCCACCCTCCCTGGAGATAAACAAACCCTCTGCAAATAACACAGGCATGTTTATATCGATCGCAGGGACAGGGCTCCTTCTGGGGGGCAGATTTCCAGTCACAGTGTGCAGTTTTTCCTTTCATGCTGACAACTAGGATCTTATCCAGGGATCAACTTGCAAGGGACAGCCATGTCAGAGAAGGGTCCCAAAACATCAGGGACAGGGATTAAACCTCATTTTGTCTGCAAAAAGACAAAAGATAGTTTAAGGTTTAAGAAAAAAAAAAAAAGGGAAAAAAGAAAAGTCTCTTTCTTATGATAAAATGTTACCGTGTTTTCTTTTCAATCCCATCAAAAGCAACATGACAATTTTGCCCATCTGTGATAATACACTAACTTAAGCAATGCATCTGAAATTCTGATTCTCAGAGTCTTGTATCAGTGAAGCTGGGACAGGAATATTCCCGGAGATTAAAGTTTTCCAAATAATATTGGTGAGCTGAAGTGATAAATTCCAACACCCTGCATTTGCAATACGGTAGAAACAAAGGCTTGGTCTTTTTTCAATGCTAAAAAGTACTTAAACCAAACATTTATTTAAAATAAAATTCTGAAAGAGTGAATACTACAAAGGAAAGTAACATGTTAGCAGTTTCCAGAATTTGTTTAGACTTTCATCTGTAAACCTGCTGAAATGAGAATGCATGTGGAAAAGCTGACACTAGCCCTTCCCATGCCACAAGATGTCACTGTGTTCTGTGAAGACACAAATACCAGGAAAATACTCTATGAATCCTCTTCTAAACAGTGGCTAGGATATATTTTAATATAGATTATTTTACAAAGCACACACACAAAAAAAAAAAAAAAAAAAAAAAAACAAAAAAAAAACCAAAAAATCAGTATTAGACCAAGTATGTGTTGGTAATATGTCTGAGGAGACACGTGTCACCAAATGTGGTGACAGTCTCCCAGTGAAAGCCAGATTCCAGCTGCACTGGGAGCCTACGATGGAAATAGATAGGTGAGAGTCTGTCAGCATGGACACGTGGTTATCTCTTCAGTACTGCAAAGAAGTGCCTGTTCTTCCACAGTTACAGTGTTTACCACTCTTAACTTCCCTAGTTTAGGTAGGCATATATTTAGAATCCCAGTGGATAAAGTCATAGATAAAGTCACAGCTCAACAGAATTATCATAGAGCAAATCCATTCTTTTGATTGAACACTCCATGCAGGATAAATGTGAAAAACCTATGCCTACTTGGCCCAGTTATTTGTAACTAAATTAATTTAAAAAACCCAAACAAACAACACAGCAGAGATACCAAATTTACCCTGAACGTACAGCAATCAAGCCAGACAACTTTCGTGACAGCTGCTCCCCATGGCCATTTCTGAGCACAGCAGTGACAAGACTGGAAGTTTTCCCAGTAAATCCAGCGAGGATCAGGGGAGGTAAAAGGAAGCCCTCTTCTTCTCATCTACATGAAAGTGTTTTCACTAGACACATTGCCACAGTGTAACTTCAGACATATGAACTGTGCCTTGAGGTTCATTGTGTAAAACTATATTTATCCATACATATGCCAGGGAAGGGCAACATATGCCCTGTTCACCCTGTGTGTGTCTGATTTCAGGGAAGGGGTAGAGAATACAAAGTATCTGCATCTCCATCAGAAGTTGCTGTGTTATGAAAAGCAGTGAGGGATGTTCTCTTTGAGTGAAAGATGAAGAAAAAACCCCTATAGAATATTTCTGTAAAATCAGTTTATATGTTCATAAACATGCTGAGTAATAGTGGCCAGCTATATAACTCTTTTTTTTTTATTTTTCTACGTAATTCTATGATAAGCCTTCCTTTTTATTTTTCCCTTGGGATTCTGCATTTCTTCTGTTTCACGGCTGCACAGGAAGCAACATTTTTGTTTTACAGAGTTTTCATCACTCTGCCTCTATGCCAACATGCCTTGTTTGGAGGGGATTATATACCAAGCACCACAAAAGCATCCCCCCTTCTTCAAAGGTTTTCTCCTGTGTTCAAATATTCCCTTGTTTCTCACAGCCTGGATTTGTCCCAGGCATATTCACAAGCTATCCTTCCTTCCACCCATAACAACGAGATCCCCCGTTGTCCCTTCACACCGTCTCCTTCCTTGAGGCTGTAGCAGATGAGCACTGGCAGATCCTTCCCAACACAACTGCCCCACTTTGCTGCTCCACCAGGTGGAGAGGCAAGGTGTGTACCCAAAACTCAGCCACTCCAGTTCACAGCTTCACTGTGTGCAGTAGCCATTCCCACCTGGGAAGTCCCTGTCAGCAGAGTGCCAACATAAAATCTGGGAGGAAAGAAGGAAGGCCTTGACACCACAGTCTACCTGCTTAAATGGTAATTTATCTAATGGTAATTTGTAAACCTGGGGCCAGTTGTACACAAATTGAGGAAAAACAAAGATTTCAGTAAAACAAGCTACATAGAGAAAATACAATCATATTTCATATTAATGTGGCATTAATGTATCTAAGTTAATTTATCATCCAATTGATCTCTAAAATTTACCATTTGTAAGACTGGCACAAATTCAGTGTCAAAAAGATGCTTGAAAATCTCTTGCAACATATTTTGGCAAGACTACGCAAATTTTGTTAATTTTTTTTTTTTTTAATGCAAACCAGTATTGTAGGCTAATACATTAAAAACTGAAGTATATTCTTTGTGTGCTTTCTCTGAAAGGATACAAAGATGGGCAGCATTCACCAAGGTGTGCATTTCTCATTTCAGGGGAAGTAACAGCTGTGAAGTAGTGACACATTATAGGTGTGTAAATCCATAATGCTTTCTGGCATGTAACTGAAAAGGGAAAAGCAGCTGAAGTCATGAAACACAGATTCTCTCCCTAACTCTGCCAAGCTTCTGTGTAACCACAGCCAATTCATTTACTTCCACAGCTAAATGGGGACAGGCACTTTCTTAGTAAAACACTTCAAATTTGCTGATGCAGTGCTGTGTGACAGTGCCAAGGTTTTACTACTGTTGATATTATTTACTGTGAAAAAGGTGATGGGTTATTAATACTGATAAAGGTAAAATAAGCTTGTCCCCTTGAGGATTTTTTCCCCGAGCTATAAAGCTGTTATCCCTCTTCCTACATATTGCTGCTTGTTATTCTCCCTACAAACCTTGTCTTATACAAACATTCAGAGAAAACAGCCCTGATTTCCTATAGTAGATTAGCAACAAAATCCTGTCCAGTTGTTTATCTACCCCAGCTGAACTCTGTGTAAAGCAGGAGAGCTGGATGGGATAAGAAAGGGCTAATCTGGGATGAAAGGAATGAGTGCCTCCTCCCAGTCACACCTTTTGAGCATCGGCAGACCCTTGTGAATCACGGCCATTTACTCTCAGCTAAAGCGTTCTTGGAAGCAGACCTCCAATCACTAACAATCCATTAACAAACTGCTTCATTTCAAGAGCTGGGAAAAAAAACCCACAAAGTCAATCACGAATCTTGCCTTTCATCACTGGTATTTTAAGTGACAAACTTGACTCCTGGATTACCTTCCTATACAACCAGACTCAAGAGAGTCCATCTACTGTCAACCTTAACAGTCCTATTTCCAAAGAAAAACTGCTACTCTTCTAAGAACAATGTCACTAGTGATGTCCTCTGTGTCATGCAACGCTGACCTCAGCTTCAACTTGGTACAAGATCAGTTATCCAATAGGAAGCTCTAACTTCAGCAGAATTAAAAAGAAAATACACAAAAAGACAACTCAGAACATTTTCATCCAACTATTTTTTTTTCCAAAACAGCTGTAGCACACACAAAAATGTCTGCTGCTCTCCAAACTCTTCTGCCATTTAATTCTAAAAATAGCTCCTGTGCAATCAATCCCAATTGTTAAAGGGCTGGAGGAGCTGTGAGTCGAGGGCCTGGAGAGCTGCAATTAGCACGGTAACTATAGCACTGAGTGCGTATCAATTAATGGCGCCCCACTACTGTTTCATAATACAAATAATTCAGGAAATGTATCAAGACAGGAATTACATCAGGAAATGTAGTTTATATGATCATTATATAATTATTTATATTTCTGTTAGATGTGGTTTCTCAGACAAATGATTTATTTATTTAAAGTATTGCTTAAATAGATCTTCATTAAAGTTTTTCCTACCTCAGCCCCTGATTAATTTCCATCTGTTTTCAATATACTCAGAAAAGTTTCATTTTGAAAACGATTAAGCCTTTTGAAATATAGTGCGATAAGGAACCACTCATACTGGGGGAGGGGGATATAGGAAATCTTGTTCTGTTTTGGGGGTTTTTTTTGTTAATGACCCAGTTTTCTGAACTCAAGCCTTGAACTTTTCCATGCATTTTCTTACAAACCAGTTTGATGTTTTACTGCTCTTCAAAAATAACAGATCCTCCTGTTTGTATTTATCCTAGAAAACTGTGCTATGGTGCTTTTATTCTAATGCTTGTTCCATTGGGACTGCCTATGTGAATGAGGAAACTTTGTCTGAAGACTTGCAAGACATTTACGAAGTTTTATAAACACACCCAACTTGTTTAGAATAATTTAAGAGATTTATTTAAAGAGGTGTTTTTTCAGTATACTGTGTTTACTTGCAATGCTTTTACTATGTGTGACAAATTTTAGATTCAGATTTACTATTATTTCATAAACTCGAGATACTATGAACTGTTTCGGGGGGCGGAGGGGGGCGGGTGTTTGGGTTTGGTTTGGGTTTTTTTCAAAATACAGGAACTAATTTTCAGAGAAGCTCAGCTTCAGAATTTCAACCTGAAATTCGGAATGGCTTTAAGACTGTAAGGCATCTGAATATTTCCATATTATTAGGATTCTGAATTGAAATAAGGCCCTGGCTTTGCTACATGTTGTAAAGCATGCAGTTACTACATGACTGAGCTTACAACTGAAGGACCGAAGACAAAAGGAAGGGGATGGAAGGCTGCATTGCTTTTTATAGGCAGAAGCTGAAGGACAGAAAGAGGGTTTGTAAAATGACAAAGGAGACATGGCTCTGTCCTGATTTCAGGTTTCAGAAAAATTACAGGTGCTTTCAAGTAAAACAGTAACAACCCTGTTGTCCGTATAAAGCTTGGAGCAGAGATATTAAAAATTTACAGAAAAACTGAGAGGCTTTTATGTTGAATAGTTCTAAGTTGAATTTTAACAACTTTAAGGTAGTATTTGTAAACATCACTGCTATACTTTAGTGTTTCAAAATGCTTTTTGAAGTGAACAGATATTTTAAAGGTGGTAACTCTTCTGAAACAGCCACATATAATTACAGTTTCTATATACTGTAGAATTCTGTATGTACTGTTAGTTCTGGAGTGTGCAGTCCTAAACCACCGAGGGCACTGGCACCTCCACTGCAAAACAGACAAGAGCATCATGGATCTCTCCCTGAGAAAAGCTCAGTGCCTGTTTCTGGAGCTCTGCAGGCAAGGAATTGCATTTCTTTAATTCAGCTCACATTAATATTAATGCTCTAATTTTAAAAGTTCATAATAAATTTATATGTTTGCATATCATTCCAAAATGAAATCTTGCAAATTGACATTATTAACATATTGTCTTTTGTTTTCTTCTAGAAGTTTTCACCCAGGAAAGAAAATTCTTTAGAGTCAATGTGCAGTGTATCACTACTTCATCTCTATTACAAAGTGAGTTCTTTAGTAGTAATAAATTAACTTATTAAATAAAGTATAAATATATCCAGTTGTATTTTCTATGTGCTAGGTATATTTCTAATTAAACAAATACAAAAATACAAACTTGGACTAAAAAAGTAAATATTTCATCTATTCCCCAAATATGGTGGAGGAGGTAGTATGTGGAAAAGAAATTCAGTATTTAAAATACTTCAGAAAATTACCTTTGCCACTGTATGGAAATATGTTCTATGGTACAGACAAAAATAAATGCATCTATACCACCTTAGTTTCCTTAGTAAATTAAAATGTCACTTGTTTGGTTTGGGTTTTTTTGTTTTGTTTTGTTTTTAAGAATGAGGCTTTTTTATAAATAAAAGTTAGAATATATGGTTTTTATTAGTAGGTCTCCTCAGGTAATCTGTTAGTTATGATTTGCAGTACTGCAATTAATTATTTGACTGCAATTCAATCTTGAATGAAGTTTCTGAGAAAGAGCTTCCCTAAATACGCATCCATAGGTAGCACAAGTATAGCATATTATGGATATATAAATCCAGAGCACCAGCCATGCCTGATCAAAAGTTTATGCTGACAGTCAAAGATTATATGAGGAGTTTCTTTGGTACTTAATAGAATATTTACTTCAGGAATCTAATCTGCTTTTCAGATCTTATTTAGGATCCTGTTGGTGACTCCACCCATAGGCAGAAATCAGTCCCTGTTGTGCTCTTACCACATAGCAGGGCTGGACACCCTGACTCTGAAGTGTTCCTGCAGGAAGGTGGCTCCTCAGGAGTTACTGGAGACAAATATGTGATTTTTCATGCTCTAGATATGACAGAGGGAGGAAATACAGTTCCTGGTTCCCACATTTTCAGATAAAAGAAATGAGAAACTCCCACAGTGTTCATAGGGCAGTCTTAAGATGTATTTGGCCTTTTACCCTTTTCTTGGAAGTAATTTGTACTGTTGCCACTGGGACAGGTCATTTCAAGACGTGGGTCACCACCCCTTCCCCTGGAAATAGCAGTTTTCAATGTTTCTAGAAGGCATCATTTGGGGATTTCACAAAAACTAACCAGCTGTATTCTTTCAAGATACAGTAGGCAGATGCCCTGGAGATTGAATGTAATAAATCTGTCCTTAGGTGTGACTGAATGCATCTTCTTGACAGATTGTGACCTGCTGCTGAAGCAACTTCAAAATACTTTATTTCCTAAGGGAGTCTCTACTAGTAGTAGTGCACTAAATTTTCTAGGTTAGGAAGAAAGACTCTGGTTGACAAAGGCTGCCCAGCCTGCCTTCTCTCCTCAGGCACAAATTAGGATACTAGAGTATATACTTGACAGCTGAGAGTATATCAGTGAAAAGCTATTATCTTCCATTAAAAACAAAAAGTCTGCATTTAATTTTACTGATTTGTTCTTTAGATTCCCTGACTCAGGAAAAGAAGCATCTAATAAAACAATCAACCACACTTGATGCCACACTTCATGGAAGATAGACATTGTGTTTTTCTTGTCCCCAAGACGTTTTGCCCTTAGACGAAAATGAAGCAATGAGATAGAGAAGACATACAAGGTTATGAGAATAGCAGAAACTGTAGCTTGAAGAAATACGAAGGAGGAAAGAAACGACATTTGGCAATGAGAATAATAAAATGTTCCAGCTGGCAAATATTAAAACATCCAGATATCATGTTAGAATCAGTATGAATTTAGATTACACTGTATGGGAAGAAGTCATGAGAGACTTGTGTGAGAAAGACTCAGATGGCACAACTGGAATGACTGTCAGTCATGACTGGAGGAAAAGCTGAGTACAAAAAGATCTTTTGTAGGGAAGATGAATTTACAGAGTCAGGTGAAAGATGGTTGCATAAAAACAGATGACACAATTGCAGAGCTGGAATAGATTGCATAGAGAGGAATAGCTGGATTTTAGTCTGGCAAGGAAAACAAAGGTGTCAGTGGACAAACAGTAATAATAACAGTGATGGTTCACAATAACCTTGATGCCAAGTTACTGGACTGCACCAGCAAATGGAAAAAAACCAAACCCACATAATTTCAATATATAAAGGAGACAGAAAGCTTATGAGTAACTTTACACATACACGTTGTCGCTCCAAATTCAAATGGAATTACTCATGTGAATAAAACCAGTGATATGCATGAGCCTGAACAATGTAGCCTAGATACCAGAGCAAAAGAAGGACCAAATCTTTTGTCAGAAGCCTGAAAAAATGTTTTGCAAGCTGTTTTCATATTCAGACTCCAAATGACAGGGTCCATTTTGGACTGGAGTCTGGCTTTCTGAAAAATTCTCACTCCCAGATGACATGGTCAAGTATTCATCCCAAGCCAGATGCACTTTGGCTTGGGTTTTGGATGGTTGCATTTCTTTGTTTGTCTCTTGCTCCGTAAGAAGGCATTTTGTGCTTTATGCTCTTTGATTGTGGAAAAGGGAATGAGCAAAAGCAGGGTGGTGAATCTCCTAAACTGGAAGCGAGGAAACAGGAGCTCTGGCTGTCCCTACCACAGCCCTCCTGCGCAGCACCGCGGACGTCGCAGGTTCCTGTCCCCCGCGGTCTCGTTCGCTGAGCGCTGACGCCGCTCCCTTCCTTTGCCCGCTGTCGCACCTTCGGATGAGCGCGGCTCCAGCTGCGCACAGCTGTGCCCTGCCCCGCTGTGCAGGGGCGGGTGTCTCGGTGCTCGCCGGGATGCCCTGTGTGCCCGGCCGCTCCCGGAGCCCCCTCACCGCCCTCCCCTCCCTTCCCTCCGCTTCCCTTCCCTTCCCTCTGCTCCCTCTGGTGCGGTTGCTGCGGGTGGCACCGCCCGCGGCACGGCCTCGCCTTCATCCCCCCGCAGCCGGGCTCGTCCTCACACGGAGGGGGAGGACGGAAAAAAACCAAGGGAAAACAGAACCTGTGAACCGGCCGGGAGCGCTCCCAGCCCGCGGCCGCCCCTCGGCTCTGCCCACCCGGGGCTCGGGGGGCTCCACGGCCCCTCCGTCCCGAGTGTCCGGAGCCCCTGGCAGCGCCGCCCTTCCCGGGGCACGGCCGGGACCTGCTGCCCCCCCGGGATCACCCCCTGCCCGGGATCACCCCCTGCCCGGGATCACCCCCTGCCCGGGATCACTCTGCCCTCCGTGCGGTCGGCAGGAGCCGTGGCCGCTGAGGGGTGGGTTAAGGGGCTGCTCGGGGCCGCTGATGGGGCAGAGACGGGGCAGGGATGGGGCAGAGATGGGGCCGTGATGGGACAGAGATGGGGCCGCTGATGGGACAGAGATGGGGCTGCTGATGGGGCAGGGATGGGGCCGTGATGGGACAGAGATGGGGCAGGGATGGGGCAGGGATGGGACAGAGATGGGGCAGGGATGGGGCCGCGGGTCCCGCGGGCGGGGCCGGCTGTGCCCGGGAGCCGTGGGGTCCACGGGAGGAACGTGCCGTGATCTTACACTGCCCTGTTCGTCATGAGGAATGTGTCAAATCTCGTTTCTGGCCTGAATGCAGCCGGAAACAAGCATATATATATATATAATTCTGTTTTTATGTGGCGGCGGTGGGAATGGGGAGCGCGGGGAGCGGTGTTTGTTTGTGCGCTCCGTTCCAAGCCCTTTTAAGTCAGCATTTAGCCCAGAGATTCCTCTGCGTGCTTCTCTCCGAGCCCCAGCGCTTGCTTGGACTTGTGTCCTTGGCTTTCTGCTGAGCTGCTTCAGCTGCCACCGGCTTGCTTTTTATCCCATTTCTCCTTTACAGGTACATAAGGCTTCATAAAACAGGAATGAAACTCCCCCACCCACATGTGCCTCTATTTTCCATGTTGACATGTTCCCCTCCTTTGGGGCGGAGGCTACTACTTTTTCCTTAGTATTGTTCCTAAAAAAAAAAAAAAAAAGAAGAAAAAGAACATAATTGCTATTTCAAGTAACTGTAAGTGGAGGCCAACAGATAGACCCTGTCCATGTGGCCTGGACTATGTGAATAATACAAATACATTTGGTTTTAATATATTATGTATGATATATCCGAGTGTGGTAGCAATATGTGCTTCTGACTTTTGTAATGCTAGGACTGAGGCGTTATTGAGAGGCCAGTCCAGAGCTACACTGCAGCACTTTCTCCAGAGCCTCTTAATTGCATCCTCCTAGGAATTAAAGAAAAAACCAAACAAACAACAAAACCAAAACCCCAAAACAAACCCACACATATTTCATAAAAAGAACTCTGAGATCATTAGCTAACATTTGGAAGTCCCTCAAATTAACATGCGTGAAGGACTGTGGCCAAACTCCCACTGGCTCCCATAAAAGCAGTAATCAGTCCTTCAAGCAAGATTCTCCACAAAATAACACCCAGAAGCCCCTGCAGAAAGGATTGCCAATCTCACCATCTGACTAGATTAAAAACAGCAGTAACAATGTGATAATTGACAGGAGAAACTTCCCTGACAAGGAATGAATCAGTGTTTATTTTTAGCCTTTCCCCCAAACGCTTTATTTAAAGGAAAGATTAACTAATTATTTCCATCATTGTATTGTCCACACTAGAAACAGAAGGTGGCAGCTCTTTAGTATCTGCATGGAGCACTGTGTTCCAGCTCTTCCTTTGAGGTCTGCACCCTGGAAAGGTGAGGCTATGCCAGTTGTCCTTTCATTTCTAGTCCGATTAAATATGAAAAGTACCAAGGTTTCACTAAATTTAGACACCCCCCCAGCCGATATTTTTTATTTCCTAAATAGTAAGCCTCAGGAAGGGTGTCAGAAATGTAAATCATGATTGCCTCTGTATCCCACCTTTGCTCCAAAGCTTCCCCTGGACAGCAAGTCAGTATTAATCGTGTCACTCCTCACTGCAGCCTTTTGCAATGACAGAGCTTTCCAAGAAGATAAGGATGCTCTACCTGTGCACAGGAGCCAGCAATAAGATTGTATCTAGGAGAAGGCAGCTTACCCAAGAAAAATCTGGGTAAAGGTTTGTCCTGTTTTGTGGGACGAATGTGAGGAGACTGTATCTATCCCAAAGACAGCAGGTAATATCTGTTTCTGATAATATGCTTTTTGGGTTATGCTTTGTTTTGAAGGAAGGACTTAGTTTTTCTTTTTCTTTTTTTTCCCCTAGGTTTTCCGAAATTTTGAATGAGTTGCTGCTTACAGCATGGGTTTCATTAGCAGAAAATGAATCAAACTACTCTGGAAATGTCTGAGAACACCTTTTTGTTTTGTTTTTGGCTTACCTGCAGGGGAACTAAGACACATAAAAGACTTGTTGTTTCATTTTACCACATATCTATAATATGAGGATTTCTACAAAGCACACAAAGAGCTGATTTACCAGTCTCTTACTTTCCTAATCAGAAAACAATTGTACAACACTAAATTCATACATCAAATCATGCTAATTTTAGTCCTGAAGAATGAGTCTCATTTTCAGCATTTGAGTATTTATTCTTCAATGCAAAATATTTGTGTATAATTTCTTTTCGATGCTTCTTAATATTTCAGATAGTTTTGGATATGACTACTTATGCTAGACCAATTCTAGGTAAAATAGTTTATTTGTACCATTTCAGTGTATACTTAGTCATTCTTGAACATAGTGAAATGTGAGGTAGAAGAAGTAGATGATCACAGAAATAATGGGAAATTATCAGATTCTTTTTGTGCAGCCCACTGGTCTCTTACAGAAGTTAGAAGGAGAAACTCCACTGTTGTACTGCTCATAGGAGCAACCTGAACCTTCAGTATCTCATCTCATGTGCTAGTACAAGAGATGCATCAAAAAGGAATTTTACCTAGAAATAAAAGTATCAGTTTTCCTGTTTCTGGTTCTCCTGAAGAGTCATTGCAGAAACGGCTGCTCATTGGGATGAGCTCAGCCTTGACTGCAATGGTGCCTCCACAACCCCAGATAACATAATATCTGTTTGGAAGTCAGATGTATGTGGAACACTAATGGGAACATTGTATGAAATTATTTAATCTGAGGGCAATCAGGCTGAGCAAATCCATGAATCATTCATAGTCATTCATGCACATCTGCATTGCAAGAGATACAGTTAACTACAAAGGAAAACATTACAGATGGGGAGGAGGGTGAGACAGAGAATAAGGTAGATGAGTACAAGCAGCATGTAATACTTGGGGTTTTAACCAGAATTTATTTTATTGGCTACAGGCCAAGTCCAAAAAATGAGGGTTTAGGTCAGAATTTGAACTTTTAAATCTAAAACACAGATGGTGGAAAAATCCCAGTGACCTCTGTCTGAGGTTGCATCATGCCCAGATTCCTAAACCACCTTTCCTGTTTTTACATAAGCCATACTCTGCTTTGTAGAGCCTCTCTGTGTGCCTAGATCTGCAGCAGTTCAACAGGCCTAAGAAGCTTGGCACTCTTTCATATCTTAACTCAATCAGGAACTAAAAACTTAAGTGTCACTCCATTCAGGTCCCCAGAGTGGCTCAGTTCAAGAGGTAATCCTCAAACCCCTCTAATGGATGCCAGTCAGACTGAGTCTTCACAACTGCAACTGTACCCACTCCCTCTAAAAGACAGTTGTATGATCTACTAGAGCAGGTAAAGCATTTATCCAGGAACTGGAAGGTCTGAGTTCAGGGCCTGTTCTTTCCAGATCAGAGATATCAGCAGTCACATTGATGTCTGGGTGCATAAGTATTCACATGAAACCAGCCTCAAAGTTTGATCAGTCACACTCTCAACTCTGTCCCCTGCACAGGACGCTCTAGAGCAGGTGGTGAGGCTCTGTACAAGGAGGCTTAAATTAGCATTGATGTGCTCCTCTCAGATCTCACTAATACTATGCCGTCAGAGGGGGTTGAAGAGTAGCACAGCATATCAGCTGAGCTGAGGCTTATCATGGATGTACCTCCGAGTACAGCTGTGTCAGGGGCCGCCCCCCTCAGCGTGGTCCTGCTCTTAAGGAAGCAACAATCTACTTTGGCTCTGCAGCTATCAGATTGGTAGGTATAACCAGCACCAGCTGCTGGTCAACTCTCTGGGAATGCCTTCGGTAAATACAGGTTTGGGAATTACCGCTGGATGGCAATCTTGTGCCACAGAGGATGTAACCACATGTGATTTTATTTGGCTGCAAACATTGGCAATTTTTAAAGACCAAGAACCAAGCCTACTTCTTCTGAATACCATCATAAATTTAGAGTGACTTCATGGAAAGCATTCAGTTTAATTTAGAGTTGCACCAGCATAACTGGGACAAGAATATGAACCAGATGTTGAGAAGTGATATTTTGACTGTTAATTCTATCGATAAAGTTCTGAACAATTTATGAAATTTAAATACAAGGAGCAAGCATAGAGACTGTAGCCACAAAAGGCCAAGAGTACCGAGCTTCAATTCCTCTATGTTGTTACAGTCTACACTAAATTTTAATAATTGACCTTTAATGCCATGTTACATGCCAGTGGTTTTACCCTTAGGGCTGCTGTATTATACACCCTATTCTTTAAAGACACAAGAAAGTTCTACTATGGCTGGCTGTAAAACAAGAAGTTACCTTAATTCCAAAAGTCAACATTTGAAGTCTTTGTTTTAAGGTTTCCAGTCTATATATATTTCAAGTGTTTGTAGAGTGTTTCAGTAATCTCTAATCCCAAATATTATCCATTTATTTTGAAATATTTAAAAAATGTCTCAATTCTTTTCTCATAGAATAATCCTTCTCTCAGGGTCAAAATCTTTTTTCAGAAAGTATTTAATTTTTTTGAGAAGGAATCAGTCTTGGACTAAATCTGCACTTTAAAAAGTGGTGACTATCTCAGCTCTGTAGTGGAATAGAATACTATTCACAATAACCCTTTAGTAAAGACAACCCATTTGGCTTAACGTTCTGTACACGTACTGTATCAACGTGGTGTATGGCAGAATACCAGGAAATTTCTGCATTTGAACATCAGGGAAGTACCTTAACTAAATTTGTGCTTCTATTCCTTTTCTGTTGGCACAAATGGTGACAACCTCTCTACCATGAAGAGCTTCAGTTCTTTGAACCCCCAAACTGTACAGTATTCTAAGGAATATCTGACAAGTTCAAGAACTCCTCCAGCAGTCATCTTCACCACCTTCACTTTCACCAAAACTATCAAGAGAAATAGTAATCAATTTAAGCTGAGACATTTTCTATTTTGGGCCTGGTAGCATATCTCTGGTTGCAGCCAGGGAAGGAAGTGCTCTGCATGTTTTATCACAGCCAATTCTTGTGATTTACTTGGCATAAATGGCAGAAGGAAATTGTGTAAATATGGACTAAAGCTTATTCTTGGGAAATGCTGTTCCATGGACTTGGGATCTTTAATGTATATTTTTGGTCATCACTTGTACGCTGTCACTTCAGTTCTGTATTTGTGTATGAGAATAATATCCCACTAATTCTGTGATGCTTGACAGAAGAGTTCCTGTATATGTGCTAAACGCACTCAGAGGCAAACTTGGCAGGCTCAGGGTAAGAATGTTTCAGCGCACCTTTCCTTCCCTCCCTGGTTTTGGCTTTTTCTGAGGGTCATCATGGCCCTACCATAACATGGTCACTCTGGGAAGATGCTCTAAATTAAGCATTGACTGTAATGGCTGAAGCACACAGCAACCTGAATCTGTTCAGAGAATAGGATGGAAACTATTGTCTTCACACATTTCTGCCCTTCCATCTTAACACTTTATTCTGGGACTTACAGGATTCATAGTTGCCAGAACAGTCTGCAATAACCCTGTAAAGACACTGAGTCTCCCCCCACTTTGTTTTATGTGCTGTTGCCATTCACTGAATAGTTGGTAGTTAACCTAGTTTTTAAAATCTGTTTTATGGCAGTGCCCCAGGGCTATGTTCTTGTTTGTGGTTTCTATGTACTGTTGCAGATATTGGTAGTTGAGAGAGACTTGAGGAGAACCTACAAGTTCTAGGTAGCACAAGTGGAGATCTGAGATCAAGGGAAGGTCACATTCTAAGTTTGTGGCAGTGTTAATCTACCTGATCTGATTATCTAAGGTATATAGGAACGAATGCATGTTCTGGTATATATATCAGCTACAGAAATGCTAAACTGGAGAAGTTAATTTGGAAAAATAAAGGGGGGGAATAAAAAAGAAAAAATGTCATGCTTGGAACTACTTGAAGATTTGCAAGAAATGTCCATTTTTCCCACTCTTTGAATACTTTGGAAATACATAAGGTCTTGGGATCTGCATTTTAAAATGTTTCAAACTGGAGTAGTATCTGTTAAATGTAGCCAAGAAACATCTGTTTTTCCATTCCTGGAACCCTGAGCTGAGGCAGCCGTTTTCCTGTCAGCTCTGCTGTGGAGTGAAATTGGTTCAATAGGTCATTCTGTTCTCTCCATTTCATAGTTCTCAGTTTCCTATTAAAGAGATGGCCAACAACAGGAGTAAGCAGGACAGGAAAGAAGATTCTCTGTAATGTGTGTATTAGCCTGTGAAAAAAAACCATTTAGCTTCACAGTAAGTTAGATAACTGGTGAGAGCAGAGCTATTAAGCATTAGAAAGAACACCAGGGATTATATAAAACTGTAAGATTTATTTGCCCCCAAATGCCCCCAAGATTTTTCAGCCCTGAAATGGTTTGTCTTTCATCAGTGGAAATAACAATCTGATACAAATCCCACTGAAAACAATGGAAATCTCACACTGGTGGTCACCAGGCTCTAGATTTGACCCTCCGTGGCATCATTTGTAGATGGCCTGGTGGAAACTGGTCACCAGTACACAACATATTAATTGCAGGACTGTTGTTCGCTCTGGTCTGAGCAGCTCTAGACTGGATTCGGTAACTGAAGGGCCAGCAGTAGTTGTATACATTGTCTTTTCAACCACCTCTCACTCTGGTGGGGTCAATCTGAGGACAGCTGGGAGGGATAACCAGAAGAGGAGTTCAAAGACCTCATGTAGAGAAGACCATAAGTATATGGTGTTGGTTTTAGTTTTTACATTCCCAGCTCTCTGTACTTTGAAAATGCAAACAAATACATTCTTGAGAATTGTGTAATTTTTTTTCCCTTCATCTTTTAGGAACAGAATCAAGACTCATAAAGGCATTTAGCTGCTTATGCTCCCCCTAAAATCATCAGGCATTAAAAGCATGAATAACATTGAGAGCATGCACCATGTTCTGCTATTTAATCATCAATAAAAATCTGTATTTTTCAGTGGCATTAAAATTAGGAAATCAGTACACTGAGGTGGCAGAACCCTCTGCATGTATCCTTACTGAAGAATGGCAGCACCTCTGTTTCAAAAACAACTGGAAAAAGATATGCTGTGACCTTCTGTCATGAACATTTTGGTGACATAAAAAAGCCAATGGGCCATTGGAGTCCTACTTCTTATACACATTTAATTTGCCATCACTCATGTGACTTAAAAAGCAAAACTAATCCGGAGGAATAGTTTCTTCATTTTTTCCTTAGATGTGACCTTTCCCTTCCACTCCATGAATTTAAAATACTGAGGAAGTGAGTCCTAATCTGAGGAAGAGTTTCCAAAAGAGAATTGGAAGATGCAGCACTTTCTGTGTCAGGGTCTTGCAAAGTGCTGATGGTATAAATTAACTAATGGGGGTCAGGAAACTTGTTAAAGGCAGATAGGATTCAGGAAGGGAAGAGGAAGTTGTACAGTTCCCAGGCAGTTGCAAGCAGCTTCCTGATACTATTTACTTGGTGAAGCATTTTGTTTCCTCCAGAGAAGTGTTTGATTTTGCTTTCATCATCACCAGTGTAAGTCAAATGTCATTATTTGTGTCATGTCTGGCTTATATTGCCCAGTATTCACAGTCTGATACCGAAGTGACCATTCTCTGGCTGGGCTGTAATTACGTACATCCATGTAGTGGTATGGTCCATCCACACCCCAAATATACTACAGTCAATGCATGTATGTGTATGGAAAAAGCAGTTGTCAATGGATAGTTGGGAAAGGAGTGGTGCTGTTTACTCTGTGATCCCTGTGTTTGTAGCCTATTTTCCTCAATGCCATCTTCATCTGCTTTCTTCAGTCTCATCTAGGTTTTGTATTTGCCATATATACACTTTGTTGTGCCAGGGGAGGTTCATGTTGGATAATAGAAAAAACGTCTTCACTGAAAGAGTAGTTAAATTGGAATGGATTGTTCAGGGAAGTGGTGGAGTCATCATCCCTCGAAGTGTTCAAAAAACAAGTAGACATGGTACTAAATGATGTGGTTTAGTGGGCATGGTGGTACCCTTTTGAAGGTTGGACTTGATCTTGGAGGTCTTTTCCAGCCTTGATGACTATGTGATTTTCCTAAAAACAGTTACATTTGTCATGTGTTTGGCACACCAGTATTTGGAATTGCTGTGATTTACAGGATCACACTCAAAGAACTAGCACCTGTTACAGAAATCCCCTGCATGCTGGGAACACAAAAGTGCTTCTGCATTGCTGGACTTGCACCTTAGTCCTGGAGTTTTCTCCTGGATTGTCCCCTACCTGGAGCTTTACGTAGGAACGAGGGACATCTAGTGGCTTGATAGCACATAGCAAAGGAAGGTGTTCTGCCCAAGGTACATTGTTGTGCAAGGCAGACAGTTCAGTGAAAATTAAAATGAGTTAAAGACCATTTTAGTGGTTGGATTGTAATTTGAATGTGTGTAATTGCTTGAGCTAATAGCAAAATAATCTGTGATGAATTTTATTTTTGTGTTTCTGTCTTCTTGTGAAAAGGTGAGCTAGCTTTGGAACATACACAGGTTAAAATGTACTTGGTACCTAAATTCAGGAGGACAGAACATCCTCTTCATTTGGAGAAGTTGGGACACAGGACAGATGGATAAAAACCAGAAGCAAATCACACAACACAGCCCTGTAGAATTTTGCTCCTCCATTTATTTTATGCATGGCAATTCAGAATGTGATTAATTAGACTAGGTGATACCTTATAGCTTACAATGACAAGGAATATCTGTGAAGAGTGGTTCAATGGAGCCTTTTCTTTCTCTGCAATGTGTTTCCTATTTTAATACTTAAATAATGAGTTTCTTTAACAAGTAACCCACTCTGAGTCATGTTTTCCTCTCTCCCTTTTGTTCTTATCCTAACAAATAACTACTTGTCATCCCAATAGCTTTTATTACAAAAGATGAGGTTCACATAAAAGAAGCAAAAATATCTGCATTGAATTATATGCTGGCTTTGTATTTTGAGCCCATGTTTGTTTTAGGTTTGCCATTCTGTCTTTTTCTAGTACATACTGAAAATCTGGATGGACTAAGTTTATTATGCTGCTCAGACCAGGGACAGTGCTTGACCTCTCATCCTGCAATAACTTAACCTGAGAGGCCAATATCAGGCAGTCAAGAGTTGTTATCTCTGAATGTCTCTCATGCCTATCCTAAGTCCACAAATCAGTAAATTCAAATTTTGTAGACAGAGCTGGAGTATTTTGTCTGGGACATATGACTAAAGAAGGCAGCTTACATATAAAGAGGGAGGCTTCTCTGCAAATGAGAGCAAATCATTGTCAAATATTAAGACAGATAATCTGCAGTGAGCAACAGGAGGCATTCTGTCTCACCTGAGATGCTGATAAAACCTGGAAGCCACCAGGAGTGAGATTAGACTGAGAAAAGACTAATCACTCGTTATTTTGCAAAGATGTGTAACTCAGGAGGGTTTGGGTTTTTTTTTTAAAGAATAAGAAGTGATGATAAAATCTTTTGCTAGCTGGGTGGATTTTGTCTTCCCTTTCCCTTCTGAACAGGCTAAACTAGAAGCTTGTAGACCTTAGTGAAGGTAAAGAAATCTTGAATAAGCAAGTGAAGGGCTCTCCCATTCCCTATGCCAGAGTTCAGAAAGAGATTCTTAGCCTATGTGTGCCATTAAAATGAGATAGGAAGTTATTTAAACACTGGTCAGATTGCATTAGGAGCATGGAACACATGGTTTGGGCTGATGTTGTAAGGAGTTGAATTTACAGAGGATATTGTTTCATTAAGGTACACTGGAAGCAGGAGCTTTACTAATGTCCTATGATTAATGAGTAGTGAACACAGTGAGTATTTGATAGCTCCTGGATCATTAAGATTAATTAAAATTCTTCTTTATAGAGAGGTATTAGCAGCCTTTATTTATGTGATAGAGTTTGCAGCTTTCAAACTCCTGAAGTTTTAGGTGCACTAGCAGGCACAAAGTTATGTTGTTGAGATCCCATTTATCTCCAGATTTGTTTCAACAAGAATTCATTGTAGAGAGAAGTTGCCATGAAGAGAGCTTCCAAAGGATGTTTCTGTTCTCCTGTGAAGGCTGGATTTAGGATGTGAACATAGATATCCCAAAACCCTGCTGCTGGCAGCATTCAAACTGGATTTACCAGTATGAGGTAAAAAAGAGCTGAAGTTGGTTTAGCTGGCAAATAATGAAGTCTCTCTATTTCAGAGATTTCTGGGAAAGAATGGCAAAGCCAAAGTGCAGCTGGTCACATGAACTACCCTAATGCAAGTGTGGTCAATGACCAGAAAGAAGAAAAAAAAGCAGACTGGCTTTTTGCCAAATATTTATTCAATGAGAAGGTAATGACTTCTTACTTCTCTCCTTACCTTTGGCACTGTGAAGTCCTGGTTATCGCATTACCTCTGTACTGATTAATAGGGCAGTACAAAATGAACCTAAAGTTACAGGAGCTTTAGACTGAATACTTTGTCTTGTGAAAAGATCTATGAAAAATTAACAATCCTATTACACCCAAGATGAAGTGAAAAGAGCATGTTGGGGAAAGGCTGGAATATGCCTTGCACAGACTGTGAGCAGAAAGGGTAAATGGGAGAGCTGAGGCTCAGCACCTGACACCCTTCAAGCGTAAGGTCTGTCACAATGCTGGAAATCAGCCTAGGACTCCTCTGCTCTTACTTCTGTTGATGCTGGAGTACCAACAGCAAAAAAGCTGTGACTACTCAACTCAGGCTTCCACTCCCGCTGCCCTGGTGCTTTGCCCCTGGCCTTATGCAGGGATGGGTATGTACTAGCTAGTGCAGGCAGACACAAATTTCCATTGACTAATCTTCCTCTGGCAGGATGAGTCATCATATAGAAAAGGTTGTTTCTGCTTGTTCTTTGTTCAGATTATAATCCAGTCTGAGCTCCAAAAAAGGCCAGGCCAATAGCTTCAACATCTATGACAATCTCTGTTCTCCCATAGTAACAGAGAGAAACTTGGAGTGATGTCTGTAGCTTCAGCTTTCTGAAGGGAAAGATCTTCCTTGGAAAATACTTTGAAAAAAGTTGGCAAAGTTCCTGGTAAGAACTTAGCCTTTTCTGTCCGTGTTTCTCCATCTGTCAAGAAAGGCATAATTTTTCTCTGCTTCACAATGGTATTGTGAGGAATCATCAATTAACATGTTTACATCACCAGAAGTGATTTCCTATTCTAAATCACCTAGAATTCAGTTTCTAGGGACACAAAGTGATCTCACCCTTCTTAAAGATCTTTTCCCTCTTTTCACATATCTGTATTTCTCTTTGCATTCTGCTGGTGCAAAATGTGATTGCTTCTAGCATTGCTCCTGTACACCTGAGAGCAGTTTTAACAATTACACTTTATTTTCCTGAGCAATTAAATAATTAGCCAAGGAAAATAATTCTTCAATTTCTGTTCTTCATTTTTACCAGTGTTGGAAAATGTTTTCTACCTGATACTGCACATTACTAAAATTTCTTATCACTGCTCCAACCCCTTTGGTATTGTCATGAAGAACAATTCTTGCACATATATATAAAAAGCATATTTTAGTCCAGCAATCTTTAAGAGAATTAATTGTGATCAAAACTGGAGTTAGCTATAAACAACCCCCTGTATAAATATTATGTATTGCCTGTGTTTGCATGCTGCAGAACTCTTTCTACAAAAAGGCAACTTTCTCCGGAACAGAACAGCAGCAGACCAAACTACCAGCACTGTCTTAAATGGGAAGTGTACTATTCAGCTGAAATTGTACAGGGCACCTAAGAGAGCAAAAATGATCTGGAAGCTCCTGTAATCAACTTCGTGCCAGAACTGGTAAGATATTTTTAGCTATGACACAGTCTTGAAGGTTTATTTAGGGTTGTAAGAGGTACCCAAATCTGGAGGTGATGACCACTTTAGTCATGGTCCTACTGCCTTTTCATCATCCAAATTGTCCTCCCACACAAAACCTTGCCTGACCTGTGAAACAATCCTTTCTTTTCTCCCTGCCTGCCGTGATCCCTTTTACTCCTGCTCACCACTGTCTCTCCTACTATAAAACTAAAATCTTTACCTCATTTTCCCATATTATAAATCCTTTCCACCTCTTTCCCAAGCTCCAAACTACTTCCCTATCCAGGTTTACTATCAGATGCTGCATCTTAATGTAAGAAAACATCCCTGCCTTGTGTATGCACAAAGGAACTCCATATGAGCTACACTTCATACAGACCTCACAGTGAGGGTGGTCAAACCCTTAAACAGGATTCCCAGTGAAACTGGAATGTTTGCCCTTGGAAAAATTCACACCTGGACCAGGCAAAGCACTAAGCAACCTAACCTAACTTTGAAGCTCTATTTTGAGTGGGTAAAGGATGAGACAATCTCCAGTGAATCCTTCTAATCAAAATGATTTCATAATTCTAACTAAATTTTGAAGCAAAAGAGTAAGAACACAAGAATCTAAGAGAAAGATGATTTTCTGGCATGAAGCAAAAGGAATACAACAAAACAAAACAGAGCTGTGCATAGTTATTCCGTTTTTCATGCTTGCATTGAAGTAACTCAGGATGCAGTCAGACAGATGTTAAAATCAGTAGAGAACCAAGAAGAGAAACAACACCAACATGCTTGAATCTTTAGGAAGAAAATGGTTCTGCACTCCAGTTTATTTTACTGCTACTGCTGGTTTATTTGGGAGATGCATCACCACCAGATAAACAAGCATTGATAATATCAGCATCTGTTTAATAAATATCATATTATAAAGTATTGTTCTTCCACTATCTTCTTAAATAGAACAAGTTCCTGAAATTGAAAGTCCAGTAACAAAGGGCACAAACAGAAAAAGGAATCTGGCAGCAAAATATTTCTTTCTAAACAATAGAGTTACAACAGCGACACCCTGTTATGCAGCTCAGTAGAAGGGTAGTGACCAATACTGAAACATAAAAAGCCCAATCACTAAACTGATTTAATATGATGAAGTTCCCCAAATCCAAGCCATTACACTAAAAGCCACTACAGGAGCTTGAAAATGGCGATAAACAGTAATATATCACTCATGGGTGGCCTTAATGCTGAATCTGGGATAAACTGCAGGAAAAAAAATCACAGGAAATTTATAATTCAAAAAGAGAAATCTGAAAGGCAAGCACAATGATTGCCAAAACAGAGAATGTAGCAATTCCTAACACAACATAAAAATGTTGCATACTTGAAGGCTGGGCTAAATTTTCCTCTGAGTGTGTTTTATGGGTTTATAAGAGAAACAAAATTATCCTGACTTGAAAGAAAAATAAGTGGCTTATTAGACCAATTGATAAAGCTGGAAAGAACAGACAAGCTTCCAGGCATGCAGGTGCTTCTCTGGATCTGAAATAAAACCAGCAAACTTCAAAGCTAAATCCAGGTTAAGAACAAGTGTGCTGAGTTAGGACATCTGCTTTGCTTCAAATGTTTATTAATTTTTTTTTAAAGGCTGTAAACAATGACCTTGGAAATAAATTTATAATAATACAGCCCTGTAAATGGATTATTATTTCTAAAGCAGGCTTGCAATTAGAAAAGGATCTAAGGAGCAAAACTTACCCCTGCAAATCTGCACAAAATCACATTGAGTTTCTATGAGATTTAAAAACCTGTTTGCTTACATTGCTTTAGAAAATATTAATTGGATTCCTAAATCACTTAAGTGCTTTAGAAGATTTTACTTTCACTGAAAAAGGCAATAAACAAGTCAGGATACTGCCAAGGAGTGGATACCCTGGTGTTTGCACAAACCCAGCTGTGCCGGGGACAGGTACATTTGCCTGAACAGACCTGGTAATAAGCTCAAAGCTTGAGATCTGACACAAGCACAGACAACACCAGGCAACACCAAGCAATGCTCTGAGGTGACTCAGCTGTAATAGGTCTCTAAGGCTACTACTAGTAATGAGGTAAATATAGTTTTCTAAGTTTGTAATTTGTATTTATTGAACCTTTTCACTGGAAAGGGTAGGGTAGATGAATCAGAAAAGTAATTTTCTGTCATTGGCCATGTGGCACTTTTTAAGCTGTTACTTTTTCAGTCATCTACAACAGTTTCCTTGTTTCTACAATGAGTGCATGATATCATATCCTGAGCCCTTCCCTTTTCATGCAGCTTTCTGAGGCACTAGGAGGAGTCCAGCCTCAGTCATCATGTGAATTGGTCTGTAATACTGAGGTGGAACTACCTCTGCCACCGTCTGTCTGCCTGCCTGCCTAAATCATACTCCTTAAGAAATTGCTGCTCCTGGACAAACAGCCCTTGAAGCACAGTGAGTATCAGCTGAGAGAGCAAACAATTTATCTAGCTTGTAAAGTTGCATCAGAGAACGATCTCTTCTCTGTGTATTTATATATATGTGCAGTTTGGGACACAAATAAAAGTGAAAGGAGAACTCACAGTCATAATTCATCACTGAAGTGAGAAGAGTGTTCCTGACTCAGCTGGGGTAGAACAGCAGCAACATGGGAGGCTTCCAGGGTGCAGAGATTGGATTTAAGGTGTGGGTTAAGTGCAGGAAAGGGCCAAGGTACATGTGCTGTGCCAGGCAACATACCCATTTGTTGTGAACAGAGAAGCAGGAAAGAAACAGCTGCTAAAATGTACACAAAAAGAGCTGTGAGTGACTACATGTCATTGCATTAATGCTGAATGACAAGCACCTCTTGTTTATTCTTTATCTGGTTTGATTTAAGGAACGCAGTAGTACTAGCTAGTAATAAGAAAAATAAAAGGAGAATAAAAGAGCTAGTTTTCTTCACTAATCTCCACTCATCCCTAAAGCATACAGGCCAAGTAAACATTGACAGTGAGTCATTGACTCATTTTAATATGACTACATAACCTGTGGTGGTGGTATGTTATTTCTGCCTTTCTTCATCTTTGTCTTTAGCTCTCAAATGCAGAGCTAAAGGCTCTGTCATTCTTGTTGGAGGGACCAAGGTTTTGTCTAGATGTCTCTGAAATGCTGATTTAGTAGTAGCTTGTTAACTATACCAATAATACAATTATATTTATAGTTATGAATAATGTAGTATGATCCAGAATTTGCAGCATAAAAAATGTTACAATGAAAGTAAATAAATGACTTGCCTTTATATCTACCAAATGATATTGTAGAAGTTATTTATATATAGAACATCTGAATTTTGCTGTGCATGTTGTCCTGGTAGAATACATCATTCTCATTCCAAAGTTGTAGAAGTCTTATGTTCATGCTTTACATGAAGGCCTGAATCTGGTTTGAATGGAACCAACAGAAAGCAGCAGTGATATTTTTGTGATTATTTAAGCTAACAGTAACTGGCTTCAAAAATGTGCAAGTAAGTTGTGTCCTTATTCCTCAAAAAAGTGTTTGGTGAGGTGAGCAACTGTACAGGATAACCTTTGCGTATGTCATTGATCACACAACTTTTACTATTTTTAATTTGCTCACTCTGGTATTGATCAACTCCTTCATAGGCTCACAGAACAGCATTAGTAAAAAACATTGGGTTTTGTTGTCTGCTAAACTGCATTGTGAAGTAAAAACTCCTCTTCAGTTAAAAGTTGCTGGACCCTCTTCCATTGCCGATGTAGTTAATTTTAAGACAAAAGAAGCCTGATGTTTTCTACAACACAGTTATGATAAGAGTAGACTCAGCAGCATCGAGATTGCTGTATGAGAGGCAACCATTAGTCCACCTCCTCCAGGGTTCTCCCTCCAGCAGTGACCTGCACCAGGGGCTTCTGGTACAGCTGCAAGCAAGTCCAGACCGATCAGCTGTCAAATAGGCTTTGCAGGAGATGTTTTTATCAGATGTTGCCTATCAGTTAGTAGTTGGCTTCTACTGTGCAACACATGGGATTTGTAACTCCTTCATTTAATAGAATTTCACAGCAGATATCCAGTTCCGTAGAAATGTTTGTTTCTTGAATTCACTGCCTCCAACCAAATTCTGTGACCATGAGTAAAAACTTACTTTTCTGGCTGACATACCTGTAAGAAGCCCTTCTTATTATTCTTTGCATCCCTTTCCAAGTTCAGCTCCAGCTGAACTGGAGGCCTTCCTGGCTCCATCCCTACACAACTGGGCAGAGTGCCTGTACTCTTCCCAGGATACCTGTCCTTTCTTTCACTGCCTGTGCGTTTTCTTCTCCTTTAGTTTGCCCAGCAGGTCTCAGCTCTGCCATGCTGGTCTCTTGCCTTCCCTTTCTGATTTCTTACACCTGGCTATTGAGAGCTCTTGTGCCCTATGGAAAGCATTGAGACCCACCAACTCTGTTCTGCTCCCTTCTCCTTGATGACAATTTCCCAGAAGTTCCTATGGCTTACTCCTTGAAGATCTGGAATTTTGCTTTCCATAAATTCAGAGTCCTGACTTTACTCTTCAGCTAACACATATCCCTGAGGACTGCACACTCAACCAGTGCATGATCAGTGCAGCCCAGGCTGCCTCCAATATTGATGTCACCAATCAGCTCACTTGTGTTTGTGATCAACAGATCCCATAGTTAATTGTCTTGTTGTCATGCTTAAAAGATCCAAAGATGAAAGAGATGTGAGTTTCCTTTATAAAAGCCACCTAACTCTGCTCTTGTATCCTGTTTATATATATATTTAGAAAAAAAATAAATTCTAGCACCTTACATCCAAGAGATGTTAGGTACACAGTAAATGTTTAATTAATTAATCCCACAAAGAACTTGTGAGGTAGGCTCCTTAATTTTACAGGTGAGACAGAAAGTGAGGCAGTTAAATTGAGTGACCTGCTTAATATCACACAGTGAGTCACTGCTAATGCTGAAAATAGACTTTGTGTCTTCTGGTTTCTTGCCCTGTATTTTAATCATCAAGACAGACTTTAAAGTGGAATGAACTCCTTAAACTATTAAAATAATTGTTCTCACTTTCATGTTGGAGTATTATATTTTAATCACCTAGGCAGCTGAAATACTTGCAGAAGTTTTCCTTGCTTAGGACCTGTTTTGTCTTTCTTGTTCATATGTTTCTTCAGGTATAAGCTGAATATATTTTGTTTACAGTGATCCTGAACTTCAAAAATAAACTGTAGCAGATCTCCACAAAAAAATAAGAAACACACTTAAAACTCACTACAATCTCTTTGCTGTCAACGTAGCAATGCTCTTTTCCATACTCTCAGCAGCCGTTCCACTTAATAATACCCATAGTTTTAATTAATGGAGCACAGTAAAGTTAGTGCCCCACAGAATGCAAAAGATAGACTGCTGGTTATGCTGGCATGACTAAATGAAAATGTATCCTGAAGCACAGAAGAGCAACAGTGTCTTAAGAAATATTTGCTTCGAAGTGCAGTTCTGAAATGCATTCTGTGTCCTCTCTGAATAAACTGGTACAGAAAGAGATGTGCTCCTTGCAAACCTGTTTGCATGAAGAGTACCCATTGTTCAAGCTAATTGTGTGCTCCAACAGCTTTAGAGGCTTCCTGAGCACAGTCCACATATTTATTTATGCTGGTAGGACATATATAAATAATGCTAGAATAAATGGTCCAGAAAATATGTACAAAGGTGTAAGACTGATAGAGGCTCAGGAGAGGGAATGAAGAAATAATATTACCATGGCTTTCTCCCTTTTAAACCTGGGTATCAGCACAGCTCTCTGTTACACAGCCTTATACAATGCCTTATACAATTCAGTATGTATAGTGTGGATGAGATAAGCAGCAAAAGGCTGTGGTCAGCTCCAAAATTTTCATAAAGAATTTTGCCACATGCAATGAATAGGACATTGCTGTGCAAACAACCTCCCAACTTCAGTGTAATTTAACAACTAAATTCCTTCCAAATTCAGCTGCTTCTTTGCAAATAAAGGTCCTAGGTGGCAAAATCAGTCAGTAAGCATTGTTGTGCTGTATTTATGAAAACAGCTCTAAAGTAATTTGACATGTTGTACTTGTAAAGAAGGGAGTCACATCTTGTCTGCCAGTTGGGGGCTATGCAGAATGTTTCAGGTAAGATGCCAAGAAGAAATGTTTCAAGGAGGCCATTCTTTTTCCTCTTTGGGTTCTAGTTTACCATGCTGTTTTCCTTTTGGGTTTATCTTCTTAAAATGTTAACTATATTTTACACTTTGCCACTAGCGCTCTGTCATCAGTGATCAACTGTCCAATACTGGTCAGAGTAGCACTCCAACTTTGCTTTCAGTTTCTGCTAGAGTAAGGAGTTTTTCTCACGGGCTTCAGAAAATGGCCTGACGCCAAGTGCTGAGCAGTAAACTGTGTCTGTGCCCATCTATCAGGGACAGAAATGCTGCCTTTCAAAGGGGTTTTTGAAAATCAGGCAGGAATTGTACAGTACAAACTGGGCAAAGACGACCCTTCTGAGCCTTTCATAGATCTTGAAACCAAACCCAAGAAAGCAATGCAAATAATTCACTTTTTTTCAATGGCTCTTCACTCGTGTCTTCTTTTATCCATAGTTCCTATTATTAACAAATGTAATAGTAGTAGTGTTTGAGAAGCTGAAAATGTTAATCAAACATTAGATAATATTTGTGAAAAACAGGGTCTAAAATGATAATATGCCTAGGTGTTTTCTTCCAATTGGGAATAGGAAGAAGACTTTGTGGTCTTTGTGTCTGATCAAAACTAGCCAAAATGGGAGAAACAAAACACATGAACATTTTCAGCAACAATTCAGATAGTAAGTATGAAGAATGAGTCAGCTTGAGAAAAGCAGAAATTGCTTGTGGATAATCTGAATAAGAATGGAGGATGTGTAACAGTATCACATTTGAGAAGAGCTCTGACAAAATAGCGGCCTTGAATTTTGGATGCAGGGAGAATTATATTTGCTTCATCTATTACTGAAGGGAATAGAAAACAATGTCTCTGTGATTAAGTAGATATTGTGCTCTTTTACATAGTTAACATTACTTAAGGTCCTACTTTCAGCAAAGACTCGATGTGTCCGGCCCACCTTAGTAATCAGATTATTGGTCACTGCTCTCTCACAGGTCTATCGCAGCCTTGTTCTGTTAATTCAGCACAGAAGGAAAGCATTTTAGGAATGTCAGTTCTTCAAACAGTAGGGATTACAGGCATGGTAACAGTACATGTTTGTGAAAGGTATATGCTGTCTGACTTCATTCCCCATGACAGTAAGAGGGAAAGTGAGGTATAGCCATAGCGCTACTCTATGAAGAGTTCATATAATTAATATATTATTCTGTAGATTCACAGAACTGAGAAAGCATTTGTGGTAGGTACTGTGTTGCTTACACATTAGATCCAGAAAATGAATGGGAAAAGAAAGTGAAAGAAATACATGATGAGGGAGTTGGCTAGTTTATTTCCATTAGGCAAGCATAGTGAAAGGGACAAAGCTAAGCAATATCACAATCAAAAAAACCCCCACAAAAACAAAAACAAACACAAAACCCCTCCAATATGAATTGCCTTAAAACTATATTAATTATAAAATGTGGAGTTAGCAATGCAGACAACGTATTCTTTTTCCAGAATTCCTTATTATGTGGCATTCCTTATTAATTGTAGCACTGCAAAGCTCCAAGAACCTTGGATCACACAACTTGCAAAATACCACTAGAATGTTTCTTGCTGGAATGAAGTACAGCGAGACAAGCTGAAACTGTAAATATGGGGAAGGACTTCTCTGTTCAATAAAACAAGTGGTTTCTGATTAAACTAGTTTTGCTTGAGGACGAGTCTGTAGTTCCAAGTGTCTTTCAGTGCTGACAGCTGAAGAAGGTAGCTCGGGGCCAGACTGTAATGTTCACTCCTTGCTCTAATGGGCGGATGTGTTTAATTAACCTTTGTTTCTGCAGAAGCAGACATTCTGGCAAGCTGTAGGAATGCTAAAGGAGGGAAATCTAAACAGCAGTGAACCTAGACACTTTCTATATATCTAGTATAGATAAAGAATGTTAATGTAGATAAATACTGTTTCCTAGGAGATAGCTTTGTATAAGCAACTTCTATAAAAGAAATGTAACATGGTTCCCCCTGTAGGACTATACCTTATTAATTTCACAAGATCCAGCTATGGTCCAATGCCCTTGGGACACTTGTCTCTAGTGTCTGGCTAAAGACTGGGCACAGTTCTTCAACAAAAGCATGTATTCAAGGTGGAAATATTCTGCTTAATATCTCTTGGATAGAGTTAGAGGTGACAGCCTCACTCCCTGTTCCATATCCTGCAGTGACTTCTCCAGATACCATAGCTTGAACTGACCCTTCCCAGAGCTTCCTGTAAAGTGCGGATCTCAAGGTTTATAGCTAATTCTTCAGAAGGCATATGGCAAGTCTAATGCAAAGCAGATATCCTTTGCATAAAGTTGCTGAAGGCACTGTTTTTAGCTTGAAAAACTAAAGCACTGTAGATTACAATTCCTGCAAGTACAGCAAACTCCCTGGCCACAATGTCCCTTGGCCCTAATCTTTCACTAAAAAAATCACCAACTTTGCATGAGCGTTTTGAAAGAATGCAAATCAGAGCTTATCGTCTCTGACCTTCGTCAACTCTGCTGCTACAATAGCATCATTGTTTTCTATCTCCTCCCCTTGGTAAGCGGCACCTTCCATTCCTCTCACTTCCTTTTCATCCCATACCTTTCCATCTGAGAGGAGTTTTAAAGCTCTGCTTTGTCATCTGGTTTTGCTGCTACTGTGATCTAAATGCCGAACTCCTTCAGTCCTGGTTGACTTAGTCTCAGTCAAACAAGATCCTTAAAAGGCACCTTATGAGCTTGAAGGTTGAACATTCCCTCTGCTCTTGTAGTCTTACAATCAGGGTGTATTCCCAGCTGAAAGAAGAATTTATGTTACAGCATTTTTCTTGCTAAAACTACATTGCAGCAACACAGTATCAATTACAATCATAAACAGTACTTTTCCCGTCTCAGCACTGTGACACAGAACTCTTCATAGTACTGTGCATCTCCACATTGCCACAGTACACAGGAACTAGTGCTAAGGGTGCAGGTCCGACTACATTTGTACTACATTCTGTCATCCCATACTTTTTCCACGGCATTTCTGTTTCAGAATGAAGTGTTGTGACAACAAACTAGGTAACCAAGATAAAATTAAACTGGCTACAATTGCCAGGATTGTTAGTTTCTAGTAAGGACTGATGACTCCAAAAGCTACAAACTGTGTGTTAAGTTCTTGGGTGGTGACAATTTCCTTTATGTTGCCCAGAGCCTGAGACTGTAGAGCTAGGATTGTATAGGCCTGCCATAGGCAAAGAGTGTCCTATTGTAAAAAAACAGCCCACTGGCCAAATCTGGCCTGCAGGATTCTTCTGCCTGGTCTGAAGTACCTTTGCTATAGAAATCCCAGGGAGCAAGCTGCTGTCCCGTCCCAAAGAGAAGGAAAGGAGGGAGCATTACACTTCCCTCTCCTTCTGAAAGGTGGGCAACATCAGCATCCTGATGCAGAGAAGTTGTTGCTGTACTTCTGTCTGAATGAGTTTGTGAATGCTTGGACACTCCTACATAGCCCGCTGCCTTGTCTCCTTGTTGGGCCGGTAAGAACAGCATAATTTTAACATAAGTATGCATTATCAAAACTGAGAGCTCTTACTTAAATACAAGTTGAAACAATTTATTTATCTTCAGGGGGACAGAGAGTAATTGATATCAATGTAAACCTCAGTTAAAACTTCTGCTTCAGGAACAACCCTACTGGATGTGTCTAGTGCTTGGTTTCAGCACGTGCAGCCAGTCACAGCATGGGAGAAAGTTATGTTAACTTTCAGTCAGGCTAAAGGGGTACCTCTCCTGATTTTGATCGATGGCAGTTAATTACATTTTTCCTCTTTGGAAGAAGTATACATTTCTTTTGTTAGCATGTCTGATAATGGCAGGGGAATTTTCTGAGGGTAGTCTTGGAACAAAACAGCAGCTCCAGGCACTCTGTAAGAAGCCAAATACAAGGGAAGGGTGGAGTGAAGTTGTTATTTGATAATAGGAATAGTCTACAAGAAAGTCTCCTTATCTCTCTTCAATGCTTGTTTTTCAGAAAGTAACTGTGATGCAAAGGCAGGAACTATTCTTCTCTGCTGTAAAGTCTTTTCTGATAAGACTTTTGGAAGAACTCACAATGCTATCTTCATTCAAATCCTTCCTAGGATGCATTTCTTCCATAAAGTGTTCCTATGCTAATCCACTAGGCGTTGCTCTTTACATCTTTAAAAGAAACAGAGTACTTAACCTGGATTGATTGTAGATTAAGAATTACTAAAGGCTATGTCCTACAGGACAGCATAGTCCCTGGGAAGAATATATTGCCTTCTGGAAGTAGTTCTTTATACTGTGGTTGTATTTCTTAATGTGGATTGTAATCTCTATTGGGAAGGCATATTTATCTTTATGCACCTTTAAGAAATCATGTATGTCTGTAACTATATGCAAATTAGTGAACATCAAGAAGGAAGCAAGAAGTAATTTTACAGCTTAGCTCCCTCTTGAATAGCTGTCAGATGCTACTCTGTCATCCCAATGTAAATCCAGATTTGGTGCTAAAGTTGATGGAATGGAATATGGTCATAGCTCTTGCAAGAAAGATTGAAGGGGAGAGGAGGCCAGCAATGTTGCATCTAATAGATACATTCCCATTATCATAGACTGTGCAAACATTAAATAAGACTAGTCTTCTCCATAGGACAGGCTGACTCTGTGCTGCCTGGTGCTGTAGGCTGCTAATGTAGCTCAGAAATGCACATTTGCTATGTGACAGTGTATAAAGCAGGGACTATACTAGTGAGGTTACAACAGTTTCAAGTGAGGTCACAAGATACATTAAATTAAACTTGATCACCAATTTATGTTAGTATTTGGGCTTGCATTATATTCTTCCTCTACAGTAGCAACTTTTTTCAGTGAAAACTTTGGGGAACTGCTGTGGTTTACTCTGTGAAAAACTGGGTGGAGAGACTATTTCCTCTGAGTCATCAATGGGAAAAACCTATTATTACAGGGATGAAACACATGATTGTGACAGATAGAACTTAAAAAGGTACCTATAACTATAGGCATTTAGGACATACTCAAGTTTTTGTAAGTATAGAAAACACACTCAAATCTGTTGCTGGAGCATGTTTCAAACCCCCTTGTTATCATAATTGCTTTCTAAAATTGTAATTATTCTATACGTTCAAAATACTACATTGCTATAACAATTATAATAAAAAAGTTAGTTACAGATCAGTCCTTCACAACCAAAATATACTCACCACTAGATAAAACATGGTGGTTATTTATGCATGGTATACAACAGATGATCAGAAAGAAATAAGACTATTACATTCACCAGAAATGTCTGGTCCTCCTGTTTTTTAGCAGTGTGTGGATATCTGTCTATGCTGAAATCTGGCAAGGAAGCTCTTCCAGTAGAGGCATAGGATGTTGCAGATGTAGCAAGCTGGGAGCCAGGAAGGAAGGAAGGCAGTACTTCCTGACACTCTTAGCAAGCTCAGAGGAAGGAGAGCATCCCGCCTAGTCATGCTAAATCAGCTAAAGAGTCCCTATTAACACAACAAATCCCTTACCCATCTTTGTTTAAGCAGAAGGATACTCAGATTTGGTTAGGAAAGAGAAGCCATGACTTTGTATGTGGCAGTGCAAAGCACCCATTGAACTTCACTCTCATATACTGTGACTTCCTACATTGTTTAAGGGAGCTGTGAAATCAAGAACCTGAGGATTTACCTGTCTTTGTTTTGTCTCCCTTTATTAAGCACACTTATCAGTTTTCACCTTTTTATGCTATGCCTTGACTTAAATATTTATGCCATTAAGTACCATGAGAATTCTCAGCCCAGAACTTTCCTCCTTTCAGCTGCACAACTACTGCATACCATTTGTTAATTTGTAAATTTCAAATATGTTCAATGGGATTAAATAGCAGAGTTCAAAAAACAGTGGTCTGTTTTTATACACAGAACTGCTATATCCTCTACACCAAGGTGATTCCATTCTGACCCAGAAAGGGACATCGGAATTCAGTCTCTTATGCCCTAATAGTCCTTTGCTTCTTGTCTAGCAATTGCCAGTTCCACAGGCAATTTTTGTAACATTAATATTTTCAAGAGCCAACCAATATTAACCACAAAGTTTATTGTTTTAACTGTTTACTAATGGATTTGAATGTCTTACAGTATTTAGACAATTTGAAGCAAATGGCAGCTTTAATGGCAGATTTAAAGCTGTCAGCCTCATGGGGTGACTCCATACAGAAGGGAACAGCAACATTAAATTGCAAAAAAGTTGTAAAACCTTTGTTAAATAGTTAAATTGAAACTGGAAGATGCTCAAACCAATGTAAATAACAAGTTATACAGGCAAAAATACATTAAAATAAAACAAAACAAAAAACCCAACCAAACAAAAAAACACAAACACCAAAAAAAACCCCACAATAAAAACCTTAGAAAGGAAAAACATACAAAGAAAGGTGATGTTAGGCTAAATTGTCAGGCTCTGTTACATTACTATTACTGTTACCATTTATCAAGGACTTTCAAGCCAGTTCTGATATTTCTACCCTTTGTGTTTGTAACTCTGACACATTCTTAACTGTCATGTTCTTACCTAAACTTTCCCTCTTAAAAGTTGCTTTGTCCGCATTATTTCTGGTCAGATTTGAATCAGCAAACATTTCCTGTCTTGGTGGAGATGAACCCATACTGGATATGAGGAGCCTGTGTCAGCACTAACAGGATGCAGACAAGGAAGCTGTGCATTTTATTAACAGGAATTATGCAGCAATATTAATACATGACTGTATTATGTGCTTATCAAGCTCTATAATTGAGAATAACATAATGTCATAACGATGTGATACTTATATTAGCTTATTCATAGACACACAAACTTCCTCAGAAATTCACTTGTGGAATAAGTTCCTACAAGTTTCCTAGGATACTCACTTGATCCACTTTTTTAAGGCTTTCACCTCTACACTGAAATACAGCAACTAATGAACAATGAAGTGTTATAAGATGTAAGTTTACGGAGTAGTATCTGTAGCAAAGTGAAGCTGAAGAGGAATTTTTGTAGACAAAATTTGTAGCCATTATGTTTCACCATCAAAACCACTTCATACAGAACTTCCAGAAGAGATTTTCTATTCAAGTTCACATTCAGACCATCTTTAATTTAACATTTGCCAGCATGACAGTGCAGTTATGTTGTAGGTGCAAGAAAAGTCTGCTTAAAAATTATGTAGTTTTAATTGAGAAATCTTCTTTCTGAAGTATTGTTCCCACCCTGCTAGAATGATGGTTGATATAAAAGCCAGTAATTTTCATTATTAATTTAATATATTTGTTAGTAATTTAATCTGGAAAATTTGATTAGAAAATAATGGGGGCAAGATCTGTTAGCATGACTTTTTTTCAAGCATGCTCAAATCACCCTCCTACAGCAGCTATTCAACAAGGTAGCACTGTTCAACTCCGGGAGGTAAATCCTCAACAATGTTAGCTGCTTATTATTCTGGAAAGATTCCCTACCTTATCTATTTCTGTAATAATTCATGTTTATACCAAACTAGCTTCAGTGTGATCTGTAAGACACTAAAGTGTGCTTTTTACTGCACATTTAACTGGTAAAGCATTACTTAATGTATCTGCTTCAGCAGTACACTTCAGGAAACATGGGCCAGCTGGAGGGAGTCCAAAGAAGAAAAAGTGACTGGCAATTAGGAAACATGACCTACAAAAAACAACTGCAAAAAAAAAGGCATTATTTGAAGGAGGAAAAGAATTCTGAGGAGTTAAAAATTAAGGATTTTTTAATATTTAGCATATTGGTGTAAAAAATGAAAAAAATCTGATTGCTTTGTTCAGCATGCAAATAATTAATATGCTTAAATTGCAGAAAGTGACATTTAAAGTAAATGTTGTTGGTTTTTTCTTATAATAAAGTAATCCAGCATTTCAAAGAAACTGCTATGATGATACCACGATCTTAAGCGCGTTTAAAAAATTATATGCCAAAAATGATATATTTATAATTGTTCTTGCCTTTGGTAAA
The DNA here is from genome assembly GCA_035221455.1 of Xenops minutus. Taxonomy (NCBI): domain Eukaryota; kingdom Metazoa; phylum Chordata; class Aves; order Passeriformes; family Furnariidae; genus Xenops; species Xenops minutus. Next base: position 11,970,051 of record JAWWEE010000162.1, on the reverse strand, counting down.
GGGAATGAGACTTTTGACCTCTTATGACTCTCTGCAGACCTTTTATCTTCTTTTGATTCTTGGCTATGAAGTTATTTACAATAAACTGAACTCCTTCAGTAAAGGCTCCAAGATCAGGCCCTAAATCTGTCATGGTGTTGATAATCATGACAATCAGAAGTGTAACACTTGTAAAACTGGAATGTAAAATCCCTTACCTCACAAAATGTCAGCAAGAATCCCTTTAAAAATGACCTTGTGATATGATCCTGACAAATCCCAGCTGTATCTGAAATGGAAAGGTTATTTGACAGTGAACTTTATTTTAGTGTGGTGACTTCCGGCTGTCTGTAACAAAAATAAAGTGAATGATACAGTCAAAACACCATAATCTCCTACGAGGCCAAACCAGAATCATATTTCTTTTACTATCACTTATTTCAGATATACTTTTTTTTATTACTTTATGGGTTTTGAATGCTGAAATTCATAAATCATGATAAGGTCAGCTGCATTCTTTCAAGTATACCAATAATCTGTAAAATGTAGTTCTTGTTAGACTATTCATGCCAAAGAGAAAATTATCCTTGACTAAAATATTTTTATTTTAGAACATACTCTGTTGAAGTGCATATTATGTACATGTACCTCTTCTTACAAGTTATCTAAGCCTAGATTTACTCTGGCAGCTGAACTCTGTACATACAAAAAGTTATGTATTTTGAGAACAAAAAGGACATTACAGCATAATAGATAATACAATAAGGGGTTTTTTACCATGTTCCCCAATCTTTCTTCTGTTTCTCCAAGCTTTCTTCTGTTCTCCCCAGTCTTACACTAGCATCCATTTTGATTGAAAAATTGTTTTAAAAGTAGGATAAAAAAATTACAGCAGCTTTGGATTGAATAAATTAATAAAAACTAATGGATCTGGTTACCTTCACTGAACCATTGCTTTGTGCTGCACAGATGTTACAAGGGACTGGTCATGAGTGACTAAGAATTGCTTTAGAGAGGGACAAAACCTCCCTGCAGCTTTAGCCTGTTCTGATGTTACTGGCAGAGCCTCAGAGCAGGAGAAGAGGCAGGACCACTTCTTTCTTCACTGATCCCTGATTTCTTTTGGCTATTGAAGGCAACAGTTCCTGTCTCAGTCTCTTGTAAACTGAGACTGGGTTAAAAGCTGTGAATCAGGTGTATGTCCTGACATAATCCCTTGACAACATTCAGATGGCAGCATTTTCTTCCTCTTATCTCTCTTACTCCTAGAGACTACAAACTACTAAACCACTAAATCTGCAAAGACTGACTTTCCAGGTAGCACTGATTCCCTTGCAATTCAAGAACCCCCTTCCAGTTTCCTCATCACTGTACGTACCTTTCTTTTTACCCCTGAGACTACTATTACCTGCTCCCGCAGGAGCAGGGGCATAGAGGGGAGATTCCTTCTGTCCATCATCTGCAGCCTGTTAGGCCATACAGTTCCTCAAATAAATTTTCTCTCAATGGGCTCCTTACATTGTTTTTCTTGTAGTCACTTGTGTGAAAACAAAACAAAAATAGGCCAGAGATGCTGAAACACTGTCAGAGGAGAACTGGGTGTACAAATGCTGGGAATAGAACTATATATCTGGGGTTTACAATCTTTCCCATCACCAGCTTCTGGAAATAATTACTGCTAATTCTTGTTCCAGCTAACTGTCTTTCTAGAATATGTTTATACTTACAGAACTGTTCAGAAGGGAAGTATGACTCCTAATCTTTTCAAAGAAAAAATATTTACTGTTCAGTCATTCCACCACAGTTACTCTTGTTTATGACTCTGGCAGTGACACACAGTGCCCTGTTACATTCTTAGTGGGCTAGAAACTAAAGATATGCGTGAAAAATACTGTCCTTATCTCTAGGAATTTGCAATTTAAAACATGCTAGGGCAAGGTAAAGCAAGAGCCAGAGGCAAATTTTTCCATTTCTACTGAAATTTTACTTGTTTAGAAAGTGAATGTTTACTGTCTGCAAAGGACATAGAATAAAATAAATGCAATATTAATGACAATGAAATGGAATTTTCTCGTCTAAATTGTTCTATAGAATTTTTCTTCCTAAAGTACCAAAGCAAAAAATATATCTGTAACCATGGAGATTATACCAGGCAACATGCATAATAATTCAAAGTGTGGCATCACACAAATGTTCTTTGTCATGAGTGGATTACTACAAAGAAGCAGGTTTCCCCTTAACAATTTTCAGAAGCAGGACAGATGTGGTTCATTTCTCAACCCTCTTTTTTGCAAGGGCGAAGGGGAAGTGTCAGCACTGTGGCAAGTGCAGAAGAGTAGTATTGTGTTCAGTTTGAAAAGACCCAGCTTCCCAGGTTCCTGGTAGTTTTGAATCATAGATATGATTTGCTGAAAATATTTATCTTCTGTGAATAGTCACATCAGAGCAATGAATCCCACCACACTGCCTGCATGGCATAAAAGATGTCCATGGTGACATATAGTTAAGGATAAATAATAAAGAGTTCTAAGTAACTTTTACTTGTTTTTTGGGGATTTGTTTGCTTGTTCGTTTTTAGGGCTACATACAAATGTATAAAATCTATATTAAAACCATTCATGTTTAATCCCAGAAATACCAAGATCTGGCTAATTTAACTGTTAGCTATAAGCCAGCATTTGGCAATATTTCTTTCTCTGCTTATTCCTTCTCTGCATGGATGGCATCAAATAGCAAATAGCTCTCAGTCTGCCAGCTTCTAATGCAGGATGCATATTGATGTGGTTCTTAGTCTGATACAATCTATAAGGCAGAGGGGAAAAATTCCTGCAATCAGGACCTTTCATAATTCATTAATTTCATAAATTTGCTTTTCCACCTGATTTCCTAAAATCAGATTGTTTGCAGTTGAGTTAGAAGGAGAAACTGATGATGATGCAAGGATGATGTCGATCCTGTTTACTGACAGTGTAAAAAATGTGGTTTCCTTCAAGGCAGGAGAAATTCAGAAGATACTTCCTTTTTATGCAGTCCTGAAGTACTCAGTTTTTCCTCAGAGCCACACACGTACTTTTTTTTTTCTGCCTCTCTAACTTCTTTTTTCCAATTCCTGGCATTTTTGCCAACCCTGAAATTACAGATTATAGTAAATCTCTTTCCAATTCCTCCTCCATGTTATTTTGCTTTGGCAATAGGCCATTGCTTCACCTATCACTTTTATAAGCTGGATCTTTTTCTTTTTTTGCATTTATTTTAAGTGGCAGTCTTTTTTATGCTCTCCAACTTCAAAATGCAATTTCACGCAGCCATCGATGGATAGAGCTTGAATATAATTAATTCTTTCCCTTTCTTTTCTGCAGGAGGCTACAAAGAGGCCCAGTGTGAAGGCAGGAGTTAACACAGTTACTTAACCTATTACTTCTGTCCTGCTGTCCCAGAGGAGCTGAACTCCCAGGATCAGTGGTAATCATCATTTCCACCATTTCCCAAGATGGGTGTTATCACGCAAAGCGTGTTTTTCTAGAAGGAATGATTTTACCCAGCATATTCACTCTTAATTTTAGTGTATGGAATTCAATTTGGTCGGCATTTATATCTATAAAAATTAACCAAATTAGAGCAATGTGACAGGTATGTTTTACTTTGTAACTTGCAGACAGCTGTGCCTGATTAGCACTGGCCAGAGAGAATTTGAATGTGAGAACTGACAAAGATTTGAAGAAATAACTACAGTCAATACAGCAATAGCCATTCCTTTCTTTTCCTGGGCAATGAAAACTGCTCTGTTCTGCACAGGTGTGACATTATTGCAGCACAATGACTTAAGAAAGCGCTCCCGGCGCTCCTGAGGCGGAACAGGGACACTTCCATTCCTTCGCCTGGGAGGTGCTGGAGCGTGTCCAGGGTGGGCAATGGGGCTGGGAAGGGCCTGGAGCGTGAGTGCTGCGAGGAGCAGCTGCGGGAGCTGGGGGTGAGAGGGGGCTCAGGGCTGTCCTTGTCACCTGCAGCTGTCCCAGAGGAAGGTGCAGCCAGGTGGGATCGGCACCTGCTCCCAGCCCACCAGGGGCAGGACAAGGGGACAGTCTGCACCAGGGGAGGTTGAGGTTGGACATCAGGGAGCATTTCTTCACAGAAAGGGGGATGAGCTATTGGAAAGGGCTGCCCAGGGAGGTGGTGGATCCCCGTCCCTGGGGGTGTTTAAGCAAAGCCTGGATGTGGCCCTTGGTGCCACGGTCCAGCTGGCACGGTGGTGCTGGGCCACAGGCCGGACTCGGTGATCTCGGGTGTCCTTTCCAACCCGACTATTGTGTGATTCTTTGGAGTCAAGCCGAGCCAGCAGCGGGGTCGGCGGACCCTTCCTGCTGCCCCGACTGCTCCCTTGGCGCGACCGGCGCCTCACAGCGCCCACCGGGCGGGCCCTCATCCCTCCCTATCCCCTTATCCCCCTCATCCCTCCCTATCCCCTCATCCCTCCCTATCCCCTTATCCCCCATATCCCCCTCATCCCTCCCTATC
>JAWWEE010000162.1:11933046-11961691 GCA_035221455.1 Xenops minutus | reverse complement strand
CCCTCATCCCTCCCGATCCCCACATCCCCCCCCGTCTCCATCCCTCCCGATCCCCCCAACACCCCCCGCCCCTGGCCCCGCCCCCTCCTCGCTCCTCATTCCCGATTGGTCCGGGGCGCGCCACGTGACGGCGGGGCGGGCGCGCGCTCGCGGGGAGCCGGGCCCGGCGGGAGCGGAAGTGCGCGGCGGGGGCGCGCGGGCGGCGGCCCCTCGGTGAGAGCCGGGGGGCGCAGCAGGAGCGGGAGGAGGAGCGGCAGGAGCGGGCACGGCCGGGACGGGCCGGGGGGCACAGCCGGGCAGCGGCCCCCAGCCGGGCAGCGGCCCCCAGGTGAGGGGGAGCGGCGGCCGCGGGATCCCCAGCACCCCCGTCCCGACCCTGGGCTTGTGGCGGGGGCGCTCGGCTGTGGCGGCCCCGGCCCGCGGGGAGGGGAGGCGGGAGCGCCGCGTCCCGGCGCAGCCTGCGGGCGGCTGAGCGGCCCGGGGCCCGCGCCGTGCCGAGCAGGGCAGGGAGGCGGGCAGGGTGCCGGGCAGGGTGTCAGCCGGGCAGCCCCTCCCTGCCCGGCCCGGGGCGAGGGCCGAGCGCGGCCCGGCGGGGGCAGCGGCGGGAGGGCCCGGCCCTGCGGCCCCCGGTGTCGCCGGGCCGAGGGGGGGCCGGGGCCCGCTGCGACTCGTATCTACAAGTGGGAGCTGTGGGAGAGGAAGGGCGAAGAGGAGCTGGCCTTGAGCCGCAGCTCCTCGGGTGGGTTCCTCCCCTGCAGACTGCCCGGCCTCGCCAGGGCTGCCCGCGGGTGAGTGATAGCGTTTTGTTTTTGCGAGATAAACCGAGGGGGGTTTGGATGCTGTCGGTCTCAGCTGAACCAGAAGTTCCTGGAGGAGATGGTTTAACCTGGGCAAGTTCTCTCTGTGCCGGTCTCTATCCACCCTGCAGCGTTACGGGTGTAGGTCTTGTAGGAAGAGAAGGGTGGTGCCTGAGTGTGACCTTACCTGCAGAAGGGCAGGGAGAGAGGTGAGAGAGCAGCCCAGTCATGCTTCCTGAACAGCTAGTGGAGGCCGAACTCTGTCTTTCTGCTGGAGCCCTTTTGGTTCAGTTCTGATCTGAGCACAGGAGACTTAGTCTTGACCACCCCATGGTGGAAGGGAGCAAGGGCACTACCTGCACTAGGATCAGCCTTGCGTTTTTTAAAGCTAAAGCCTGCAGTCTGGATAGCATTTTTTGGTTTTTAAACTGTCCAGACGTTATTTCTCTAGTTCTGCGATTGGGAGGGACAGGGAAGTGCCTGTCTATTCAAGGGCATCCTCAGTAGGATGATTTTCAGGAAAAGCTGTCTTTTTTTAGATGCCTTAAACACCTTCCCCCCCAATTGAAATTAAAGCGACAGTGGGAAGTAACAACTGGGAACCAGACTTGTGGTTCTTGGAAGGGAGTTGCTTGAAGGCTGAAAATAATTTTATTAGAGAGGATTGATCCCTGTGGGTCCCTTTCGACTGAGAATATTCTGTCATTCTGTAATAGCAAGAGTTCAGTCTTACTTGACAGTAACATCTTTACACTTACATATATCAGACTCTTTAGAATAATTTTATCTACTGCTTCAATCACTTCTGTACACTGAGCTTAGATTTTTCCTTATGATTAGGCCATATCAACTTACCATGGTGAAATTTTTTGCATTTATTTCCTCTATTAGATACTTCTATTTAAGAAATAGAAAAGCCTTCAGGCTACTCCTGTAAATAAGTTTCCTATATTAGACTTTAAGTAGTAAATTGTTTTACACCTCTTTTGGAGTGGGCCAACTTGATTCTGTTCTGCATGCCTGGAAAAAAGTGAAGCTGACCTACTTTCACTGGTGTTATGTATATGCTGGAGAGGAATTTCTAGTTTGAAGATTTAGATGGAATGCTTTACAAAAACTCTTAACTGAAAGCTTAATTTGACCAGACAATACCCTTTCTTGGCCCTCCCTTAGAACTCTCAAACTTGTCTCTAATTGTCAGTGCAGTGGTACTGGAAGTCTGGGTAGAAGAGCGGTTGAGACATTTTGGTCAAATCAAGTCAGTAATGACGGGACACTGCCTAGACAACTTGGATGTGTACACTGAAATCCTGGAGGGTTTATAGTTTCTGTGATCTAATGCCTCTTTTAGGCTCTCAGTTTTTTTAGTTGCAACTTAATTGATTGAGTACTACTGTTATTTGACCAAATGCTGGATAAAACGTCTTGCTTCTCTCGGAAGCGTTGGTGTCCAAGCTTCAGAAAGAACAAAACTGTCCTGTGAACAGAGCATAAGTGACCACACGATACAGCAGAACAAGGTCTAGGATCATGATTTGGGAATCTGGTTTGTATTTTGTCCTTGTCCTCTTGCTTTATATGCATTAAAGTTCACTTTCCATGCTGGATAAGTACGCTTTACCTTGATAATTTCTTATTGACTAGATTCAAACTCCATGTGACTGATTAAGTGAATTGCTTTCTATCACACGATGAATTCATGTGAATTAATAGCCTCTCTTAGTAGGGGTACTGAAGGAGCCTGTTTCTCATGACAACTGTGCAGGCAGTAACCACTCATGGGAATGCAAGTGCATAGTGGTATCAAGACAAACAGTGCTTAAGGTCAGTAGGTGTCTTGTGTGTGTAGCAAACAACTTGGGATGGGAGTAATGGTCTCTGAGGGTTTGTTTGAGTGAAGGTAGTGGCTGGGGAGGCTACCAAAGTACATAAACATAAGTGTTTGCTGCTTTTCACTCCCTGTGGGCCTGATTTCAAGTAACTTTTGCATGATTGACTTACTGGTGCGGATCCTAATTATCAGCCATATTAGGTAGCAACTATATTCTCAAACTCATTCTGTCTTGACTCGGAAATACTATCCTGCTGATAAAAACCTGCAGTTTTTTAGATTTTTCTCTCTTCATCCAACTCACGTTCCCATGTCTCTGCTAACTGTTCTGCAGCATTGTCAAGCAGTGGTGATACGGTTCCATTGCTTGCTACCTGCTATTGCACAAAGCAGAAAAGTCAGCAAACAATCTTGTCTGTTTTGCTCTCCTAGTGATAATAATCAATTTTGTGGCTTTTATTCTATGATACGGCTGAAGTCTCCCTCTTGGGAAGAGGCTAAAGAACAGATATTTAAAAAGTCCCTGTTAATATCTCCTAAAGAGCAGTCTTTTTGTTGATAGCTCTTTTAGCCCATTAAATAAGACTAAGCAACTTTCCTCCACGTGTGCCCCAGAAATATCAAATTGTCTTGTCATTTAAGCAAGATGAGTGTACATAACTCATGCTTTATCGCTTCATGTTCTTCCAAATACTGCTTTAATAGTAATATTAGACGATCTGTTTTGTCTCTTGTGCTTGAGATATGCAAATGTGTTTTTCAAGACCTGTCAAAATGAAAGTCATGAAGTCATGTAATGTGAGAATGTTATTTAGGCTGATTGTGTAAGTAGCTACTTGAATTTTTATGGTGACAAAATGCTTGCTTAGAACAGTCACTTTGAACTGTTTTCTATGGGATCCTGAGCCCACAGCCCTCCTTGCTGAAGTCGTTGACAAAGGAATAATGGTTGGTAACAAGAACATGAGACTTAATGAAAATGCAGTCCTGACTAGGAATCTGCAGGATCACAAGTCAAAGACCAAAAAATTTGTTCTGGGATTATAAGCATTTGTTAAAGTCTTAATCCTGTCAGCTGTTACTTTGTGAATTAGTGTTGCTGTCAGTTGAAGTGATTAGTGTGAAATATTTCAGGCCACTAATAATGCAATGAAACTGAAGTTTTTAATACGTTCTTCTTAAATTTGGAATGTGTCAAAACTAATCTGAAGTCAAAAGCATAGAACTGGGAAGCTGAGAGCATGCTGAGTTAAGTCGGTGCTGTATATCCCAGGTTTCTAGCTCTCTGTATGTATCTTTACCTGTAGTGAACCTGATTATTCTTCAGAAGAGTACTGGAGACCTAGACTTAGCCCCAAGTTTGGGCAGCATGGTAGATGGACATGTTAAAGAATGTTTCTAATTTATATGTAATATTGATTTTTTTTTTTTTTGCATGCTAGTGGCTTGAATCACACAGGTTTGACAAAGAAAACAATCCTACTTTACAGACAAGGCTATTATAGAGTGCTACATTAAAGGATTGTACTCAAAATATGACAAAGCACTTTAAAAGATTATTTGTAGGAGCTGCCCAAACTCTGGACTCCCTATTTCCAGAACACTAGCTTAAGTGGCTTTTTTTTTTTAAGTAGGTGTTTTATAAGATTAGTGCTACCCTGCTCGGGAGGGCGCTACCTTGGGCACTGCTGTAAAGCAGACATTTAACAAGTGAAATAGTTTTAGATCAAGTTGTATGCCAGTTGCCTCGGCTTTCCAGAAAAGAGGTGGTTTTGCTATTTGGGGAAGCTGCTCCCTGCTTAGAATGAACTAATCCTAAGGTACACAGTGATCTGTGATACAGCCTTTCCACTAAACTGCTGCTGTGGTAAGAAACTCCTCTCTGTGATGTGGAGAGTTCATTTAGTGTTCTTGGCTTACTGTGAGATTTCATTTTGGGTAGGTAAGGAATTCTCATTACTGTACTCACCAAGAAGTCTCACTGACTGACTTTTATGGCAGCTTTCTTCTTTTATCTACCATGTCATAAAATAGACTAGCCAAGCAATTTAAGGAAATGGTCTTTCAAAAGACAGGAATGCATGCTTGAAACTGGTGCTGTTTCTCTTTCTACTTTACCGTGTTGCAAAACACAGTTTAGGAATCAGTTTTGTTTTTTAAACAATTGTGCAAGCAGTGGGAATTTATTTTTAAGTCTGTCTTATAAGGCAAACTAAATTCAAAGTAGGCTTTATGGGTTGAATCTGTTCTGAAGTTACAATGGGAGGAAACTAATAAAAAAAATTACTAGACTGGTGATGATACTGTACATCTTTATTGTCATTTAGCTTGTAAAACAGGGATCAAGCAATGTTCTTGTCCAACTACTTTCCTTAAGTATTCACAACTGTCTTCTAATAGTCGCTATCATCTAGTATAATAGTGTAACAGAGGTCATAGCAGAGTAACGAGCCCTGTTACACTCCTGTAAATAAGTATTAGTTAAGGTTCTAATTAAGTGTTAGTCATCCTGGACTGGCTGAAAGTCTTGTACCTGTGCTGTACAACTTGTACAAGTTATCAAATAGGCCTTCCACTTCCGAAGACTCCTGACAGATAAGATTTGCAGCAACTACATTTTTGGGGCACAGACTTGACTTATAGAGTTGCTGAGGCTGGAAGACAATCTAGAGACAGCCTAGTCCAGCCCTGCTGCTGCCTGTGCTACTCCTGACAGGTAAATTGGCTCATTATCATCTTTAGGTAGAGCTTTGTGTGCTTCAACTTTTCTCGTGGGAAGGACAACTCTCCTGCATTGCCTTGCTGGCTAATCTGTCCTATTGCCGTCCTGTAGCCATCCACAGCAGCACTCCAACCATGAGAGCTATCCCAGCTCATTTCTGTGATCCCAGTGAGGTTATAATCCCTGCAGCTACACACAGGCCCCCCCCGCATCTCCCACTTGATGCTTGTGCTGCATGCATTAGTGTACAGAAGCACCCTGTTGTGCTGATTTCCCAGGAAAGGTGTGAGAGCTTATGAGATGAGCTGGCTGTGTATCAGTAGATTTTATTCTGATGATATGTTCTGTGAAGGGAGGAAATGTCTCCAAGAGCACACAAGAATAAATGCATAGTTTATATTCTGCACTGGTTCTGTATTTTCATGTGACCTGTCACTTGCTAGGTCATAAAGGGAAGTGTCCTGAACTAAATTCTAATTCTCTGTGTTGAAGTCGTTCTTAGTTAACAGTCTGCCACCAAACCAGAGTTATCAACAAGCATGTTATATTGCACCACTCTTCATTCTGCAGCGCTCTGGAGGCTCTGGTTGGAGAGCACATACTTGGCTGTAAATGCTTTTATAGTGCTAGGTAGAGGCTCCATGGGGGAGACCAAGGATAACATTTCTCCCATAAGGGAAGCTCTCCACAGCTTTTTAGTTTTATTAATTTAGAATAGGTATACTGAAACTGCATGTGACACCTGTACTGGTTTAATAACGCAGTTCCCATTTGAAGATAGAAATACTGCTTTTGGCTTTGATATAAAGTATATGACTGCAGCAGTCTGTGGAATGACATGTCTGCTACTGGAAGTGTCTGCTCTTAGTCCAGTAGAAAGGTAGTGTCATATATATGCAGAATCCTTTGGTGTGGTATGTACTCTTTCTGATTGGGGAAGTTGAAGGGAAGAAATCTGTTTAAAGGTTACTTAACATCTGAATTATGGATAACTAGTAATTATATGAGGTACTAAATTACACTATTGTTGCTTTGTGTGCTGCAAATACATTGATTGAAAGATTGGCACTTGTGTTACCTTGCCTGATTAAGGGAGCTTAGTGACTCATACTATACATCTGTGAACCCCTCAGTTAGGCACTTAAGATAGCGGAAGTACTTTCAGATGCTGTAGGCAGATGATTCCCCCAGTGCCCCTGGGGAAATGGGACTCCATGGTTGAGAGTAAGCTCAGGGTAGGGGATTATTATTTGCCCGTGTGCATCAAATGTGAGCCCAGCTGGCTTAGATTTCCCAAACAGAGATATGAAGGTGATACATTAACTTCAGTGTAGGAATGAGGAATGTAGTTGTATGGGCAGACAGTTGCTTCTGGTATTACCTAGACCAAACTAAAGGGTGTTTAGAATTCTGATTTATCTCAGGCATCCAGTTCACTAGGGAAACTGAAGTCAGTCTGGTCTAGTGAGATGCATCCTCTGGGGCAGCAACGGTAGCAGCTTCTGGCCTGTCTGCAGTGTCTGATGCCATATTTCCAAGTCCAGTGGTCTAGGTCGGCCAACCCAAGGGCTGTGAAGGAATTTTGACTGGGTGACACTCATGAGAGCTCCTGCAACTCCGTAGTGTGCTTCTCATTGAATTGGCATTTGTTGGAACTTGCTAAATCAATGCTAGTGGAAACTTCCTTGTGGATTATACATTTGTAGGTTTTTCACTGAAGTAACTGAAACTGTGTTGTAACCTGGTACTGAAGTAAGATTTTAATTGTAACTTATTTTGAACTCTAGTGTGCCACTTAAGACACTGATTGTAAGCTGAGATATTTGACGTGTCTGTTGTATTTGTTAGACTCACAGAGATCCAGTTAAAAGTCAGTATTAGATTAACATCTAAAGCATGCCACTGTCTCTTAGCAGTGGTTTGGTGGACTTAGTGTATGCTGTGTATCAAAGGTCAACATGCTTCTGCGTGGATGAGCTTTCAAAGGCAGCATAGTTGACATACACTTTGCAATTCAATGGGAATGAAGCTGTTGAACAAGTCTGTCTGTCACTTTTCTGGTACAAGCCTAATTGACTAGTGTGAACAATGGTGTCATAATTCACCCTAAGGATTTAGGCAACTAGTCTGTTACCACCACAGTGACAAACTCTTAGCATAGTAATACTGATTAATGGTATTATCACAGTCTTTCTGCTTGTAGAAGATTTCTATCAGGTTTCATAGCAAGTTCTTGCTAGAATAAGAGCAATGTGATAGATCCTTCTCTTTGATAGTTTGTCTACAATATGTCTTCTGGGTGTTAATATTAGACCTGAAGGCTTCCTGAAAGTACTTGGAGAGGTCTGTCTAGATATCTTCCTACAGAAGAATTGGTTTTAGCTGTAGTAGCACTACTGTCTTATAATTTCGCCTTCAAGTAACAGTATCCTGCTAAAATAAAGAGTATATTCTGCTTCTACATACAATCTATTAATTGCTCTACACTGAATACTATGGAAAATGGGGTGGTGATTTCTTATTGTTTTCCCCCCATAAAGCTCTATGTAACTGTAATGATTGTGTGCTATCTGTGCAACAGTGAGGCAATTTTAATAACTTTGTTTTGCCTACGTGCAATGATAGTGTCTTCATATAGTTGATACCTGGCAGTTAAGAGCATTAGCTTTAGAACATGACTTTGCAACCTTATTTAAATATAGATACATGTGGTTTGTTGTTTGGTTTTTTTCTTTCCCCCTGGGTTTTGTTTGTTTGTTTGTTGTGGGGGGAGGGGAGTGCTCCAGTGCCTTAAAAACACAGTTTAAGGCAAGTAATTTTCTTCTTCACTCAGCTACTGATCAGAAACAAATTACTTTTCACTCCAAGGGAATTCTAAAAATAACCAACTAAAAACCCCCAAATTAAAAAAAACCCTCTTGTATATCATTTCCTTAGGAACAGGGATATGTATACATTTGCTTATGTTTCATTTGCATAAGGTCTGAGTTCAGTTTTAAAGGGTTGCCTTAAAGTGTTGTCCTTCTGATGCTCAGGCTGATCAGACTGAGCCTTTCCCATGACTAAATCATTGAAGGTTGCAACCTTGCAACAAACTTGGACTGAATTTAGTTCCAGCTTTCCTTGGACATTAAGATTACTCTTAGTAAGGTTATTGGCTTGAGATTACTGCTAATGTGTGAGGTATTGTCTGTGTATTTGTAATGAGTAATCTGGTATGGTTCTATGCTGAATGATGTGAGAGGGCATATATTTAAGTATTTTATCTAGTTAGTAAATGTAAGTAAAATGCTGTCACATTTGCTTTCCAAGCTGTAATGGTTCATCTCTGGAAACTCAGAATAGTTCAGCTGTGCTTGGAAAGGATGGAGGGGGGCGGGGGTGGAAAATGCGCTGAGTATTTGCAGGTATTTCATACTTAAAATGGATCACTGTTATGGTGACCAGATCTGAAGATAGCCTTTAAAGGTGAGGTTGTCCAAGTCCAGCTGTAACCTGTTGCAAAGATGCATGTGCTAGACTTTGTAGATTGCTAGGATAATGATCACTTAAAGTAGCAGTGTACCTGGGAGTCTCCTGGTCTTCATGTTCTACATAACTGTAGGTGTCAGAAAAATTCTTTTTATGGTAAGTCCACTCTTCTAAACATCTTATTAATTGGAATCTGAGCGGAGAGCTCAAGATGGCTTTGCATGTAAATGTGTGGAATAGTGAAAATATAGGATGTAGAGGCCAGGATCACTAGTAGGTATTCTGAATCTGAATTGGCCAGCATCCAGTGGCTGGATGTCTGATGCTACTGATGGGATATTTTAGTGTCGTTTTTGGGTCCTGTTCATGCACACAAAGATCTCCTGATCACAGTAATATTAAAAATACTGCTTTTATACTGCCTATGATATGTTTCAGATGAGGAAGTCTTCGGGACTCTCCTTCATTACAAGTCTTCAGTCTTTCTTATTATGGAAGCTAATACTCCTATATGATTAATTGCTGAAATACAATTCTGAATTAAAATGGTTCCTCAATCTGTGCTTATCTTTTTCTCACTCTTGTAGGAGACAGAATAATCATGATCTGGCATCAGATTCTTGTTTAATCTTAAATTGCTGCAACATAGTGAATTTACTAGTCTTGGTCTTGCTTCTTGTGTCTGTTAACTAGCAATGTATGTACAGCTGCTGCTAGTGTAGTTGTGACAGCCAATATCTTTAAGTGTGCACACAATTCAGGGGCTTTTAGGTGGGATTAGTAACTAATAAGAATTGATTGAAATTAAGTGTAATGTAACTTTCAGCTACATTATGAATTGTAACTTTCAGTGTATCAAGTAAATGTATTTATTCTGTGTTTTTTCCTATAATGTTTATGGTATGGCTGTTGTCACTTTGAACAAAGATCTAAACTATATAAAGATCATTCATACAGAGTAAAGTAGTTCCTTGCCTTAAGTTCTTAATTTTCCTTCTGCTAGTATAAAGTTTTCAAAATCCATTTTGACCTTCCTTTTCAGTGCTCTTATCTTTGCAACTGCATGTCTACTAGTAGATCTTAGGGGGAGAAAATGTCTAATTACCAAAAGCAATTCTCAGCTTGGGTTTCAGTCCAGTGTTCAGCCTGGACACTGCGGCAGGGTGGTGGCTGCATCAGCACCCTTTTCAAAGGAGTGTAATGGGAACAGGATCAGGGAACTGCCCCACTTCTGCAGCAATATTAGTAACCTTTTGGCTGCTCTAGTTCCACCTTCTTTGGCCTCAGTTGTACAAACTGTTTTTTTTCCTTTCCATCATCACTGAGGCAATGTGGCCTTGCAGCTGTGACTTGCAGATCCAGTCAGCTGTGCTGAATGGCTCTCCTGCAGGAGATGGGCCTGAATAGCTGAGGGCAAGGGACAGGGGACTGAGGGAGAGGGGATGGTGATACTAGCATTGGGTGCTATAAATGGGGACTGTGGAATTGCTGTCCCAGCATGCTCTGCAAGACATCTCAGGCTGAATGAATTCCTTCATCTAATTAAACATGGCCCAGAAAAATCTATAACCACAGCTGAGAACGTAGAAACACCCAGCAGTACATGGGAAAGGATACAAGGATATCCCATGCAGGAATGCCTACCAAACACATCATGATCTCTGTTTAGCTTGAAAACCAATGGATATATGCCAAAAAGTAAGATATTAGCAGAGCAAAAGAGAATAGAGCAGCATTTTTTAATTTTTCAGTCTGCATATCCTAAAATTTTCAGTAGCATTAAATATGCTGCTTAATCTCAGATGGTTTTTTTACTAGTTGGATTACCAGTTGGAGCATTTACAGT
Organism: Xenops minutus; assembly: GCA_035221455.1. Lineage (NCBI taxonomy): Eukaryota > Metazoa > Chordata > Aves > Passeriformes > Furnariidae > Xenops > Xenops minutus. Next base: position 11,951,024 of record JAWWEE010000162.1, on the reverse strand, counting down.
CCATTGAAAGCTAATGGCATTTCAATACTTCAGTATTTTCTGGATAACCTCAGAACAGCTGAGGAGCTCTCACAGTTCATAGCTCAGTGAGATTGTTAATTAGTTTTGTGATCCAGGGAATTTCTGTGGCTGTGTTCTTTTGGGCATATCACAGAACCAAACGCTTCAAAGCCTCTAATTCATATTCTCATAAATGAGGATCACTAAAATACTGTTGCAAAACCTTGTTCTTTCTGTGCTTGCTTGTGATGACATCATATTTAAGCCTTTATAATAGGTTGAATACCCAGATTTTCCTTTAAAAGTATGTATCTGAAGGGTTTAACAAAGCTCCTCTGTCAAGCTATTGGGCTAAGGGTTTCTAGAATCCTGTTTTAAAATCCAAAGAATGGCTGCTTTCAGTAGAAGGATAGCAATGAAAGGAAATGTCCAAAGATATCAGCTGCACAGCAAGAGAACAAGGGCTGATCTCAGCAATTTTGAGATTAGAGCTTTATTCCAGTTTTAAATCTCAAACTGAATGAAATAACTACAAGCAATTCCAATTAAAGCCTTTGGAGAGGTCTAGATTTTTTTTAATTTTTTAACAGAATATTTATTGGAAAACAGGTAGCCTTAGTGAAGCTTCTCATGTGTTTTTTTTTTTTTTTATATATTTGCATAGGCTATAGTAGAATGGGTTCCCTTCTTGTGAAGTGACAAGTGCTTTTTCCTTTAAGTGATGTACAACTGTGGAGTCTGAATGCACATGAAGTAAAAAGGGATGTAAAAGCATGCTCTGTTTTGAAATCTGTGTAGTTATTCAGTAATAGTCTTTGAATCTTGGTATTAAGTAAACCAGCCCTGTTTGTAAACTGTGTTCTGAGCAGTTTAACTGTTTACGTTGAGGAGAGGGTGGAGAAAAAGCAGTTTAAAAGGAGTTTATTAAGTTGTTTATAAACAATTGCCTTGAAGTGCTTGGTTTCGAGAGACCAGCCAAGAATGACACAACATTGTGCAGGGGGCCTTAGTTAACCTGGAGAAGTTGTAATCTAAACAGATAAGACAAGGGAAGGCTGAAATAGTTGCTGAGCTTGGGGTTAGAGATCTTACATTGAAGATGGCATGATTTGATTAGTCCTGTGGCAAGAAAAGATCTTCAGAAGTCTAAATCAAAACAGCTGATTAGTAACTCCTATGGTTTGATTTGTAGATCTTGCTGTGCTTCATGTGGGCAGCCTGTGGCTGGTAGAACCTTCCTTTCTTGGTCTGAAGAGCATCTTTCACTAGCATCACAAAACCCCTATTGTACATAGGGCTTTGTGTTACCTATTACAAAATAAACGTAGAGTTATCAAGTCAATGGCTTAATCCTTATCTTTTAAAACAGATGAAGCAGGTAATTACTTCTAATTTCTTAAAGATGAAAGACAGCCTGAAAAAGTTTATTCTCTTACATGGGGTCTGTCTGCACTTTATTTCAAAGCAAGATTAACTGTAACCAGAAGAAACTACTCAACCCCTGCTCCTTCCCTACCCCACCCCTAGCCCCCCTCAAAAAAAATCCCAAACCAACCCTTTCAGAAGGTCAGGAGTGGAGGACTTATTCTTTGAGGGGGTTAGTTTTGGGGTTCTTTTGCAGCTTATGACAGCTTACAAAGTTCAACATGGTGGCATTAAACCTGGGGGTAAAATGACAGATGGAAATTAAATAGATTGACTGACTGCCATTGACTGGATTGCTTCTCCTCCTGTCAGAGGAGGGTAAATCTTGCTGGAAAGTAAACTGTACCCAAACAAAAAGTCAAAAGCAATGGGAGAGGAGGGATACTTATAACAGCATTAGGTATCTTGTGTGGACACTTATTCAGAGTGAGCTCTTCAGCAGATGTATTAAGATTCTTTGCCTTAAATTTAAGTTCTCTTAAACTGAAAGGGAATTGAATAATGTTTTAAAGCAATTGCAGTCATCACAAGTTCTTCTAGACACTGCTGCTTTTTTGGTGGTTGGATTTCTTGTGACTTGCTTTTCTGTGAACAGATGAACTAATGTCAGGGTCTTGATTGCCTCAAGGATATTTAATCTGCAGAAGAGGAAGAAATTTCATTCTTGCCTACTCAGAAATGGCTGAGAAGAGACCTTCTACTCCTGTTAACAGAGTAATTTTTTAATCTCAAGGAACTTATTTTAGCTTTGAACCATGGTGTGTTAAAACTGCATTTTGGGCTGCAGAGGTGAAAATACAAGTAAACAAACAGTTGCCTCTGATGCCTTCTCTTGTTTTATTGGAGTATTCCTATTAAAATCTCACTGTGCCCCTTTCTGAACCAGTGATGTGCTGTCAGTGTGTTGTTCTGTAAGCACTGGTGCTTCTGCACTGATACTGCCCATGTCAGTCTTGTGTCATGGTGCTTCAGCCTTGCCTTGTCCTCTCCACTGCCTGGCTGTGCTGGGGCTGGAGGGGGCCGTGCTCCCTCTGGAGCCACCAAAGAAGAGATGCTTTGTGTGATGCCTCTGGGACCTCACTGAGCACGTACAACATCGGGACTGTGTTGTGAGTGTACTGCATTCAGAGGATTCATGCAGTCCTGATACTCTGAAAGACTCAAGTGGCACTTGTAACAGCTCTGCAGGGAAGATCAAGTTACTTCGCCATTAAGAGCTTTAGATGCAATTGTATTGCAAATTTGTATGCTCTTGGATGGGTTTTGTCTAATATGCTTTGATTACAAGCCAAGTAATACAGTAATGCAGACCTTGCAGCTGCTACTGGACAGTTGAGGTGGGATGGAGAAGGAAGGATTTGAATATTCTCTCCACTTACCTCTATGATGAGTTTGTACTGAATTAAGTTAGTATTTTACATAAAAGGCAGATTCCTTCAATATGACCAGGTAAAGGTGTGGTATTTGTGCTGACAGGAGCGAGAAATTTGCTACCTTCTCTCTTGGCTGTTATGAGTAAATAATCTCTTTATTGCCCTTGCATGGCACAGTGGATTTAGTGCTGATCCTTATTACATTTTCCTAAGTGTTTGATGACAGGAAATGTTTACCTTGAAAGCTTTATATTAGGTAACACAACAATTACAACAATGTTAGGGTGCTTGTTAAAGGAACACTGACAGGTTAAAAGCAGTCACAGTTACACTGAAAAGTAGCTAAGAGTCACTTGGCTTCTTCAGAAAGCAGATTATCTACTACTGTCAAGACAGAATACTCTTTAACTAGGACAAAACAGAATTCTCTACAACTTATCAAGAGCAAGGTGTGTTATTTTGGGAACACTGAAAGTCCACAAACTATCTCACTATTATGCCTTGGCTGTCTATGTTCAAACAAGCTGAATTCTACTTCGTTTTGTGGACCATAGGCAAAGCAAGTCTTTCAGCAACAAATTCTGGAGTTCAGATGCTGCCTGTTGTGTATTCTCCCAGTTTTTCAATGTTTCCCTGGCAGGGAACTCTGTTCTCTTCGTCTCTGGTGACTAAGAATTAAAAATCAATCTGGCAATCCTGTTCTGATTTAGAATATCTGTGGCAATGGCTCAATTCATTGCCCCAAGAAATATGTGTTTGTGCTGTACAGGGAGAACCTATGGCGGAGTAGGAGTTGCCACATCCCATTTCTGTACTAAGGAGTGTCCTGGGTGAGGGAGCTGATGTATAACATCATAGAGAAGATTACCAGGGGAAAGTATCTGTCTTCACTTACCAATGTTTATTTCAGAAGGAACATTTAAAGATGATGATTAATTTGCATTACTGTACTAAATGTAGGTAGCAAACAGGTGTGAGTAAAAAGCTCTGCATGGAAAAGTACTGCTCCTCAGATGTTTGAAAATGCTGTCCTGAGGGCACTTCTTGATTGCTGTCATGTTTGTTCTTGTATGCAGCAGTCAGTGAGAACTTGGTTTGATTTGTTGCTTTTCAGAACATCAAGTCATGACAAGGGGAGAAAATCATTGCCATCAGTGTACCTCAGGGGAAATTGCCCAGACTGCTGGTGAAATTGTCAGTCTCAAAACACAGGGCACATGAGATGGGTTGCTTGGAGCAAACTGCTTTAAGGGGAAAGTTTGGACTGGACAGCATCCAAAGGTCCCTTTCCAGGCTAAATAGTCCTATGCTGTGTTTGTAGGCTACTGATCCCCTAGTCCCTAGTTAATTTGGTTTTGGGCAGCTGGTTGCCCTGAAGCTTTTTGTAATTAAGTACTCGATAACTTCTACTGTAGGCCTTGCATTTTCATGCAGTGGAACTTGATGGTGTGGTGTGGCAGTTCCAGTGTCTTTCTGGAGTAACTATGTCCAGGCAAATTTGAGAATCCTGGTAGGCCCATTGCTTCTGTGCTTTTGGAATAAAGTGTGCTGCTGTAAATCAAGGCTGCTATAGCCGCTTTTAGTAGTGTTTTCTTAACAGTATGCTGGTCTCCTTACAGCACTCCACCAGGATAAGAGCAGCTGGGGTCCTTTGTTGTGCTCTGAGGACACAAGAATCGCTATCCCAGCATTTCCCTTATACCACAGTGTGTCTGAAATACACATATTGGGTTTTCTGTGTGGGAATCCTGACTGGTGACACATCTTTTTGTATCAATTCTGCTTTTGTCCTCAATGTGCTATCCTTAGAGATGCTGCTCTGTGCTAATCAGTGTAGCCAGCTACTGCCTGTGCTTCTGGTACAACTACTGGGTCCAGCTACTCTTAAAAAAACAAACAAACAAAAAATCAATATTATTTTTAAGAAGTCTCCAGCACTTAATTACTAGGCTTGTATAACCCACAAACAAAAGCTTGTTAGCTAGGGCTTGTTTATTGAAGCTTACTCCTTTATGGCTTTGCAACATCAGGAGAAGAATAGGAGCTGAGAATTTCTTGCAGTAAAGCAGGATTTTTTTTTTTTTTTCCCCAAAGCAAATTAGATTTGCAGCATCAAAAGGCAGGAAGAATGTAAAATAAATGCTAATGCCATGTCATAAGACTTTCTGCTGGAAGCTTTTGCAACTTGTTCTCTGCTTTTCTCTTAGCTTATGTAGGGAAGAGATCAAAAGCCAGATTTCTGCCTATAAGCAGATCTAAAGTATAGCTCTATCAACATTAAAGAAATATTTTAGAAAGGTGTAAAGCCTTAAAACAAGAGCAATGAAACCCACTTAATTTCATGTTGTTTAAGAACATGAAGTTTTCTTTGGAAACTGCTCTAGGCAGTAGGTTTGTAGGATGGGTTTACAAATAAGAGTAGCATGTTAGAAACCTTTGGCACTTTTATTAATAGTACTGTTGTCACAAATAGAAGGTATTTGTTCTAATGCCTTGTCCTACTCATACTTCAGACATGTTTTGCTTGCCAGTGCATTGAAGTGGCCCATTCTTCAGGCTTGCTGGGCAGGGTTTTAATTTGGTCTTTCAGCACTAGTGAGATGCTTTAGCAGCATGCTGCCATGACGTCACCAATGTCATGGGTGGTGACTGTGTTTCTTCTGTCTGCAGATCTAATTGGTTGCCTGGCACTTGATCTGTGGCAAGCAGGACAATGGCTGCCAGCAAGAGCAAGAACCAGAGTTCCTTGGCACTCCATAAAGTAATTATGGTTGGCAGTGGAGGTGTGGGCAAATCTGCACTCACACTTCAATTTATGTATGATGAGGTAAGTAAATTTGGCTCAGCTTCAATAAAGCACAAATTCATACAGTTTACTAAACTTTTTTTAGTGGGAAAGGGGAACTAAATATAGTTAGTAAAGGACCTGGTGACCTGACTGGCCAGAGCAGAAGGTAGGAATCTGGGACTTGTGCCCTCTGGGAACATCTTTGGCTAAAGGTGACAAAATTTTTGCTTATTGATGGAAGAATAGTCTTCAGAAGCCATGCATAATGTGCAGGTGCTTGTTTATGTGTACAGAAGCTGTTACCAGTTGGAGCTGAACTTTTAATTTTGTTGCTGTTACTTTTGGGTCGATTATGGCTGAAATCAGAAGTAAACATTCTAGCTCACTCTGAGCCAGGTGATGAAGTAGGCATGTTCATAGCATGAATTCTTCCATACTGCTTCCATATTGCTTCCATACAGGAAGCTAGATTAGACAGTCCAGAGTAGTATGTGAAGGAACACATGATCCAGTAATTCAAAAGTTAGCATCTGCAGGGTGTTCACATGTACTACAGTGATGTGAGTAACTGAACAGGTGACATAGTCATTAATGAAGGCCAGCCAGCTGAACTGGGCTCATGGCACAGCCTCTTATATGCTGAGGCTGAGAGGAAGACGGTGGAGAGGTAAGAAGCCTATGCTGGATGTGTGCTATCAGCACAGAACTGGCAGTGGCTTTGTGGGTCTGATCAATATTGAATGGACTGAAGTATGTGCCCATGCAATTATGGAGCCGGTTTTCTTGTTCAGCAGCTGGAGGTTCCCATCTACACCTGTTAAAGCTTCAGATACCTGTACTTGGAAGTACATTCAAATACATTTTCTTAAAGTGCAAGATCTAGATAATGCCAGCAGGTTGCTGGTAACTTACACGGCATCTCTGTTCTTAAATTGTGCTAAAGTTGCTGAACAGTGTTTTGTGTAGCAAGTTTCTCTTGACTTGGCATACTGGCTCTTTGATGTATTAAGTGCTTAAATAATTTGCTTTTTATAGTAAAATTTAAAAAAAAACCGTGGTGGAACTTAGTAGCTGGCTGAATTATGAGAAGGTTTTGGGGAATTTAATGTGAAGTGAAAGGAGGGATATGGAGAAATGCTGAGACTGTTTGACAGTAATTCTAAACACTAATCCTTTTCTTATCACCCTCAGTTTGTAGAAGACTATGAACCTACCAAGGCTGACAGCTACAGAAAGAAAGTTGTTCTGGATGGTGAAGAAGTTCAGATAGACATTCTGGACACAGCAGGACAGGAGGATTATGCAGCTATCAGAGATAACTATTTCCGTAGTGGGGAAGGGTTTCTTCTAGTCTTTTCAATAACAGAGCATGAATCCTTCACAGCAACGGCAGAGTTTCGGTAAGTAGTTTCTCTCCCAGGCAAGGGAAAATACCTGGTTCTTATGCTGCTCTTACAACGCTGCTTAAAAGCTACAGCTCTTTATCCTTTGTTACCACTTGGTCAATAAAAGTGACACTTGACCATTTGACTCTCAGTAACTGGTAACCTAAACCACCTAAGTATTCAGCCTCTGTCTCTAGTTGTCTTCATGCCTACAACTTAGGAGTACATTATGCCAGCAGCAACTTCAGGCAAGTAACAGATTCTTGGACTCTTAAAACAGGCATATTCAAGCCAATTTTCAGTCTTCATGGATGTGAAGTTTAATTATCTTAGAGCAGTACTTCTGGAATTAAGTCTGTCTTTTGGCCAGGTTTCAGACACTATTGCTTACTGCTAGAAGCAGGTGCTCTAAGGAGAGGAAGGATTAGCCTCCTTTCTCAGGTATGGATTGGTGCCAAACAAGGGTTGGCAGCCAAGCAATGCTATTGTAGGCAGACATATTCCTAGAAAGACACGCAGTAGTAGTAGGCATTTCCATTTTTTTGTGCTTGGGATTAGCAGTTTTAATGTAAAAATCGACACCAGATTGAGCACAGAAACTGCTTGTGTAGTGTGGGGAGGAAAAAAAAAAGGACTTAAACCACTGTTTTGGTTTAGAATTCATGTAGCCAGGTTCTTCAGGGCAGATGTTCTAACTCTTATACCTGTTGCCTCAGCATAGAAGGTAATCTGGAGATTTCCTTGAACAGCTGTATGACTTGAAGGAAAACTTCCCAAAACATAGGGAAAGTGTTAGGAGTTCCTTATGTTTGCCAAAATAAAAGTTCTCTATCAGTCTTCCTTATGTTCATTTTACTTCAGTGGTACAAGGTAACAGATACTAATGGGTAATGTAAGTGCTGGAGCAAAGATAGACACTTAAGTCTAGATTTTTCTTGAAGTTATGATTTTGGTCCAGGTTCTTAACATATTATATGGTTCCAACAGTAGCAGAAGACCACAAAATCTTTTAAGAGGTATAGAAATAGTGTTCCTTTATCACATAATACTTCTGTGACTTTGCTTGGCTTCAGAAGTGTGACAGTCATGGGGCACAAGCAAAGCAGTTCTGCTCAGTTTGGTCTAAGTAGGGCACTGAAAGGAGCCAACAGTTGAACTGTTGTAGGACTGCAAAACTGAGTGCTAGGACTCTTCCTAGTGTAAAACAGAGGAAAAGGTCAGGTAACACTCAAAGGACAGAAGGAAAACGAGACATTTGGAAACACTCAGCCTGGGTTTTGGCTTGTGTGCCTAAGTGAAATATAAGGTTAAACCCAAGGCTTAAGCCTTTGAATGAAAAAGAGTAGGAGTGTTTATCTTGGCAGTTTGATTTTTCTGTCAGACTTCTGTAACTGGGTTAACTGTGTATTGGTTCAAGATTCCAGCACAACAAAACAATGAAAAGGCAATGCTAGCTCTAAAGATGAGCAAGGAGAACCTAAATGCTTTTCAACGGTTCAGAAGTAAAGAATCATGAAATTAGTTAAATGGAATACTTAGGCTGACATGCAAAAATCAGCTCCTTGGCACAGGAAGGAGGGGGGAATGGGTAGTATGAATCACCAACATCAATCTGCCAAACTGCAGATTGCTATTATTGATCCTTTAACTTCCGGAATTCTAAAACCATGAAAAAACTGAATATTGAACAAACTTATTTTTAAACCCTAGCTCTCCTGCTGGTGCTGGGCATTCGGTGTTTGCTTTCAGTGCTTCTGTAATCTGAAAACCTGTGAAGGTGCAGTTGAATGCAACAGCAGATTGTCTGCTCTAATATTAATGCTATTTTAGAGTCTCATGTGCTCTCCATACATTGTTATTTTGTGGGTGGAAAATGCAGGCCTCTGAAGCAGTATGGTAACTCAGCAGGATGAGAGGGTGTAGCACCGTGCTCATGCCTAGTTTGGCTGTTGTTCATAACAAAATGAAGCAATCTAAAAATAGTTGTATACTGGTAGAGTTTTTCAGCGTCCTAGATGGACAGCAGCACATGTCAGTCTGGTTTCAACCTGTGTTTTACTCCAGTAATAGCACAGGCTGAGACTGGTATGCAACATCACTCTGTCTCCTTTCCTGGATGCCAGTAAGTCCTGTTAGCATGACAGAGGATGGCAAGATTAGCACTAATGGTTCATATATCTTTTTGGAGCTTTTGAAGCAGGAAGGAAGGTTGCTAGCATTTTGGTTCAGCACTACACGGTAACACTCTTTTATGTGTGAACTTTAGGTAGCCATTAGGAATGATCTCTGCCAGCTCCTTAGGCTGTTCCCAACCTACTGCCTTGGCAAAGACTTGACATTGCCCAGACCTATATTGAGATGTGATGCAGACTGTGAATTGAAGAAGGTGACTGAATGCCAAGGTGGAACTTGGCAAACATGGCACTTGTACTCTCTTCCTCGTTTAAATGTGAACTCCTGTTGCCAGCAGCTCTTCTGGCTCACTGTTCTTCTTTATTAGAGCCCGATTATTTGCTAACTAAATGGTAGAATTGCCTTCCTGGAAGTGTTAGGCTTTCATTACTGTAAAGCCCATAGCATTAGTATGTTAACTTTGGAATAATTTTAAAGTGTGTGTCAGGCTGTTCAGAAATGCACGGTTGTAAACACTAGTAATGTGCAGACCACTTGAGCTGCTCCTGGTAAGTGTGGGTATTTTGTTGCTACTATTAACACAGGTATTTTTATTTTGAATACCTAATGCATTAGGGAACAGATCCTGCGTGTGAAGGCTGAAGAGGATAAAATTCCTTTGCTGGTAGTGGGAAACAAATCTGACTTGGAAGAGCGCAGACAAGTGCCTGTAGAAGAGGCTAGAAGTAAGGCAGAGGAATGGGGTGTGCAGTACGTAGAAACCTCTGCCAAAACTAGAGCGAATGTAGATAAGGTAAGACATGACATCTGCTCAATTAGGTCTTTACTACTTGTTTAGTAGCTGACTTGCTGGGAAATTCACAGTTCAGTTTCTGAAAGCCTAATTTATAAAAAATCAATTAACTTACTGGTATGTGTGCACTTAACCAAATACCTAGTTTAGAGGAACCTGAGGTCTGGAACAAGTTTATGGTATTATCTTGTTTTAACTGTTTGTACCTGCACAAATAGCTTTTCAATAATACAGTGGGTAAACGGTTCTAAGGATTTCCTGATGTTATTTTGTTTGTAGGCTGCGTCCCATTTATAACACTAATAAATAACAAGCTATGGGCACTTAGAAATTGTTCCCCCTTCCCTGTAAAGCTGCATATAGTGCAGTTAATCTTACAGACTTTATTCTTGTTTTCTGCCAAGACTACTTTTATTGTGAGAAGAACTTTTCTTGCTATGTCCCTGTCCTGATTTGACTTGGCCTTGCTGGTATTGGACTGTTATTCTCACATTTTTCTGCAGCTGGTTTCTTGCATAAGCAATGGTCGTGGGCTATCTCAGAGGAGAAATTAATTATGACTGTGGAGTATTTGTCCAGTAGAGGGGAAAAATAAGTTTCAGTCATCCCCTTTATTTTTTGTGCAGCGAGTGCTTCTTGGAGAGAAGGGTGCTTTTTTTACCTCACAAATCCACAGAAGAAAATCTGAAATTACTGTTGTGTACCCTAAAGACTCCAAAGGTGTCTTGCTAATATGCATTTGTTTAGAGGTTACAAATTTTAAGCGGTTTTCTCTTTGGATAAAAATCACTTGCAGCTACCTGTACTCTTAAGTTCTAAACAGCTTCCTGTTCTTCTAGAGTCTATATTAGTTTGCTAACGGGAATGCTGTTGGTGCATAAGTTACTAGTAGGAACTCATTATCTCGTTAAAACTGTGTATATAAAAGTCTTGAATTGAGACATTTTGGTTATAAAAGATGTGGCACAATTTCAGTTTGGTCAAGTACCATTCTGACTTGCAGAATGTTACTAGAAATCACAGTCAATTGTGTAAACTGGGTGATGCAGTAAAACATGAATACTGAGACTTGGTTTTATCTGTGAGCTATCTCATCTTACTAGCAAATGGCAAGCCTGTTTTATACTTAAACTGCCTTTCTGTTCAGTTGGGATTAACAGCAGTGGAGCTGTGTGTCTTCAGTGTACTAGCAGGGTGATCTGAACTTGCTGTAGTAGTCTTCACTAGCTGGCTTGTGTGACATACTGGTTATGCTCTATATGAGCAGTTTTGTGTATAGTAAGACAAGTTAATGGTCTTTGTGAGGATTGTGCATTAATACAGTGTCAGAACAAAAAAAACCTTGAGGCTTTGAAAGATAAACTAGTCTGTTTCTGATCAGTAACATGGTCTTGTTTCCAGTTATCAAAGACTTGAAAGTTCCCCACTTAAAAAAAAAAACAAACACCATAGTTCTATACAGTGACACTAAACTCCTGTTCTGTAATCCTAAAAACCATTTTTCCCTATAACTACAGCAAAACAGCTGTTGCACCCTAAGTGGTATGTACCTAGACATCAGGCATACAGGAATGAAATCAGATAGAATTTTGGAGAAAATAGGACAACATGAAAGAAAGCATGACTTTCTTTGAATATTCTGACAGTCTGAAAATCTTTTGTGCCTGACACTGTCATTTGACTCCAGTAGCTTTGTAATTATAAACCTATCAGAATATTATGAAGCAGAGTGCATGTGTAACTACATGGAAAGGACTGGACTAAATGCTTTACACAGTTAACAAGAGTGATTTGCCTGTAAATGTTTGCTAGGCACAGACAAATGTTCTCATGAGCTCTGAATGGTACAAGACTGGTATTCAATAAAAAGCTCTTAAAACAGGGCTATTGAATTTTCTTTGATGCAACTGTGCAACTTTTTGCCATTGCTTGACATACTACATAATTCTGATGTTCAGTTTGTCACTGGAATCTGTCTAGACTCACTTTGGCTGTATTGGATACAGTGTGGTGCTGCATCTTTATTTGCTGCTGAATACAGTAGGTTTTATCTGCATTCTGGTGGCTGATCTTGTTTAATCTTTCTTTATATTTTCCTCCTAGGTATTCTTTGATTTAATGAGAGAAATAAGAGCAAAGAAAATGTCAGAAAACAAAGACAAGAATGGCAAGAAAAGTGGCAAGAACAAGAAAAGCTTTAAAGAAAGATGTTGCTTACTGTGATGCTTGGGAACTGTAAATATCTGTCTACAGGTGGCATGGATAAAATACCACTAAGGATATAGGGCTGGATTCATGAAAGGAAGTCTGTATTGACTCCCTTATCTTTTGCTTTGCATATCACACCTTCAAAATGTGAAAACAGAACTTTGAAACCATTTCTGGTATCCAACAAAACCTTTGCCTGCTTAACCTAAAGTGGGCTCCTTCTTCCCAGTGTCTTTCAAAACTAGAAACAGTTTCAGAACTACAATCCTTCTACTTGGTTACACAATGTACTTTTGTATTAACTTCCTTCTAATGTTTCTGACTATGTTTCTCTTGAACCTCTACTGGCCTTAAAAGCACAGCTGTTCAGGTTCAAACACTCTTTCTTGCTGTTGCTGCCCTCCTTAATGGTGCAAACTGCAGAAAGGCTAGATGACACCTGGTAAAGGGTTTGAGTCTCCATCTTCTGTTGTCACTGGTATTTCTTACACTGAAATCTGCTGACTTTCTCCCCACACTCCATGTAAGAAATAGCAACTGACAGTTGACAGTCAACTCAAAATAAACTTTCTTCCCTGTTCTGTTTAGTCAATACAGCATTCATGAATCAAGCCTATGGACTCAATTCAGACTTATTTAGGCAATGCAAAAATTGGTATTTAAATACTGGCTCTATATGCACTCTCTGCTGGTCTGTCTTCTCATCCTTAAATTAGTGGTATGGGGTGAGAAAATGACTGTAAGCCTTTCTTCAAAAGGAATAATATTGTCACCATCTCCTTGAAATGCTGTCCTTGGTTTCTTCCATGTATTGTGTCTAGACTCAATTACACTCTACATCTCTCATCCTGCCCCTCCCTGGTACTGGAGTAGTGGAAATCAGTATTGATTTAATCAGTTTTGTTTATATTGGAACACTTGTGATGATCATGTTGGAAAGTGAGAACATCTGCATCTGTCTCTTGTCTTGCTGAAGATAAAAACATTGACTAAGGATGGGTCCCATCACACAATCATGTCTTGGAATAGGTGAGGCATACATGCTACCTCTCAATGATTAGCTGGCTAGTGAGTTGTATGGTGTCAAAAAGCAAATGAAGTTAAGCAGTTGCCACATCTATTACTCACTGTTAATTTTATATGTAGTGTTTCTGATGCACAGCAACCTAGCACATGGTGAGTTTTGCTGTCAGTTATGCAACGGTGGTCACGTATTGTTCATCAAAAACAGTCTAGAAATGGAAAAGTCAGTACTTAGCAGGTCCCGTTGTCAGCTGACTGAGCTGAGCTTTCTGATGCAGTTTAAATTAAGTGCAGTTGCCAAAAAACACTTCTGTAACTGTGGAAAAGTAACTCTTCTAATTGCAGAGTCTCTCAATGAATGATGACTGTCTTCTGCTTTGAAGGAGTAGAGACTTTAAGTAGAGACTGTATCTTGCTTGTAACTGGATGCTTAAAACACAGTTTCTTGCTGAAAGTAATCTAAGTTGTTGCACACTGCAGCACTTAATTAACAAATGCTGTTTCTTCCTGAGATGAAGGGGTAGTGAATACTGTTCAGTACTTAGTGTTGTAATTTGAGGTTGAAAAATATTTTTAACATGTACTAGATTGCTTTTGTGCATTCCATCTCTGAACTTTGAAAAAAAGTAAGATGTGGTAGATATCAGAACCTCTGTTAGCCTGAGGTTTCACAGGGACTTATTACAAGCTCATTGTCTTCCATAACTTCCAGGCAACTCATTGGATTGGGGAAACTGTACTAAATAAAAGGTGCTGTAATCTTCATTCTTGTCAACTTAAATTTCTTCTCTGTTTTATCTTGTATGGGCAGAAAAAATGGTTAATCAATTCTGAAAATGCTTCTCTTTGAGCAGTGGAATTAACTGGTTTATAAAGCCAACTTGTCAATACTGTTTTGAAGCAGAAGTTGGAAAGCCTGCTGGCTTGCAGAACTTGTCACTTGAGCTGGGAGCTGTAACAGTTCTAACAAAGTTTCCTCTTGAACTTCCATGGACAAAAGTCCATTTTTGAGTGCATATTGTGCATACAGCAAATGAATGTCTTCTTCTGGAGGAAGGCAACTCACTTAGGTTTGGTTTTAGTTGAGACTTAAAGGTTAAGTCCTTAATTAACCTAAAAGATAAATAACAGTTGAGCTTATCTAGGTCAAGCCCCTCCAAGGCAGATTATAAAATGTGTCTTAACAAAACTGAATAAACTGTCCTTGCTGTATGAATAATGAACTCAGCAAAGCTCACAATGAGCAGCTCAGCTCTATTGGCTCAAGAGACTTGCATGCCATGACCTTTGATCTCTTTAGTCTTAAAGTACCTGACAGGATTTGATAGGACAGATGAAATTCTTCTCAGAACAGCAAGTCTCCCACTGGTGTTCTTACAGTTCAAGTGCTGTTCTCACTCAGGTTATTTTTCCTTTTTTTTTTTTTTCTTTTTTTGTTCCAACTGATAAAGCTACGCCACTGACATGGACTTACTTGGGAGAAGGTGCTTGCTGCTTCATGGCTTGATGCTGCATCTCTTCAGTGTTCTGTGCTTGTCACCTGCTCCAGAAAAACCAGGCCTGGAGACTAAGTAAAGGAGCTTTTCAGTATTCTGTACTTGTGACAAACTTCAGTTTAACTTTCCAGTTACAGCTGAAAACAGGATTAACAAGGCAGCTACCTTGCCTACTTTGTAACAGTGGGCATCTAGCATTGTACCAGGAAGGCAATAAAACTGGTCCCCTGGACTGGAATCCTGTTGCCTCCACCTCCTATGGTGGAAGTTCCTGAATGTATGTCCTTCTAAATAGGGGCAATATGATTTGAGGGTCCTTGAATGGCTTCTAGGTGTGCTTCACTGGACGTCAATGGACATCAACATCAGGTGGGTTGACTGGAGTGAATATAAAATGGCACAGAGAAATGCTTCCTGTGAGCAGAGTAAATGGAGCTTTTGCTTCTAATCAAAATGAGGAACTGCAGATCAGGTACTTCAAATAAGGATACCTTGGTCAAGGGAGGGGGTGTGGGGGTGTGGCTGCCTACTAGCCATGCTGTGTAGCTGAGGCAACTGAAGGCTGTGTTGAAGCTGATAGATTCTAGCAACCTTTGTGTGTTGGTGAATTAAAGATCAAGACTTCTCTTCGTTGGTATAATGTGCTCTTAAATCATTTTGGAGCATGTCTGTAGGCAAGTAACTGGATATTTGAAGCTGGAGGTCATGCAAGACTTGACTATGCACTTGCACTTAAGCATTCAAGTATTATTGCATAATGGCTTAACATAAAGTCAGGGAACTGTTTACTGCTACATGCAATCTCCCATATGTGGCTTAGCTGTGGATATTCAAGTGCTTCAGTTTTCCTTCTGGTTTGAGCAGAGCAAACATCTGAGACAAGCTCCTGTTACAACAAGGGCTGTCATATGAAAAAAGCAGGTTAAACTCCAGGAGTGCAAAGGCAGACTTGACTCTTCTTTTTTCTAGAGGAGCATCTCTCCAGATGGAAGTACAGATGCAGCATGAAGTGTTTTCAGTGACTTGTGCCATGTGTTCTATACAGACTAATACACCTTTTCTGCAATTTTTAGGTGAACACTTGGCTTGATGAAGAGAAAGATGTGTGCATACATTTACTGGGCATTACACTTAAGTAAGATATTAATAACTGTTAGAAGTTCCAGTTGAATCCTGTCTGGCTTAAGTATAATGCTTAAGAATACTTTAGGTTGGTCTAAAGTACAAAGCTGCAATCTGGAATGTAGTAAGAGGTGAGTAGGGGTGAAATGCATCTAACTAAATGCTCATTCAAATCTTTTTTTTTAAAGCTTTCCAAAGCATTAACCCAGCACTTGGGCCTGACAGGTCTATCAATTCTTGCTTAAAAACAGGATACTGTTTATCAGTTCAACTCAGAGCTTATGTAGACAGAAGCTTTCCTTAATTGCTATAAGCATATGTTGCAATGTTCACCTCCTGCTGACTTTATAGTTGGGAGAAGGAGGCAAGAGGAACAAAAAAGTGCTATGGTTTTCACTGTAATCTCCACACTTCATGGAAATGGCAGGTGTTCCTCTTGGGAGTGGAAGGTGTTATCTCTAACACCAAGTGAGAGGTTTAGTGTAGAGGGAAGTGATTGTGATTGCAAGACTTAATAAAACTGCCTCTAAACTATGTATGCTATACTATACTATGTAAATTCTTGTTTTTTCCTTACATAGCTTCAGAGCTTTGTCTCTAACTTGCACAAACATTTTTAATGTCTGTAAAACTGGTCACTTTTCATTATCATGCTAATACAACTGATTTGTATTATTATTGATAATAAAAAGAAAAAAATGAGTTTCATATTTGTTTGTTATTGATTTTTACAGCATTCTAAAAGCATGTCTAACCCCCAGATTCTTGAACTAGCCAACCATTGACTTTCAGTGCCTGGAATTAGCCTCTCTATCAAATATGTAACAAGAATATATTGCGGAAGGGAGGGGAGGTGACTGAGACCCTCATCATTGGTTTTCTGGAAATGGTATGCATGTTTTTCAGGACTGAACGGACATAGTAGTTTGTGGAAAATTAGCTGTGAATGAACCAATTTAATTGGAGCAGATGGCTTTGTATCAACTGTGTAAATGACAGAGTTGCTTTCTCTTCAGTCTTGTGGCTCAAATAACAGAATAAGAAGCACTGTGGGAAAACTGGTCCTTAGTCTTCTGAGTGTGCCAGACTCCATTCTTGGTGTAGGTTTGTGATGAATGAACTGCAGCAGAGAAGCTGAGGTTTCTGAGGCAGGATGGCTCAAGACAGACTCACTGCACTCTAATGCCACCTAATATGGAGTGACAGAGCAATGGGATTCACAGTAAACTTTGGGTGCAGTCTCTACCACCACTGCTGTTCAAGCTGGAAGTGGAACATTGCCTAGCTGATGACTTCTGGCCGAGGACTACAGCAATTTACATAATCTTGTTTACATGGTGCTTGTCTGGTGTTTGCTCTATGTTTCAGATTGCCACGGTGGTTTATGTAGCTCTCCGGTGAAGTAACATTAAAAACATTCAGTGGCAGAGAAAGTGTAGCATGGAAGGTGCTGTGTAGGAGAGGGATCTGAGCACAGCTGTGTTACATAGCTGAACCCAAAGCCCACAATGGCAGCTCTTTCTTCAGATACTCTGATGTGGATGTTTGTGAAGAATAGGCTTGTCTATAGTTGCAGCAGGATGAAACTGGAGAATGATTGCTCATACATAGCTTGGCTTCTGCCTTCGTGCTCGCCTGTGTTGTGCCCCAACTGAAACACTTTACTGTGCTTCTGTGAGCTAAGTGCTCTGACAATTCCTGGGATGGTATAAGCAGCTCTTGCTGAGAAGTGCTGGCTCCATCTTGTGGATTTAGGAGTTAGAAGCTCTACCACGGGAGGGGCTGTTCAGCGTGCTCAGACGAGCATACAACTCGCTCCTATTTATCTGCCACCTGAATTACATGTAGAAATCCACACTAGCTAAATTCTTCTGGTTTTGTTGCTCCGCTGTATGATTGTCTCATGCGGTATGAAAGCTTGTTCTAAATTTAAATTTTCTTTTTGCATGCAAATGCTAATGTTGAATCTTGCCTAAGCATTCTTCTGTGCAGCAGAACACCCAATTTCTCATGAGGATGGTGGATTTTTCTATGGCATTAAACCAGTTTGCATTGCAAGTGTAAGTTTGTTCTGCTCGCTGAGCACTGATTTGCATGCCAGAAAGAATGCTTATTGTTCTCTGAGACTGTGCAGTACTTCACAAAACATTTTGTTTCTAAGGGTGACTAAAGATGCTATGCTTTCTTTGAAATATAAAGGCTTAATTTGGGGGCGGGGCAGAGAATCCATCC
>JAWWEE010000162.1:11919909-11933031 GCA_035221455.1 Xenops minutus | reverse complement strand
CCCCCCACTATCAGTCTTTGCTCCCCACCCCCAAACTACTCAGTGTCTGTTGTGTGAATAGGAATAGAATCTACTGGGGATATACCAGCAAATGGCCCCTTAAGTGTTGTAACTCCAGAGGGGTTTAGAAGTAAAACGCTGAGGTGAGACTGGGATCATGCGCTCTGCGCTTGCCTTCCTGACAAAGCTGATTAATTTCCAGAGTTTACGGTAAGTTCCCTTCAATGAGCTTTGTTACTTGGCTTTGAGGCAGAATCATGTTTTTGATATAATCAGAGTTTATAGAGTTTGTTTTTAAAGTCTAGCATTCGGGGTATCAGAGGCTTTATGCATGTTGGCTTCATAGGTCAAATACCAGAATTCAAGGACAAACTTGTGCACACATGTAGCATTGAGAGACAAGGAAAGTTACTCCCTACTGCTTAATAGTGCTCTGTTTTTGTTTTAAAAAGGAAAACACGTACAACAAACTGAACCTGCTGTTTGGATGAGTGTTTCAACCTGTGGTCTGTAAGAGTGCTCTGTAACATGATTACTCTCCCCACAAAACGATGGCATTACAATTCTATACCTGTAAACAAGGAAAACAACTGTGGACTGGGGGAAGGAGTAATTATATGAAAAAACAGCTGAATTCTTGCTTCTAAATGAAAACCATCATAGCCCAAAAAACCCAACAGTTTTACCCCTAAATGTTTATCTCTTCAATTTTAGAAAGGCTGCTGAGAACCAGAGAGAGATGGTCCAAACCAATCACAGACCTCCCTAACAGAAGTATCCTTTCCCAGAATGGCAGGCTTCAGAAACTGAAAGTTAAAACTTTTCTGCTTGGAAGCTGGTGTTATGAAAACTAAAACCTACCAGGTTGCTGGAAGAATGTCTGCAGGGCGGACTAGGTGTTGGGTTTTAATTACAGCTATCCTAGTTAGTACACTGGTCACGGGTGTGGAAGAACCTCTTTCACTCTGGGGTCTCTGTTTTCATTTCTGTATAGGCCTGCTTAAGGGTTTCAGATATTCCTAGTTCTACTTGGGTTCAGGCAGCTTAATGAAACATGGGCCCTTCTCTCCTTTCAGTCGTGGTGACTGTGCTCCAATTAGGTGCTGAGCAGTGCCACTGGGTGACAGGCACTTGCACTCCTGCTTGTGGCTGACCGCCCCATTCCAGCTCTGAAGACTGCAGGACAACACAGAATGAGTCACACTATGGGAAGAACAGCTATTTAGGGAAGGATTATGAGCACTAGGAGAGCTGGACACTCTTTGCTAATGAAAGCTGCTTCCTACCTGAAGAGCAGCAGCAGAGTTTGTGATTCACTTATTCCTGCAGCCAGGTTAGAGCTTTCTTATGTGATACCTTGGGTAAATCCATTTGAGTGATGACAGTAGTGCAGTAAACACTTGTGGAGCAGAGGGTAATGCTGTGCCTGCTTGAGTTGTTTTGATTTGCCTTTCTCCCCCCCCCCCCCCCTTTCCCTCCCTCAACAGTATGGAGGGAGGAGGGCAGGCAGAGCCACTCCTTCATGGGAATAAAGGCCACATTTGCAGCTTTGCCTCAGGAGCTTGAAAAACCATAAGTCAGGCCTCCAAAACTGCATTTGGTTTGGAAATAATGAGATGCTTTAGAAAATGAACTTGGAGTTCTCTTTCACAGTCTTTTTGTTTCCAATCATTTTGAGTACCCTTGCTTCATGTTTGCAAGCTTGCTTTCTTCAACAATGATGGCAGAAGTACTTTTTTCAATGAAAACAAAGATGTTCTTATGTTTGCTGATTCCAGCACCTGAGGCATAGATTTTAAAATATTGTGGCATTTGGAGAGGAGTGGAGGCAGGACATGGAAACCACTCAACTTTAAGCCCCATTTCCGCTGGGTCACCATCCTTCACAGTAGGAATCTGAAGGATTGCAAAAACTGAAGCATAAGGATCCCCTGTTGGTGGTCCCAGTGTCTGTCTTGGCAGCTTGCCAGGAGCCCAAGGGATGCACTTAATTTTCTTTATTCATTAGCATATTTTTAATCAAATCCATCAAACCACAATGTTTCCACATGTCTCTCCCATGGCAGATGAACAAAAATAGGTCAGTGCTCAAATGCACCTTTAACACACTGCAGTTCACTCCCCTTCTATAGTTGCAGTTGGAGGACAGCAAATGACTTGTTGTATGCACCTGGTGAAAACTTGTGATGAAGACTTCGCTTCTCTCCTGAAAGGGGAAAGCACATGGAGCTTGCCCATGATACACACCGCTTTCCACCCACTGCCCAGTCAGAGGGCAGGAAGAGCTGCAACTGAATCCTTTCCAGCTTGAAGCAAAAGTTTACAGCATTTGTTTAATAGTGAATAATCAAGCAAGTGCAATGTCCAGGGCTGAGTTCCCTGGCCCTAATGAAGCTCCAAGTCTGCTTACACCTAGTTTAATAACAGGTTTTTTACGTTCTTGTCACCTGTAACCTACCTTCATATACCTCATGCTGCCAACCCATCTCTAGCCAGGCAAGGAAAATGTTGCAGTGTTGAGATCATGTTCACACTTGCAGCTGAGACGTGTCTTGCCTTGTTTCTTATCTCTGAATTGTTCATAACAAGAGCTAAGTAAAAATTACTCTTCATGTTTTTTACATGAGCTTTCAAAGTTGGTTCTGGGTGGGGTGAATATTGCATCAACACCAAGTTAAAACTTATCTTTTGTTCTTCTTTTTTGGAAAGAAATTAGGATATAGATTCCAGGGAAACAGTCTTCCCCATGGGATGAAACCTGGGTAAAGTCTAAGATATTAAATAGGTTTGGAGTATTTGAAAAGCAAGTCTGTGACAAAGGGATGTGTGCTTTATTTTTTCTTTATTTCTTTCTAAGAAAAAAACCACACCAAAAACCCGACAAACTCAGGACTTCAAGTTAAACAAGCTGATGAACACCAATCCTAAATGCAGAAATGGGAATGGACTTAACAGCCTGTTCCTAGCTGTGTAAAAGCTAGGGAAGTGAAAGGTGAAAAGCTCTGCAGCCCCACCTCCCCAGGTAATCCTTTCCTGCTAACAGCACCATCACCCCAGACAGGCTGCAGCAAGTGACGCAGGCACAGAGCAACCCCTGCTTCCCTCTGCTGCTGGCAGATTCTCCCTTTCCGTCGTCACAGGCTCCTTTGTGGTTCCTCTTGTTTTGGGAGATAATCCAAAGGGTGAGGGTAGGAAAGGTGTCTTAGCAAGACTTGATTTTGGCTTCCCAGATAAAGGAGCTAGGCATTTCCTGCAAGGAAGCCTTTTGCATGTTTTTTTACGTCAGAAGCCCCAAACCATAGTATAACCATTAAAGCCTGGAAGTCTGTAGTGAGACGATGAAGTCTACTCTGATGTGCACCAGGTGGTCTCTGCTAAATAACAAAACATCCCAGCCATGGGGATGGGAACCTGTGTACTTCTTCCTTATTATGTGCCTGCAATTGTTCAAAGCATCAGTCATGCTATGAGTAAATACTCTGCTTCTATCAATTTACTGTTCTATTCATTCAGCTCTTCCATTTCTGCTGTAAGAACTGTCTTCATTGACAGCTATCAATCACTTGGTTACGTTCAAGTCTTAATACATACAGTTAATGGTTTGTCTTGTCTAAATCCACCCTTACTTACCCCTGTATTCTTTTATTGTTCTTTAACAGCTACTGTTTAACAGCCTTGCGACCAGAAAATAAGTTACAGCAGGACTAATTTGTATACAAGCTTAATCCTGCAAGTTTGTGCCTTGTTGATTAGAGAGAGTCACTTGGCAACTTTCTTGTGATCTCTCTGGTCTCCCATAATGACTGCTCTGTGGGCAGACCTGGATCTGTACAGCACTTCTCCTGTAGTGGTTTGGATTTGGGGGGAGCTGCCTCTGCTGTTGCTTTGTGGATTGCTAGCGTAGCAATGATAGTGTTTTGCTCTGGGGGAAACAGACTTAGAAGGGGTCTTGGGCATCACTGTGGAATGTATCAATGCTACTCCTGGCAGCCACTACAAACTCTCGATCTTTGCCTTTCATAGTGATGTTTCCTGGGCCATGCTCTAACTCAAAATGGCAGTCACCAAAACCAAGAGGCTGCTTCTCTGCCTGAGCAAGCAAGGGGCAACACAGTCTCTTAAATCTACCCTGCTTGGGGGCTGAGAATCCCTTGGGCTTCGCAATTTAGGCTCTTTCTTGGCTTTCTTCCAGGAACACAGCGTGGGTCCGTTCTTGCAAGGGAAAGGCAGGGTGGTTGGCAGCACAGCAGTGTTTTGTATACACTACGTTCAGCACTCAAAAGGCTAGTGCCGAACATGGGGAATTTCACATGGCTCAATTCCCTTCTGCCCAAGGGAATGTGGATGTCTCCTCTTCCAGCAGAGTGCACTTACCAGGGTATGCTTCATGCCAGGGAGGGGACTGCCTCTGACCTCTTAAAGATGGTCTTGTATGAATTGAGCCATTGCAAATGTTTTGGCTAGCAGGCTGGGAAGAAGGTAGGTCTGGCTTGTGGCTCTCTGTTTAAAGAGTTGTGGGTTCCCGCTCCCTTCAGTCATACACTGACTCAACCAGAGGCTTGGGGAGTGCTCCTGTCCCAGCATCACCCCATAGCCTGCTCATTATGAGAAGACCTGATCTGCCTCTCATGCTCCTTGGGACTCCTCTCAGGCAGGGAAGAAGACTGAGCCCAGCTCTTCTTTGTGAACCGTTGGACTACTGACTAAATTAAGGTATGAATAAAAATAGCCTACGCCCATATCCTCCACCCACCTTGAGCTCTTTTAGAAAAAGGGAAGAAAAAAATCATATTTATTGCTGCATTTTTGGACACCTGATCTGGAAGGTGGGCAGACTGAAAACACCTGCTGCACAGAGTCCTTAGGGAATAAAGTCAGAGATGTTCATCTTGTCATTGTAAGGGAGTGAAGTCTGAGAGGGATGCTGCATGCTTTACCAGGCTCAGTGGCCTTTGGTTCACCACTAAAGCCAGTGACAAGCACCTGGGCATCTTGAATATATCATCATGGCAGTCACTACCACATCAGATGCTCAGGGCTTCTTTGCATTTTACCATGACACAAGTGATTTAAACAGAGAAAGTTAATTAATTGGGGGAGGAATTCAGCATCAGTTAAAACCACACATTTTACAAATTTGAAGTTGCACTAGCAGAAGGTGAATAAGGCAAAGCAGTGTCTTCTCTCTCCTTGAGCTTTGTCCTGACCTGCATGCACAACCTGGCTTGTACTGGGAGTGACTGGGAGTGGATATATAGCAAATATAGCAAACATTTTCTCAAAGTGAAATCTGTGCGACAGCCTTATTTCTCATGATATTTGTTCAAGTAGTTCGTCATGCTGTGGTCAATTTATTTAGTTGCTATCCAGGAAATACAGGTAAATAGCATGCAATCATACTGATGATATTAAAATATTCCTTTCCATTGTGACTACACACCATTGGCATTGAGTGCCCATTTGTGGTAGGGGAAATGCCTCTGACCCAAGGAACACCTAAGAAAATGAAGCAAGAGCCCTTAGAAAGGCAGTCTGAGTCATCACACCTAATGCTCACTTTTTATGTCATTATGAAGAGACTATCTTTAACACACACACACACAATATAGGTGTACTGTGATGCCTAAATAACTGATTACCTTAAATTTTACCTAACTCTGACATCTGGAAAAAGCTGTGGCTGTACAAGATATTGTCTATTGCTAATTTTTTATACAGCTCTAGCACCTCTCACCCTGAAGGACCAGACCCCTTGAACTTTGGACTGTGACTACCTTCCCATTTCCCCTGAAAGACCACAGTAAATGAGGTCGTCTTAGAGAAGTCCAGCTGTGTGATAGCAGCTGCTGCCTTATGCTCCCCTAAAGGGGAAGTGGGGCCTGTTTTGGGGTGTGGTGGGACCAACTGGCTGCAAGCTTTGCATTTGCTCTGACTCAGTGCCCTTCGCTGTTCTTGTAGAGGTGGCTCTGTAGCAGAGGGTCCCAAAGGATGCAGCAGCCAAATACAGCCTCTGATGGAGTGAAAAACTGCGTACAATTCAGAGCAAGTACCATTTTACAATAACCTCTAGTAAATAGGAACTGTGGAGAATAGAACAACTAACTGGGCCTGCATCAGGATGCTTTAGTACCAACGCTAAAATTTGGCCAAGGAAATGAAGCTCACACCTTTCTGTTGCACACAAATAAACCAGTATTTCCAAGGGATCTTTCACAACCAGCATTGGTGGGGATTTATCACACATAATGTCCAAACCTGAATGCACCTGGCTCCAGTATGGGATCCTTAGTGATTGTTTTTT
Source organism: Xenops minutus (assembly GCA_035221455.1). Lineage (NCBI taxonomy): Eukaryota > Metazoa > Chordata > Aves > Passeriformes > Furnariidae > Xenops > Xenops minutus. The sequence continues at coordinate 11,926,730 of JAWWEE010000162.1, read as the reverse complement.
GGGGTTTGGGTGGGTTTTTTTAATATTCCATTTTCAGCTGGAAATTACTGATGTGACCAAAGTCCGATTCCTTTCAGCAGTTTCTCCCTTCCTCCCCCCACCTTTTCGCACTCCCTGAGGTCTGACCATCTGGAAATCCTCCTCCACCTCTTCATCATGTGTGAATTTCCACCTAGGGCTGAAAGTGTCACTGTACTAAAGTGTGATGCATTAACACATTGAGGCAGAAAGCAGAGGGGAGTTGGGGATTATAACACTTCATGACCCACTCTGCAGTCGCTCTATGATTTAATCATCTTTATCAGCTTGTATCCCTTTCTTTGTATCCCATATTTTCCCTGTATCCTTTATTAAAAAATTTCCATAATTAAAAAAACAAAGTAGAGTGCAGAATCTTGTATTGAGACCATAATCAACTGAAAAAGGCAAATGTCTCAAGGAACACAGGCTCCACTCCAGCACGCTGGGGGACCTAGATTGCTCTTTCACACTGAAGTTCACTAATTATCCATATCTCCTATTGCAAACTTGGGTTTTTTCCTGCCAACTCTCATGCACATGATCTGAGAAATAGTAATTTTTATACATTTATAATCTATAAGCAGTTACAATGTTATCTTGTAGAGAAATAAAACCAAGTTCTGCAAACTAGGTGCTGTGTAGGTTTATTCTTTCTGTAGAGTGGACTGGAAAATTCACTAGTTTGGAAGTCAGCTGCCTGGCCTTCTTCTAACTAAATACTGAGGCTTATTATGCTTCAAATAAATAAATAAATATATATTTTGTGGCTTGGTTGCTGTAATCATCTTGGATGTAATAATGTTAGGAGCCTCAGGGCTATATTTATTAAGATTTTAATTTAAAATCTTTCTGTCCTTCAGCATTTAAACAGAGGAAAACCCCATCTGGAGTAGCCAAAAAAAAAAAGTTCATCCTTTTCTTTTTCATGCGTTCCCCTCCCCTAGGCCCTCTCTCTCATCTTTTAAGCAAAAAACCCTAGAACAACGCACTTTCCTGTTGTAGCTCTGCACCCTGCTAACACTTCAGTACCTGTGTAGGTTTGGTAGACCCAATGTCTGCTAAACATGACCCATGTGCTTCTGTTCTTGCTGTCTCTGAAGTGGTGGTCTGTTTTCTTATCCTTGCATTATACTACCACATACGTTTCACAGTAATATGTTCACAAATTTTGATTTCTTCTTAATAGTGTTCTCAGGAAGGATCTCAAGCACAGCAATAAACATTGCAGGGGCAAGACTATTACTCAGATATGGCAAAGGGCTGTGAAGAAGTTTTAGGGTAATTCTTTGTTAATAAACCATCACACTTCTGAGGAGATCATGGCAGGGAAATAACAGAACAAGAAGACCTGCTTGTAACCTGGAGAGTGAAAAGCTGTCACAGTGTAAGTGCTTTTTCAGGTGTTTTGGAAGAAATGGCAGATGTTAGACCCATGTAGTATAGAGTTTGCAATCCATTTTGTTTTAATCCTGCAGCATATTTAAGGTCCAAGTTATAACTGATAGATACTGGGCAGGTCAGAGGGTGATTCCCAGATTTTTGTTAATAGCCCTCTCATATGATTTAGTAGTACTGAAACATTAGCAACGTGTGGTAGCAGAGGACCTTGCTTGCTGCAAATGCCCAGGTAGCAAATGTGGTGGGTGAGGCAGTCTGAATATACTTGCTAGAGGCCTGCAATGGCTAAATAGAACCAGGCAAACAGCTGTGGATCATGTGGACCAGCTCTCGGCTGGGACAAATCTATAGGGCTCCACTAACTGTGAGAGTGGAAGATCCTCCTTGCCTGAACTGAGGGACTTGGGTGCCATTATAGGAGCCCCTTGCTCCTGGCCCCAGCAGTGAGTGCATCAGTCAACCATGTCACAGTGATCTTTCAAACCTCACTCTGATGTTCTTGTGCCAATAGCTGAACTGAACATCAGTTTTGATTTAATATAGTAAGACTCATGGGAACAAAACTGGGCAATTTAAGTATGAACAGGTTGAAAATAACTTTTGACATACATCACCAAGGCCATGACATTTGTGTCAAGCTTCATGCAAAAGATGAATTCCTGTATGCTACTTTTCTTCATTTCAGAGCAACATACAGAGGGTTGAATGCTATCATTCTTAACTTACAGCTAGTGAAAATGGGGTAAAAAGGAAGAAATTCAGGCCTAAGCACAAGTCTTCTGGCTGCAGCCACGGACAGTATATGTAGACACTTCTCTACATTGTGCTACTTGCTTGTAGAAAAGAGAAGGTGGCTTATTTCAGGTACTCATCAAATGCTACTGATGGTCCATCATGAGGTGACTCAAGCTTCTGTACGCCATTTCTCTCATGGCATTGCATGAGGTGGCAGCCACTTTTCGCTTCAGAGATCCATTTAAAAGTGGAGGGAAACATCTCCATCTTGCCACCACTCCCTGGTAATCACGACTTTTCTCAGGATAGCTGATTTTAAAATTGTTCAATCCGAATGTTCATTTTCCAGATCTAGTAGGTATTTCAAACACAGGTGGACGTATAGAAGAAATGCACCTGCGGACTTCTAAACGCATTACCTCAGTAAGTACTGTTCAAATTACAAGAAGTCAAGTTTTAACTATTTTGTTTACCACTTAAATGCAGATTTTATTTTTACCCACTTTGCTACTTTGCAAGCCTTTTGGTGTGAACTTAAACAAACATGAAAATCATGTTCTTTAACAGTATGTTAAAAGTGCTTATATGTTAAAAGTGCTCACCACAAAGCAGACACTTCTTTGTTGGGCAACCAGCACAGCTTTTTCATGTTCTCTCTGTGTCCTCACCCGCCCCAACCTATTTAGGTCAATACAAGCAACTTCAGAGGAAGTCACTGCCTGGTTATAAGGCTACAGCTTTGGACTGCGGAGGACAGACTGTGCGAGGAAAACACGAACACTTCTGGACTGTCAACAAGCAGTGGATAGCTTTTGAATATCACACGGGGTATCCACCTGATGGTGTTTGGTCCCTTTGGAAATTGAAGCAGGTCCCTGAACTCAGCCCCTTTGCCAAAGAGCATACTGCTTTGTGTGGAGACCTGCCCGAGGCGAGGTACCTGACTGCACTGCATCACGGGCACGAGACTCACCTGTGCTTCATTCCCCACAGCGAGCCTGGGAGCTTGGCAGCAAACCTTCCCAGAGCATGGAGGGGTCATTGAAGAGGATCAGTCGGCCAACATGTTGCCCATGAAGCACCACAAGGTAGCTGAGCTGAAGGAAGCGGGACTGCAGCAGTGTGGAAGCACGTGCAGTGGGAGCAGGAGGCTGAGGCTGTGAGTATGTCCCTGCAACCCTTTCCTGCTGCCTTCCCCATGCCCCCATCCTTCCTGCCACTTGTGCTAAGAGCTGGCATTCAATAGGTACTCTTCAAAACCTGTTGAGGGCTTTATTTCTCTGTGACTCATCCTCCAGATTCTCATTGTACCTGCTTTAGATGAGGAGTTCCCAGTTTTGTCAGGTCCTTTGTTTTTGTCTGCTAAACCTCCTGTTTCCAAGTGCTCTTCAGAGTAGGACTTTTTCTATTAGAGAGAGCAAATTCCTGTTAATGGACAATTTTCGGTTAAAGAAGCACAGGCAGGAGCAAAAGAGACAGGTAAACATTTTAGTGTTTTTTTTCATGAGTTAGGTCTACTCTTGCCAGTTTAGAAAACATCTGTGTCATTTAGAATGGCATTTACCTCTGATTTTCAATAGGACTTTCCTTTCTACAGAATTATGGTCCACTGTTTTTCTTCACAGTTGTTTAAGAAGTAATTTTTGTGTAGTGAGGAATTAGTCTGATTATGGATACATAATTTCATCTGAAATTAAAGAATGTCATGAATTCCAGATAGAGCACAGCACTCCCAGCCTGCCCCTGTAACTGTGTGTCTTCAGTTTCTCTGTATTTCCTGCAAGATGACAATGGCCACCTTGTAAAAAGCTCTTTCAGATATGAGGCAGAAGTATATACTTCAAGGTCTAGTAGCCTTGAAACTTTTGTGGGATAGCAATGCTCCTCTGAAGTGCCATTTAAAACAGATTGCATTTCACTACGTGCAAAAATCCCCCATATAGATGCAGCTATATGAGCAAAAAAAAAAAAAGTGCTTTTGCCAGTATAGCCTATTTTATTTGGGAAAGCTTGCAGAAAAAGATGCTTGTGCTAGTAAAACTTGTATTTGCTCGTTATCAAAGGAGAAGCATTTCTAGTGCAAACCAGGCCTCTTACATGTGAAGCTTTTATTCAGTTCAGCCACCAGTACAGTAAAGAAAATCCTTCCTCAAAGGGATTAGTAAGGTTACCTAATAGATATTATTAATGGTGTAAGAGCATAAAAGGTGCTTTAGCAATAGAGGAAGGGTTAGATCCTTTGCTAATATAAATTGTTCATGGTCCCACTGAGGGCATCATGGAAACACGGGACAGTGAGAGAGCTGCCTCATGCCATTGCTGTCTGCTGTTTCTAGAGCTTCCCACCAGCTCAGGAAGGTGCAGGGCTGCACTGACTGGCCCCTCCAAAAGTGCGACTTCTGCATCTGTCAGAAAAATGTACATAAGCAAATATCTAGGTTACAGATGAAGAGTTATATCTAGGAAGACCCTGCCTGAGCAGGGAGGTTGAATCAGATGACCCCCCACGGGTGCTCCCTTCCAGCCTTACCCATTCTGTGATCCTGTAGCAGTTTGAAACATGTCGTAAACATGCCAATTCACACTGGCTGAGGATCTCAGTGTATACTGTTTTCGTTATACTAGTAGCTTTTTATAAGCATCAGATTCCAGTCATGAGACTTGATGATTCTACAGAAGATACCCTCCGACGCTGTACTTTCTCACAGCAGGGCTCCCTGGCTGTGTGCTTGCCCATCAAGCACAAATCCCAGCCATTTCCTTCCCAGTTTTCCCCTGCATTTAATGTATGGAAAAGCATGACCCTGAATCAGATGAATAGCAGCCGGTTTGAGAAGGTGTGTGTGAAAATGTATGCTCACACAGATGAGCTCAGAACAAATAGAATAGAGGGGAGGAGGGGAGGAGAGCAGAGAGGGGGAGGATGAAGCTACCCTTTCCCTGATAGTTCAGCCACTATCTGTAAGCAACAAGTTTATGCCCAAGGGAAAGAACTGAAAGCTGAGGATATCTTAAAATTAACAGAGCTTTATGGCTCAATCAATAGGCCATGCTCCCTGAGCAAGATTAGAAATCAGATGGCACATTTCTTTCTGTTAACCCTGTTTGCTCTCCCTGAAGGCTCTTCTGCCTGAAAGTGTCTGAGGTTTGATTAAGTTCTTCTCCAGGAGGAAGCCAGAGAAAGTCCATTGTGTCAGAACTGCCTCCAGAATGCTGTGTTGGACACACTTTAAATAACAATAGAGGTTATTCGTGTATTAGTTTGTTAGTAACTGCAAGAGAAGATAAGTCTTCCCAGTATTTGAATATGCAAAATGGCTTTGGCTAACCAAGAAAGAGAGGGGGGGAAAAAGCGCAAAAGCCCAAACATGCCACTGCAGTGAGTAACAGGGATGATTAAAAATCAATATATATAAAAAAGAAAACCTCAACTTTCTATTACTAGAAATACCTTCCTGGATTTGTTATCCCCACCAAACTCTCTTTGGCATTTCACTCTCACTGGGGCAATGAAATAGCTCTTTGCAAAGGGAGACGGACTGTGTTTGCACCTATTTCTTATTTGACAGTGACCTCTATGAACCCGTCATCACTGCTCTGCCTGTTGTTTTCTTGTTAGCTCTTTGCTGTCAAATTAATTACTGTGAAGTACTAAGCTTGTTGCATTCACGTGCTCTTATTAGCTCACAGGATGTCAGAGTGATTGGATTTTTAGCATTATTTCTTTTTTTACATTCCAGGCTTTCCATTCAAAACCTGTTATTGGCAGGGAGGAAATACTGTACCTAATTCTGATCCCCCATCAGGGTAGCTCCACTGATGCTGAGGATTTAAAAAGCTGTATATGCAATTAGACTTTGTTTATATTAAACCAAACGTGAACAATCAGATTGGGATTGCAATGTGACTTTGAAGCACAGCATTAAATGTCTTTCCTTTCGCAGTACAGAACATGAAAGAAAATATTTATGATGAGAATAGCATTTGTCCCCTCTATTTTTAAATCACAGCAACAAGCTAGTCCTCCAGTTGACCCTCTTCATGCTCCTGCATGGCCTGTATTAGTGAGAACTAACAGCACTCACGCATGTGCAGTCGAGGGATATAGGAGAAGTTTTATTCTTCTCCTACAAAACGAAAGGAGCAAAAGGGACCTCTCTTCTTGTCATGCTTGAAATTTGTGTGTCCTGCATCTGTCCCTGGAAAACCATCAATCTGGCTCGGTTGAAAAACAGATGAAGGTCCTGAGAGCTGTTTTCATTTTTGAAGATAGAATTTTCTCCGAAAAAAAAAAAAGAGAGAGAGAGAAAATTAAATAGAGGAGACTAGACGGGCTGGCAGCCCCGATGCCCGCGCCGGGGGAAGGAGGCTCAGCCCGAGATGCTCCTTCTCCCAGCGCGGGGCTCCGGCTCCAGCGCCACCCCGGCGCGAGGTGCCGGCTGTCCTTTACCGCGCTGTCCCCTGTATCCCTCATCTCCCTGTCCCTCTGCACCCTATTCCCTGTCCCCCTCATCCCCCTGTCCCGTGTCCCGCTGTCCCCCGCATCCCTTGTCCCGTGTCCCGCTGTCCCCCTACCTCCTATTCCCCCCATTTCCCTGTCACGCTGTCCCCCTCTCCCCTGTCCCCCTCATCCTCGTGTCCCGCTGTCCCCCTACCCCGTCCCCCTC
>JAWWEE010000162.1:11868791-11917410 GCA_035221455.1 Xenops minutus | reverse complement strand
GGGCCCCCCCCCCCCCCCCCACCGTCGCCTTCGGTGCCTGCGCGTGCAGCCGCCCCCTCCGCCTCCCCGGCGGCACACGCCGCTTCCCCGGCCGCCCCCTCCCTCCGCCGCGGCTCCCCCCCCTGCGCGGAGCGCTTGCGGCCCCCCAGCTTGGCTGCCACCGCCCCCTCCGCGCCGCGGAGCGCTCGGAGCGGCGCTGCCTGCAGACGGGCTCCCTGCGGCGCTCCGGGGCGGCCCCCAGCTCGGCCCCCCGCTCCTCCGCCATGGACGGGGCGGCTCGCCGGGGGGTGCTGGCCGCGCTGCTGGCCTGCGGGCTGCTCCTGCTGGGCGCCGCGGCCACCCCGACCCCGCCGGCCCCCGCCGGCGGCTCCCCGCAGGACACATGCACCTCCTGCGGCTTCCGGCGGCCCGAGGAGCCGGGCAAGGTGGACGGGGATTTCCTGGAGGCGGTGAAGAGGCACATCCTGAGCCGGTTGCAGATGCGGGACCGGCCCAACATCACGCACGCCGTGCCCAAGGCGGCCATGGTCACGGCGCTGCGCAAGCTGCACGCCGGCAAGGTGCGGGAGGACGGCCGCGTGGAGATCCCCAGCCTGGACGGGCAGGCGAGCGCCGGGCCCCCGGCCCACGACCCCGTCTCCGAGATCATCAGCTTCGCCGAGACAGGTGGGCGCCGCCCGGCCCCGCGCCCCCGCCGCCCGCTCCCCCTGCCCTGCCTCGCCCCGTCTGTCATACCCCGGCTCGACCCCTGTCAGTCCCCCTGCTTGACCCCTGTCAGTCCTCCCGCTCGCCCTGCCTGCTCTCCTGCGCACCTTCGCTTTCCGCCTGCCTGACCCCTGGCAGTTCCCCGACCGCCCTTGCCTGGCCCCCTGCGCACCCTGCCTGTCCTCCTGCCTGCTACACGCACCTGGCTGCCCAGCTCGCCCGCTTGCCCTCCGCCTCATCCACTCTACCCTCTGCCACGCACCATCCCGCCCTGACCCTGCCCGTGCCTTCCTATTCTCCCTGTTCGTGCCCCTGTGCCCGGGAATCTCCCCGGGTTGTGCCCTGCAACTCCACTCGCTTGTCCCTCCATCCCTCCGCAGCCTCCGTACCCCCGGCTCTCCTCCGGGAGTCCTTCCAGCTGGACCGGGGCTTGTCTCGGTCCCTGCGTGTTCCACTGTCCCTCCTCCACCTGTCCCACTCCATCTCTTGCATCCTTTGCCTCATCTGTCCGCCCTGCACGTTCATCTGGTTCACTGCATCTGTCTGTTGAGGCTTGTATTCGCTCGTCCTCCCTTTTCACTTGTTTCATATTTATTTAGCTTTTATTTGCAGTGTTGGCCTTGTCTGTTTGCCCACTGCATGCAGTGTCCTACCAAGTGTGTCTGTCTCCTCTCTGTCCAGTCAGTCCATTTACTGACTGTGCCCTCCATCCCCCTTGTACCAGCCATCTCAATCCTGTCCAGCCATTACAGTTATGTGTCACTGAATCCCTTCAGAGTAGCTTTCCAGTACTTTAACCACTGTCCCCGTGAACTTTGCACATCTGGCTGTAACACCATCATTCTGCAAATTACCTCTCTTCTATCTGCCCATCTCTCCTTTCCTTCATCGCTCTGTCGCTCAGTTAATTTTTCTCTCTCTATCTTCCTGTGGCATCTATATATCATTTGTCCACAAAATAAATCTCTTTCTATCCTGTATGCTGCCCACTCATCTTCTTTATCTACCCTCCCACTAACCGAAGGCATATACATTTACAGTATCTATGGGATCTGTTGCATTATACATATGCTTGTTATATTCACATACAAAATTTATGAGCGCACACAATCTCACACAACACAAGTGATGTGGATCGGTGCAGCAACACCGTACTGTTCTTTTTCTGTCACTGTCACCACAGTTTATGAAGAAGTTGTGTATTTACTAACATGCAAAATGCTTTCTTAGCGTACATTTAGGGGTTTATTATTTTTTAATAGGCTGTTGTTGGGAGATCTGGGGTGGGATTGTACTTCCATTTGGTATTCAGTCAATCGCTGTCTTTTGTAACACTTCCGAAATTGACTTTATGTAAAACGTAGACAAACACAGTGAAAATTTTTGTCACTGAACTATTACAAGGTACTGAATGGGCTCTGGAGGCACATTTGAAAGGCATCTAGGGTAACAAATGAAGACACCGACTACGCAAAAAATCCCATTCAGAGATTGACAAAAACGCTAAAGATTCTTGGGAAAAGAAGAAAAATCTGCATTTGCCTCTGTACAGAAGGAAGCAAAACAGACAAGGATGGATGAGAAAATGCCTTTCCAGAAATAATTTTAAATAGCAATTGGGATGCTTTGATTCAGGACCAGAATTACGGTCTCATCCATAAAGGCCAGCTTTCACATTTTTCACCTACGCCAAATTTAGTTAGGACTTGTAGTACAAAATTGCAGGAGGGCCACTAGTATTTCTGAAACATTTCATGCAGCAGGCTCTTCTGTTTACAAATAAGGGGTTATGTCAGACATTTGGTGACATTTGGTTTTCTGTGACAATTTCTCTCCTTTAATTCTGGTGTTACTGAACAGCGAATTGAGAACAGCCAATAACAGTGCTACAGCGGGAACAACTGCTTCATTGCCTGTCTTCGTATGGGAGTTTATCATTTCGGGGAGAAAAGGCAGAGATTGAAATGATTAATAATAGCAGATATTCTACCAGACTTTAGAGGGGGTTAGCTTGATATGTTGGACAAGCCGGCACGTTACTGAAATATTTTCCCTTCTGTCTCGTGAATCCTTTCGTTTAAACCGCAGCGAGAATATGTGCAAATCGAAACAAAATCCCTGGTTTGGCATTGGTGTTTCAGTGGTTATTGAAAGAGCTCTCCCCGTGAGAATTGGCAGGTAGCTGAAAGTTAAAACTATTCTTAAACTGACAAGATCGCAGAGTCCTGGTGCTGGTCTTTTTCAAGGTGCTTCTGTAGCACCTTTAAAGCTGACTGGCCGGAAAAAACCCCCAAACATATTCTGGAGCGCTCTTAGTGATGTCTGTGGATCTGACGCATCTGACTACAGCCCAGTGTTGAAGGTTGCTGTGGGAAGTCCCCATTTCAATTAATTTTGACTGCAAATTGGGGATATCTGATGCAGTGCATGCCTTCTGGCTGGCACAGCCCCGTCGCTGTTCACTCGATCTGCTGTGCTCTAGTGTTATCCCTGAATCCAGAAAGGCACACAAGCTAATGTTTCCTTTTTGACTTAATCTTGCTGATCTCTCCTTATCTTGCAGACGATCTGGCCTCATCTAGAGTCCGCCTCTATTTCTTCATCTCGAATGAAGGGAACCAGAACTTGTTTGTCGTTCAAGCCAGCCTGTGGCTTTACTTGAAGCTGCTTCCATATGTCTTAGAGAAAGGCAGCAGGCGAAAAGTAAGAGTCAAAGTCTATTTCCAAGACCCGGACACTAGCAACAAGTGGAATGTGGTTGAAAAGAAAGTTGATCTCAAAAGAAGTGGTTGGCACACTTTTCCCATGACAGAGGCAATCCAGGCTCTGTTTGAGAGAGGAGAAAGGAGACTGAACTTGGATGTTCAATGTGAGGGCTGTGAAGAGTATTCAGTGCTGCCAATTTATGTGGACCCCGGGGAGGAATCCCACCGGCCTTTTTTAGTGGTGCAAGCTCGCCTCGCCGATAACAAACACAGGATCCGGAAAAGAGGCCTGGAGTGCGATGGCAGGACCAATCTATGTTGCAGGCAACAGTTTTACATTGACTTTAGACTCATTGGGTGGAATGACTGGATCATAGCACCATCAGGTTACTATGGGAATTACTGTGAAGGGAGCTGCCCGGCCTACTTGGCTGGTGTCCCGGGGTCGGCTTCCTCCTTTCACACCGCTGTCGTGAATCAGTACCGAATGCGGGGGCTGAACCCGGGCACCGTGAACTCCTGTTGCATTCCAACCAAACTTAGCACAATGTCAATGCTGTACTTTGATGATGAATACAACATTGTGAAAAGGGACGTTCCCAATATGATTGTGGAAGAATGTGGTTGTGCTTGATTTAAGGTGTGTTTTGGGGGGGGAGAGAGAGAGAGAGGGGGAGAGAGAGAGAGAAACATTCCCGTACAAGATGGTGTTGGAGGAAGTTTCACTGTGTATCCAGGCATCAGTGTTGGAAAGTCACTGTGGAAAAGTTTGACAAAAAAAAAAGAAAAAAAAAAAGAAAAAAATAATCATTTCACTTTGGTGTCAGGACAGTGGCAGTTTGTGGATCATGGACACTTATATATTCTACCACTTATAAGTTAATGCTATGAAATATCTTAAAGACACACACACACACAATGTGGGCACGCACACAAACACGCGCTCATACACATGGACACAGAAACACACACACACACAGACACACACACACGAGGCAGCTCGGAAAAGGGACATGAGCACAGAAAGTCAGTGACCAGTGACGACGGACCTAAATGCCTGCCAGTACAAGTGAACGGCTGAGCAGCTGTTTCCCCGCCTGCCGGTGAAGCCAGACCGAAATGAGCTCCCTTTGCTCAGGCAAAAGCACAGACTGTGAGAACACAATGTATTCTTGCACGCAGGTGTCGAAATGACCAAACTTAGAAAATTAAAAACAGAAAAAGAAAAAAAAAAAGAAAAAAAGAAGTCGACTGTCACCTCTTAGGTCTAATGGGAAGCAGGACACCTGCCTTGGGAGGCGATCACTTCCTCTTAACTTAAATCTATCTAAGCATAAACATCACGGATACCCACATCTTCCTACAGCACTTCCAGCAAGGAATTGTGTGGTTCCATCGGAGAGCGGAAAGGGGACAGACGCGTAAGCAACTGCTGTATTTCTAACACCTGGCTGTTGCGAAGTCACAAGCTGGGCTGGCGTGATCCGAGGCTTTCACTGCCCACCAGCAACCCGTGGCTGGCTATACCTGCCGTGTCTTGGAAAAGGGAATCAGTACCGTATCTGGACTGTGTTGACTGTTGGCATCTCTCACTGTCTGAAGAACAAAAAGTCAGACTAGCAATCTGTGTTCTTCAATGGGGGACTCGGCAAGGCCACGTCACATGGGGAACAAGCAAACAAGCAGTCGCCACCACGGTTAAACCAATGAACCCTAAAGAGGAATGACAGCGACAGAGTGGAGACGTTCTGAGAAATGCAGTGCATTTAATAACAGGCGAGGAACATTTTTACAAGTCTTAGAAAGGAGGAGAGAGGAGAGTGCTTTCAATTTCCTTACCAGGAGGTGTCAAGGATGGCCATAAAGATCAGAAAATAATGATACAGCATAGCACTTGCAAACTGCTTGAATGCACGTATAATAGCACTTGCAAATTTCAATGCCTTGAAAAGTGGTACTTGATAGTGCACTTATCTTTGCTCACTATCTAGGTAAACAGGTGCCGCATGAGCTATGCAATTTAAAGTGTTGACCCATACTAGACAAAACTGGACTTATGATATGACTTTTTTATATTTTTTTATACTTGAAATTAAATCTTTTGCTTCTTTTTTAAAGCGAATGATTGCTTTTAATGTTTGCACTGATTTAGTTGCATGATTAGTCAAAAAACTGCCATTTGAAAAAAAATGTTATTTTTATAGCAGCAAAAAATGAATACAGTTAAATGTATTATACATAAATTTTGGAACCAAAGAGGCCAACATATTAGTTATAATTTTTATGAGATGGCAAAGCCATCATATATCATGTAGTCATACTGAGCAATCCCTCACGAGGCCTACCAATTGTTTCAGGGTACAAAATGGATTCTGTTTGTTCTATTCAGTGTCTTTTCTATACCATACGCACATGGAATGTAGAGTGAAAAAAAAAGTGACTATTGTAGAATACATTACAATATGTGCATCCTTTAAATCCAATTTTTATGTTTATTTAATAAAGTTCCTTTTAGGTTCTGTTCCATAATAATTTAAACCAAACAATTTTCACTTAGATTTGCTGTTGAAGTATTTTACATTTGTGTACAGTTTAAATAAATAAAAAAGATTGAAAACTGGATGTGCCTTTTTTGTTGTTGTTGTTTTTTCAGTGTGTAACATCTGGAGGAACTTGCTTGCTTTCGGGACTGAATAGGCTGCAGACGGTGAACTGTCGCATTAGACCATAGTCGTATTAGTCATTGCAGAAAGCCTTGTCTGAGAGCTCAGCTGCGATCCTAAAAATGTTACACTCCAGTTTTATTGCTGTCTATACATGTAAGCATCTGCTCCTTTCTATCTGCAGCAGTGCAGGGGCTCTGGGCGCAGGAAGGGCGCTGTTCCGCATACCTGCAGGTCATTTACAGCAAGTTCCTGGTTCACCTGCTGTGTAAGAATGTAACTTCTTCTCTGGGTCACTCCCTGACTGGTTAGAAGAAGTAAATAAAATAATGTGGAAAGCACTTTCAGGAATAAAAGTTCAATACTAAGTTTGATAAACTTTTTTTTTTTTTTTAAATTAGCTGGTCCGACGGAGATTTTTTTGGTTTTGTTGGGGTATTTTTGTTTGGTTTTGTTATTGGGTGTTTAGGGTTTTTTTTTTTAGTAAAATAAGTGCCTTTTACTAACAAACCCCAAAAATGTTGACAAATACTCATAGAAATTCTTGTCAGCTGCACATATATCCACATATTGATTTAATTGATCTTCACAGATAAATTCTTCCTCCTGGAGACCTGAGCAAATGCCAGCTGAAGCTGACAGAAGGACCTCTGTTGACTTAGCAAATGTTAGATCTGACCCTGAGACCCGAAAAGTGTTGAAGAAGCAAGATCATGCAGCTAATGATGGGTTCTAGTTACGATTCACTTTCAGGTGTAGCTCTGCCCAGCTCTCCCCAAAGCTGGGTGCTGGGGTTAAACGGGAGACCTGGGAGAGCAATTTGCTGTGACTGTGTCAACAATCTGCTTCTCAGAACTTTGTCCTCCAGATCAAGTTTTTTGAATATTTCATAGCTTTCTCACCACCTTTAGCTGCACATTGATTGTCAAAGCCACCACTCACTGTTCCTGCTCCATCTCTTAGCAGCCTTCTCCCTGGGCTTTGTTCCCTGGGTCAACTGTGCTACTGATGAGTACAATAAAATCTCCTTGAAATGGCAAATACCCATCCTTTCAGTATGAAGGCATATTTGACCTAATATGACACCATCATTATGAATAAGACTGGGCTGCACTTTAAAAAATGGGATATATTAAGAAATCTTGCCCATTGAAATGCAAGGCCCTGTAGGCTGTGTCTGGTTAGGTTTCGTTCTTAATTGAAAGTGTTTGGTTTCTGGGGTCAAAGCCAAGCCCTTCATTGGACACTGGGACTCCTGTGCTCTTCCAGGAGGAGAGGAGGGTGTCTTGGCGTGGGATTTGGACCTGCAGGGAACAGGGAGCTGCTGGCAGCCGGGATGCCTTGAGCTTGGGCTGGCCAGCAGTGAGGGACAGGAATGGGCTGTGCTCTGCATCCCACTGCAAACCACAAGCAAACTCAGGATCCTGAACTTTTTCACAGAGGCTGTCAAAAAGCACCCCTTTTCTTGGTAAAAGTCTTTCACAGCTTTTTTCCCCTGTCCTTGCCTCCTCTGCTCCCCTCTTTGTAGCTGCAGTCATGACATTTATGGGGCAGAAACAAAGCAAAGAAGAGCATGAATATCAGCCTGGTGTGAGAGGCATCATCTGGGAGTGGGAATAACTGGATCATAGTCTAGTTTGTCAGGTTCTTTTATTTTGTATGAAACAGTGTCTAGAAATTGGTCTGAACTGAACATGCATGGAGTTTTCTGCAGTGTGGAGTCAGTCACTGCTCTGGGCATTCTGCAGACAGTAAGGTGTTCTCAAGTCCTGCTGCTGAAAGCAGCCCATCACAGAGATTTCTAAGGCTAAAATAAAATCAAAATGCCTTTAATTTTGTGGGACCAATCTGAGACAGTTTGGACTTGATTTTTCAGAGATGTCACAAAGCTACTGCTCTTCCCAACACTTTACAGGGGTGTGCAGGAATTCCAGTTTTTGCAGCTTTTACCTCCTGTATTTTTGAAATCAGGCAAAATGAAAAATGAGATGCCCAAGCTTGATGGCTGCTTTTCAAATATTTTGGGGTTTATTTTCCCATCTGTCATTCCCATACTTATAAAACTGAGCATCCAGTTTCACTGCCTTATGCCAGGTTAGGTACTGTACTTCAAAAACCAGCTGGCTCGGGTCCATATCTCACCCTCCCAAAGGTGACTAGGTGACTCTCTCTTGTCTCTGATAGGCTTTGAACTTGGTTTTGTAAGAGCTAAATCAGTGTTTTCTAGCACGTGACTGAATCAATCTTTAGAGCTGGAAATTCTTCGTCCTTTAAAATATTCTGACAGAGGCAAGACCCCAGTCCCGGTGCCTGGACCTCCCACTGGTGTTAATGAGGATGGTGTGAACAGGATGACTGTCACGATGTGGTGCAACAGAGCACTTGTTGGATTAACTCTACATACATCTTGTATTTCCACACATAATAGACACCTGCTCCAAAATTGCCATCTCTCACCTTCTTTACTTTGTTACTTGTGAGAGAATGAAGTCAGCAGCTGAAACTGATTGCTGCACTCACCCTGCCACAGGAGGAGAAGGAAACCCCTCACTGAATGAATTGTTTGTAAGGATAATTTTCATATGGAGTGGTTTTTACTGTGAAGAATAGAAGAACGTTTTGAAAAATGGATCAGAAATACAAACTTCTGCACAGGAGGAGAGTCTGTTCCATTTAATGCTGATGTTAGTCTACAGTAGCTCTCTTAAACTCTGCAGATGTAATTCAGTCTAGCACTAATATAACTAAAGACACCTGAGTCTGGTTTTCTGGAATTCCTGATTGGGCCTGGGTCATTCTCAATTCTCAGAATTTCTATTTTTTTTTTTTTTCTTTTAGAATCTGTAGCTAAAAGATTTAGCAAAACCCACATATGCTGGGTGACAGATCAGAACAATAGTAAAAGACACCTAACCTTGTCATGAACACAGGGGGAATCTTCTTGCATACACTGGACTTTGGCCAGGAATTAGAATCTACATCAGCACAAAATAACCCAGTAGCTTTCATTTGCTTGCCCAGTCAGTACCCTTGAACCAAAAACTGGATTTCTATGCCTGCATGTAACAGTAGGGGCCAATTTTACTTGGGTAACTTCATTGATTTCAGGGGAATTATTTCTGATTTGTACTAGAATAAGTGGGAGCAGATTTAGGTTCTTTAATGTTCTTCCAGTTTAGCTCTTGGAATAACTTATATTTCATTATTATGTGTTTATGTAATTAGTGCAATTATATCAAATTATATAATTGGTACAATTACTTGGACTCATGTAACCACTGCATATAGCATTCCATGCTGTAAAATCTTTTACTCTGAAAAAAAAAAAAAAAAGGCAGTCAATATTACATGGGAATCTTAATTTGTTTTTAAATTCCAGTATCAAATTTAGGGCCTGACCACATGCAAGGAACTTCTGGTTCACATCAGTGGAACCTCTCTAAACAGGCAGCTTGCAGCCTTCATCATAGATACTGGGGTTTTAATCTGATTTGGCCAATTCTATTCAACAGAGGCTCTCCTGGAATGTGTGCAGCTCTAACCAGCCTTCCTTGTATAGTGCAGAGATACCAAGTTTTTACACACACACCCACCATATAACCTGAGAGATCTCAAAAGCTATAAGAAACCTGAGATATGCATTGTTGTGAAAGTTTGGAAATAGAGGGGGACTGCTGAATCTGTTGTGGGTAGAGTGAGGGAGATGCTTCTGCCCCAGTACTCCGCTCTCATGAGGCCCCCACCTGGAGTACTGTGTCCAGCTCTGGGGCCCCCAGCATAAGAAGGACATGGACTTCTTAGAGAGAGTCCAGAGGAGGGCCATGAAAATGATCAGAGTGCTGGAGCATCTCTCCTATGAAGACAGGATGGAAGAGTTGGGGCTGTTCAGGCTGGAGAAGAGAAGGCTAAGAGGGTCTACAAGAGAGCTGGAGAGGAACTTGTTTTACAAGGGCATCTAGCGATAGCCAAGAAGAAATGGCTTTACATTGAAGGAGTATAGGTTTAGACTGACTATAAAGCAGAAATTCTTTACTGTGAGGGTGGTGAGGTGCTAGAATAGATTTCCCAGAAAAGTTGTGGATGCCCCAGCCCTGAAAGCATTTAAGGGATAGGTTGGATGGGGCTTTGAGCAGCCTGATCTAGGGAAAGATGTCCCTATGCATAGCAGGAGGGTTGGAACTAAATGATATTTAAGGTCCCTACCAACCCAAATCTTTTTATGAGTCTGTAAAAGTCAAAGTAAGAACATCCAGCAAAACAGAAAACAAAGGGCAAGAATGAAATCCAAGAGATGTATTGATTTCCCTAGGTCAGACACCACTATCAAGGAAGTCCCAGGGTGAGAGCTGTGATTGCTAACCCCCAGCTGGACCTCTCCTCATTAAAGGATCAGTGCTCCCAGGTGCTGAGCCTTTGGAGTTCTGCTCTGGCCCCAGTGCAATCACTGAACCCAGCTGCACAGTGCACAGACCCCAGGTGAGGCACTGCTCTACCTAATGACACCTCCACAGAGCAGCTGCTGCTGCTCCTTCTCATTTTGGACCTGCTTTTGGAGAGGGCTCACCTCTCCCTGTGCTCTCTTGCAGTCTGGCCTTTGAAATCAGGCCGGGAGAGGCAGCTGCAGCCTACTACAGCACAACCATTTTAGGGCTGCAGCTCATGCTGCCTCACTGCCTTCCTCCAGCTGGTAAGTGTGCTCAGTGCCTGTTATTTTTATCTTGAGCTTTTGCTTTGTTTTTGAGGATAATTACACATTATTGCTGCAATATGTTATAATAAGTGCTATGAAGATGACTATTGTATCCAAGGGGAAAGAAGATGTGGCTGGGGAGCAAACTTAAACCTATGTGTCAGCAAAACAAACACGCTGTGTTTGGGCTGTGTCAGTCAAGTGGTACCAAAGTGGCATTTAGGTTTTGCCCAAGCAGAGACTGCTGGACTGATCTCATCTCTCTTCACTTTGTTGGATGGAGCAGTTTGTGCCCATCCCCGCAGAAGAGAAGCTGTGGAAGAGCTGCAGTGGCTGCATTTTCCTGTCAGCAGATCTCAGCTCCTCATTCGGGGATGGGGTAGCCAGTCCTGGCAGTGCAGCAGGAGTGAGGTAGGAGAGTTTGAGGCTGAACATGGTAACCATTTGAGTATAAAGGGTTATAAATACTAGTGTGGCTCCTGTGACCTGGAGCAGAGTGGGCTCTGGGACTTTTGGACCCCGTGTCCCATCTCCTATTTGTTATATTCTCTATAATCGTGTTTGGTCTCTTATGGCCTGTTTTGGGTCAGATTTTGGAACTGATCCACAGCTGTGGGACTCCAAGGTTAAAGAAAATAATTCAGGACCTTGTAAATTAAAGCCCTGGGCTCTTGTGAAAGGAAACAAACAATACTTATGTGTCTTAATGAGAGTTATGTATGTGTATTTTGTATCCAATTGTATGAATTATCTTTAGGAGTGATACTTCATAAGACCATGTAATTTATGAGGTGGTTATCGGTGACTCATAAGTATTTATTTATGTCTTATATGCATTGTGTATGTTTGGCTAGATCAGGGTGGCATGTTTGCATGGGTGAACACCATTTCACATGTAAACACACAGACAAGAAACACAAGGCTTTACCTCAGTAAATTGACTTCTGCTGTGTGAATGCCCCTGTGATAAAATTTATTTTGGGGGATTCTGATGATAGGTTGGAGGTAATGCAGTGTAGATACACACTGTTTTGAGTAGATTTCTTGTCTCTTGTGTACCTCATCCTTGGTAAGTTGTCTTGCATTAAGCATGTGGTATGTAGGTACCCTGTGATGGCTGAAGAGAGGCAGTCTGTTCTCAGATGTGGCTCTGCTCCAGCCAGCTCCACATCCAAGAGAGTGCAGCAAACCACTTTTGCTCAACTCATGTTTTGAAATTGTTCAGAAGCTGGTTTGGTCTTTAGCACAGTTTGGAGCAACCATGAAGCTGTGTTTAAGCCAGCTGCTAGGGGTCCCCAGTGCTGCTGTAACAGCTGAGAAAGGGGCAGAATACCATAGTGCCCTGATCACATGCCATGCTTCCCATAATGGGAGCTTTGGGGTGGCACTTGGGCAGCCTGGAACCCATCTAAGCCTCTATGCTGAGTGTTACGTATTACTTATGTGATAGGCACAGTGAGGTAGGATTTAAGCCGGCTCTGTTTCTATTAGCTGCACACCACAGAGGTCGAATTGCTACATTAACAGTGCATGACAATGAATCAAGCCCTATATTTAATTTTATGGGTGGGTTCCACTTACTTTGTTCTCATTTTCTCCTCCCCTCTATTTGACAATTATAGATATGTGCATCTTGGAGAACATTGCTTCCAGACTGTATCCCCTTGAATGGGGTTCCTGCATCAAGCGGGGAAAGGAATGCTATGTTTAAGTTTTACCCTAAATGAAAGCTTTTTCTGCTTTGTATGCTGCAAATAGACTTTTAATTATGGGGAGCACATGCTGTAAGTGCACTCCAGGATTTGGTTCCATCCTTTGTCTGTCAAGCTTGTGAATGTGCCAGCACTAAGAGTAATCTTTTTCTTCAGTATCACCACTTACCATCCATAGTTACCAGATAAAACAATGAAAAGAATGGCAAACCAGTCCACGTGCTGGTGACCACCACCCTGCTGCCTCTGACAGACTTTCTTGTGGTGATGTTCAGTGTTAAAACAATTCAGATGTGCTCGGTGATTTGCTGGGTTTAAAAATTGGCTGGTGTTAACGTGGGGCCAGGTTCAGTTATTCACACCTGTGGAAAGCAGGTTCAAAATCCTACCAAATTGGAATTCCCCAGTCAATTACAGTCGTAAACAGGCTGCAAGACTGTACAGAGCAGAGCCAGTAGTACTTTTGGTGCAATATCAGAGCCTTAGCTGAAGGTGCTGTGACTCCACAAGCTTCCGTTCAGTTGCACCCATTGGCACCAGGTGTGAATTTATCCTGCTGTCTTGTAGACAAACCCCTTGCCTTACATCAGTCAGCAGCTGGGCTCCTGGTATTGTGCTGTGTGTATCTCTGTAGCTGGTGATAGAAGCTATTGTTCTTTTCTGCAATATATTCACAGCATCAGGCATTATGACTCATGTCATAACACCGTTGTGAGGCATTTGTTTAATAATACAGCATCCGTATTGTGTCACTCTAGCAAAGTTCTTAATTCTTTCTATTATTAACATTTGTTTTGAAGTGTTTGTACTTGTAATTTAGCTTTTCAAATTCTCACTGGATGTAAGCTGGTGCGAGAGGAAAAGGTTTGTAAACACATCTGAAGGAATCTGACACTTTACTGGCCATACCAGATCAGAAAAGCAAGAAGTGTATTTGTTTAAGACACTTTTTTCATTTGCAATGAATGGTAATGCAGGTTTCATCAGTACCTAGAAAGGAAAATGCAGGTGCTACTTTTTTTTTTTAACTCCTGTAGGACTAGTTGGATTTGATTGCTAATGGTAACTTTCAATTTGACAAAGCAGGTGATGAAAAAAGGTAGCTTGCCTTTTTCCTGTCCACCAATTTAGTAATTTGTTAGGGTGGTGGTTCTTTTAAACAGGGCTGTACCTCTCTCCTGTCTAGAGATTTTTGAAACCATTTGCGAATCCCTGACACTGTGCAGAATGTGAAGAATCTCCTTGAGTCCTTTGTCCACTGACAAAGAGGAACAGATTCCAAAAAATATTTGGGCAGCAGATCTTCTGTTGAAGCTGTTGGAGTAGAAGCCCTTAGCCTATAAACAGTCTGGGGCCAGGGAATATCTGAAAAGGTCTTTGTTGCTGTTGTTTTGGGTTTTGGTGGGGTTTTTTGTGTTCTTTTGTTTTGTTTTGGTTTTTGTTGTCTGTCTTTGTTTGTTTTTTCCTTTTTTTTTTCTTTTTCTGTCTGATTGGCTTAGTTTCTGGTGATGTTGTCATGCAATGACAATCCAGAGGTGTCTTTCTGGAAAACAGAAGAGTTCTGGAACATAAATGTAGCTTTCTTCTATTCTGCTGGGATGTCTGCAGTGACCCTTTATTGGGGCTTTGAGTAAATCTTGCCATAATTGATAGAAACAGCTTTAAAAGAAAAGCAAAACAGATCATGAAGAAAAGAAAGAGCTGATAAAGCTTCTAGCATCAAGAGTGTGCATGTTGAAACACTCTCTAATTATATATTTATCCAATCCAGTTAATACTACAGAGCTTGCAAAAAAAGCCCCATAATTAGGGGTTATGAAAATGTCTACATAGCAATAATATGGCACCTAAATATAGCATCTTTCCTTCTGAAGCACTTTACATCATTTGAGAACCATGGACTCAATCCACAGCTGGCATTCACAGGTGCAACCTTATTGATTTCAATCGAAATGTGCCATTTTTACCAGGGATGAATTTTGTCATAAATGAAAGTTTTATCTTACAGGCTTGTAGGGCTGCCCATCACAATAGTATCTGCATATCTTTTACATCAAATTAGCTGGCAATAGCAAAATCCTTAGCAGACTTCACATGGTCTCTGCCACATCTGCCTTCTTATCTTGCAGAAATCTTTTCTCAGGCTAAACTTATTTGTACTGTGTATCTTGGGCATGGGGAGAGAAGAACAGCTGATGGTAGCAAAGATGTATGGTGCTCTTCTGGTGAGTGAAGATGGCTGTGACCATGGGCTTTGCTAAACAGTTCTGCTGGAAGCCAATTTCACAGTTGTAGTTTCTGGATTGAGAATATCAGGACTTTGGGACTTGTGTTGCTCAGAGCATACCTGGGAGTTCAGACATGTGGTCCTGCCTATAGCAGACCTTGAGTTATGTATTGGTCATGGTATCCATCACTGATGAAGTGACTGCTATAAACAATTAAATAAATGGTAAGTGAACTTTGTCCAATACCTGGTGAAGTCATTGGAGCTAAGGCTCAACACTACCACTGGATTCCCTGGTGTCAGAATAGGCCCTGCAGATTTTCGGTCTACTTCTCTGCCACTTTGCAGATTACCTGTAAAACTAAGGACAAACCTGTCACCTACTTTGTACTGCCTCTAATGTGGGAAAGATAGTGTTTCCTGAGTCTGAAGCGAAAGGGTCTGCTTGAGAACTCAGAAAAAAAAAAATAGTTGGCTTGTACTTATTTGCCACTACTTTCCACATGAGGAAAAATCAATCAGGCTTAAACCCCTCAGCCTGGAAGATGATGAGATGTTGGTGGAGTAGGAGTGTATTCTGCAAATCAGAAGGTGGGCAGGTGTTGTTTGTTCTATGCCAGTATATCAATTAAAGTCATTAAACGATCTAGAAGAAGCCAGACTCAAAGCAAACAAAAAGAGATGTTCTCCATGCAACTGGTAGTGGACACAAGGAATTCACTGCCAAAGGTGGCTGTGGAGGCTAAAAGCTTATTGGAGTTCAAAGGATGACTGGACAAGTTTGTGTAAAGAAATGCATGAAGGATTACTAAGTAGCCAGAAACCACATCTGGCTTAGGAAATACCTTGATGTGAAAATAGCTGGAGGCTAGCAGAAATGTGCGGGAAATAACATAAATGGTTCCCTTGCTTCTGCTGTTTTCTGGCTGGTTGACCACTACAGGAGACTTGATATTGGACTAGATGGACTGGTATCGCTGTTCTTCTGTTTGTACTTGATGTGGCAGCTCTGCTATGCAGGTTGTTGCAGGAGGCACATGTGGGTCATTGCTCTAGAGGCGTTGTGTGTTCCAGTTCTTCTCCATTTGTGATGATGAACATGGTCTCATGTTACCTCTGAAGGTCTGGGTTTGGATCCTCTGTGAAGCATCCTCTGGGTGATGTTTTGTGTTGGAATACCATCTTAGTATGAATGGGAAGGCAAGACTGGAGTCCTGAAAATCAGCCTTGTCTCCTGTAATAACTGATTTTTCTTTGAGGATTCTTCTCCAAAACTTTACAAGACAGACCCCGTGTAGCTCTGAAAGGATTGAGGAGCTATATAGTCTTATTGTGAAAGAGAATAAATTATATTGAGCACTCCTACACACACATACGGGAGAAAAAAATTTCACCTCCTCCCATAATATCAGATTGTTGATATTCCCTGCATAGAACTGTAGGGAATAAACAAATGCATTCATTAACATTTACCCAGTAAGGTGAACTGAGGACAGAATATCAGTCCAGATATTCAGGCTTATCTCTGAATTTCCTGGATTTTATGGGTTTAAGTCTGACTCTGAACAGGTCTTAAGGGCATTTTCTTGGTGGATTAGAAGGATCTGTGTTTGGACAGTCCCATCTATAGTACCTATGGGATTGTACAAAGCCCTAGTTTTACTATTTGTATCTGTTTTAAAATCCTGCTATTCATTTGCCTGAGTCAAACAGCTTTCCAACTAGAATTAGAGTTGGGAGCATAGCATGAGGAGAGTACACATCTGGAAAGAGCTCGAAAGACTCAACCAATGTTTCACAGACAATGTTGGAAAACAAACAAAAACCCCTCTGAAAATGTGGTCTGCAGATGGGTCTTTATATTTTCTTCCCCATTATTTTAACAGGGAATATTCGTCTTTAACACAAAGGCATTCAGCACAATAACAGCAGGAAAATGATTCAATGGGAATCATTTTCCAGGATATCTTTCTGTCTGGGTCAGAGAATAACTTCTTCTGTGCCAAGAGACTCCATTCCTCATGGGGCAGCTACAGTGTTGGAAATGCCTTCATCAGTGTCTTCTGCTGAAACAGCACTGGATGAAGCTGTAAATTTGCTATGGATATTTCTCCAGTAGCTGGTATGGGGCTCTGCTGTGGGCTTGCCCAGTTTGCCACAGAAAGCGTCGCGTGGCTCGGGCGGCCAATCCCAGCTCCAAAGATGGTGTGCTTGTTGCAAGCTCGTGCCAAGCCATCTGTAAGATTTGTCAGATAAATGTGACTAGCGAAGTGGCACTCGTGAGCAGATGAAGGGAAATTCCCTAGGGGATTCTTTATTCGCTCGTCATTAGCAGGAGAGGCAGTGGGAAAATTCATTGTTTAGCTGTTCAAAACACTGGTGAACATTTGATACTGAATAATCTTTAAGTGGCAGGGGATGTCAAACATGTCTTGAGCAGCCCAGACTCTGTGCTGGAGGCGGAGTATCATGTTCTGCATGTTGCATTTACCTTTGTGAAGAAGGATAAGGATATCTGAGTTCCTCAGTTTTGTATTTCACCTCAAAACCACCTATCCTCCCTGAGGTAGCCTTATTCAAAGTGAGCTGAGGCATGGAACAGCCTGGAGGTGCATTACTGCTGTTTACCTGTGTGTATCACTGATTTTAAATGGATAATGAGATCTGTCCCTGCAGTGAGAAGGTATTGCCCGTTTGCTGAATGAAACTGGCTTGCAGGCTTTTTGGTGGCAGTCTTGCAGTGAGGAATAAATCTCACTTGCTCTAGTCATGGGACTGACTTAGATGTGATGAATTATGGAATAAACTTACTGAGCTCTGCCACTGATATTTTGTGAGCAAAAGTGGGCCCACTGCCGATGCTGATGAGAAACAGGTCACCAGTCTCACATATTCTCCACAGAACTCCTCTGGTGCAACTTACTTTGCTGCACCAAAGGGATTTTTTTTTAGTCTTGGAAGTCATTAAGGTCCTACAACTGCCTTCTGCAGTTAAGATACTTTAGGCACCCTTGATTCTTTTATGGGTTTTTTTGTGGTGGGACTGATATGTTTTATGGCATCTATGTGCTGACAAGGGCACATGTGGCACAAAGTATTCTGCTTGCATTGCTATCAGCCCTATTATTAATTCAGATTCTACTTTGATTGTAACATGACCTTGGAAATTAATGGAAGCATCATCCACTTGAAAGATACAATATTGTAGTTGCACTGGCTGGGGTCTTTTTTTTTCAGAGAGGATTGGGCAAGGATGGCATTTGGGGAGTAGGAAAGAGGGATTTGCAGGATCCAACTCAGAACATTCTGTATTTCTGTGAGAAACCAAACTCTACGATGGACTGGACAGCAGCACAGGTCTCATCTCCAAGGAGTTTGACTTAGTGGACAACCAGTAAAGAGGACACAGAGAGAGAAGTCTTCACCTACTGAACCCATGAAACTGTTCACTCTCAGGCTTGCTGTTGTAGGGTGCTGTGAAAGATTAAGATACTGTCTCCCACCACTTCTTCACGTAAGTCAAGATGAAAATCAAACCAAACAATCGAGAACGCTATTGTACCATAGAAGGGGACTCACATTTACATTCATCAACTTCAACATGGGGGCAGACTTCAAAAAGCTGGACCCCTTTGCAGCTCCACTAAGCTTGAGGGAGGCATGCAGCAGCATCTGATTTTAAATGGTAGTATGTGAAATGTAAAGACTATGAGTGAATAGGTAGTTTGTCAGATGCAGCAAGTTTCATCATTAAGGTATTTGTGAATTTGGGTTGATTGCACTGGATAGCTAGGAAAATGAGAATATTCCAAAACCAGCTCCAGACCTTGCTTCAGTTTTCATGTAAATAGATGAACTTCTGTTGACTCCAACACAATCTTTCTTGCTTGCATGAGATCGGTCTTTTTTTATTATAAAAGGACAATTCACCTCACAAGAGACCTTTGATGTTTTAATGTGTCCTGGCATATCGATGGATACATCCAATGGAGAAGAACAATCTGGGACACTTGGTCTGCATTTGTGCTTTGCTGGAGATTTGCTATGTAACCTCGAGCAAATCTATTAATCTCCCAGTACCTCAATTCCCCAAATGCAAAATGGAGATAATAAAACATAACTCCCTTAGCAGGGTAAACACATTAAAAAATGCACTTAAAAGCAGTTGGGTACTAGGTTAATGGAGACCTATATCTTGTGGGGAAGATTTGTTGTATTATAAATAATACATCTTCACAATTATTCCATTTAGTCTGCCTTGAAGCCTTCAAAGACATACCATGCAAATGTTTACTGGCAGCATGTTTCCCCCCTTTTATTGGCCAACAACATGTTTAGACCAGACTTTGCTGTGGCAAAGTATTTCAGTGCATTGCACATGGCAAATGGCTCTTTTACTGTAAAAGTAGATTTATTTTTTTTCAGAGAATACCCCAAATAATGCTGTACTCAGCAAAGGCCTGTGCACCTGGAATAGCTGTCTCTGAGCAGATTTTCCTTGCAAAATGTTCAGCATGTTTCTGCCTAGAGCTTTTGACTGAAATGGAGAATGAAGGAGGTGTGGTGGGTACCAAGGACAAACTTTTTAAGGGTGAGTTAGCTTTGCGGACCACCTGAAAGAACTTGGGTATGTCTCAAGTCAGCTAAGCAATGCTGGTGCCAGAATGTCCCAGACAAAAAGACCAGTGTTGCAGAGCATGGTTGAATTGCCTTGGGTACAAAGTGGGGGTCTGAGGGACTCCCACTGCAATGTTAGTGCACAGGAGCTATTCAAGCCTTTAGACCACCCACTGGTTTTGCAGTGTTACTTAGCTTCCCTGGACTCTGTAATTGCTCTTGTCACATTACTGAGGATAACATAGAAGTATTGCAAGCATTTGCCTTGAACTTGGAGTGGTGAAGCTTATATAAGGGAGAGAAAAAAGCTACACAGACTAAAATGAAGGGTGTGATTCTTATCCCACTTGTGCTTGTTTTATGCTGGTTTTGCTTCTGCTGGAGTAATTCCTCTTTAAAGTTGACCTAATATGTCGAGAAGCAGATCTTTGTGTGCTGGTGAAACATCTTTGCCTGCCTAAAAGATGTGTGTATAAGGGTATTTTTGAGGAAAGCAGCATCCTGGAGTTGGCATTTGCTTCAGTTCAGATAAGAATTTCTTTTTTTTAAACTCACATGGTGAAAAGCCAGTATGGTGTGATGAAGAGGAAAAGCTTTGTTTCTGTGATCAGGACATCAAATAGAGAATTGCATTTGCTCAGGTGCCTTTCCCATTGGGATGTTCTTTAAGAACTTATGACGGCAGAAGTGTGCTGTCACACCCTCTACTTCAGGCTGCTGTAGCTGGGGAGCTGGACTTCCTAGTGTGTGAGACTTGTCATGTACCTGCTTCCCAGATGGAGTGGGCTGATGTAATAAAAACATGGTAACTCTGGTGGCATTGTTTATCCCAGGTCTGTGTCTGCTGCACAGCTTGGGAGGTGTCATGCAGCCAGCTAAGAAGGGTTGGGTGCCAGGAGGGTTTGCTTTTAACCTCTGCCCTGAAGCATGGAACTATTGAGTTGAGAGTTTTCTCGGTGGTCTGCTTCTTTGACTCCAGTGGAATACTTTTGGGTGAAAGACACCATGGAAAACAGCAGCAGCACAAAAATATGAAGAACCCTAAGAATATGCTGAGATGAAGACTAGCTGGGAGGAGAATTAGCTTTACAGACAGGGCTTCCTCATTGAGCATTAGCACCTGACAGTCCTCCTGATCTGATGCTAACAGAAACCACAGTAATGTTTATTTTAACCTCTGGCAAACATGCATTGGGTAAGACTAAAAAGTTGATCTCATGTTTGGGAGGAGTTTGGGAAGAACTAGTATGTGCTACTCAGCTGTGCTTCAGGCAGGGCTGGCCAATCCCTCCAGCAGGTGATGCTGGGCACACTGGGAATGCTCCTGGTCTCTCTCAAGCTGTATGTGCAGCCCTTAGCACAGCACTGAGCCACTCTGTAGCCTGGTTTGTGGTCTACATGGGCTGTGTTAGAGGAACCTGTAAGAGGGCTGAGGTTTGGTTGTGTCGTACACCCGAACGGGAGGCTGTCACTGAGAAGATAACATTAATTTGTGGATAACTGTGTGTGCTGCTGGGATGGCACCTCTAGTTTTACAGGTCATTAATGTTTATTCCACAGGAAAACCAAAGCAACCTAACCATTTTTCTCTAGTAAGGGAAGGGGGAGTATTTGCATTATTTCCATAGTCCATTGTGGAGAGGCCCATAGAGAGAAACTAGGTAGGAGCAGATACACAGCCCTGATGATGTATCTCCCAGTGGTGCTGAACTGAAGGTCAAGTTTTTTTTATATTGCACGACTGCTACTGTTGCTGCTATAAACCCTAATGAAAAGCATCTATTTTGACTGTCTTGGGTATCCTACTACATCTTGG
The DNA here is from genome assembly GCA_035221455.1 of Xenops minutus. Classification (NCBI taxonomy): domain Eukaryota; kingdom Metazoa; phylum Chordata; class Aves; order Passeriformes; family Furnariidae; genus Xenops; species Xenops minutus. The sequence continues at coordinate 11,896,275 of JAWWEE010000162.1, read as the reverse complement.
TGCCTACAGTCTACAGATTGACTAATTCTCTGCTTTATTGGGAAATATTGCAAATTACTCTAGATATTGATTTGACGATATTATGGCTGTACTTTCTGTTGCGTTTCAGATTACCTCCATTATTAGTGTCTCCTCCTTTCTCCAGACAAAATGCTTACAAAAATATGCGTTGGTTCTGTGTTTGGGACATGATACTGTATAATGCAGGCTCATTTATTCTTCTACCTTGTGATCATCTGTTACCTAGACTAGCAGACACCAAAGAAAAAATGTGGTAGTGCCAATCTACTACATGTCACTATTTATGTATAGCACCTAGCACAGTTGGGAGTATATATTATCAACATTGCTGTGGTGTGAAGGGACCCTATTGCTCTAGGCATTACACAGGCAGACAACAAAATATGGTGCCTTCCCAATGAGCTTATGAACAAAATGTGGTTAATGATCAATTGATCTTTGCAGTAGAATCCTATAGGGCACCAGTGAATCAAAGCTGCATGAAGTGATGACACATACAACGGCACATGTTTATCTTGCTGACAAGCTATGCTTGTGCAGAGGTTCAGGGGAGGCTGTATTTTAGATTCTTTAGGAAGAATATGCAAGTACTACTTAGAGTGAATAAGAGGACTTAGAATGAGGAAGTCAAGGTCTAGCTAAAGGCCAATGGATCAGGAAAAAAGTATGATCCGAAATGTGAGAGTTTGCAAGGATTGCTTCAGAGAAGGCTAATAGGGTATTTCTGCTCATGCTAAGGTTCTTTACACATAAACACAAGCCAGACAGAGGCTGACACTTCAGCTTGGTGCAGCAGAGAGACTGCTGGGGAAGTTGCCTTGCTCAGCCTGGGTGTGCCTGTTGTGCCATCACCCCATGGCACAAGAGTGGCAGTGAAGGCACAGGCAATTCTTCCGAAAAACTGGAACTGTGGAGAGGCAAGGTAGAAAGAAAGGAATAAGAGGATGAATTGAAAGTGATTAAAGAGGTCTAGTGTCATGGGGACTGTGGGAGACAGGTTTTCAGAAGAAAATACAGATCTTCTGCTGTGCAGGTGTTGATGACTGCTCAAGGCTGAGGATTGGAAGACTGAAGCTCACATTTCCTTACAAAAGGAGGTCCAAGACCCAAACATATATCTTTTAGACCAGGAGGGTGTTGCAAGATAATGAAATCATACTGCATCTTTGCTTGCGTTACTTTAGCGGGGCGGGGGGGGCGGGGAATGGTATAATGGCACGGAAAGATACTCATGGAGGCAAGGTTGAAGTAGTATCAAAAACTCAAATTAAAAAAGATAAAATTGTGGGAAGTAAGGTTCATTTGCCTTGGAAGAGCAGAGCTGGCCCTAGGAAAAAAGGCAAAGCAAGAGAGCAAGTACAGGGACAAAAATTAAAATCCCAGTCACAATAATGTGGATAGGAGGCCTTTGGAGAACATGTGGTGGAGATGGCCAGCACCTAGGGAAAGGAATGCAGTGGAGGTGTGACCAGAGCAAAGAGATGAGTTAAAGTAGAAAACACAGTTGGTGCCCAAGTTAAAATAAATATTTTGTATTTTGCACTCTTTTTTTTTTTTTTCTCTCCCAGGTTTTACACACAGCTTTTGTAAGGATTGTAAGGTCTTTGAAAAATATTGTTGGAAAAAGTAATAATTTCAATAGGCAAATAAATAGATGTATTTTATGATTTTAACTATTTGTTTTATGGCAGAACAAAAAGGTTGTAAATCCTCAACATGCATTTCTTGTTTTAATGTGTAAATATGTGAAATTTTTCATATGAATAGGAGAGAGCTTAACACTTAAAGGCACAGAAAGCAGGGAATAGAGACTAAAAATGCAGATTAAATAGATTCAATACGAATCAAAGGGATTCAGATGTAAAATCTGCAAATGCCATCTACTACAGTGCAAATAGGGCTTATTTCAAGTTCCCAAGTCTGAACTCCACCTGAAAAAGCTTAACCTAAATAGAAAAATGCATCTGTACAAAACCTCTTGCCAGAGTTTTAAAAATAATTTGAACTTAAATTAGTGCAGCTTTTACCTATAATCAAAAGACGCATGTTAGAGTGGAAACTGAACTCTGGCTTCTGTTCTTGTTTTTGAGCACATGCACCACAACTGCACTGTGTATGGTATGAAAATCAGAGCAACAGTGGCAGATGTAAAGCACAGTATCATAGGATGGTGTTAATTTTTGATTCTTACCATGCAATATCCTACTCTAAGATCTGAAGATAGGGGAGCCAAGAGAAGGCTCTCTAGCCCTTGGCTACAGAAGGTTAGTGGTGAAGTATTTCCACTGTAGTGTTGGAGAACTGAGCTTTCACAGAATGGGTCAGGTTGGAAGGGACCGCTGTGGGTCGTCTGGTCCCACCTCCCTGCTCAGGCAGAGTCATCCCAGAGCACATTACACAGGATTGTGTCCAGATAGTTCTTGAATATCTCCAGTGGGGGAGACTCCACAGCCTCTCTGGGCAACCTGTTCCAGTGCACAGTCACTTGCATGGTAGTGAAGTTCTTCCTTGTATTCAGGTGGAAGTTCCTGTGCATCAGTTTCTGCCTGTTGCCTCTTGTCCTAATGCTTGGAACCACCTAGAAGAGCCTGGCTCCATCCTCTTGGCACCCTACCATATAGATTGTTGGGCTATAAATGGATCCATTTCTGTGTGTCAGTTTCCTTTCCTCTCATCACAGTTTGAAAAACTACGACTAGAAATGTCACCTGGATATGTGAAATTTTTTTTCCACCCTTACAGGCTGTGAAGGCTCAGATCTTTCCACTGTAAAGTCAAGAGTTGATAATCCTCTGCAGGGTAGTTAGAGCTGCTAGAGTGCCACACTTCAGCTGCTCCCTCTGTTCCCATAGGTACAGGTGTCCATTCTTCTTGCTTTAGGGGATGCTCTATTTGCACAGCCTTAATCAGCAGCACTTTATGGTTTTGGCCATTGCAGTTTATGATTGTGACAAAGTATATTTAATTTTAATGTGAAATTGGCCTGTGCCTCATTGAACAATGTACAAATAAAAGATATGGAAATCAAAACTGGTTTGACTTGCTGGCCAGCATAGACAAGAATAAAAAAAAAAGAACAGCTGAACAATTCCAGCAGGCAATTCCCAGTCTTTGGTGGGTGCTTAATTAAGCTTCCACATGTCAGTGGAAGGAGAGAGCAAGACTTTTCCTAGTAGTATTGCATGCATTTGGGTAATGACAATTATGACTTGGAAACATTAATTCTCATACAAGATGTTCTTCTTTGACATTCTGGTTTTATGAATATTAAAATCTTTATCATCTGGTCAACAACTCCTGCTATTCATTTTGAAAAAAAGCTGATATTTTCATGTTGTTCTGTAGATAGGGATTACAGAAAGATTGCAGGATTGTGGAACAGTGTAGAGCAAAAGCATGAACAAAAAAGGAAGCTGGATAGAGTCCTCTGCTATACTCAATCTTGCTCAAAACTTTAGGTGAAAAAAAAGGACTATGATAACCATTTTCAGCTCTGACCCTGTTGAAAAGCCTTTGAGAAAGAAAAAGTATCTTGCTATGTGGGCAGGCTGCTTTCAGTATGTATCTCAGGGAAAGATTTCACTTGATGACAGAATTATTATTAAATCATGTATTTGGTTGCTGGGAGTTACCCCAGACTTGAAATCCAATAGATAATAGGCTTTATGTTGCTGATAAAGTAGCTAAATCTGCATATATTATATCTGAAATAGATGAAACAAGCAAAGGAAATTCACTAAGTGTTTTAAAGACCTTTTTCTACTATATTTGTGGAAACAAGTGAAAAATGAAACATTTTCCAGTGCTTGACTGACTGCAGTGACATCATGCTTGTTAAAGGGTTTAACTGCAGCAAAACAAAGAGTCCAACTGCTCTGTCTCTGATGGGTAGAGAACTTCTTGGGTCCTAAATATGGTTATGAACAGTACCCCTGGAATACTTTGGAGATCCTGAACTGAAAAGTATGAGGCACAAATCTGTAATAAATAATAAAATCTCATTTTCACCTTTTTTTAATACCTGGTTTTCTATTTCAAAGGTACATAATAATGCAATGTGATTGGAATAGTGAGATCACTCTCTCCTCTCCCTAAGAAAAAAAGAAAAAAGGTTATGCAAGGATATTAATCATATTAGTTGTAACAGAGGGCAGCTATCTTCTCCAATACTTGTTTCATGACATAAATAATTTTTCTGGGTGTCTTGAGGAAGGATTAAAAAGTCTACTGTTAAAGAGCAAGGAAGATATGGATATTTTGATTTTGTCTTTACCATTGTTACTCCCACCCAAGATAAAACGTCAGCAGCAAATTTATCTCTGTTGTGTCTTCTGTCCCACTCAGCTTGGATCTCTGCTTCAGACTGTTCAGTGTTTGATAATTCACGATTAAGTCAAAGCTCCAGTTAACTTCTCCCTATAATAGCTGTCAAGGTGTAAAATACACAGCCTCCATGCAAACACTACTTAATTGGCAAGTAATTCATAGTATAGGCCTTCAGCTGCGATTGCAAATCAAGCTGATAGCATGAAAAAAATCACTGCAGTGAACGTAGCCATCATTATCTTCTAAAAATTGAGACTCTTGCAAGCACTTTCTCTTGCTGAGGGGTGAGAAGGCTATGGTCAAGCTAAACCTATTGCAGAATTCAAAGGAATTCTCAGGGAAAATGATGAGATGTTTTGCTTTTTCAGGCATTGCTATAATGGATTTTGTCTTAGAATAGAAAATGGAGGTCATACTGAAAAAAGGAAAATGTTTTTCTTTTATGTGGTCAAAAGTGGAAGCCTTCCAAATTTGGGAAAACACAGTAATAAATCTGCAGCCACCTAGAATTATGTGGTGTTACAAGTGAAGACAGCTCCAAACTTCATTCCTGCAGCAGGAACAAAACTCCATTTCCCCACCTTGAATACAGCACTGCCTGAGCTCACCTCCACTGGTCCAATGTGCTGTCCAATGTGGAGCCAGGCTGCCTGGGCCTGGTGCCTTCCAGGGCACTGCTGCCTGCAGCAGATGCAGTTACACCATGATTTTTACAAATGAGTATTGCCTGTACTCTAACATATGGGACGGTGAAATTCAAAGGTCCTACGGGGCTGGGCGGCACCTTGTGTGTTCCTGACCCCCCCCCCCCCTATGGCAGGCAACCACATCACTTGACTTCAAGAGAGGTACTGACATTAAAATTGGTCAGGTTTCTCATCTTGGCCCTCCAGAAACTGTTCAGGTGCCTCATCTGTCTGATGGTTAAGCAGTGGCTACCTCCCCTCGTGAGGTTCCCAGCTTGGTGCTGAGCACAGACCTGGGAGAGACCTTTGCTCTCTGGCAGCCTCTCCTTTACAGTTCTTTCTTGCGTGCTTAATGCTGTCAATTCACTGTAATTTTTTCCCCTTCCCTCTTGCTTGGGGATTTTCTGCCCATTTTCTCTGTGTTGCCAAGTGGTTCTGTGTTGTAGCTTGTTATCTGCCAGTGTGTTGGTGTTGCATATGGTAAAAAAGTGTAGCTGGCAATGTAGTATCACCTCCGCAAAAGAGAAAGATGTGAAACCCAGTTGAATTTAGCCCTGAAGCTGCTCCCGCTGGGACCTTCAGGGGCAGAGACCCTAATAGGTATCACGGATTAGGAATGCTGGGGAGCTCGATGCACAGGGTTGAGGTCGGGCAAACTTCTGTGCGCTGAATGTCAGGCTCTGTCACCGGGGATTTTAAAGTTGAGGTTAAACACAGTTGCTGGAAATTCTCTGAGAAATGGGGAACTCCAGAGGGAGCAAAACAGGTAACGAGGGTGGCAAGTGAACTGGTGCGAGAGGGGAGGGAGACGAACGATGGATGGCTCGCTGCTCGGGGTGAAACGAGCCCCCTGGAGGGGGTCTGTGGGCGAGGGGGCGGCTGTGGCAGCGCCTCGGGTGCAGTGCGAGGCGAGCGGAGCCGCTGCGGGCGCTGGTGCCGCTGCCGCGCGTGGGTGCCCGAGGCGAGGCGAGGCGGGGGACGGAGCCGGGCCGGGCACGGCTGCTCCTGAGTGTGCTCCACGGCAGCGCGGAAGCGGACACGAGAGTGGCTGTGGCTTGCCGAAAGGCAGCCGTGGGTGTTGTCCGTGGGGAGGCTGGCAGGGACCGGGGGCACCCGAGCCCGCCTGCCCTGCCCTGCCCTGCCCACTGGTGCTTGGCCCCGAGGGATGCTTGGGCTGTGGCTCGCTGCTCCTCCGCGGCGCTGCAGCCCTCATCCCTCCTCGCGGTGCTCTGGAGGCACTGGCAGAGTTCAGGTTCACTTTTTTGCTCTTTTCCATCTTGAAAACAATAGTAAATTCCTGAAAAGGGGTGAGCGTGTACCTGCATGCAGGTGTGTTCAGGGAGGGAGGCAACTGAAGCTGTGAAGTAGAGAAGGAAGGCAGCCCAGGGTCTGGCATGATGGTCTCCTGTTTGCACCAGTGGTTCTTGTGAGGCCAGCAAGGTGTAGTGGAATTACATCACAAAACCCAAATCCACTGCATTTCTCTTTTTGAGCCTTCCTCTATGTCTCCAAGGACCATAAAACTCTAAAAAACCCCCCACATCTATCACACTTAGTCAGTGGTTGCAGGAGCTGTGGTCTGAAGATGGTCTTGGTGGTGTCATGGTGGAAGCAGAGTGCACCTACCTGGAACAGACATGCAGGGGAAGGGGGAGAGACCTGGGCTCTCTTGGTTCTGATTCTTTCACTTTGAACAGGACACGTGGCTCCTGACACATGTTGTCTAACCAGCTTGGTTTTATGTGCTACTTCAGTCAGGAAATTAATCGGGCAAAAAAGATAAGGAAGCATTATGCTATTCAGAGTAAATCGCCGCATTACACAATGCTGCTCCCATTGCCTAGGTAAAGCTGTTTAAGAAAATGGGCTGGCTTGAGGGCTTCCTTCTGATTGTCTAATTAAACTTCCAACCTTTGCAATTATGAAAATAACCATGTGGTTAGAATTACTCGTATATGCTATAGGTAACTGTTGAATTATCTAGAAAGAGGCTAAGATGTTTGCCTTGAGATCTTATTCGAAGATATCTTTTCTTTTTTTGTGCACTTTGGGTTTTTTCCTGAAGAGACTGTTTCAGTGTAGAGTAGCACAAACCCATAAATGCAACTGCAGTGATGACCAAAACTGGAGGTCCACTTGTTGCAACCTCTCATTTGCAGCAACACCCAGTTAAAAAAGACCTCTGAGGAGGCAAGACACAAACCAGTTGGGTCTTTGTAGCCTCAAAAATTAGTTTCCATTTGAAAATCTTTCATTCAATGATAGCCAAGCAATTGGAAGATAAAGTCTTGTGTCAGTGTTTTACTGGTTAACTGTGTATTGTGTTAATGCAGAAAGCATTAACTATTTACGTGTTTTCTGACTTGAAGATGTGCCTCACATGCTATTATAGGAGAAGGTAAAGTTGTAGCTTTTTTTTTTTCTTTTTTGAGTCTAGGAACATTACAGCTATTTTTTAATTATCTACAGTTTTGAATGCAAGTAATTAACCTATAATTCTCAAATACTTTCTGGTTTATCTCACTTCAGTTAATTAAAGCCAAAAAACTCCTTTAGCATGGATATGTGCCCTACTATAATACAATTTTCTATTTTTGCAAGATCTATCAATATTGGAAACAGCTCTCTGCCTGATCTCCTGGGGTATAATCTTTCTCAGGTGAAGATGACTCCATTTTTCACAGTACACTTGTGCACTATGCAAGCAGTGTGCTTTGCCTGCCACAGCCTTGAAGGTTTTCATTATAGCAAAGCTACAGATACAAATATTAAAAACCTGGTCTTCAAAAGAATTGTCTCTTGTGTCTTAAGCTCATGGTTCATCACTGTGGATAACTGCATCAAATGAAGGACTGGTAGCAGAGTCTGTGTTGTCCTTCTGTGCATCAGAAATGGACTTCATGTCACTGAAACTGTTTCTTGTTAGGCTCTGTTAGCACCTTATTCTCAGCTTTAGTTGATATGAATGAGCACATCCCTTTGTTAGTTTGCTTGTGCTGTATGTCATCTTTTTTTTTCTCCTGTTTTATCTTATTCTCCTTATAAAAACAGAGCTATGTCATGCACAGCTGGATGCACTCTGAGAAATCTGCTGCTGCCTGAGTGCTACCTGTTCGTGTGATCGGAGGGGAGTGCTGAGCTGAAGAATAGAATATGTCTTTTGTGATTGATCTGCCAGGCGGGTTTGATAGCGCGGAAAAAAGTAGGTGTTGTACATACAGAAATGTTCGGGCTTGGACTCTGTTTTCAGTCTGAAATATGAAGTGTTGAAATTGGAAGGGAGAGAGGGACTTTGCATAACCAAGCCTTAAGTGCAGCTGAATGACTTGTCTGGTGTGTTCAAGTGATTTTTCAGTTTCTAATGGGGCTGGTTGCAGTGGGGACTGCAGTGTGGTAGCCCGTGGAGGTATTGACAGAAGCAAGGATCTGGTGGTGAAGGTGCGATACATGTGGTATTCAGCCATCACTCAATGCTTCACATTCTTGTGAGAAATCTGCTTTAATCTGGGTCTGGTTCCAACTGGCAATGCATAACAACAAGGCTTTCCAGCCTTCTCCTCCCCCGGGGTTTCAGTCCTTAAAGATGCAGGTTCTGATAGCATGTTTTTCTTTCTAATCTAAAATTTAGTTAAAAAATTGACAAGCACTTACACCCAGAAAAATATTTAACCTTACTGCCAAGCTGGAATTAGCCTTTGAGTTACTTTCTGCTGTTTCATGGTTAGCAGCACTACAGTGATCAGAAAGTGGCATAGCTGCTTCACTCCTGTTCTCTTTGCATCCAAGAGCTCCATGAGGTCACCCTGGTGTCACCTTGGCTCTTTTGAAATCTTTCTCTAGTAAAATTGTCATCTATTTCTTTTCCTTGTAATTTAAAAATCCCCTTCTTACAAGGTCCCAGGAAACAATAGGTAAGAGATTGCAGCCCCTTGGGACACAGATGTGGTCCTTGTTTTCCATTCTGAAGATGCACAACTTCCATGCAGTGGTGGTGGCTGCCAGGACTGAACTGTTTCGTGACTGAACAGGGCTACGTATGGGTGAAATATGCTTTCCCTGAGTTATTTCAGGGTGACCTTTAGTATTTTGACACCATTTTTCATATATCTAGCAGAGTGAAGATAATTTAGACTAGCGATTACGTGTCTAGATGTGTACTTTATTGCAAGATGTTTATGCCCCTAGCCACTGAAATGGACTGTTGTCAGACTTTGTTATGTACAGTGTACAATATTGGGTAAAAATAGGTTTTATATGCAAAGTCAGTGCCCCAGTGCTAAGTCAGGGAAAACCACTTTCTTTCTAGCTATAGTAACCAAAACAGGCTCATTTTGCTCCAAAAGGCCAGTTTTTCATGTCCTTTTGCAGTTGATGTGGTCTTTGGGTTTAGTCCTACAAAGAAGCCTCAGTTGTTCTCTCACAGATTGTGGGTGTTTTGCTTTTTTTGATTTTATTTTGTTTGTGTCCAGTATTCCCTGACGACTTCTGAATTGCCACTAACTTTCATAAGTCCCTCTTAATATTTTTATCTGTAACTCTGTAAGAAATGCAGTCTCAGTGTCTTTAAAACTCTGTATAGCTTCAAGAACCTCTTGGTAAGCCAACTGTAGTAACAAGGCTGTCCGGTGCCGGTAGCTCCAAGTAGACCTGATGGCAGTAACATTGGATGTCCCAGCCTAGTCTATCCAAAGGTGAAGGGATCTGTTTTTGGAAGGTTTTACAGGACCCCTGTGTACATCTTGTGTTGCAGAGCCGCAGAAGCATTGTAGTGCTCCACCCACAGTGACTTCGTGACTGCCAGTGCTGAATACCAAGCATCAGCCCTGGTGCAGCTGGGCTCTGATCGCACAAGGATTTTTGGGTGTTTTACAGTTTGCAAATTACCCTGATACTCAATTCTTTGCTGGTCTGGAACCTAAAAACCCCACTTGCAGGAGTTATAGTGCACTGAGTTTCTAGGCACAGAGACTCCAGCTGACCTCAGTACAGTCCTCGTGAGTCTCTAGATATATTATTTTTGCACACATTGCTTGGCTTTCTCCAAAGAGAAACCATAGGCACTGGCTGTCTAAAGCACATTTGATTTAGGTTATTTTCCATTTACTTTAATCATATTCTCAACCCATTTAACAAACATACAAATGTGTAATGCTTGGGGCAGACCCAGTTCGCCTGTGGGAGAAATAGTTATTTTAAATAAAAACAGTCTGATTTTTCTGGAGGTGATGAAGACCCGCAATTCTGATTGACTAGTTCACCAATAGATAAAAATCAAAATATCATCAAACTTATCTATTTACAAATTGTCCAGGAGCAGATTGTGAAATTGTCAGGTTTGTCATGTAAAGTTATTCACTAATTTCTTCAGGGAATAATTAGATCATTAGACAAATATGCCATAGGCAATCTGTGTGGGAACTTGTGTAATTAACCAATCCAAAATGAGTGATAAATTGTATATCGGTAATTTTCACACTTAGCAATTTAAGATGTGTTAAGTAGTTTTGTCATCAAGTTAAGGAACAGAAACAATACATTATGACTTATATAACTAATTAGCATTCCTGATTTTACAAACACAAACAATTTGGAATTTACCTTGGGCGACAGTTTGCTCATGTGATGTAGGAGAATATTCATGAGCTCAGAACTTTGCACTCACTTTTTGCAAATGCTTGAACGTTAAAGAGGTCATAAATCTGGTTAATCAGAAATTTGCCTTTCAATTTTAACAAATGTTCATGGTATGTTACTAAGAGGAAAAAAAAAAATCTCTTTTCTTTCCCTGATATTGGCTCAGCTTCTTGTAAAATCCTCTTGACAGCACTTACTGAATCAGAATTGTGTTGTACTAAGGAATGGGCCTGTGCATGTTTTGTAAAGTACTGGGTGATTCCTTTGTTCACCGAATTGCTGAATTTATGGTGCAGTGTCCAAATTATGACTCTGATTGTAAATGATCTTGGGGGCGGGGAAGAGGTTGGAGACAGGAAGATATAGTAATTGGAAAAGGTTAAATTCAGAATGGATGGAAGTTAGTAGAGGTTAAACTGTGGCCATAAGTAGGCAAAAACAGCACAAGCCTGGTTACCAGGTGGAAAGGCTATGACCGCTGTGGTATAGGAGGAGTGTAGCAAGGAGAGGTATTGTACCATGAAGTGGTGCAGGTTTGGTGCTGCATTTCTTTTTTAAGACCTCAATACAGCCACCTAAGAAGGCAGGATATGTGATTGTAAATCGTGGAAAACAAAGGATTCTGTTGAATGTTAACTGTATATATGCATGCATTTATATCTATATATGTACACATATCATACAAAGAAAGATGAGCAGATGACCTCATGGTCCTCTTCCATACCTGACTCTGAGGTCCACAAGCCCCACAGCCCTGCAAGCATGTTAGGCACAAACTCCAAACTCCTCTATTCTCTCACCCTGTTCTGCTCTACAGTATCTTTTAGGTACAGAGTGAGCTCACCAGTATAATATTGGGTCAAGAACTATGCAACACCATGTATATATAACAAGGCTGTGGTGTGTGCAATCCCAGGCTACTGATGATATCAAGATCTCTGGGAAGAACAAGCAGCTGTCTGCTTTTATACATTATGCTGATACTACAGGAACTGAGAATGGTCTCTGGTTTGCTCAGAACATATAATTAAACAGAGGCAAATCAGTGACACTGTCCAGTTGCATTAAGACACCAAAAAAATCCACAGACATTCCTGACTTGAAGCTCTTAAAGATCACTGGGTTGGATTCTCTTTTTCAGCTTGAAAAACATGTGTGTGCCACGGTGGTTTTAGAATGAAGTGTATTGTGTATAACCTGTTAAAAATAAAATTTAAAAAAAAAAAATCCACTGCACTACTGGAGAGTCAGCAGAGGGAGTGCGAGTTAGGAAGCCCCTCTTTTAATATCTGAATGACTGCAGTGCTGGAGGAGGGAAGTAAACAAAAAGACATGTGTGAGCTAGAATTGTGGGAACAAAATAGACCTAAAACAAAATCTTGATGATAAGATGACAGCAACACCCCTTGATAAAAATGGTGATACCCCTGCCCTTGGAGGCATGTGAGTTTGATTGAATACATTCTAGAAAATGTAATAAATTTCTTGAGGTTGCCTAAGCACTTTCAGCTCCTGTGATTTTAATTATTACCCTTGCAATATTGTGCTCACACACCCTGGTCCATCAAATCATAGTTACATTTGTTTTTCTGTATTTTTGACTCTTCAGTTTCTACTGAAATGATACAGTCTCAATATTACTGAAATGGTTATGGAGTCAAGCTTAAATTGTGTTCTGAGTGCCTTTAATGTGTGAAAAAGCCATAAGGCAAATAACAAGATTCTCAGGGCTTGAAAAGTCATGATGGTGCTTAAATGTTTTGAGTTGGCAGAGCTAGCACTACTTAAAATGGCATTTAATGAGGGTGCATTTCTGGGCAACTCCACAGATTCTATTTTACCTCTGCATCTTATAGGGTTTTTCTTTTCAGTTACAGAGAAAATATGTAATAAAAAAGCCTGAAATAGCATATTCACATTTATGTTTAATTTGTCTGTTCCAAGAACACATAGTTATTCCCTAGAGCTGTACTCTCTTTTTTTTTGGTTGGTTCAGGGCTTTTCCTTCAGCCATAGCTGTAGTCAATCATGTCTGAGACCAACCGTTTCTCCAGGATTGGCCCTAAAAATTAAACCACGCTGCAGCTTTAATTAGGGAAAACCTTCTGTTTCTCAGTCCTAGAGGTAAAAAGCAATGCCATACTAGCTGGATAATACATTAAATAATTGAATGTGGTTTTGTCTGGTGCTTCAGAAATATGCAGCCTGACCTTTTTTACTTCCCAACAAATCTGCATTGATGTAGATCATCCAAATGTAGATAAGCAGTTGTATAGGAGATACTTGTGGACTACTTACATTTTTGCTCAGCTTTGAATACAGTTATATATCTGTGAAGTAATTTACTTTGAAGTATGTGCTCAGAAAGAAATGCTCCTTGAGATTAAGGGGGCAAGGATGTTGAAAATATTGCTGGTTGGTTGTGTTGTTTTTGTTTGTTTGTTTCTTTAAGTACAGAAAAAACCTCAATAAAAATATCCAGTGTCCACTCTACTTTTGACTGCTAAAGTTCGCTCTTTGTAGGATGCAAAGTGTGACTTCTGTCTGTCTGATATGGACTATTGTGCTAGTAACTCCTCATGCATTTTCAGTTTGTTTCTTTCCAGTACTATGTTACCCAGTTTATTTTCAGTGGTGTTTTTTTTTTTTTTCTCCCCTCTCCCCTTCCTAAACTTCTGTCAATGTGTTATGGTAATGCAGCTCGGCTTTCCACTCATGAGGTGCCTGCATTCATTGGTGGGTGATACGAATAAGTAAAACCTGTCTCGTAGTGCGCATTCACAAGAGTGTTGAACTGAGATTACACTGACATCTGAAATTCTGGCAGTTTGTAACTCCAAGTGCTTACACTTTGTAAATCTCAATCGCGTCCTTAATGTAGATTTTGTTTCGTTTCCTGCTAAAGAGTAAAAAATGTAAATTTAGAAAGACTGTCACTCTCCCCCTTGGTCTTTGAGTGATTTAAGTCATTCCTTTGTCAACCGATCTAATGTGTTTTTGCAGCGATAATGTGTGCTTAGTCTCCAACATCTGTGCGCTGGACAGAACTGAGATTCCTAGATGTGTGTTGGGTGCACCATAGCACAGTGACATGTAGGTAAAACACATGGCTTTATGCAACAAGTACAAATGAGACTGTTTTGAACTGAGCATTGTTTGAAAGCTATGATGAAAGAAATTAACATCAGGCACAGGCTTATTTGATTTTATCGAAACTGTCCTCTTCCTTGAAGAAACTGGAAGTGGAGTGAGCCTGCAGTGCTGTAACTGGCTCTGGGACTGTTGACTTCTGGGGAAGGTCAGGTGTGGGTGAGAGTGGGGTGACTCAGGGCTCTTGCTGGCATGGACTTGAGTCACAGCACCAGGTTCCTGTGCCTTTCTATTGCCTGCAAAAGCAGAGGTCTGTGACTATGGCCTCTCATAAGAAGAGCCTGTACCATGTCCTCAGTGAATAGAGCAAAGACCTGTGAAGAAGAGAACACTTTTCCCTGATTTATCTGAACAGACATCTCTTGCTGGTGGTTGTTCCCATTGGGACTGCAGGACACTTTAGGTTTGTTCATGAGTTGAGTTCTGACATGGCTTTATCTCTCAAAACCAAGCATAATTTGTGTCTTTGTGCTTTCTCCTTAGATATCTGCCACCTTCTTGCCTACCCCTATGTGCATGCACTTAAAGACTTCTTGTCAGCTGAAGTCGCCTCAGTGTCACTGTGTGCTGCCGGCTGCCTGTAAATATATATTTTTTTTTAAATTTAGAGCAGAGGGAACCAGAAAGATGCAGCTCTGTGCTTCTGACCCTGAAAGAGCCCAGAGGCGAAGCAGGTACCTGAGATACAGTTGTAACCCACAGAAGATTGGGGCTTTTTTCTGCATTGTTGTTTAGTGAGGCTCAAGTTAACATTGCCGTGGGGGTCTTTCTCAGGGCTAGACCTTGGAAACAAAGACTGTTCCCCAGCAAAGAGCTGACAAGCCTCAACATGTTAAACCTACAACTACCATTTGCCCTTGTGCAGCATCACCTGCTAAGTAAGGAAGGGAAAGTTCCAGATACAAAATTATATGGTTATACAAATACAAAATCCTTCTTGCAAAATAAAGAACAACATGCCAAAATAAACCACTGCACTCTGTAGCAGAGGAATGGAGCAGCTGCTCTTGGGTAAGACGAGGGGCGTAGCGGCGGGTGTCGGAAGTCAGCCTTTGTGCTGGAGAGCAGCAGGTGGAGTGAGATGGTTTCTGTTGCGCAAAGTCTACGGTCCTTAAATACATCAAGGGCTGTGTGACCTGAAGAGAAGTTGTGGGATGTGGCCATGCTCTCTCTAGTGGGTTCTTTGAGGTGGTGGGTTTCATGACAGTGATGTTCCTGTGGACCCCTGGCAGGGGAAAAGTGGAGGGGACTGGTGGTGAGGTCCAAGCTTTGCCTGCAGCAAAGTGGCTTGGTACAGCTGTGGGTATCCAAGGTGTGGTGCAGAAGCAGACAGGAAAGACAGGCTTTGGTTGCTGTGGGGTCCAGGGCCCTCCACATGTTGCTTCAGGGATTGGCCTTGGGCTGTGTCCAACCAGTCTCTGCAAGTGTCCCTAGGGAATGTCCAGTTTTGCTCAGTTGCATCCTTGTTTTAATGATTTTTTCCTTTTTCCCATTTGAATACAGGAAATAAAGTAGATCGCAATGCTGGCAATTTAAATGCATCAAAGATTCCCTAACTTCTCCATTTAGGGTCTCCCTCTAAAAGTTTGCTTTGGGTCAATTGAAACAGACTAAGTTCTTCTTCTGAATAAAAATTCATCACAAGCAAAAGTTGCTTCTGGCCAAAGCAGTATCTTTAATTTCTTGTTATTTGAACCTTCATTAAGTTTTATTAAAAATAGATTAAAAATTTCAAATTAAACCTCATTTTGTTGTTTAACTCTTCTCCCCAAATCCAAGACTCATTTAGAAGCCTGAGGGAAGAAGTTGACTAGTAGAAGTTGTTCTCAATTCATTCAATAGACAGATCCAAGTTTGATGTGCAGTATCAAACCCTGTTGATTTGAAATAAATTGATAAATAAAATAGTTGTCAAGAATGTTGCCAAGCCTTTCTCATGTAGACTTATGAGTGCCAGCTGCATTTGGTTCTTATTTTTAGGACTTCTCCATATTGTAACAGGTTTGAGTCCTAAAACTGAGGGCTGACATCTTGAAGAACAGTATCATCATGTCTTGGAAGCTTAGACCAAAAGACAGGAGTGAAAGGTCACTGACTTATGTAACAATACATTCTCCTGTGTTTAAATAATAAAGATTCAGCAATTAATTTAATTAATATAGGCAAAACAAATTTTAAAGGATGTTCTGCTTTTCCTAATGAGATTTTAAGTGGGCTAGCAGAATTTAATTTAATTGGCAACATTTTATGTTTAAGCTACTGCAGGTCATTTTAGCAGCTGAGCCTTATATTGTGTTTGGAGCCCACGATGGGTGGATAATCTTGTTTTAGAGCAGGAACTGTCAGAGTGGTGCCACTACCCTATCCACAATCCTTCCCAAAGGGGACTAGTCTGAAGGAGTGCTCTTGTGCAACAGCCAGAGCAAAAACTCATGAGCTGTGCTTTCAGTTTTGGTGTCTTTGGGTCCTACTGCCTATATTTGAGTTCCTGAGAGAGTGGCAGAACCTTCTGGATCTCTCTGCTGTTTTATCTTCAAGACTTGCACTGTGGCATAAGTGATTCTATCTTTTGATCAGACCACGCAAGCTATGCCTTATGGTTTCAGGTGAAAAGTTACAGCGCAAGAGGAAATACCAATGGCAAAGCGTTCAGCTAGTTTGGACAAAAAAGCATTGTATTTGCCAAATATGTAACACAAATTGTTTCTTGAACTCTGACCTCGACTGAGCAAGTGTGATCGTCTTTGGAAACCCCACTGGCACCCCCAGTCACCCATAGAATTATGAAGACTTTTCCAGCACTGTCTTTTTTTTTCTGCAGAGAGCTCAGAGGGGAGCCAGTGTTACAGCCTAGGTATGTCAGCACTCTCTGCTGCTTATGCTGAAGGAAACTGCTCAGGGTTGACAGCAGCAGAATTGATCTGTGAGGCCACTCTCTCTGTCCATCTTCTTCGCCCACCAGATCATCCTTTTCTGAGAATCCCTGAGCTGTCTGGCCACGGGTTCAGGTTGTGCTTATTCTTCCTACTGTGTAGGTGTGAATAAAACACTAGGTATTGCATTTAGTCTGCAATATCAGCTTCAAGGGCCATGGAAGAGTTTGAAAATACGTAAAGTATATATCTGTTTGTGGATTCAAAGATTCTTAAAAAGGGGGAGGAAACCTCCCACCCTTGTAATTAATACTCTTTGGCACTTCTTTCAGTCTGAGTTGGACCAGTGCTTCTTCATTGATCCGTGTGAAGATTGTTGAGCCATATAAAGACCCTGCTGTCATATTCCTGTCAGATATTCTGTCATGTGTCCCTGCCCGACTAGCAAAATGTCATGCACAACACAGCCTTTCCTACACAGAATAGCCTGGGGCAAATGCACTTTACTAGTGCCTAACAACCCATGGGATCTAATCTCTGCTCCCTTACTGACTGTTCATAACCTCTCTGTGCACTTCGAGACTTTTCAGACTAATCCTTCTGCATATAATCATAGCAAATAAGAAATTGGGAAGGGAGCAGCAACCAGGGCTGTATTTACGAATCCACGTGTCTGCTATGATAAATCTACATTTCTGTCACTTTTTCCCATTATTTTCAGGAAGCAAAGTGTCTGTGATGACTTAACTGCAAGAAGAGGTTTAATGTATACTTACTGGCAAACAAGCAACAACAACGCTTTAGTTTAACTTGCTATGGACAGTGGGAGACCCTCTATGTGTGATTCCTGAAGGTGATAGCAAGGGAGCTTTATCATACCTGGCTGTCCTCCGTGGATGGCAGATTATCCTGTGTGCCAAGATCCAAGAAGGAGCCGACAGAAGGGTAACCTGACATTCAGTGATAGCACAGTAGTTTCCAAATAACTGGATTTCTGTGGTCTGCCAGTGTTGGTTGACACACCTGGATATACATGCCTTTCATGAGCTAGAGTGGGAAAGGCTTATTCTGTGGATGTAATTAATGACTTGGCATTTCCTATGGGATGCTCCACTTTGGGGGCATGTGTGCAGAAAGTCTGGTGAGGTCCTGGAATAATTGTTTTTGTGAAGATCATTTTAGAGTGAAGAAGGTGCTGCGAGGTGACATTAGAGGTTGGGTGGAGTTGAATGCCAGATTAATTGCTACAGTTAATTAAATACGCCCTGAAAGTGGAGAGAGGTGGAGTTGCTTGCTGTGGGGACATGGGAGTGCAGCAAGTGTAGCATTGCAAAGTGCCCAGGTGAGGTCCAAAATGTTGGAGCTCGCTTAATATTTGTGTGTCCTTCCAAAGGCAAATCTCTTTCCAAAATCCAATGGTTATTTGGCCTGGATACCTTGTGGGATAGGATTAAGCTTCATATCTTTTTGTGTGTGTGAATCCAACCCAGTTCACTAGTAGCTGTAAGGAAGTGAGTTAAATCAATGTGTGCGTGGTGGCTGCTCACTAAAGGAACCTCTGTTGTGGTACCCACATTGCAAACGAAACTCACTGCTCTGAGCTGGGGGACTCAGAAGAGCTCAAAGCTGCAGATGCCGATTTTTGCTCTCATCTCCTATGAGAAACTTAGCCCTGTGTCTCAGAGCTGGGCGGAGATGGCCTGGCAGCGAAGGCGCCTGTAGATAAAGAGATCACATTTTTCATCAGCACTGCCAAAATGATTCCTTTCACCCCGTGATTATTCTCTAAAGTATTTTTATAGCTATACTTTAGAGAGATGCAAATGAGGTGACTTGTGTGTCAGTAACTAATGCACTTTGCACTGAAGTAATACCAGGTGCAACACAGGTACTGTCAGCTCTGCTGGTGAGCTGAATGCAGCTCCTCGGGTGGCTGGAGCCCCAACAGCCTGCTCTGCTCTCCCTTGGATAAGGGAGAACCACCTTGTGACTAAATCAGAGCTGGGACGCAGGAGGTCAGTCCCTTACTCCCAGCTCTGACCTGGACTACTTCTGTAGCCTACAGGTCACTGTTTAGAGGAACAACCTGCTGGTGTGGTTGCTCCCAAACCTATTTCAGTCCAGCCGAGCTGTGCAAGACAAAAGCATTTTCTTGAGCAGTCTGTGGATGGACCAGGAGTGCTAGTGCAAGCAGGTTATGTGGCTGAGCTGGAGAGAAGGTGGGACACAGCTGGAGGCAGCCTGAGGCACAGCTGCCTTTGGGAAGATTCTGGGTCACATTTGCAAATGGGAGCATGCTGCTTCCTTTTTCTCCCCTCCCACTGATAAACAAGCACATTCCTCCAACAATAATATTAGTTATTTCAGTGAATTACACCTGAGATTAACCTGTGCTGTTGGGCTTCACTTATGTTTGTGAAAAGCAAGCAGAAGTGCTGAGGCCATCCCCAGGAGCTGGGAATGAAGATTGCTGCAAGCTGTGGCATACTCCAAGGGCAGTGAAAGAGACAGACTTTGCATTATTCCTTGCATATGTGGCAACTCTGAGAGCACCAGGAAGCTTGCCCTGCTTTCTCAGTATGCTGTAATCCCGCGGAGGTGTTTGCGATAGCAGCTTTGATCGTGCAGTACCTCTGACCTGCACAGACTGGGGTGCTGGAACAGCTTCAGCCCAGGATGGCTCCACTGGTTGAGGGGAGAGGTCAGACAGCCTGGGGACAGAGGGAGAAAAAATGTTCACTGGGACAACTGACGTCTGGACTGATATGCTTTCTTTAGTCTTGGAAAAGGTTCAGCAGGCTTAGCTTCTCTCTTGACACATGCTCCTTAGAAAAATAAGTTCAACCACGGGAAACTGCCCAGACATCACATTTTCAAAACAGAAAGTTTCCATTTGCTTTCATGCATTCATGGTGTTTTAGTCAGGCTGTCTGAAACTATAACTGTGCTGTTACAGCACAAGACTCGGGACTCTGCCTTGCTGTATAACCTCCATGTTTGCTCTAGGTGTACCCTAGGAAATAGCTGGAGGCTGGGGTACCTGTCATGAACTGATTACTGGTCTAAATGGCAGATATGACAAATGAAGATATCATAGACATCAGAAAAGGAGGGAATGGCATATTGCAGCTTGTGCATTTGTGGTTTCTGAGTTTAGATGCACCAATATTTTATTGGGTCCTCTGTTTATACCAACACAGGAGGCCAGATTCTCATGCCGTGTGAACGACAAGCTCAGTGCAGGGCCTGCTCTTTGATGTTTCTAGGCAAAGGGATTTCTCAGGAGCAGTTTGAATGAGGTGAGGGGCTGATGTGTGCTGACTAGAGCTTAGAAAGCTGTTCCAAGCATGAGAGAAGGTGTGGGAGATGGTGCAGAAATGCCTCTGTGATGAGGGAATGAAGGGGAATGCAAGGTCAGTGCTGCAGGACTCAATGGGGGGTGGGTCAGGTCACATGTGGGACCGTGGGCAAATCCATTAACTGCTCTGTGCTTAAGCTTCACCGCTGTAAAGCGGGGATGGTAATGCAATATCCTTGGCTCCTGTGGTAACTCACAGTTGATAACAGAGATGTCCAGAGTAAACACAGCTAAGCCTGGATCTGGGTGTGCATTTGGATTTGTGCCGTTCTTTCTTTTCGATGCTTTTACAAATCCTGCCGAAGTCAAGGGGCTATGAGAAACCAGGCTTTATATCGGCATCTGGAGGCCGAAATTCCAGCAGAAGACCAGTTATTGTATTATTCTACTTCATTAAGTACCTCCTTGAGGGGCTAAAGTAGCCTGTGAAAATGTGTTATCGTGAGCAGTGGAGTGTCTTACAGCCCTTTGGGAAAAGGAAAGATATGCTATCTGTACACTTCAAGATCCATTTGTAGTGGCAGCCCTGTAGATTGCACCCCCCTCCCCCTGCTCTCTGCTTGTTGTAGTACCTGAACACTTCAGATATTGCAGATAACTCTCTTTGCTCCACACAAGCAGTTTCCCAAGTAATATAATTTAGTACTGGCTGCAAGAATCTCACATACAGAAGCTTGTACCTCTTCAGCCCAGGACTTACATAGGTCAAAATTCAAATAATGTTTGACAAGGAATGTAGTGTTGCTCATGTAGACATAGAGGTAGAAATAATTTCAGATTCTTGTGTCCATTTAGAAAGCTGTTTCTTCTACTAACTGCTTTCCTACTGCTGGGATGTGTCTGGGTTAGTGCACACTGGACTGTATGTTATCCTTTCTTGGTGGTTCCTGTCCTGAAATGAGCACTGCTTCAAGTTACCATCTTTCATGGATTTCCAAGCAATAAATGCAGGTAACTTGTTTTGAGGACAATGGAAAGTTTCAATGTGAGTTCAGGAGTTTGTAGGGTAATAGATCCTGTCCTGTCATATTCAATACCAGAGGGTATAAAATACGTCAGATAATTCATCAGCTGCTGGGATTAGATAACATAACTTAATTAAGGTACAGTTTGGCTGAAAAACATGCACTAAGACAGGAGTAATGCTATTACTGAATACCATGTAGTAACACGTAGTTGTCTTTTCTAGAACAATAGAAGAATAAACAGACATCAAAATGGATAAATCTTTTCACATGTTCCTAGAGATGATCAAATAATTAATGGCAAAATCTAGCTTTGTTTATTTTCCATTTTTAAATCCTTCATAATCCAGTCCTCTCTTCTCTTTTCAGCTTCTTAGTGTTTGCCAAGTTGCTTCTGAACAATTTTCAGCTGATAAGTTCTCATGAGGCCTCTGCTCTGTAACTAGCTGGTATTTGTTCATGATGTGCTTGACTGCCTGCACTCTTATTCTTTCTGAGTAAATGGCTTAAACTTTTTGAGCACGGAGGAATAATGGAGCCACACACACTTAATTTGTGTCATTTGAAAATTTATATTGAAGTAATGAAATTTTTGGGTTTGGGACTGCTATAATAGGCAGTGACAGGGGCAATTCAAAAAGGGAATAATATGACTGGACTGCTAGCAACAGATAGATTTCATTGACTGTCCTTTCCCTCTTCCTCAGTTCTTTGTATCATATAGATTGATTGAAAAAAAAAGTATTTCAACGTTTGGTTCTTGTTCTTAGTGGGGTGCAATGTGTCCAGGTGCGGTGGCTGACCTTTATTCTTCGTTCCTGCACAGATTTGGGTTGGTCGCTGCCTTATTGCCTGTACTGCTAAAGCAGCACTGCCCGATGCTCTCTGGCTGTAGAGCTGCTCTGCTCCCCTCTTTCCAGGCTTGTCTTGCAAGGAGTGGAGGTGGCCTGAAACAGACTGAACAGCCGAGTACAGTGGACAACTGGGATGCTTATGCTTGAGCTTAGTCCCTGGCCTAGGTACAACCTACATGACTTATCCTTGATGTATAGCTAAGAAATTGATTCTTTCCTATCTTTAAGAAGCATTACTGGGGGATGGGAAAATAATGTGAGAGCTGGTTTAATAACAGATTTTTTTTTTTTTTTTTTTAATGTGCAAAAGCAATTAGAACCAGAAAACTTTCTTTATAGACTAAGGGTAGCCTTCAGGATACCCAGTGTTACACTCAGAGGTTGGCTACAGATACAAAAGGCAAGGAAAGTGCAACTTCCGGGGTAGCAAAAACCTTGAGATGGCCCAAAGAGAAAGGATATATAGGATCTCTTAGCCTGTAGGTCACCCCTGTCCTGTCATGAGTAGTAGACTAATGCGTGTGAAGAATATGCTTATTTATATCTGTGGTTTTACCAGAGGGGGTTGTCAGATTATACTTGATAAAGCTTGAAAATGTTTCTGCATTTATGGCACTGTTGATTTGCTGAAAGGAACAACCAAGCAAATAACTGATGACTGATTTTTGCCGCCTTGTGCAAAAATATGTCTAAGTGCGTGACTTCAGCAGGCTTTCCTACCACTGCAAGGGAGATCAACATCAGTATTGCACTCTTTCGGGGTGAGGGGAAAAACTTTGTTCAGAAGTAAGAGAAGAGGAAGGAGGAAAATGTTTAAGTATTTCAGTGGGACATTACTGTATCTGCATGTATTTTTTCTTGCCTTTGTATTGACTTAGGTCCCTCAGTTTATTTATTTTTGACTTTAAGAGGAACAAAGCAGTGATTCATCACCAATATGCGGGGATACCTCACTTTGTATTTGTGTGGTATGGTCTGTCCAAGTGGCTCAAAGGCCTTTACAGACTTCAAGGGCTGTGACTTCAGCTGGTATAGCAGTGTTATGCTGACACCAGCTGAAAATCTGATCCTATCTCAGTTCCAGTTTTGTCTGTTTTTTGACTTGACATACCATAGTATTACAGATGCTAAACCAGTCCCCCCAAATTCAAGAACAGCACGATGCGAGAGAAGTCATCCATGAGTAAATCAGCTTTAAAACTGCAGAAGCCCCCAACTTTTTCAGTTTCTTGTTCATGTAGTTTTATATATCTGTACTGAAACACACTGTTTGAATGAGTCCAAGTTAGCAATTGATGAGAATTACTTTGTACAGCAGCCCTGCATTTACTGTTATTTACTCTCTGTCAGTCCTGTGGGGGTGTCTCATGCATTTTATGATGGTTTGTCTTGTATGTGATAATTTTATGTTGGTGAGAATTTGAAAACTGGATGTGCACGTAGATGTAGAGAGCTGCTCAAAACTCACCTCTGTGATTGCTTTCTATACCATAGCTAATTATGCATTAGTTGGGAAATTCGTGCTACTCACGCGTTTACAACATTTGAATGTCAAAATGTCATGCTGGACCAAAATGCTGCAAAATCCATACTTTTCTGTAAGTAGCTGTATTGATTTTGTCAATTCTGCAAAGAATTTATATATTTTACATAGCATGGTGTGTGTGTATGTATGTGTAAAATTTTAAATTTCTGTGTTATATGTAATTGTTGTCAATAAAATATTGACAGGTGTTGATTCAAATAACAACCTGATTTTTCTTTTTATTAGCAGAAGCTGAATCAGGTTTATTGGGCTTTTTTGTTTGCTTTCACTCAGACCCCATTACTGAAAAATCTACAGGTTTATTTGCTATCCTACTTGAACATTTATTACTTTGTGTACTTACTTACCTTTGGAATCTTTGGAACTGGTCAAATGTTTCACTCTTTAAAAAAACAATAACAAAAGAACATTAGTAAGATATAGTTTGCAGATAACTGTCTTTGGTATTTTTAGTTACAAGTTATCTGGACCTATTCACTAACACTGTTTAACAGTTTTTAATAATGAACATACTTCCCTATCAATAGAAAAACTTGGAGCTCTTCATTACTAATGGAATGTACTTCCTCTGTGTAGTTCGCATAAATAAGAATAAACTGTAGGCATTACAGGCTGGTCACAACAGGGAGATAGTTAAATAGTCAGTAACACTGCAGAAACACAGAAGAGGTTTTGACTTCTTTTAGGAAGAAACGTTGGCTTTATGACCTCCTAATTAGCTCCTCATAAAATCCTCAAACTTTCTTTTGTACCTTTTGCCTCAGGTCTTTCTTTCCACACAGCATTATCCTTGTCTTTTGAAACAAAACTGTATTACTACTATTGGCTGTGGAACTGCCTGCACTGATGTTGAATGAATTTGGGTCAAAATAGTCCTTCTGGTGACTGCTGATATGGGATTTGGCAATTAGTTTATTTTGAACCTTAAAACCATAGTAAATACAAAATAGAAATTCCTTGTGTAAAGGTTTTAATGCATAAATGTTGTGTTAAATATTATCTGTAATTTCAGAAATGTCTCATTATAAACTGTGAGGGCTTCCAGCAAGCTGGAGTCATGTGTAATGCAGTTTTTAATTCTGAACGTTTAACAAGTGTTCAAGGATTAAATCATCCTGCTCCCTGATGTGTTTTGGTGGTCTAAACCAAACATGGTCTAAGATTCCCCCACCTGGGCTTTACATTTCCCTGTAGTCTTATATAAGCCATGTAATACAACGGGATGCTGTGTCACTTATTCCAAAGGTATCATCACCAGTGGAAATTTGCCAGGTGACTTCATCCTCCCACTTGGTTTTGCCTCTGTCTCATGGTTGCATTTCAGGGAGGGAGCATACCAGCCTGTTGTCCTTGTGCACATCACTAAATTTTCTTTCATTATTTCCTACTGTGGAGTCCTTGAGGATTACTTGCCCTTTTAGGAAAGCTGAAAGGCCTCCTTTCATAGCTGCTTAATTCCTATCATAAAGATACCTATTTTTTCTTATTTTCTTTTTTTGTTCTCTCTCCAGTTTGACCCCTCAGTCTTTCTTTTCTGTTCCCTTCAAGGAGGATTCCTTGGTATTTGATTTGCTAAATATTGGATATTTCTAGCTGGGTAAAAATGTCTTCTGATTCTTTTTCCTTGTGGTCACAAATCTGTTTCTTGTATCTCCAGTTCTTGTACCATCTGTCCTTCCCCCTGTAGCATGTGTGGCTGTAATTTGGGTAACTTATTGTCCAAGAAGTCTTTGTTTTCTCAGATGCTGTGCATTAATGACATTTGAGTTTTAGACTGCATGTATCCTTGCTTTTATGGACCAGGAGTTGATTTGGACCACTATCAGATTGGAAAACCTGAGCACAGCCAAGCCACTACCAGAAACTCTTCCCTGCTCATCTGCTCTTTGCTTACAGGAAACAGTGAGCCTCTTCTACCCAGGCTGTTCCCCAGATTAGTGGTCATCTGCAGCCCCTTCCCCAGAAACTCAAATAAGCTTTATTTCAAAGATTTGGTGACATCATTTTGCAGAAGTGCTGGGTGAAGCATAAGTTCATTTCCCTCAGCACCACTTCTTAATGCATTTTTGTTCATCAAGGCGTACAACTAATGTGAAGAGGCAATTCAGTCTCAGCAGTCATTCTGCTGAGGGTGAAATACTGATAGGTACTTCATTTAATAAAATAATAATGCTGTGCAGCTGTACACTGTCTCTCCCACAAGGATCTCTAGGTACCTGAAAGAGTATTAAATAATTAAGCCTGACAATACCCCTGTATTTCATTAGTTCCATTTCACAGGTGGATTAGCAGAGGTTAAGTGACTTGACCAAGGTCAGGATCAGACCATATTCCTGTGAGGAAAGTGTTTTCAGGGGATAGTTCATACGTGGGTGGATCAGCTGGTCCTGCATCGGGTCTCTGTGACAACTTGGGATCTGTGCATGGAGGCAGAGCCAAAGCCCATGGCAGAATGGGGAGGGAACCAGGGAATCCTGGCTCTGTTTTCTTAATTTGTTTCCAAATGTCCAGGCCTAGGATAATCCATACTAAATGCGGTGACAGGACTGAAGGGTTTGATTTGCTGAAGCCACAGAAATATATAACCTGCTGCCCAAGAGACCTGTAAGCATTTATTTCATATCCACTGACATCTCCTGTCCAGTCAGCTCAGCAAGTCATATTTTTGTAGAGTTGTTTTGCACCATCTGCATTGAAAATGGCAACCTGGCCAATTACAATGGATTTTAAGTCTATTCTGTGAGAGAGTTTTAAAATGGAAAGAATCCAGCAGTGAGGCAGGGGGAGGAAATACCATATCTTTCCCAAGGAAAGTCAGGGTTTGATCCTGCAGGCAGCTGAAACGTGCCAAATTAGTTGGGTGCTGAGTGTTCAGCATCTTTTCAGAGAGGCTCAGGACTTTGCAGAGTCAAAATTCTGAGCTATAAGGTTAAGCATGAACATTAATGAAATGTTATCTCTCTACCAGATGGAACTAAGTGACAAGTACTCTGGCTGTCAAGCGCAGAAAATCGTGAATCTGTCGCACATCCCCTGACAACAGCAAGGCAATCTTCTTAAAACTGACTTATGCAATAGCAATTGTCTGTGGTGGGGTATCTCACTCATGTGGTCAGAAAGCTGACCTTTGTTGGGAACTATTTGCCCTTAGGTTTTGTTTGTTTTGTTTCTCTGTAGGATGCATCTAGCTTTCTGATCAGCTGCCACCTTGCAAATAATCCACTTAAAAGGATATTTTTTTCAATGCTAAAATAGCTACAAGCTGAGGCTCAAATTGCATAGAAATTACATGTATACTTGAAATCTTTACAACTGATGATTCCAGATAAGAGCAGATACTCCTTTCTGATCAGCCTTCGGCTGAAAGGTGTAACCACTACCAGCCTTTTGCTGTCAATGAAACATCTTCCCTGTCTACCAGGATACAACAAAAACATTATGTTGCCATATCAGAGCACAGCAGAACTTTCCTGGAGCCGTAAGGGATTGCCTCATATTTTACAGACTTAACTGACTGCTGATAAATGAACAACATCATATTTTTTTTATATGTGCATACTCTACATGAATGATCATGTAGTATTACCATTTAATCCACGACTGAAATACCTTCTTTATAGAAGTGGAATTTAGAGCATAAGGGGAATGTATGGGAGAACAGTTAACATATTTGAGGTGGGAATTAAGATGAAAAGTGGAGTTAGGAAAATAAAGCGAGCTTTCAAAGTGGTCTCAAAATCTGAGGGTATTTCTCTGCTCTTGTAGCTGTAAGCTGATAGCAAATAAAATGAGGTTGTTCAGAGGAAACTGAAGTTCCTCTGGAAGTTTGGCTTCTTGTGGTTTTCAGAATAAGTTTACCTTTGCCAAATAATTGACCTGCTGCTTCAATTCTCACCTCCTCCTG
The DNA here is from genome assembly GCA_035221455.1 of Xenops minutus. Classification (NCBI taxonomy): domain Eukaryota; kingdom Metazoa; phylum Chordata; class Aves; order Passeriformes; family Furnariidae; genus Xenops; species Xenops minutus. Next base: position 11,868,958 of record JAWWEE010000162.1, on the reverse strand, counting down.
GAAATGCCCTTGTCTGTTCCTTCATAGAAAGGCTCATTTTATCATTAAGTTTAGATGAATGGTTGAAGTGGATTTTTTTGGTATAAAATATTCATTATGAACAAACTGTGAACTTGTGAATATGCATGATTCCCCTTTAATCTGTTTTTTTTTTTTTTTTTTTTTTT